>JADMNL010000030.1:1935000-3135000 GCA_016271365.2 Neoceratodus forsteri
GCTACTGTCGCAATTTTGAGAAGCTTTGAAAATTTACAACACTTTCATGAGCCGTAAGTAATTTATGAAGTACTTTTTCCAGAAATTTGAAAACATATTTCTGGGTGTTTTACCACAAAATAAAGACATGGCAAGCATCCTCAGGGCCCGACTAGGTGAATACAAAAAAATTAGGTTGCTAGAGGATCCCAAATTTAAATGCCAACCATTTTCTAATCACCAACTGAAAACAAAATGCCGATTTGCGAAAGTAACAGGCCCATTTGCGAAAGTAAAAATGCATTTGCGAAAGTGTTGAACTTTTGTTAACTTTTCCCATTGACTTATAATGGAAACTGTTTTTAAATAACTTTTGAACCGTTTAATATTTTTCATGAAATCTTTGAAAGGCACATCGGGGACCCCAGCTGCGTTCCCTGAAGATTTCGGGCGGTCCGCAAACCGTCACGACCTGTGGTCGCGACCACAGAATTCAGAAAAGTGTAAGCGATGTGCGCAGATCACACCTAATAACTCCGCAACTGTATATCTGATCAGTACAAAACTTGGCAGATCACAAGGCCTGTGGGTCTTGATCATACATTCAAATTTCAGGCAAATCCATCAAACGGTTGCAAAGTTATTAAGGTGCAAAATTTGGGGTTTAACATGGAAATGGCTCCTCAACCCTAACTATTGGTATAATATATATAATATATATATACATATATATATCTTTAAGTACTGCTTGCAGTGCTGCATAGGTATGTTGTATGCACCACTAGTACCTGCCAGCAAACAGTTCCTGCTGTTAATGCTTGGATTCCATTCTGACCAACAGGGGACACTGTGGGCATGCCTTGGCCTGCAGCGTCCAGCCTGTACTGCCATGCCGACCAACAGGTGGAGCTGTGTGCACCATGCAGCAGCACCAGGCAAACTGCATGGTAATGTATGCTAAGCAGCATATAATGAGATGCAAATGTGCCTGTTTGCCCATGGATTACCTAAGTGAAGCTCATTTGCATGGAGCTTTGAATATAGCTACCGTTTGCCTAGGCTAACCAGTTTGCACAGGCTAATGTGTTAGCACTGTGCAATCAGGTTAGCCCAGGCAAGCCTCACTTCAGCATAGCACAGTTTTGCAGTGTGTGGCTTATAGTATTGTTTGCAGTCATACCTCTCAACTGTCCCTGATTTTACCTCAAAATCTTACTCTGTCCCTACTAAACATTGTGTTTCTGTGGCCAAACAGTGGGGCATACCTCTCAAGTGTCCCTCATTACGAGAGACAGCCCTCATTTGCCCCTAAAATTGCTCTGTCCCTCATCCGTCCTTCATGGAAAAGGTGCTGCCTACAGAGAGAATGTGCTGTATATTCGGATTTAAAGCAGAAACCTTAAATATTCTGAAATACTAGATCCAAAATAAACCTTGTACAAGTAAACACTATGGTTTTCACAGTGTTCTGAACTTGTATCTCCATGTTTGAGGATGTGTCCCTCATTGTCCCTCATTTTAAGTGTCAAAAATGTCCATGTCCCTCATTTCAGTGACAAAAGGTTGAGAGGTATGAGTAGGGGTTGTAAGCATAAAATACTGTCAAACATTAATGTTACTGACATGTTCTTCCTTAATAAATGCATTCTACACTACACCACTTATCCTACCAGCTTCCTGAGTGCATATCACCAATATTTAGGATGTGTCCCTGATTTTAAACCTTTATCCCTGATGTTTTTAAGCCTTATCCCTGCTTGATGAGGCAGGGGTTGAGAGGTGTATTAGCAGCAGCTGTGAAATGTCTCTGTGCAATCACAGACAATGTTCTCCACCTGCAACACTGGCTTGCTACAGAGTCTAATGAGCTGCAGTTGCAGTTTGCACTTCCTGTTGCTAAATTCAGTGCTGTCTTATTTCTGGGCTATTTTGCCCTGCACTCCCAGACCAGTTTGCCCGGCTTCCTTATACTGCTATATTCAGCAGGATTAGCACTGAGCTGTTTCCTTTCGAATAAGCTTGCTTTGTGCTCCAGAGCTAAGTTTGCCCGCGGGCAGTGCTAATTTAGCCCCAGGGCAAAGTTTTGAATATCTGGCCCATTATGTCATAACGTAGTCAGTCAAGACATTTGAATAAAAAATATGCCAGTCATTGTTGCTGGCAAAAATGCATGCAATTTTCTAAGGTAATGCATACATATACCAACATTCTTGTTGGCAAATTGAAGTAATACTTACAACTTTCTAAGATGATGCATTTTGCAGCTGATACTTCAATAAAATCTGTATTTCAGTCACATCAATAAAAAGTGGTTTCCTCACCACATACTAAGGAACATTTAATGTAGCTGCAGCAGTTGGCATGTGATGTTTAAGGGACAGTATCTGTCAACCCCATTATGTATCAAATTATCACTACTTGTAAAGCAAAAACACTTTATGATACGTCACATTCTGTGAAAACTGCTGATGCAGATTTTCTTTTATTTCTGATTCCTTTATTCTTTTTAAAGGGGACAGGACAATTGTGCTAGGTGGCAGCAGTTTGCAATGTATTTAATAAGAATATATTAGGGCCCAGATATTCAAAGGGTTGCGCCCTGCGCAACGGGGTTCTTGACGTGCGCAACTCAAAATATTGCCATTCTGCGATATTGAGAAGGGCCCGATTGCGCACACCGAAAACATGCTGAGCAACAGCGCAATGGAAATGAAGGCATCACGCAACCGAGAGAAGCGGGTTCATGCATAAAGTGCGCAATGCGATATTTGAACACCTGCGCAATGCGCAAGAGTGGCTCACAGCCGGAAGATGCGCTGAAATCGGATGTGAGCCAAATAAAAGGCTCAAGGAGCGGCGCCAAGAACTCTAGCAGGCCGCAAACTGTGGGGAGAGAGAGAGACAGAGAGAGAGAGAGAGAGACAGAGACAGGAGCAGGAAGGGCAGAGAGGGACAGTGGGTCCTGGAGGACAGAGAGGCCAGTGGGGGTGCCGGTGCAGTGGAAGCAAGCAGTGGGGGCAGTGGGGTAACACAGGAACAGCAGCTGGGGGGCAGGAGCCAGGAGATGGACAGTGTCAGCTTCCACATGGAAGCTGTAATGAGGGTGAGACAGCATGCTGCAGGGGGCGTGGCCATGGAGGGCCCGTTGGCGGTCGACCCCGACAGGCGGTATCGGGCCCGCATCAGCTACGAGCTGTACAGCGATGTCGAGATTGTGGCCTGGTACCGCCTGAACAGGGCAATACTGAGACAGCTCAGTGAGCTGTGCAGTGATGTGATGCAGGCACCCTCACGCGGAGTCATGCTCTGTCCGTGGAGACCAAGGTGACAGCCTGCATGTGCCTGCTCGCCACGGGCACCTTCCAGAGGCCGACAGGGGACACCACAGGCATTACACAGTCGGCACGTCACGCATCCTCACCCAATTCCTCAGCGCACTGCTGCCTCATGCTGCGGAGCACATCCATTTCCCCAGCACCGCGGCGAGAGCGTACAGTAAACATGCAGGAGTTCCACAGGGTAGCACATATGCCTGGCGTGCTAGGTGCCATAGACTGCACCCATGTGGCCATTCGCACGCCACCTGGCCCCGACGCCAGGCATATCAGAACCGAAAGGGGTTTTCCAGTGTCAACTGCCAGGTGGTGTGTGATGCCACTGGGCGCATCATCAATGTCTGTGCCACACACCTGGTGGAGCACATGATGCCTTCATATGGCACCAGTCTGCACTGTGCCATCGATTCAAGATGTGGGACATCCCCACGGGTCATCTAGTGGGTGAGTACACATGTATGGAATGCAAACTCTGGGCAGGGTGGGAATGACACAGGTGCCATGGTAGTGGCAAACAAGGATATGGGCAATATGGACCTGACATACACTGCTCTCCACTATCTCCACACAGGTGACTGTGGATACCCTCCGTCCCTGGCTGCTCACCATACCGGCCCCATGACCCCAGCGCAGCGGGTTTCAATGAGGCACATGCCGCAACACGTAACATCATAGAGCGGGTGTTTGGGATGCTCAAGGCATGCTTCTGATGCCTAGACACCTCCGCGGTGCCTACAGTACAGCCCCCAAAAGGCCTGTGGGATATTCCTGGCCTGTTGCATCCCGCACAACATGGCCAAAGACCATGGGATAGCCGTACAGGTCCAAGAGGGGACAGCGATGGGGCGCCAGTGCGCCGGTGATATGGATGATGAGCCCCCTAGGGCGGAGGGACCCCGACTGACACGGCAGGCCCAGCTGCACGGGACACCATTGCAGAAGAGCACTACGCCCAACACAGGTAAGTCAAGGGACATGTGCAGGCAACACTGTCCATGTCAAAACCAAAGGCACACAGGGGAACACACCGTGCATGAAGGTCAGGGAGTTGAAGGGTCTAGGCATACCAACACATCATCAGAGAGGTGAGCACTCAAATGAACACACACACACACCAGGCAGCATACAGGGGCAGCAGCACAGCACTGCGGAAATTACAGCTATCACAGCACCACCAACCACCCTCACCACCTGGACTGTCCACGTCGTGTGTCAGGACCTGGGAAACCTTGCACCTTGGTGTACAGTGCAATGCAGGCATCATCATCCACACGCACCTGTGGACAGCAGTTGGGAGAGTGTGCAGGTGGTCCGTGTGTCAGTTTGGTGAGCAGAGCACCCAGCAGTGCACTGCCGACACACATTGCACACAGGGCAGCACCAGACAGGGCCTGCATTGGGAGACAGCTCAGTCAGGGAGCACTGTCCCACGGCCAACACGGATGCGTGGGCGGCCCGCCGTGGCCTAGCAGCACTGGCAGGCTGCGCGGGGCCACATCGGGTGGCACTACTGCACCACCAGGGGTCCCAGTGCGTGACCGCGACCTTGCCCACACAGGGTCTGCATCCAGCGAAAGAAACTTGCACAGGGGTGCTCGGGATCCCACAGCAGAACCCGGCGTCGACAGGCCTGGTGTCGCATGCTGGGAGCAGGGGTGGAGTGCGCACTGTGGGGTGCGTGGTACAGGGTCACCAGACAGTGTGGTCAATCACGGTCACCAGAGACCACTGCCTGGGTCAGCCTGTCGATGGCAGCGGTCACATCCGTCGCATGGACCATCTTGGCCCAGTCCGAGCACACTCCTGCTATGCCTCCACGGACACAGTCAGTGCCTCCACAGACCTTGCAACCCGCCCCTGCAGCTGTACCGACTCCTGCAGCAGGCAGGTGTGCGCATCCAAAGGTACTGTGCCCCAATGGCATCGATGACCCCCAGGGTGTGGATGGTCCTGGTGCACAGCACCCCTTGAGGGTGGCCGCTGTTTGCCAGGACCAGGTATGGGCTGATCTAGGCGGTGGACAAGTGCCACTGCCTGATGCTGTCCCCCAGGCCTGGTGTGCAACTGCTGCCGCCCCTCCAACTGGTGAGCCCCAGGTCCACCTGTTCCACCCTGTGCTGTCAACAGTGCCAGACACCTGCTCAGCCACCGATGCTGCCCCACCGGTGCTGACAGGCCCAGCCTGTGACTGTGCCAGCATGCTGGTACACAGGTGTGGAGCTGGGCGGCCCAGGGCATGTGCTGGCCTGCCATGTGTCCCTCGTGGGACACACACTCTCACTGGCCATTGCAGGCCTGCCATCATCAATAGTGCCGGTCGTGCCACTGCCATAGGCACAGCATGCTGGCACACCTGCATGCCAAACTGCTGTGACACAGGCTGTGCATCCCCTGCACCCGTATCACTGCCGGGGTTGTCAGCCCAGCCGGCCTGCTGCTGCAGTGCGTGCAGGCTGCTGGCGGAGGTGGAAGGTCCCTCCTCCTGGTCCAGCAGGTCTGCCTCACTGTCAGCACCCACCACCACCGTCTCCTGCAGACGAACAGGATCTGAAACAGAAAGAGAGTACATGTGAGTGCATGTGAACAACAGCCCCCACCACATCACCATGACATACCGTGCAGTGATGGGCTCCACCTGTCTGGAATCCTCCGCCAGGAACACCCGCAATGGCACTCTGCTGCATGGCCACAACCAGTGTCTCCTCGGTGGGGTCAGCTGCAACACCACTGGTGGTCCCCACCAGTGGCAGCACGCCCCCCCTGAAGGCTGCCACCTTCTCCTTCAGCCTCCTGCGGTCAGTCCCCATCTTCTTGCGGCATTCCTGCGGGCGCTGGTGGCTTCCGTGCAGGTTGATGGCCAAGCCACCCCCATGCAGCTGCACGCTGCTGAGGGTGCCCTCGCCCACTCAAGCGGCTCATCCTCCAGGTAGGCCTGGAGAGGCCTCGGTCTCTGCTGTGGTGAAGTTCGGCCTCCTCCTCGCCCGCGTCCACAGCCTCGGCCTGGTTCTCGTCACTCATGCTGATCTGTATGGGTGGAAGTGGACACCTGTCACTGTGCAGTCCACAGCATTTCCCCATGAGCATAGCTGCAGGCCGGGGGCGAAGCCCCCTTTCCTCGCCGCATGGCAGATACTGATGGAAAGGTGCCTCTGCCCTTTCTAAGTGCCCTCATCATGCTCAGCCCCTCAACCTGTGACATCCTCCAGCACCCCTGCCCCATGGCATTGTCCTGAGCATCACACAGCATGTAACTCACCTCTCAGCTGCAACAACCAAATCTGCGCCCACAACCCAGTGTCGCGCACTTTTATAGCGCAACACATGCAAATGAGGTGTGGCGCAACTAATGACATGCTAATCGCGCCACTGCGCCTTTGCATAGGCTGATCGACTGATTTGCATATGTCGGCTGAATATCGCGTATTGCGCTTAGCGCAATAGGGAAGGTCGGCTGAGCGATGGCGCATGTTTCTGTGTGCTACACTGCATTGCGCATGCCCAGACGGGTGCGTAAATCCGATCGCGCTGCAGACCTGCTGAGCACGATAGGCGATTCTGGCCATGGCCACCATTGTGCCAGTGGCGCTACAGCACTGGGCACTATATGGCGCTGGCAGCGCGTCTGCGCGATAGTCCACTGTGGCACTGGTGCTCTGCTTAGCAGTCGTGCAGGATGCCTATACATCCTATGGTGCTGTGTCGAGCCTTGCGTCATTACCGTGACCTTGTGTATGCCCTCTGACCCCTGGCGCTGTGGGCATGCCATGTATGCGTCCTATGCGCTGTCTGGTTACAGCGCCATGAAAAGTAACGGCGCTGTGCGAACAGCGCGATTGGAAGCCTGTGCTGGTCTATTGCGCAACAACTCCACGTGGGGTTACAGCGCAGTGGGCGCCATATTGCCTGCTGTAAAGTTGGGGCCATGGCTCGGAGGAGGCGTGTCCTGGAGCCCAGTTGAAGTGGCCAACCTGGTGGCCCTAGTGGAGCCCACTATGAGGGACTTATGGTGAGGTCCCCCTCACTGGACCTAGGGACCCATGTGTGGCAGCAAGTGGCCACTGACCTGGTGGGGTCACTGGCGGGGCGGTCTGCGAGCAGTGCCGGCACGGTACAGTGATCTCCGCCCGGAGGACCAGAACTGTTAATCGGCTGCGTTCCCGTGCCAGGCGGGGCCTGGTGCCTGAGGCCACGTGAGTGTACCATCTATTCACCTATATTCTCTGTGGGGGTGTGTGTGTGCCTGGGTGGCTGTGCATCGGTGTGTCAGTGTGTGCAGCTGTGCGATGGATGGTTATGGCTGTGTGGGCAGGCAGTCTTACTGGGGCAGGGGCACTCTGCTTTTGAGTCACACTGATGTTTGTCTCACCATATGTCTCCCACAGGCCGGATGGTGAGGGGCGCGGACGAGGCTGATGTGGGCCATGCCAGGGCCCCAGTGCCACAGGCCGTCGGGCAACAGCAGCAGCAGCATCAGCAGCAGCAACAGCAGCAGCAGCAGCGGCGGACCGAGCTGCTGGAGGAGGGTGAGTATCATTACGTCATGGATGCTATTGCATGCTGGGGCAGGACCACCAACCATGATGGACACAAGCAAATGGGAGGTCATAGTTCCACTAGACGAAACACTAGTGAGTCCCCACACTGGGTACAGTGTACAGTTCCGGAAAACATACCTGCGTATGGACGGGGACTGGGTGGAAGCGTTCTACGGGAGGCGACATGGATGGTGCATGGATTGCATCACAAGTCCTATGCAGACGGTTGACGGAACTGAACATGTACTCCCTGGAGGAGGAGGAGTGTGGGATATGATGGGGACATACAAGTATTGTACAGGGGAACAGAGTGCAGAAACAATATTTGTCAGTGTAAAGGATGTTCCAGGACTAGAGGGCATGGGATGCAGTTGGAGGGCTCGTTTAAGAGGAACATGCGAAAGTGTTTCTTCACATAATGGGTGGTGGACAGTGGAACACCCTGCAAGAGGATGTGGTGGGGCTGACTTGGTCACGGGATATCTGTATGTGTGGGTTCACCATGAGGGACTTCTGGAGGTCAGGGGTGAGGGAGCGGACTTATAGGACAAGAGGTGATCGTACAAGGCCAAATGGCCAGACTGGGTGTCCCATAGGCCCTTATCTGCGACACTGTCTATGTATCCATCATGTGTAGGCGTGACACAGGTGACCTGCATCACAGTGCAGCATCACACGACCATCTGTGTATGCATCACAGGTGGTCAGGCATGCACTGGGCACATAGCTGTGTAACTGGCATCGCACCGTTGCAACATCACACGACAGCCTAGTTTGTACTGTGATTGACCATGGGCAGTGTGTGTGGGCGGTGGTGCGCATAGCTGGTGCCGCCTGTTTGTGATGGCCATGTGCATGTTCACTGTGGGTGGGTGCATGCCATCACATGCAGCACATTGGGTTAGATGGGTTGCAGGTTGGGTGGTGTTCAGGGTTGTGGTCAGTCTCAGCCATTGACTGTGTTCCCATTTTCCTAGGCCTCGGTGGCTTCAGCGCGTAGGCGCGCATGATGTGCGGCGCCTGACCCAGGTTGTGGTCAAAACGGGGCTCCTGCAAGACCCTACAGCGCCAGAGAGGCGGCGCGCAGACATGGAGGGACAACGGCAAGGGAGGAGCAGGAGCCTGCTGGGCGTAGCCCACCTTTCATTTGACCTTCACCCATCCCTTTCCTGCCTTCCCTCTCAGGTTTTCCTCCCCGGAACACCCCTGCCTTTACCCGTCCCCCAACTTGTACATATTATAACTTTATTGTTCACTGTTTTATTTCAATGTACATTTCTATTTTGGTACAACTGCTGTGTTGGTGTCTGCTTTGCAACTGGCTCTGGGTGCTCCGTTGCAGGGGTGTACATGCCATCTGGGCTACTATGGTCCTGGGTATATGTGTGTGTGTGTGTGTGTGTGTGTCCATGGGAGGTATCACCAGCATAGCATTGCCTTTCTGTTGCTCTTGCCATCTGCTGCCACCACTGCTGGGTGCACAGGGTGGGTCTGGCTGGTCTGCTTCTCTGCAGCATGGGGTTGCCGTGTGGTACGGGGGCATGGTGTTTCCTGCAGTGCCTGTCACTGCACATGAGCGGTGTCTTGGGGGCACGGTGCACACTGTGCTGTGCGTCGGGGGGACTGATGTGCACTGTGGTTGTCAATCCCGGGTGTGGCACTCTCTGCCCTGCCAGTGGTTGTGCTGGGGTGTCATGGCTCTGCTATGCTTTAGTTGGCTTGTCCCCATGGGCACGTGGATCATCCGTCCCACCCCAGTGATGCTGTGCTTGGGGTGTGCCAGTGTGGTGTGGGTTCTGCAGTGAGTTCCTGTGCCCATGTGTGGCATGGCTGGCGGTGGGCCCCAGCCTGCCTCCCTGGATGTGCAGTTCCATTGCTCTGGGGGCTGTGCTTGCGCTATGGCAGCTCTGCACTGCTCAGCTGAGCTTCCATGGTTGCGCCATAGCGCGCATTTTAGCTCAGCCTCTCCTACCTGGTTGCGCCATGGCGCGGTATGTGCGATATTGAGGACGTTGGTTGCTTGCGCCAATTTGCTCTGCTCCATGTTTGAATATCGCACCTGTTGCTTTGCGCAACTGGTTTGTGCTTGCTCCTGCTGTTGCGCTACTTTTGGCGCAGTTTGAATATCTGGGCCATTATGTGTACAGTAGGTTCGGTCTGTCATCATTTTTTCCTCACCATTCCCAGCTGATCACGAATCTGTAAATGAAAGAACTAAAACAACACCCACCTTTCACCCCATCACCCATTCCACTTTTCTTCCACCACCCTCATCTGTTCAGTAGCACCCATGCCACCCTTACACCCATGTTAAAACCAACCCACAACCTCACCCATGTACTAGCATCCATTTTTGTTTATGGCTAACATTTCTGTAATTGAAAAATAATAAACAGCTACCAATTAGAACTCATTGTTTTGTCCTCTTTAAAATTGAAAAATAGACCGTCTCCTGTCCCAGCCCATACTGATGCACCACAAAGTCACAGAAGGTAAATCCAAAATATATGTTTTCACTTTAACTATAAATAATATGCTACAGAAAGGATTGATGTGGACAGTGTCCTTTATGCCAAATTTGGGCCTGTTCCACTGATGTTAAATTGCCCTGTATATAAAACTTGCTGACTTTAGTTTAGACCCTAGCTACAAAGCAGTTTGCCATGAAATGGTGAAAGTTTAGGGGTATATAGTCCAAGGTAGTGATCGAGAAAGGAGAGAGACGACAACCAGTCATCACAGTCTGTAAAGTTTCCTTTTAGTGCAGAGAGACTCCGTCCCACACAGTATTTACCAGCCACCACCATCTGAGTTGTCATCACCATCAACATCCACAACATCAATCACTTCAGGATCAGTTTGTATACTCTTGTAGGGATACGAAAATCTTGACTTATTAACTTTAATAAAGTTAGCGTGTGTACATTTTCTGGCAGCAACCTATTTCTGGTGTCTGTCACAATATTGCCAGCTGTACTAAACATGCGTTCTGAAGAGACACTTTTGCAGGACAACCAAGATATTTACAGGCTTCATCATACAGCTCTGTCAAATTGACTTTTTGATCTCCAGTATTCAAAAGGCATGCATCAATAGGAATAAGCAGTTCTTGCAGGTGACTGTCTACCATGTTGGACAGAGACCGCTCAGAAGAGGAATCAGCAGAAGCAGCTGGTATGGCAGCAATTTGGGAAAGGTTTGCCACAGATTTAGCTTGCTACTAAGGGCTGAAGAAGTGGCAGTTGTGGAACAACTACTGTTAATGTTTGGTGACTTTTCCAGTTCTGTATCCCTTTGTGAAGATGAACCTGCATGTTGTGGTGATGACAACCTGAGGGTACTGATGTGTCTGTGTTTGATTCCTGTGAGTGCTGCAGCTCATCTAGCAACATACATTTGTACTGCTCTATATCATCTGTTTTTGGAAGATGTATAGCCTTGAACCTGGGATCTAAGAGTTGCAAGGATGTAGTGTCTTGATTTACGTCATTGCAACTAATTTGTCATTGGTTTTAGGCGCTCGCTCATTCTCTTTCAGAGATTCCCATGATACAGGCGACATGTTGTCTACGCTTCAGATCTGTCTTTTCTATTTGTAGATTTAGAACACTAAGATGATGTGAAATGAGCATTATGGTGGGATAACCTGACTCACAGATGCACCTTCAGAAGACATGTCCCTTGTAGCTCTCAAAAGGAGCTAGGATACAGCAGACTGTCTCCATTAATTTCCACTGCAGCACAGACAGCATAATGCCATCTCCAATAATGTAACTGGAGCAGTACTCATGTACAGCTTGCTTTTGCTCAAGAGCGGCAGCATATAAAGCGTTGAGTTCCAACGAGTGGAAACATTTTGAATCAGCTTTTGCTGGGGCAGCTTGTGTTTTGCAGTTCGGACAATGTCCGTATAGCCTTAGTTGAATGTAAAAGTGAGTCACAATTTTTTGCAAACAGCAATCATACCATCCACTTGTGTTTCGTTGCTGAGAAATCCCATGACAATTAAGTGTAAGCAATATGCAAAGCAAGAAGCATGCAGAAATCCTCCATCCTGTACTGCTTTTAAGATGTTGGCTCCATTGTCACTTACTATGAAGCCACATTTTAGACCGTGAGAATAAACCCATTCATCAAGGAGGTCATTTAGTTCCTGCAAGATGTTTGCAGCAGTATGACTTTCCCAAACTTCCTTATATGCAGGCCTATCTTTAGGGTGTCTTTGTTTTGAAGAAGCACAAGAAAACGTGACCCAATGAGCGGTAAGGGACATGTAATCTATGTTTTGAGTGCTGGTCCATATATCTGTTGTGACATGAATAACCCCACCCTCTGCAGTTTTAAGTGCAAGCATCACTGTCACTTTTAAAGCCTGATAAATGTTTGGTATTTCAACATAGGAAAAGTACCTTCGATGAGGAACATTAGTGAGGCTCTGCTAATGTCATGAGCTCCTAAAATCCTCATGATCTACCAAGAGTATGGGAGAAGGGCTCCGGCTAACAGTTCACCAATTCGGTGATTAAGATGAAGGGTCTTTGGATGATTTCTAGTAAAGGTATTCTTCCTTTCAAATACCTGAGACAGTGTTAGCTGTTTGCAACATGTCCCTGCTGGTTTATTATACACCGTGCTTGATGGGCAGATGGGCGCAGAGATGGTGGACTAGGACTTATACATTCAGTGCCATCACTGGATGTGCAACTGTACTAATGGTGCTGGCATTGGTGGTAACAGTGATCCTAGGGCTGGCAGTGGTTCTGCCGCATCAAGTTCAGACAATTCAGTATCCATTTCAGATTTCTGACCCTTCTCACGTGCGGTCTGGAAGATGGAGGACATGGGTTTTGGATGATCAAGCAAACCGAATGCTTTTTCAGATGGCGTTTAAGAGCTGTAGTGCCAAGGCATGACACAACTTTACCACGCCTTACACTCTGTTTACACAGGAACAAATTGCTCTGCATGGATCAGTTTACTGACAGAGAAATAATTCCACACCTCAGATGTGACAGATTTTGTTAGAGTGCTAGGAAGATAGCTAAAGACTGTTTGTGTTTTTCACCTGTCCTAACAGAACCTGGGACATGCTCCTTGGTGCTAGAAGAGTGGGCAGAAGACTCTGATGGATTTTCATTGCTGGCCAACACAGAAGTGGTGGATTCAATGGATATGTCCTTTTCATTGCCAACAGTGCTGGATGTATTTGTAAGTGCACTACCTGATTCATTGTCAGCAGACTTGCTCATTTCACTTTGTTGAGGAAGTAATGATTTGTCGTGAGACACAACAGTGTCGGACTGAGACAAAGAGCTACTGTCTGAGTCAGAGAGGGACTCACTGTCACTTGCATTATTGCTGCTAGTCACAGGGATCTTAACAGCATGAATGGCATACCTTATGGTGCCTCTCCGTGTGACCCCAGCAGCTGTACAGGTTTTCTTAAAAGGTCCCCTTTACCACACTTCACTGTTGCTCTTTTGCTGTTTGTTGAATTTTTATCATGTGAAACATTTTGGTTATTTCTGTTAGCACCAGGATTACCACTACCACCAACACCTGCTCCAACACCAGCACTAGATGCTTCATCTATGTTGCTGTCAGCCATAACAGACAGTAAGTACCAGTACTACCAGTATACTGCGGTGAACACACACACCCAAACAATTCCTGTGTAACAAAGCAATGTGATCTGTGATCACGGCTACAACTCAAAATTTTATTTTGGTTGTGTGACACTGTGATACCGTGGACTGAAGTAATTGAAGAATATGACAGTTTGCAACTAAAGGATCCCAGGTTCAAGGCTTACAGAATGATTGGGCTGCTGGGCATAGGCATACACATAGCAATCAAGGGGTGCACAGCAGCAGGGTGATGGGCTGACCACAGGAGATGGAGTCACATACACACCCAGGGAATGAGAATTATATTTCTACATTTCTGTCATGTAAGGTTAATGCCACCACACAACTGGCCACTGGGCTTCTCTCTGTAACACACACTGGGTAGGGTACAGTGCAGTCAAGGGCACACAGCAGCAGGGTGATGGGCTGACCACAGGAGACAGAGTCACATCGCACCCAGGAATGAGAATTATATTTCTACGTTTCTGTCATGTAAGGTTAATGCCACCACAAAACTGGCCTCTAGGCTTCTCTCTGTAACACACACTGGGTAGGGTACAGTGCAGTCAAAGGAGCACACAGCAGCAGGGTGATGGGCTGACCACAGGAGGCAGTCACATACACTAACCAACAACTCAGGGAATGAAATTATATTTCTACGTTTCTGTCATGTAAGGTTAATGCCACCACACAACTAGCCACTGGGCTCTCTCTGTAACACACACACTGGGTAGGGTACAGTGCAGTCAAAGGAGCACACAGCAGCAGGGTGATGGGCTGACCACAGGAGATGGAGTCACATCGCAACCCAGGAATAGAATTATATTTCTACGTTTCTGTCATGTAAGGTTAATGCCACCACACAACTGGCCACTGGGCTTCTCTCTGTAACACACACACTGGGTAGGGTACAGTGCAGTCAAGGGAGCACACAGCAGCAGGGTGATGGACTGACCACAGGAGCCAGTCACACTCAACCTAGGGAATGAGAATTATTTCTCGTTTCTGTCATATAAGGTTAATGCCACCACACAACTGGCCACTGGGCTTCTCTCTGTAACACACACTGGGTAGGGTACAGTGCAGTCAAGAGGCACACAGTAGCAGGGTGATGGGCTGACCACAGGAGATGGAGTGCATACAACCAACAACTCAGGGAATGAGAATTATATTTCTACGTTTCTGTCATGTAAGGTTAATGCCACCACACAACTGGCCACTGGGCTTCTCTCTGTAACACACACTGGGTAGGGTACAGTGCAGTCAAGGGGCACACAGCAGCATGGTGATGGGCTGACCACAGGAGGCAGTCACATCACTAACCAGGGAATGAGAATTATATTTCTACATTTCTGTCATGTAAGGTTAATGCCACCACACAACTGGCCACTGGGCTTCTCTCTGTAACACACACTGGGTAGGGTACAGTGCAGTCAAGGGCACACAGTAGCTGAGGGTGATGGGCTGACCACAGGAGATGGAGTCGCATACATAACCAACAACTCAGGGAATGAGAATTATATTTCTACGTTTCTGTCATGTAAGGTTAATGCCACCACACAACTGGCCACTGGGCTTCTCTCTATAACACACACTGGGTAGGGTACAGTGCAGTCAAAGGGCACACAGCAGCAGGGTGATGGGATGACCACAGGAGATGGAGTCGCATATATAACCAACAACTCAGGGAATGAGAATTATATTTCTACGTTTCTGTCATGTAAGGTTAATGCCACCACACAAGTAGCCACTGGGCTTCTCTCTGTAACACACACACTGGGTAGGGTACAGTGCAGTCAAGGGCACACAGCAGCAGAGGCGATGGGCTGACCACAGGAGATGGAGTCACATACACAACCCAGGGAATGAGAATTATATTTCTACATTTCTGTCATGTAAGGTTAATGCCACCACACAACTGGCCACTGGGCTTCTCTCTGTAACACACACTGGGTAGGGTACAGTGCAGTCAAGGGGCACACACTGAGCTTCTCTCTGTGACACACACACTACACTGGGAAGGGTTCAGATTTATTTGCCTTTTGCCCCCTTGTATGCTTGTTGCTGGCAGCTGCTGGTGTGCAGTGTGCACCACTGACTGAGCAGTGCTGCAGTTTCAAATAATCACATTTCACAAAGGTTCTTCCTTCTTCTTCTTTTTTTATTCTCTCCGAGTCCTCCTGAGTCCTCCTCCAGTCCTGATATTGATTGATCTCGGTCTCGATCCTCCCTATTCCCCAGTCCCTTCCCAATTCTTGATTAATCCCTCCACCTGTCCTGAACCTCCCCTAGTCCCCTCCCACCCGATTTTGAGCTTTTTCAGCCTTTCTCTTGTTCTCGGTCTCACAGGAAAATGGATGATGGAAGTGGCCACTGGACTAGTAGCAGTGCGCTAACCGCTAACTCTACAGTTTAGCTAGGCTGCTGCTGCCTCCGCTCCGATCCTCTGCAAATGGCGCTCCTCCTCGCGGCACATCTCCTAAATACCCCCACAGATCCCAGCGGCTCGCGCCTAGCTTGCAAACCCCCACCTGGCTAAAGCGTAGGTATGAGTGCAAACAGACAGCGTCTCGCGGTGATTTGAACTCTTTTGCAAACCATTTAGTGTTCGAGTTCTAAGTTAGAACTCGAACACCAGGGTTCGAGGAGGGTTCAGATCTTTACCGAACTAGTTCTACAACCCTAATGCCAAATGACCTAGATGTTGGGGAATTCAGCATTCAGAACCAGAACCAAATGCCCAATTCAACTTAGCAAGAGTTTTATTTATTTATTTTGATTTTATTCTTGGTAACCTGCTAAGTCCCACTGAGAATAAGGCCCATTAATAGGGATGACCCCAGAGCGGGTAGGGTAATTGACTTGCTCAGGCTCCCACAGTATGCAAGGGAGGTTTTGGGAGTAGAACCCTGGTTTGCTAAATATCCTAAGCTCATTTAAAGCTCATAGCTCTAACTTCCAGGCTGTACTGTCTGCCCATGAGTTAGGTACCCACCTCTTGAAGTTTGCTTTGACATGGTTGCTGGACTTGCAACACAGATTTTGTTTGAATCGGAAGTAAAACTCCTTAAAACTGTTTCTCCCCTGTTAGGAGGTATTTTTATTATTTATTCAATCTTGGATTACAAAATACATTTGAGTATTGAACACTTTTACAAAGGTTCCACATCATAACAAGAGAACAACAGACTGAAACAGTAAAATACATGAAAAACAGTACAATTATCATAGGGCAAGTCATATAAGGGTGCAGTACAATTAAACAGAGAACAGAATTTTTACAGAAATGCAAATTAAGCGCTTAGTTAGGCGCTGGAGCAGCATACCAGAGGTCTGAGGTTCAATTCCCAGTGGCCACACTTTTCCTTTCTCATTTCCATCCTTGATTTAAATTATGCCTTGCAGGAGCTAAACTGCACTGAAGAAGTGGCCTGTTTGTATTTCTGATATGATCCTAGTTGCAGGATTATGCAACACACTTGAGAAAGGAATGTGGATTTAAGGAAATTCATCAGGCACTCTGGCCATGTGAGCCTGTAACTTAATAGTTAGAGCACTGGAACAAAACACCAGAGGTCTGAGGTCATTTTCCAGTGGGCCACACTTTTGCTTTCTCATTTTCATCCTTGATTTAAATTATGCCTTGCAGGAGCTAAACTACACTGAGGTAAGTGGTCTGTTTGTATTTCTGGTAATACAACAAAGAGGTACATTTAACATAGAACCAAGTTTGCAACATAATGGTCATGAAACATAGAAATAAGAAAATTTAAGGAGCAGGGACAGCCAGATCCAACCTTGTCAACTTGCAGGAAAAGGGAGGTTAGTGGTGACAGGAGGGAAGAGGAGAGGTGGGAGGAGATTGATAAGAGATAGGAGGGTGGGGTGAAGGAATATTAGAGGGTGGGTGGGGAGAAGGGAATGGGAGTGGCAGGTAAGTGCAGGCAATAGATTATAGGACCAGAGCTGGTGGGATTACATAGAAGGGATGGTAGCATGTTACGGGAAGGAGTCACAGCTGCTTTCTGCAAAGAAGTGCTACTGCAGTTTGTATTTGAAGGGGCCTAGCTTGTTTTCAGAGGTAATATCACAATGTAGGGCATTAATCCATAGAGGCGCTTATTAATGATTAAGATGTGCATTGGAACTAACCTTGTTGATACTTAAATTCCAGCTGCACTCTTGTTTATACTTAAGATTGTAGCAATGTGATTTTTGGGGGAGTGGCATTTATGTTTGATTATGAGCAACAATTGCCCAGTGGTGAAACAGCAGTGCTTTACTCTACTTCCAGGAGAGCAACATTTCTATGTCGTCCCAGAATCCCCACTGGAGCCAGTTGCCGAGGAAGGCACTTGGCTTTTATTTATTAGTTTGTTTGTTTGTTTGTTTGTTTGTTTGTTTTGGTAACCAGGTGAGGTATAGTAGACAGAGACATACCTATTTTCAGACACGTTGTGGAAACAGGGTGTTGGCTGTGTAAGCAGTAAGACATGACAGAGGCGTTGGCAGTACTGTCACAATTGCACACCTGGAGTATGCGGCACAAGGCCAGGTAAAATAGTTTAATTGCATTTTAAATTAGTAGTGTTTGTCTGTGAGTACACCCTTCTGTTGTTTATACTGTCCCAGCTCCAGGTGTTTCAAGTTTAAGGCTACCACCTACAGATTAGAAGCTCCCGTTTAAAATGTCCTTTGAGCAGTGCCAAGTGACTTCAACCCCTGGAAGTGCAGTTGTTTCAGTATTACAATTCTTAATTCTGTCTCCACTCTCCAAAGCACTGAAGAGAATCATAGCTGACCAATTTACTGACCGCCTGCATAAATATAAACTCCTCTGCCCCAACATCATGGCTTCTACAAGATGCATAGCACTAATACTACCCTAATTGCCTTCCGCAGACTCGTGCATGAGGCACTTAACCAGAGCCAACTGGTGGGGCAATCTTCATAGACCTAACCAAGGCTTTCAACCTTGTGAATCATCAGCTACTGCTGCACAGACTAAGCTGCCTTGGACTATCCCCTACATGGTCAGTTGGTTCTCCAGCTACCTGTCTGGGCACTCTCAGCAGGTGAAAATTAATGGAGCCATCTCGAGACTAGTGAAGTCACAGTGGGGTCCTGCAGGGGTCCCTCCTGGGCCCTCCTGTTTAACCTCTTTGTGAACAACCTTCCAGACTTGCTCCTCCTCAAGGTACTGCTCTATGCAGATGAGATGGTGGTGTTCTCTCAAAGCTCTTGCCAAGATGCACTCATTAAGGACATGCCGTAACTTTGACCTCCTACAGGATTGGCTCCAAGGTAGCCTGCTAGTGCTCAACAGCAAAAAAAAGTCAATGCTCTTTGCGGAAGTCAAAGAGGAGTTTACCACTCCTTCTTAATTTTGTGCAATTCCACTCCACTCTTGAGCAGGTGCCCTCGTTCCGGTACCTAGGGATTACAATCAACAAGTCCCTCACCTTCAATGAACATATACCAAATATTACCACAGCTGCCAATAGGAAGTTAGGGGCCCTATAAAGCTCGGTTCTGCCTTACACCTGAGGTTACAGTCCAGGCAGTAAGAGAACAGTTCTACCCATCCTGGACTATGGTAATGTGGTATATGGTGCAGCCTCTGAAACCAGCCTGCACAGGGTCCATACTACCCTCAACAAAACATGCTGCTTTGTTTAGGTGCAGATCACCTTATGCACATGTGCAATGTTTACATTGGGACATGATGGCTTCCTCTCATGGACGAATCAAGCTCACTCCTGCCTTCTAGGGAGGAAGGCCCTTCTAGGTCTTGCACCTCCCTACAAGTCTTATTCCATCCTGTCCCGGCTGAGCACTCCACGAGAAATGTTACAAGACAAGCCTAACAGTGCCTTTCAGAAGAACTGCCTTGGGAGGCGAGCCTTTGCTGTAAGGGCCCCACCCCTGGCTAAATGAGCTCCCCAGGCCACCACTAGCCTCATTTGCCTTGGTCAGTTCAAATCTGGAATTCAGAAGACCATCTCCCCTCCAGTACAATGTTGCTGTTAAGAACACCCTAGCCATTTCTAGCTCTCCCAATGCCCACTGACACAATGTGGCCTGGCTGCAGACCTGTGGCTCCTAAGAATCTCCACTAATCCCCACCTACCCACCCCTTGGTCCCCCATTTCTCCCACCCCTCACCCACTTAGCCCTCCTGACCCTAGGTATCACCCATCATTGTGCTCTCCCCTCCCCGTCTAGCCTGTAGCCTACTCTCCCTTAATGGCTGTACTTGTTGGTGGTCACATTAATTGTTCCCTCCGGGAACCTGTCTAAACTCCATAGCTGCATTCTGGGAATTCTAGTACTTTGTACATAGTTGGAATCTGCACTTTATTCTCCTAATCTGTTATGGGACTATTTTCCTCTGCATTATGCAATTAAGTGATGGCTTTTGTAATGTATTCTGTCTCTCCCTATCCTTCTACCTGTAATGCTGTTTAGCCTTTTAATGATGTGTAACTGACACCTACTAGCTGCTTCTGTTTTCTCCACTGTCCATGTACTTGATGTTCCCCACCCTCTGTTCGATGAGGATCCTTTGTAAATGAGCTTTTAGCTCAAAGGTTGTAATTCGATTTTACAATAAATAAAATAAATAAAATATTACCAACACCCTGGAGTGTCTTATTTTGCTTGTAAAATGTGTTTGTGAGAACATTGTAAAAATAAAAAAAACTTTAAAATAAAAAATACCCATTGCTAGTATTGTTACTGTGCATGGGTCCTGGCCAATCAAGATGCAGGATTTCTCTTCCCATTTCATAATAGTATATGCAGCTGCTGCCCTCTGATCCTTGACTGTAATGGTACCATCAGCGAAGGCAGAGACTTTGTTCCTTCCTCCTGGCTCCGTGTGTGTGTCCATTGTGACCCTGAGTATTGGGTGGGGAATGGGTGAACAAGGGCAACAACTGATGGGGGAGGGACATCATTATACATTTGGATAACAGTGAAAATGCAGCTCTGGGCTTAGTATCTGGCGCATCTGTCAAGTGTCCTTGGTTTTGGCATCTCCTTGGTTTTGACTCAGAATTTTCCTCTGCCCTCCTAAAATTGGGGTTTCTGTGGCAGAACAGTGGGGATTATAATCACAAAATAATGGCGAGGTTGAAGTTGCAGACTTGCTCTTCAGAAATTGCTTTTACATTAAGCCACTTATTCTACCAACTTCCTGAAAGGGTGTCAATATTTTTATGATTTGTCCCAGATTTTGGTCCTTTGTCCCTGATTATTTAAAGCTTTGTCCCTAGTTACAAGGCAGGGGTTAACTGGCCCACAGGTGCAAGTGGTAGCATCACTGTGTGGCACCAATGACCCGGTTTGGGAATGAGCATGCAGCATTGTAGGGTTGGTTGGGGAGAAGAGGAGTGTCCAATTATTACTCTCCTCCTCCAGGGTGGGTTGAGGCAGTCAGCAACAGTCTGACTCCTGGGGTAGCCAGGAGTAAGTGCGCTTGATGCCTCCATGCGCATGTGGGACTAGGACTCGGGTGGCATTGGCACAGTCACATACAGAGCACGCATGACATGACTCAGATGCTATTGTACATCTGAATCTCTGGGGAAAGCACTGAGAAAGAAAACCCCCTGTCCAGTGCAGAATGACATCCCAGGCCATGACTCCAGCATTTGGCTGAAAGATGCGGCTAAGACTCAGACTGGACTCAAGGTTGATCTTGGCCTTCCTCCTCCAGGGATCCTTGCCATAGGGAAAAGTCACGGTCTTCCTGCCCAGGCAGCCAGGAATATTGCCAGGTGGGTGGGGTGGGGGGTCTGGGGATCTGATATGAGTACATCCCACCTAGACAGAGTTCCCATAAACAGAATAAAAAAAAGGCAGGGGTTGAGCGGTATTCAGGTTTTCTTGCCTAACCACATATCTGACCTGTCTTTTACTGTAGGTACTGCTTTTAGTGTTACGTCATTCTATGTAGTACTCCCTTCTGCATAGTTCTACAGCTTAGTTCCTCTCTTAACTCTGGATTCTTTCATACAATGCCCATGCTTTTCTTAGGCCTGCTAGCTATACACACACACACACACACACACACACACACACACACACACACACACACACACTCTCTCTCTCTCTCTCTCTCTCCTCCCTTTGACTAGGCATACCTTACATAATCTCTGTAATGCTTTGTTTTGTCTCTGCAGTTCTGTACTTGGAACCATGCTCGATAACTGTATAAAATGAAAGTGTCAAAGCCTCCAGATTTACTCAGCAGCGGTTTATTAAAACTGAAAAACAAAATGAAATCCAGGACCAAACTGTCCACTACTTGAGCAATGTACAGATCAGTAGGAGCTGTTTGGAATCATCTGTGCTCAATATTTAAAAACTGTTTTGTATGAGTACAGCCCCTCACCCCACCCCACCACATGTAAGCAGCAACAGCTGTTCATATGCATCTAAAGCTACCATAATAGGGACAGGGATTTCAAAAGCCTGTGGTGCAGGGTATGTTAATAAGTGACCTCTGGCAGTCAGATTATGTATGTGCCCCCACCCTGGGAAGGAGCTGACCAAGTTGCTGTTGCCAAAGATACTGTAAAGGCAGGCACATAGAGTGTGGCCCGAGGTAGCAGGTGATACCAGAAAATAGCAGTCTAGAATAACAATGTCCATACCAACAGGTAGCGTTCTCTAGAACGACATTTTCCAGAAATCACAGCAACTTCTTCAGTGATATCACAGCAGCTGTGCAAAGCCGCTGCAATCAATGAATTTCATAGTTCTTCAATACTCCATCCCACCTCTCTGAGGCAGCCTGACACATGGAGTCTCAGCAGGCGGCTGGTAAATTCAGGCCCAAATCTCTGTCGTGACCATGTGAGCACGTTGCTTAGTTTGATTTTTAATTGACAGTTGATCATAGACACTGAGTCCGGATCCCTTTCCCATTCAGGGATTGCTAAAAGTAGAAAATTAATGTGTACAGTAATATCTCAATTGAAGAAAATGGGTAGGTACATTTCCCAGATACCATGGGACCCATGTCATAGGGCAACATTCAGACCAGCGTGCCCCTTGCTCCTGTCATCCAAGGTTCAAGTTCATTTTTCCACTCACATATTACCACCCCAGTGGGGTAACAGAGTGTTAATGGCCTCTACCGCTTAAGTTGGTTGTTCAGTACTCTACACTCAGAAGGGTTCTAGACTTGAGATAGGCACTGCAGGGCATCCACCGGGGTCTGTCTCAAAGAGTTTCCTTTGCTCTCCTCTCTTTTTTTCTTGTTACTTACATCAAAATGTGACTCACCTTTAAACCCCTCCACTTGTCAATTACTCCCCCAACAGGGTGTGAATGGCACTGGAAGTACCAGAGAACTTTTCTACAGAGTATAAAGGAGTCTATCTAGAACACTACTTTATAGATTATGTTTTTACTTTTGAGATTATATATTTCTTACTTTTGTGCCCAAATACACCTTCACACTGCAACTCAGCAGTAATTCTAGGCTCTCAGAATACCAGTTGACTGTCCACTTACTTCTGTATAAAGGCCCAAGGCTTGACTACCGTGACAGGGCCCCTTGGCTGAACAGACTTTAAAGCAGAAATCATCTACATTGGATGAAATGGATCTTCTCTGGTGGCGAGGCTCTTGGCATAGAACTCAGGTGTGGGACATTGGTGGTGGGGCTATCTGATACAAAGCTACCCAGACAGAGGTGATCCATTTGTAACCCCTGCAAATGGGGGTTCCCAAAAGACTTCCAGGAGCTTGCTTGAATGCTCCAAGCCTGAATGGTGTTTGGCATTTAAGCCATTTATCAGTGAGTGTTTTTAGAACCTCTGGTACTGTCTCTTTAAGAGCTGTCTGCTTGCAGACATAATTAGATTATATGGGGACTGTGTGTTTCTTTGATTGAGTACCACTCAAGCTGCTGCCAATTCACTTCATTTTGCAGTCGCTAGGAGTGCAAGGGAACCTATCTGAAAGATGTAACTGTTTGCCAGAAATTATTTAGAGTAATAATGAAATTACAGTTTGTCTAACCTGCTTTCTTTGCAGTCAGAACTGTGTCTGCTAGTTCCCATTCTAGTTTTGAACTGCTGAACTGGACCAATCAGTGTGGGGTAAGCTAGCTCTAAAATGGTGCCTTGGGCCGAATCAGAACTTGGACTCATAATCTGAGCCAGCCACCAGAGGATTGTATGGGCAGTGACTCTGGGAGATGTAGTTTAGACTTCAGTGCCTTTTTGGACCAACAGCAGCAGTCTATTGTGAGTGACAGCCAATCCAGTCAAGAACTGGGAGGAACTCAAAGGAAGTGCCGGTTTTGTCGGTTGGAGTTCAGTTGAGCTTTGGCAGTGAAGAAGGAAGGAGCCCTGTGCTTTTCAGTGTGCAGTTTTAGTCAAAAGCGTGTAAGGCCCAGAGTTCGGTTTGCAGCTTGTGTAACAGCTTGTTAGGACTGAATCCGTCCTGTGAAAAGAATCAAAGGATCTCTGAAGAGTAGAAAACAGGCTCACCCTGTAGAAGACTGGAAGAATTGCTGAAAATTGCACTCGGTCTGTCAGGAACTGAATCTGCTGTGTGTTCCCGGGTATTGTGCAGTAATTGCGATCGGGATACAGATGCAGCCTGCCTGGTATAGTGCTTTCTTTTATATGGATGTGTGAAGAGGTTTGTGTACCTCAAGTGAGCCCTGCTGACATTGAAGGACCCTATCTTATTTGGAGGTCGTGAGTACTAATTCAGATTGCTCCCTGTTGAATTGCCACATTAAATCCAAATGGAATTACTGTACTGCTGACTGTTTAATTCTCCTTTTCTCTGTGTGAAAGGGCCCCTACCAGCTGCCACGGTTTGGACTAGCCACTAGGGCTTGGGTACCCAGGGACAGTAACTGATAGGGATAGGCCTGTGCACAGAGCCATAGGTAGATTATTAGAGTGATAAGCTAATTAACCTGATTTCCCCTGTCCTTATATCCCCCTAAATAAATCAGAGCTGCTTGTTTCAGCAAAGTTATACTGCCTGAGGTATTTGTCTATGTTAAAGTACTGTACTGTGATTGTTGCACTGTATCTCATTTCACAGGGGTCCCAGTGCGGAACCAGACCTGGGGAGTAGTGTATACTGTGAAGGTAATTCTGATATATTGTGTGGGCCACTAGTGGGAAGAAAGAGGTTGCAGTGTCCCAGAGGGCTGTGACCAAGTTAGTTTAACTATTGCAAACCCTGACCTCTGGGTGGAGGCACCGCCATTGGATCCAGGCCCCTCAACCTGTTAGTGGCAAATCAGGCAGGGGTAGTAGCCCTGGGATAGCGCCATCTAGGGGTTACATCTTGGAGGCACCGCTGGGATTGTGTGTCCTTTGTGGCCATATTTACGAACCACTGTTAAGAAAAAAATGGGTACCCGACAGAAGTGGCTGTGCACGGCTGGTGGAGTGGTGTACTGGGAGGAGATCGACCCCAAAATGCTATGCTTATCCTGGACATCCCCTGGGTATCAATACGGACACTGTACAGGAGTACTTTCCAAGGTGGAAGGTTTACAAAACCCTGTGGTGGTGGGTCGGCATGCTAATCTGCTCACCCACACTTTCCTGGCCCTAGTAGAGTTTAAGGATCCCATAGATAGCTCCAAAGTGCCACAGACCATTACCCCAGAGGGAGCCCTCACTGCTTGGAGTGATAACTAAGGACAGTAAAGACCGGGGGAATCAGCCCCACCACTATCTGAAACTTTGAGGAGAAATTTGCTGAATGGTTGCTGGGAGAGGGAAAATTGTGGAGGACTTGAAGAAACTATTCTTGCCACCTGGGGTGTTCCTCCCCAACACCCTCTCCTGCTCCAGTGCCTGTAATGGTGGCTGAACCAATGCAGACTCCTATTTCTGCACCTGCCATTAGTCACGACTCTTACCGAAGGTTGAGGATCTTCTCTGGCACCCTCCCACCCCCAAAGAGGAGGATGACTGGGAGACCTGGATAGACTATGTTGCCCCCAAGTGCTAGAATGGCAATGCTGGAAAGCAGCGAAAGAGGTTAGTGAGAGCCTCCGAGGTCCTGCCCTGGCTACCATCCGTGCTAAGCAGGCCAGTAACCCTGAAGCGACTGCACAGGCCTATCTTGAGGCCTTGGAGAATGTGTATGGAGCCCAGATTCTGATGAGGACCTATGGTGGAGAGTAAGAAATGCACACAGTACCAAGGGAGTTGTTGTCTGTGTATGTCTCTCGGCTGGAAAAATTGTTGCAAGAATGCCTCAGAAAGGGTAGTTTGCCAGCGATTGAACTGGACCGAACCAGACTGGACAGAATCCTTAAGTCTGCCCCCTTCTCAGAACTGCTGTTGCTTCAGTTCGCCTGGCAAATCGAGCTGGAATCCCCACCTCCTATGATGAGTTAATGAGAGAAATTCGAGGAGTTGAGAAAAGGCGACCTCGGGGTACCTGCACCAACAGCTGTGGCTATGACCGAGTGACTGGGGTGACCCATCAAGTGAAGTTCAGGGACAGAGGTTGACAGTCAATGAGTGCTCTGACAAGGAAAAGATATGCCACAATGGGGCGAACTGTTGAGAGAGATCCGGGAATTCAAAACAGTCCCTTTATGAAGGCCACGCCTGCAAGTACGGGCCCTGACCTATATCCGACTGCATCTACTATGGGGTGGGGTACCCACCATGTATCTCCTGCTGATAACAGCTCCAAACTCAATTCCTTGACCATGGAAGTGGAGAAACTGACGAGATGTCTCCAAATGCTTATCACGCCGAGACAGAGATGGCACCCAGGTTTCCAGTTAGTAATACCCCGCCCTGGCTCCCAGTGTGGCGTCTCGGCCAGCTCAAACTCCAGAAAGTATGTTTTGCTATAATTGTGGGAAAGATGGGCACATGAAAGGGAATGCCAGTCCCAAAAGACACTGACAAAGTTGCATATAGGCTACAAGGAGAGCTTGGAGAAGAAATCAGTGGTTAAGAGGTGCACGACATGATCCCAGTGAGGGCACCAAAATGCTAATTCACGTCCTTTTGTGGCAAGGTCAGTTGCAGACCCCACTACCGCCTCTCCAGACTGGTCCAGAATAGTGGGTCCCTCCATGGAGACCACTGTAAAGGTGAATGGAGTGTCTACAAGAGCTGTGTTAGACAGTGGCTCCCAAGTGACAATTATGTTCCAGGATTGGTATCAGAAGCATTTGTCAGACGTACCCTTACAACCATTAGAAGGACTGCATGTATGGGGTTAAGTGAGAAGGCCTACCCTATTCAGGTATATCCAATTTGGCTGTCTTTCCCCACCTCCAGTGGCTGGGTGGCCGAACAAGTAGAGACCCTAGCCTTAGTGTGTCCCCCACTGGACTGTATGATGGTGTCCCTTTGTTGATTGGAACAAATGCTCATATGTTAGGAAGGCTGGCACAGTTGTGTTATGAAAAACAGGGGTCAAAGACTAGTAGAGCTTTAAGAGTTCCGGCTTTAATTAAGAAGGCCTATGAGGCACAGAGAGATGCTGAAAAACAGAACCAGAGGAACCGGTCGGAATTGTATGGAAGAAGGATCCTGAGTCTCTGATCCTGGCCAAATGCCCAGTGTACCTTACAGGAGAGGTCCGTATCAGAAAGGATGTTAAGAATAAAATATTAATGTTGGATGCACCAGGCGATGGAAAATTGCCAGAGGGACTGCTGGTCAAGCCTAGTATTTTGCCGCTAGAGCCCATGCTTATGCCAGAAGGGTAATGGTCCAAGTTCATAATGTGTCTGAAAGAGACATTGAGTAAACAGAGGTTGCATCCTGGCTAATGTGCATTGTGCAGACACTGCAGTGCTACCCAGCAGTAAGAGTTCAAGGAAGAATGACGGAAATCGCCTGACTTGTTTGATTTGGCGACTCCCGCTGCCAGCTGAATGGAAAGTAAGGATCAGTGAGAAGCTTGCCCAGAGAGACCAGGTGTTTTCTTTAAAGGAATGGGATGTAGGATGCGTGCAAGGAGCTGAGCACAATATCCGCTGCATGACGAAAGACCATTTAGTGAGAGGTCTCGACGCCTGGCACCTGCTGACATAGATGATGTGAGACGGCATCTGCAAGAGATGTTAGCTGCTGGTGTAATACAAGAATCCAGAAGCCCTTATGCTTCCCATTGTGGTAGTGAGGAAAAAGAATGGAACAGTAAGGATGTGTGTGGATTATCGCTTTCGTAAACGGCGGACTATCCCGATCAGTACACAATGCCCCGCATTCAGGATGCTTTGACTGCCTAAGCGGGAACAAGTGGTTCTCTGTGCTGGATCTCCGCAGTGGGTACTACCAGATCCCGATGGCCCCAGAGGACCGTGAGAGGCGGCCTTTATCTGTCCGCTGGCTTCTATGAATTCATGAGGATGCCTCAAGGATTTCAGGTGCCCCAGCCACTTTTCAACGATTGATGGAGCGTGCAGTGGGGACATGAACTTACTAGAGTGCCTGGTATACCTAGATGATGTTATTGTGTTTGGCAGCTCACTGGAGGAACATGAGAGCAGATTATTTAAGGTATTGGACCGACTGGAGGACTTTGGCCTTAAACTGTCCATTGATAAGTGTCAATTCTTTCAAACATCAGTAAAGTATGTGGGACACATAGTATCCACCGAGGAATAGAGACCGACCCAAGTAAAGTTGAGGCCTTGACCACCTAGCCACAGCCAAAAATCTAAAAGAACTGCAAAGATTCCTGGGATTCTGTGGTTATATCGGTAGCTTCATCAAGGACTATTCAAGAGTGATCCGCCCTTTACTTAACCTTACTCAGGGTATCCCCCAACCCACAAAAATACCAAAAGTCACGTCCCTCAAGACTGAAAGAGTGTATTTTCATCTGAGTGAAGTATTTGGGGCCCGCTGGACTCTGATTGTGAGACTGCTTTTCATGAGATCATATATCAACTTACCCATGCTCCAGTGCTGGCCTATGCCGATCCAAGAAAACCTTCGTCCTGCACACTGATGCTAGCTTGCAAGGGTTGGGGGCTGTGTTGTACCAAGAGCACGAGAATGGCCTGAGACCAGTGGCCTTTGCCAGTAGAAGCCTTACCCCATCCGAAAAGAACTATCCTGTACATAAGTTAGAGTTCCTAGCTTTGAAGTGGGCTATTGTTGACCAATTCCATGAGTACTTGTATGGGGCTAAAATACTAGTAAAAACTGACAATAATCCTTTGACCTATGTGCAGACCTCAGCTAAGTTGGATGCCACTGGCCATAGGTGGCTTTCTGCATTATCTACATATGACTATGCTCTCGAATACCGAGCAGGTCTGAACCACATAGATGCTGATGCTCTCTCCCGGAGGCCTGTTCCCCAGAATGATTGGGTCCGATTGGCAGAACCTGACATTCGGGCACTCTGCCGGAAGTTTGACGGGAGGAACAAATGTCCACGGACGCAGTGGACTGCATGGTGGATTGCTTGGGAGCCTCTGAGAATTGCATACCTGCTGCTTATTGCCACTTTTCTGCACAGACATTGGTGCACTGCCTCAGCTGGACAATGACAGTATTGGCGGGCTCAATCGCGATCCCATGATCAAAGCAGCTTTAGAAGCCCTCTATGCAGGAAAGATGTGTCCAAATTACGCCCACTGATTTGAGACTGCACTGTTATACAAAGAAGGTCCTAAGTTGAAACTGATCAATAAACTGTTATACAGAGAAACAGTAGACAGAGGGGACAAGTAGACAAACAACAACTAGTGCTGCCCTGCCTTTCGAGACTCAGTACTGAGGTCCTTGCACAACCACATAGGGGCACCTTGGTATAGACAGAACACTTGACTTGGTGAGATCCAGATTCTATTGGCCTAAGATGGGGGCTGATGTGGAGCAACACATTCGAACTTGTGATCGCTGCTTACAGAGGAAAGCTTTGCCCAGAGGGCTGCCCCTTGTTAACATCACCACCAGTGCACCCATGGAGCTGGTCTGTATTGATTTTCTGAGTTTGAGTCAGATCAAAGAAATATCAGTAATGTGCTGGTGGTCACTGACCATTTCACGAGATATATCAGCTTTCCCCCACAAGACCAGAAAGCATCCACTGTGGCCAAAGTACTTGTAGAAAACTTTTTGTTCACTATGAGGGCTCCACAAAGAATCCATTCTGATCAAGGGAGAGACTTTGAGTCGTCTGATCAAAGAGATGCTTTCTCTGTGGGAGTCACGAAGTCCAGAACCACTCCTTACCACCCCAGGGGACCCACAGCCTGAGCGTTTCAACCGCACTTTGCTAGATATGCTAGGCACCCTGCACCCAAAGGACAAGCCTAGATGAAGCCAACAAATTAGCACCCTGGTACATACTTATAACTGCACAAAAGTGATGCCTGATTCTCCCTACCGCCTGATGTTTGGAAGAGAAGCTCACTACCAGTAGATGTGTGTTTGGGGTCTCTCCTGATGGGGTTCAAGCTGACAACTATTTACAGTATGTGCAAAAGTTAAAGGCCCAGCTAACTCATGCGTACCAACTGGCTCAAACCATGGCTGCCAAAAGAAATCTGGCCAACAAAGAAAGGTATGATAAAAGGTGAAAGCACAGGAACTCCAGGAGGAGATCGGGTATTGCTAAGAAATCTGGGACTGCATGGCAAGCACAAGATTGCTGACAGATGGCACCATCTCCTCACATTGTAGTGGGCAAACTAGATGATCTGCCCAGTGTACAAAGTAGGCCTGAGAATAATTCAAAAGATGTAAAACAATGCATAGAAATCATTTACTGCCATTGGACAAATCTTAATTGAGTCTGAGCCTAGAAGATGCCCCTCTGGACCAGTGACTAGAGCTGCTGCTGAAAAAGATCAAGAAAGTCTGCATCTACAGAAGCAAAGTTAAAGTGTTCCCTCCACAAGTCCCAGTTGAGCATGACTGTCAGTCCATATCGGAAGAAAGTGAGAGTGACTTTGAATACTATCCTTCTTACGAACTGAGTCAATTGTTTGAGGGCAATCCCTAGTCAATAGTGGAGACAAAGCTGGGCCTTCCGGACTGTCTAAGCCCCAACTTCATCCCTGGAGCCAATGCTCCCAGAAAGTGAAGTGCAAAGCATCAGATCAGATGAAATGGAATCATTGTGCATGGTTGAACTGTTTGAGCTTTCAGGGGAGGAAAATGATAGATTGGGGCAGACTGGTGATACACCCGAACAAGAAGAGTATTTTGGAGTGCCCTGACAGTCCACTGCCAGTGTCCAAAAGCTCTCCATGCGAGCCAAATGTTGTGGACTCAAAACTGTAACTCCTGGAGCTGAAAGTGCCCCAAGTTCTAGCCTCTCTACCCCCATGGAGACTCCTGACAAGTGAGGACAATGCTGAAAATGAGGCTCAGAGTGCAGAGACTATAACAGTTCCCCTAGAAAGACTGGTCGAGCTGTAAAGCCTGTGGTGCACCTAAGTTATGATTCACTTGGGAGGCCTGTGGACTTGCCTCTCAATGTTGTCCATAAAGGAGTGTATGTGTCCCCGAGCTCATTGCCCAAACTGAGCATCAGTGCTAACTCCAAGTTACTTGTGTTGCCCTCTAAGTATGGTGCCCTTGCCCCATCCAGCCCCAAGGTAACTGATAGGAAGGGCCCCTCTTCAGGTTTCATGTACAAGAGGTAATAACTTGAGTTATGGTACAATGTGTATGTAATACTGTGTAAAGAGACGTACTGCAATGTTTCAAAATGTGTTCTTGGTAAAATGATATATTGACTGATGATTACATGTGCAGCCTAATGCAAATGTATATGGTTGCAGTTGAAACTTATGGGGTACTTGATGCGGACGTCAAGCTTTCCCAGGCCAGGAAGGGTGTAACCCCTGCAAATGGGGGTTCCCAAAAGACTTCCAGGAGCTTGCTTGAATGCTCCAAGCCTGAATGGTGTTTGGCATTTAAGCCATTTATCAGTGAGTGTTTTAGAACCTCTGGTACTGTCTCTTTAAGAGCTGTCTGCTTGCAGACATAATTGATTGTATAGGGGACTGTGTGTTTCTTTGATTGAGTACCACTCAAGCTGCTGCCAATTCACTTCATTTTGCAGTCACTAGGGTGCAAAGAGAACCTATCTGAAAGATGTAACTGTTTGCCAGAAATTATTTAGAGTAATAATGAAATTACAGTTTGTCTAACCTGCTTTCTTTGCAGTCAGAACTGTGTCTGCTAGTTCCTCATTCTAGTTTTGAACTGCTGAACTGGACCAATCAGTGTGGGTAAGCTAGCTCAAAATGGTGCCTTGGACGAATCAGAACTTGGACTCATAATCTGAGCCAGCCACAAGAGGATTGTATGGGCAGTGACTCTGGGAGATGTAGTTTAGACTTCAGTGCCTTTTGGACCAACAGCAGCAGTCTATTGTGAGTGACAGCCAATCCAGTCAAGAACTGGGAGGAACTCAAAGGAAGTGCCGGTTTTGTCGGTTGGAGTTCAGTTGAGCTTTGGCAGTGAAGAAGGAAGGAGCCCTGTGCTTTTCAGTGTGCAGTTTTAGTCAAAAAAAGCGTGTGTAAGGCCCAGAGTTCCGGTCTGCAGCTTGTGTAACAGCTTGTTAGGACTGAATCCGTCCTGTGAAAAGAATCAAAGGATCTCTGAAGAGTAGAAAACAGGCTCACCCTGTAGAAGACTGGAAGAATTGCTGAAAATTGCACTCGGTCTGTCAGGAACTGAATCTGCTGTGTGTTCTCCCGGTATTGTGCAGTAATTCGATCGGGATACAGATGCAGCCTGCCTGGTATAGTGCTTTCTTTATATGGATGTGGAAGAGGTTTGTGTACCTCAAGTGAGCCCTGCTGACATTGAAGGACCCTATCTTATTTGGAGGTCGTGAGTACTAATTCAGGGTCGCTCCTGTTGATGCCACATTAAATCCAAATGGAATTACTGTACTGCTGACTGTTTAATTCTCCTTTTCTCTGTGTGAAAGGGCCCCTACCAGCTGCCGCAGTTTGGACTAGCCACTAGGGCTTGGGTACCGGGGACAGTAACTGATAGGGATAGGCCTGTGCACAGAGCCAAATGAATTATTAGAGTGATAAGCTAATTAACCTGATTTCCCCTGTCCTTGTTATATCCCCCTAAATAAATCAGAGCTGCTTGTTTCAGCAAAGTTATACTGCCTGAGGTATTTGTCTATGTTAAAGTACTGTACTGTGATTTTACTGTATCTCATTTCACGGGGTCCCAGTGCGAACCAGACCTGGGGGTAAGTGTATACTGTGAAGGTAATTTGATATATTGTGGGCCACTAGTGGGAAGAAAGGGGTTGCAGTGTCCCAGAGGGCTGTGACCAAGTTAGTTTAACTATTGCAAACCCTGACCTCTGGGTGGAGGCACCGCCATTGGATCCAGGCCCCTCAACCTGTTAGTGGCAAATCAGGCAGGGGTAGTAGCCCCTGGGATAGCGCCATCTGGGGTTACACATTTATTGCACTGCTGAGTGAAACCTTAATAGGGAGGGTTGGAACTGGGGGACAGAAAAAGATGTCCTCTTTCTTGAATTTTCTTGTTGGTTTCCAAGCGTTGTATATTTCTTACTGTTTATCAGAAATAATCCCTGGCCTGATTGTGCAATGGCTGCAGGATCCTCTGCCATGCAGCCTACCCAGGTGTGTGCCCCCAAGTTTGGTTAACCGTTGTAAGCTGGCAGGAAGCTGCGAAGCATCTGCCTGGAAGTTCCCATACTCCAGGAAGGAGGCATGTGTGCCAACTCTCCATCTCCCATGGCACTCCCAGAGGATAAACAAATATAGGATTGTATTTTAAAATGAAGTAGCACCACTCAGCTTGATGTCAGCATGCCAGTACATGAACAGACTTGGAGCCTTTGCTGCTGGCATCTTCAGGGTGGGAAAAGTGATTAAAAATGGAAGAACAGTGATGGCTGCTAGTCATAGGATTAAAGCTCCTGGGCCTGCAACTACCCTGATTGCACTGGCTCCTGTTCTTGAGGGGGATTCATACGGAAGATCAATTCTCAGTAGACAACCCATGGTAAACAATGACTGACTCAGTGTCTGGTTGCTGAGGTTGGAAGGTCACCACACAATGGCCAATGGAGGACAGCTGGCACACAGCGGAGAATAAACATCTACATGGAATAAAAATTGCTCAACTTCTTCTGTACTTCCTTGAATAGACTGGGGCCCCAAGAATGTTCTGTTTTTCACAGAGCTTTGTCTCCTGCCACGAACGTCTTGATCAGAGGTATATTTGTCCCAGGGATATACATGTTCAGGCCTGCATCGCTGGTCCCCTCTGGTAGCCGGCACTTACTGGCTTACCCCAGCTTGTGTCCCTCATGGCAGGAGCTCTGAGGAGGACCATCTCCCTCCCAGGCCAGGCAGTCCACTGTGTGGACAGGGGCCCAGGGGAGCACACAAGGCTGAGGACATCATATAAAGTCAGTGGTGCTGCCCCTAAGTCCTCCCAGGCTAGACTGGACACCTGCTTCAATTTCTTGTACCGCTTTGCCCTGGATGCCCCATTGCACCCACAACTGCAATCTTTATCATGCCCTATCCTTCCCTCTCTTACAAACAGGCAACTCTCCCACTGTGCTGAATTCACCTCCAGCACTGGTTGGTGAGCTCCTTCCTACCTCACCTCTTCCTTTATAATACCCCCATCCTCCCATTCCTTAGATCAACCGACTCTGCATCCTGGTAGCCCCATGAATCCACCTAATCGGCCAATCCAGTTACTCTCACTGCCTCACAAAATGTGGAATTCCCTCCCCTTCAAATCCGGCACAGATCCTTTGCCTCCTCCATCAGCTCTGTCCTCAATATTACCTTGCACCTAGCTGCTCCTGCCATGTCCTTCCCTAATTCCCTCCTCTGAGCCCTGGATAACCCTTACCCCTATACGTCACCTTCATTTTACCCTTTGCATCTCCCTCCCAAGTTTCTAGCTCTCCTCCCCTTCTCCAACTTGCTCCCCTTACTGGCCTCCCTTGATCTCTCACAGAATGTGGGGGACCCAGATACTCCCCATGGGTCCATGCATCTTGATGGACTATTGATTAGGCCTTATCCCTCAAGGTAGAATTCCCTCCCCTCGGGGTGCAATTCCTCTCTCCCTCTCCTATCACTCTTTTGATCCCTATCTACTGTCTTGCCCAACCCCTGACATGGTACTCACATCCTAAAGGGTCCTCTCTTGGGCTAGGTCCTATTTCCCCTCCTTCCATGTAAGTCACACCTCCCCTTCTCTTTCTCCTCCTCTTTAATCCCTACAGCCTTATCCCCTTTCTGTCTAGCCCCATAGCCCCTTGCAGGGTTCCCCACATCCTGAAGGGGTCTCTTGAGGGACTGCCTATCCTTCTTTCTGGTCCCCCAGTCCCCTTGCAGGGTTCCTTGCATCCTGAAGGATCTCAGGGCTCGATTCTTCCTCTCCCCCACCTCACCTTTCTTCTCCTTCCTCCCTTCTCTTTCACGTAAACACTTATTTACTTATTATTAGCACTGATTATTGTCCACTCTTTCTACATATTATGTGCAGCACTATTGTAACACTGTTTGTAACACCTGCCTTACAACTGTATGTTAATGTTGATCTTGTAACTTGAACTCAACTCTTCCTTCCCCACCTCACCTCCCTCTCCTTCCCCTTTTCTTTCACATTAGCACTTGTTTACTTATTAACCCAGCACTTATTATTGTCCACTCTTCTACCTATAAGCACAACACTGTTGTAATGTTATCTGTAACTCCTGCCTTACAACTGTATGTAAATACTGATCTTGTAACTTGATTGTTTAATGTCTCACTCCTTTTGTACCCTTCCCCAGGTCGCGCCGGAGATGAGTGACTCAGTGTGCCTTCCTGGTGAAACATTTCAATAAATAAATAAAATAAACCAGCATGGGTTTTCTTCCCATTTTCTAGTCCCTCCCATCGCCCCAGTGAGCACAGTCAACCACATAGGCCTCGCATGTGCACATGACGCCGCCAGTGGTAGAAGCAGGCTTCCTGCCCAGCTGTAAGGGTTCTTGTTGTGCTGGAGCTCAAACCTCCTCAGCTCAGACACGCTGCTGCCCAGAAGCTACTTCAGCCTGACCTGCCTCCTGATGTGTTAACCGGGACTGCTCCTGTAAGCAGATTGCTTGCATGGCAGCACGATGCCCTGCCGAGGGCCATTGGAGTAGCCCTCCAAGAATGTCTGAGGATAAATAACATAGCAGAAACAAATCTGCAATAGTCTGTTGAAACTAATGGCTAACCATGAACTCTGATGTTATCTAGACTTTCATGGCAACTCTCGATAGTTCTGCAAGAGCAGTAAGCGTACAGGGCTCTAAGTACTCAGAAGTGGGGATACTATCAGTGGGCTAAGGCCTATTTCTGTCTCGTTTCTTATGTTCTAAAATGAATGTGAGAAATCCTGTACTGTGATTGGTGGATTCCAGTCAAGTGAAAAGAAAGACTTATTTTATAATTTTGTCATACCCTGAAACTGGTGCTGCCCACATCAGCCATGGCACCTCCCAGCCCTATCCCAACCCTTATCTTTTTCCATTCTGTGTTTATGTCCTGTACATTTACAGTCTCCATCTTACTCCGATCCCATGGTATGCTCCGGGACACTCCTCCTAACTCACCAGAGTGTCACTTCCTCTATGCTGCCTTCGGATAACCCCTAGGTGGGGTTGGGGTGGGATTTACCCCAAAACTCACTGTGCTCATCAGGAGTTGAACAACTCACAGGTGAGGCACAGCCCCAGATGTACCGGTCTTTCATCCATGGAGCCAGGGGCCATTTTCTCTTGTTGGGTCCTCTCTCCAGGGACTCTGGCATGCAGTGACATGAAGAGATGTTCACTCATGCTGAGCACAATGACACTGATGCCTGCAGAGTCCTGCCCACCCTTGGTCTTCCAGGTGCACTGCCACCTGTGGTCACCCTGGTGGTAGTATTGCAGTGGAGAATGGAAACCAGCCCTCCTGAAGAAGGAGAGCACCCTGTGGGATGCTCAGTCCCTCTCCTCTGGCCAGCCCCAACACTCCAGGCCTGTTCTCAAATGCAGGTCACTGGCATCATGAGGTAGTGCTACTGATGTGCCGATAGGCTGGCCACCCGACCCTTCTCTGGTGCTTACCTCTACCTCCAGATGCCATGGGATTTATCCTGTTCAGCTGCCCCTTCTTGGCCCATTGAAGTACCCACTGACCACGCGAGGTGCCTTTGATCCTTGCCCTATCAGTAGCTGTCCCCTTGCTCTGAAACAGACTTCCAGCAACACTCTGATCCTCAATTACGCACCTCCTGTCTGGCTTGGTAGCAACCTCCCTCCTCTTGCAATGACCTGACCCTTCTCCTTTATACCTGCTCCTCTACATTACCTGACTGCTTAGGTATGATATCAACTATGAGTGGTGGGGTTGATTGGGGTTCTTTGGTGTTGCTCCTTGTTCACTGGGTTGTGAAATTCTTTCTATTTGTTGCTTGCAAATGTATTTGTTTATATCACTGTCTGCTTATTGTAGGAACCTTGTACTATTGGTAATTTTGTTAATACCATTGCCTGGTAATTGTATGTACCACTTACTCATTGTAATTTTCCTCCTCGTGCCTGAAAATGGTCCCTCGCGTCAGTGTACTTACCTGGTAAAAGAAGTCATAAATAAATAAGAGTGGGAGAGCTGGGTGACCAGGGCCTGAGAGTGCAGGACTTAATCCTGCTCACTCCAAGGGTTTTTCCTGCTTGGTTTCACCCCTTGGTATGCTGCCAGCTGTGGGCTCCAATATGTACATGCGCACACTTGTGCATGACCCTGCGCACGGGAGCCTGGCAGTATCACCCTCCCTACATCATCCGCCCACTGCACTTTTACCTGTTGTCACCCAGGTGGCAGTGTTTTAGCAAGGAGAGAACCTTCCCTTCCTGGAGCAGGAGGTGTGTGCTGGGACACTTGATCCTCTTACCTTTCTCCAGCTCGATGACCCTGACTCATTCCCGAACACAAGTCACTGACATCGTACACAGTGGTGCTACCACTGGGCAGATGGGCTAGCTAGATAACACATTTTAACTGACCCTTGCAGTTCTGTCATAACTGCATGGCAGGTCACTTCAAATGTCCTTTCTTTTGATTTTTTATGACATCTTTTGACTGTCTTCTATGTTCAGTTAACACATTCCAGATTTTGAGATTATTCTGTAATAACTGCATTTCCTGCCGGTTGCCTGGTTGAGAGCACTAGGCTATGCTTCTGCCTCACAGCCAACCTAGGATGTGTGGCTGTTACAGCAGAACACACAACACACCTGAAGTGTGTAATTTCACATTACAATCAGCAGCTCCTGTGGTTACACTGTTGGTCATAACGATGTTGAGTTCTATATGAATCCCACTGACTTCTGTAGGATTCTGGGACAACTCCATGGCATCATGTCCAGGAAGACAGCTGTCTATGAGCTGCCAGTTGTAAACTTAAAGGGCACTGTCAACCGATAGGCCTCAAGGTGTCCCTAGTTTAAAAACATGTGTTATGATTGTTCACATCTGTACTGACTGGTGATGTAGCTGGTAGTTTGAATCTGTTTATTTTTATTTTTCATTAAAAACAGACTGCTAACCATACCGACGTTACCACACAAAAACATATTTGTTTACATTCTTTGGTCAGCTCCATTGCATATTTCTTGGACTTGGAAACACTCCAGTAGAGTCTGGCCACCCAAGATGCAGTCGGAGGGAGGAGACTATTGCATCATGAGTGGCTGCACTGTTTGGGAGTGTCCCTAATGTTCAGGAAGTATACAGAAAGAGTAGATCAAGAATTTGAAACAAAGCAAGGCTGAGTAGAATTATACAATGACAAGGGAATTTCTTGCCCTCTGATTGGTCAGTGGATGCCTGGGACAGTGATGATATTATACAATAACATCACCGATGAAGTGCAGGCACACACTGACTGCATATCAGATTCAAAATCATACCTCCTCTTCACAAGTTACCGCGCTATGGACCGTCACGCTAAACAACTTCAACCCACCCCCAAACAAAGTTACCACCTACAAATGCCAACCAAAACAAATACTGCCTGCAACAATACTAAACAGAAAATGCTTTTAAATAAAGCGCACCAAGTATTTTCTTTTAATATGCTGACACACTAAGCGACTTTCTCAGTGTCGCTACCAACAGATTCTTCACTCCCCGCCTCTGTTAATTCGCTGCTGCACATTTGCCATTGTCCTGCAGTGTTCTCCCGGTACAAATGAGAAAAGCCACATAATGTACCAGGAAAACCCTAAATTACAGCTTCTGCAATAAAAACACACAATCTGCTGGCTTCTCCTTTTTCTGCTATACTCACCACGAAAAGTAAATGAAGCCGTGACACCTCAGTTCCATTAGTACGATTATGAAATTTGACATCAACCCGGTGTCTCACAACTGCCAACAGGCTCTAAAACCCAGAAAACGAGCTAATTAAACCATAAAAATAAAAACTCAAACAAACGTCAGCTGCATCCCATTTTCACGGGGAAGAATGGGAGGTGCCAAAATACCACAAGCAAATGAAAGTGTGAGCAGTGTCATACAGGGCAAAGCACACTGCTTCAGCTAAGAGCTCCATCTAGTGGCAGAAACAAATATTGGACTTTTTCTTAAAACATGCTCCTCCACCCAGAAAAGTTAAATAAAATGCATAAAATGTTTTCTTTTCTTTATAATTAACAACGAGTCATTGTATAATAGCAATAAGGCACTCGGGGTGTGTGTTATTGTGTAATAACCACTCTGGGGTGGTGGAAGCACTCAGCTCGCCTCATGCTTCGGCCACACCCCAGGAGTGACGTTATTACACAACAGCACACACCCTGTCATGCCTTATTGCTTAAATAAAATGGTGCAAAACAAAAGATTGGTAGTATCCATTTAAAATGGTACATTTGTATGAGAGTCGGGGTTAATGGCTCAAGGTTCAATTGCTTCAAGATAGCAACTTGTAAAATCTAAAGGCAAAGAACCTCTGTGCGTAAACACTGAGGAAAGGGTTACCCTAAAGGGCATTTGGCTGGGAAGCCAAGTTTCAAGAAAATACAAATCACACATGCCCCCACAATGCAAAGCATCATGGGCTGCATATACAAATCACCACAGAATGTTATGCTGGTCCAACTTTAAGCAGAATTGCATGGTGCCAAAAGCCTCTCACACAGTTTGCAAAGGGTGCTAACAGAAGACATAGACACCGTGTTTCGTCCTACCAGGACTCATCATATGCCTCGCCTGTTTGACAGCCCAGTGGAATGGACCAGCTACCCCTAAGGCAGTGTGCCTGGGATATATTGGCGAACCCATTAAAATAAAAACTATTTAAAGGCAAAAAGAACCTCTGTGTGTAAACACTGAGGCAAGGGTTACCAAAGGGCATTTGGCTGGGAAGAAGTTTCAAGAAAATACAAAATCACATGCCCTCACAATGCAAAGCATCATGGGCTGCATATGCAAATCACCACAATTCTGTGGTGTACACAATGGGGAGGTATTAACAGGGGTAGCTGGTCCATTCCACTGGGGTGTCAAACAGACGAGGCATACTGATGAGTCCTGGTAGGACTAAACACGTGTCTATGTCTTCTGTTAGCACCCTTTGCAAACTGTGTGAGAGGCCTTTCGGCACCATACAATTCTGCTTAAAGTTGGACCAGCATAACATTCTGTGGTGATTTGTATATGCAGCCCATGATGCTTTGCATTGTGGGGCATGTGTGATTTGTATTTTCTTGTAAAATCTAATCTCATTTCAGAAGTGGGACCTTTCTTTTGAAGCAATTTGGCATTTCCAGTTTAGGCTAGGCTGATGGTAGTCTCAAGAGTCAGTATGAATATGAACTGCTAAGAAATTCTGATCTTTAAGACTGTACTTTGTTTTTCAGAACACCAAATGTTTTATTTCCTCTTGCTTTCCTTTCCAGTGTGGCAAGGGCTGTACAGTATGAATGTAGATATGCAAGTGTAACACATCCATAATCATTTAATGACATGTCTTTTTATGTGGTAATTACATTAATAAGGAAGAACTGGTCTGAGGTAAAGAGATTATCTTTTGAAAAGTAAAGGATGAGGTTACAAAAGTCAAAAATAGTTTGAAATGTTTGGATGGTTGCTTGCCCTTTGATGCTGGGTATATTGGCTGTTAAAGAGAAGAAAGAGGTGAGCCTGATGTGGGAATCTCAGAGATCACTGCTGACTGCTAAGGTAGTATTTTATGCTCATAAAGGCAGAGTTTGACTCTTTGGAAGGAGTCACTTCTGTCCCAATAAAGGAGCTGGTGGCTTTCCTTACCTCGAATAAGTCAAAGCTTGTCTTATTGTACCAAAAATGAATATTTATAACTGTGGGAAGACCAAGTAAGCCACACAGCATAAAAGGAACTTTGAATATGCCTCAGAACTTCTGATGCTGAAGCATTTAATAAGCCTAAACAGATACCACCATAGCTTTGACAAAGTGATGTGAGGCTATAAGAACATCTGCTCACTTCTGTGTGGTGGAAAAACAATCTTAACAGTAAATATGAAATACCAAGAGGTTGAACTTTAAATAAACTACATTTAGACATAAATTACAGTTTATGCAGAAAATGTTAATAGTAAGGAAATTCAACGAGTGTAAAAAGTCCCTAAGCTTTGGCAAATCTGAGGCATTCTGTATCTTGGGTATTAGCGTCAGGTCAACACAGCGTTGGCGTTATCTAACCAGCACACTCTCAAGCATTGGTGTGCAAGTAAATTTATCGCCTGGAAAGACGTGCGGAAGTTAGGCGATAATGCCAGTGACATATTGCTCAGTTATTGAGCCCAAAGGACTAGCATGCCTCATATTCAAGAAGGCTCAGGGACCCTTTTAGAATTTAAAATGAACTATAAAAATACTGTGTAACAAAACCATACTGTGTGCAACATTGTAAAAATCCTGGGGGTATTCTCCAACAAGAGTGGTGTGTTTCTAGTGTAATAGGAACACTATGCATTTTATAGGCCAGGGCAGGGACACTGGAAGCAGGTCTGTCTCCACCACTGCCACGCATCTTATGACTCGTTCAAGGTTCTAACTAAGTGGAATCATTAACAATGCCTCAAGACATGGGGCTTGTCCATTTAACCATACTTTTAATATTTTAGCCACAAATAATACTACATAGAAACATAAACTGGGCAGATGAGGACTGCTTGGGCCACCCAGTCTGCCCATTCACTACCTATTGGAGGCTGCAGATCCTAGTTAACCAACAGCCTACTTCCTCTTACCCCCCCACTAGAATTGCCTTATGTCTGTCTCATTCATTCTTAATTCCCCCACTGTTTTGACCCCAACCTCCTCAGGAAGGCCGTTCCATGCATCCACCACACTCTCTGTGAAAACATACTTCCTCGTGTTGCCCCTGAACCATCCCCTCTATCTTCAATTTGTGCCCTTGTTTTGCACATCCTTTTTCAAAAGATGCTACCTCTTGGACTTTGTCGATTTCCTTGACGTACTTGAAAGTATCTATCATGTCCCTCATCTCCCTCCTTTCCTCAAGGGTATACATATTAAGCTCTTTTAGTCTCTTCATATGGCTTCTGGTGCAGACCCTGCACCATTTTAGTTGCCCTCCTCTGGACTGCCTCCATCTTGTCTATGTCCTTGCAGAGATGGGGTCTCCAGAACTGCACACAGTATTCCAGATGAAGTCTCACCAACTGTCTGTACAGAGGGATAACAATTTTCTGTTTTCTACCAGTGATGCCTCTTCCTATGCATCCCAGTATCCCCCAACTCTCCTTACTGCCTTCTCACATTGGTTGCCTACCTTTAGGTTGTCTGATATGACTACCCCCAGGTCCCTTTCCATTTTTGTTGTTAATACCTCCCCATTGTGTACTCTTCCCTGAGTTTTTGTTTCCCAGGTGCACTTCTTTGCATTGACTCTAAGCTGCCATACTTTTGACCGTTTCCCCAACCTTGCCAAGTCCCTTCTCATCCTTTCCACCCCCACCTTGTGTATCAGCCTTGTTGCAGATCTTTGTGTTGTCTGAAAAGAACATACTTTTCCTTCCAGCCCTCACCTATAAAGACATTAGAGGACCTGTCCGGTACTGAACCCTCGGTGCCCGCTAGTAACCCCTTTCTTCCAGAGTGGACTCCATTTACTGTTACCCTCTGCAGCCTGTTGTCCAGCCAGTTTTACCAGGTTACCACCCTGGGACCCACTCCCAGGCTGGCTAACTTGTTTATTAATCTTTGTGTGGGACTGTGTCAAATGCCTTGCTAAAGTCTACGAGGCCATGTCCACAGCCACTTCCTGGTCTACTACTTTGGTACCCAGTCAAAGAAATCTATTAGATTCATCTGACATGACCTTTCCACTGTGAATCCATGCTGCCTTGGGTCCTGTGTCCCGCTGGTCTCTAGGTACTCAACAGTTCTTTCAAGAAGTGATTCTATCATTTTCCCTACCACTGAGGTCAGACTAACAGGCCTGTAGTTTCCTGCCTCTGCCTTGCTCCCACTTTTGTGAAGGGAAATCACATCCACCCTCCTCCAGTTCTCAGGTACCACACTCTCCTCCCATGATTTGTTAACAAGGGTAGTCAGTGGTGTCACTAGTTCTCTCCTTAGTTCTTTTAGAATTCTGGGGTGAATCCTGTCAGGCCCCATTGCTTTGTCCACCTTCAGTTTCAGGAGTTCTTTTAGGACCCTTTCTTCTGTGAATGGACTGGTATCAACACCCCTATCCAGAGTGCATCTATTGACTGGATTAGGTACCTCCCTCCTCCTCTTCTTTTGTGAATACTGAGCAGAAGTATTCATTCAGTATCCCAGCTTTTTCACTGTCACCCTCTTCCCACCCTCCTCCCTTTATTAAGCTTCACTATCCCTCCCTTGGTCTTTCTTCCTCCCTTATGTACCTGTAAAGGTTTTATCCCCTTCTTAACTGAGCTGGATATCTTTCCTCAGTTTGGGCCTTAGCTATTCTGACTGCCTTCCTCACTTCCTTCTGCTTTAACTGTACGGTTCTCTATCCTGCTCCTTCTGTGTTTCCTTATACTTCCTGAATGCTATCTTTTTCTCCTAACTTTCCCGCCACCTCTTTTGAGAACCATAGTGTTTTTTCCTTCATTTTTGTTTTATTGATTCACTTCACACAAAGGCTTGTTGCCTCTGTGATGGCTGTTTCATTATTCCACATTGTTCCTCCACCTGTCCTTCTTACCCATTTGCTAATGCTTTTCTGAGGCACTCTCCATTTTCCCAAAGTCATCCATCCTAAAGTTCAACACCTTCCTTTTTGTATGACTTGTGTCTATGGCTGTGTTTATTGTGAACCGCACAGTTTGGTGGTTGCTTGTTCCCAGATGGCTACCCACTTCTAAATCAGAGATTCTCTCTTCATCCCCGGGTCTAAGATTGCTCCCTCCTGAGTGGGTTCAAGCATTAGCTGTCTGAGGCATGCCCCTGTAGGGCATTGAGAATGACTCTGCTCTTGGATGTGGCTGCAGCAAAGGTTGCTCAGTTAACATCTGGCATATTCAGGTCCCCTATCAAAAATATTTCCCTTTTTCTGCCATTCTAATGATGCCTTCTATCATTTCTTTGTCCAGTTTCCTCCGCTGAGATGGGGTCTGTATACAACCCCCATGCGGATTATGTTCCATTTTCTGTCTCCAGGGTGATCCACAGTGCCTCCTCTTCTCCCTGTTTAATCTTTAGTTCCATTGCTTTGATCCCTTCCCTTATGTGAAGAGCTACTCCTCCTCTTTACCCTCCCTGTCCCTCATGTAGATTGTGTACCTTGGTATGTTGACATCCCAGTCATGGCTCTCTGTGTACCAAGTTTCTGTTTCTGCCATGATATCAGGCATTCCTCTTCCATCAAGGCTACTAGTTCAGAGAACTTGTTACCCAGACTATGAGCATTGGTACTCATTGCCCTCCATTTTTGATGGCCTTACCCCTTTTGCCCCATCCCTGTCCTTACTGCCTTTGCCTTTTCTCCATTTACCCCTATCCTGCTTCCTATCAACTTCTCTACCTTGGTGTTTACCTCGCTAACTTCCGTGTTTTGTGGAGGGGCTGGATTTCGTGCTCCTTTTCAGTGCCTCCCCCTTAGCTACTTTAACTGGACTGGCAGTGTAGCCTAGAGGTTAGAGGAACAAGGTGTGAATGAGCTTGGTGCATTCAGCAGACCAGACCTGAGTTTGATTCTCACAACCTCCACTTGCATACTGTGTGGCTCTGAGCAAGTCCTTAACGCCCAGTGCTCCCAAGTCGCCCTGAAACCAGGCACTTGTGCCTAGTGGGCCTTACCTGGTTACCAAAGACTAAAATAAAATAAAAATAAATAAATGTTTGCCGGTGAAGCATTTAAACCTATCACCTAGGATCCTGGTTCCCTCCCGGACAGATGCAGACCATTGCACCAGTATAGCCTGCATCCCTCAGATGGACATCCCCAGTCCCCAGTGAAGCCAAAACCCTGAGCTCTGTGCCAGTTTTCCAACCATTCATTGAATCCCATGGTGCGGAGTACCTAGCCTCACCAATGCCATAGACAGGCAGCACCTCCAAGAAGGTTACCGTGAATGTAAATACATGGCATGCCCCTTCCAGACAGTATTTTAGCCTGTACAAAGTTTCCCAGCACAGAAATGTCCAGAGTAAACAAGTACTTGGGTCCAAGGAGAGGATTCAGAGAATATCAAATTAATGCCCAGAACTGAGCAACAAGAGGACGGTGCCAAAACAAGTTCATTAATGAGCCATCTGGATCATCACATTTGTAACACTCTGTAGTCTATGGTGTCATCATCTTATTCAGTTTAACTGGCTTATTATAAAAGTTATTTATAATCTTGAATTGGTGTGTTTTATAGACTATTACTGAAGTAGCAGTTTTTAGAAATGTCCAGATTTGTTCCCAGGACCACTGGTTGGTCTCAGAGCCCAGTGCCATTGATCGCCACTTCACCACCTCATCCTCATTATCATGTATTTTCTTAGTGTGGGAATTATACCAGCTCAATACGCCTACAGGAAGTGACTATATGTTGCAGTTCCTGATTGTTCTTTGTTGCTTTCCACATAGGTTGTTTGTTAAAGGTTTGCCATTGTCAGCAGTTTTGGTCTTCCAAGTGTGTTTTGGTTGTGGGCTCTTGTACTGTGTTTTGAGATTGCCATATGGTGTCCCAGCAGGGTATTTCTCCTGCTTTTTGCTGTATCCTGTCTTACTGGGCATGCAGTGGCTTGGATATGGTTGTTTTTCCAGCAGGTATGCAGTGGAGGTACTTGGTTTTAGGTACTGTGTCAGAATTCAGCGCAGCTTGTTGATTTATTTCTGTCAATAGTATTGTGGATATCATTTTTTGTTTGGTTTTTGACAGTGTGGAATAATTATTTATTGATTGGACATTTCTGTGGCCTGGTATCTGGGCTATTTTAGTTGGAGGAATGTTGTAATGCACCAGCAATCGAATGACAGTTTTACTTGCACTGTGGTTGGTGATCCTTTTTGAGGGTAGCTCTGCTGTCTCTTTTATTGGTTTTATAATGTTATGCATATTTCCCCAATTGTCACACTACAGAACCATGGTGAGTCAGGTTTCTGCTTCATATTGGATGTAAGGTAAAATGGGGCCATCTGTCATCATTTGTTGGTCTCTGGGATGCTTATTTTTCATACGTGGTGACTGTCTCTCTTTCAGGAAGAGCAGTGTTCTGGTGTAATTTTGGTTTAATTAATCTGACATCCTTTGGGTTTATAATTTTGGTTTTATTAACCAGATGTCCTTTGGATTTGCTCCTGTTCTTACATACATATGAACATACGAATGTGACAGCAGATAAAGGCCTTATGGTTTCTCTTGGTGAGTCTCCTAAAATTTCACAGTTTAAGACCTCCCTAACAAAAGAGCTCAAAATGAAATCTACCTGTTGTTGTTTTAAATGACCAGATACCCCAGGTTTTATATGATTACCTGCTCTTTGCCAGTAGCCTGATTTCTCCGCTGCAACATCCTTGTCTCTCACCCCAAATGAAAGCTTCCTGTAGATACAGTGTACCTTAAATGTCCAGCTATCTTTCAGCACTGTTTTATAATGACTTATGTTTCATTGTATCTTATTGTCGGGTTTACCTGATACCTTAACCACTGTCTGTTTGCTTCATTGTCTGTACCTGGCCAGGCTGGCTCTACTTGAGCTGCTATTGTGCATGTCTTCTTAAAGCGTATCATAATACTATGTTGACATGGAACCTTTGAAAAGAGCACATGCGCTCAAAGGTGTTATCTGAATTTTCTAATAAATAAATAAATAAACTGCCTCCATCTTCATATCCCCTTGACCCCTATCAAACACCCCTCCATTCTCTCTCTCACCCACCCTCTACCTGCAACTTTTCCCTCACCCTGCCCCAACCTGTCTTGAAGCTATCCACCATTTTGGGATACTACCTCTTCTGGCAACTAATTCCACTTACTACCTCCCTCTCAGTGAAAACGTGCCTCCTCATCTCCCTCCTGAATCTTCCCCTCTTACTTTAGGCTGTTACCCCTAGTGGTCTTGTTTCCCCTAGGGCTGAAGAGGCCTTATTGCTTACCCTGTTAATATCTTTAAGGTACTTGAAGGTCTCAGTCATGTCTTTCCTCTTCCTTGTGTCTTCAAGAGAATAAACACTGAGCCATCTTAGTTGCCCTTCTCTTGACCATTCCCAGCACGTTGAGGTCCTTTGTAAGATAGGGCACCAATATTACACACTGTACTCTAGGTGCAGTCTCACCTCCACCTTCCTGCTGGTAGTTCCCCTGGATGTGCAACCAAGATCTGAGTTTCTTTGGCTACAGCTTTCTTGCAGTGTGCCAAGTGTTTCAGATCACTCATGATAATTACACCCAGGTTCTTTTCTTCCTCTGACCTGGTTACTTGCACACCACCCAAGCAGTATCTGGTCCCTGGGTTTTGCCCCAAGTGCATAACTTTACACTTTTGGCATTGAACCCCAGTTGCCCAATGCCAGACTATTTCTCTAGCCTAGCCAGACCTCTCCAAGTTCCTGTCTCCCCTCCTCCATGTCCACTCTCCCAGAGAGCTTTGTGTCACCCTCGGACAGGTAGATCTCCCTTGCTAAATCACTGCTGCACTCCAGAAATGAATGGGTCCAGACAGAGCTCCATTTCCCAAAATCTTTATTACGCACATTTTAAACAAGTGTCTCAGCATAAAAATCCCCAACAGACCAACTGTGCCACTTAAACATGGTGAGATTAACCCAGCGCCGCTACTTCATCAGGGAGCAGAGATTTGGGAAAAATGGAGCCTCGTCTGGACCCATTCATTTCTGGAGTGTGGCAGTGATCTGGCAAGTGGAGTCTGTAGCCACTGTCTTCTGTTTGCACCCCTTCATCGGCTTGAGCATGACAAGGTTGTTCTGAGAAGTTAGATCTTACCTTTGATCCCATCCATGATGTCACTTATGAATATGTTAAACAAACACCGAACTGAGCACAGAGCCCTGTGGGACCCCACTGGTCACAGGCTTAGCTTCTGAGAACTGCCCCCAAAACTACCACCTTTGACTTTTGTCATGCAGCCAACTTCTGACCCACCCAACAAGCTTAGCCCCCACCCCTAGGTCTTCTAACTTCCTGACAAGTCTCCTGTGAGGTACAGAATCAAATGCCTTGCTGAAGTCCAGATATAGGATATCAACTGTTTGGCCTTGTCCACTGTCCTGGTTACTCTGTCAAAGAAATCAATTAAGTTAGTCTGGCAGGCACTCCCTGACACAAACCCATGCTACCTCATGTCCTGGAGCCCATTACCCTCCAGAAGCTCACCAATCTCTCCTTCAGGATGATCGCCATCAGCTTGCCAGGGACAGCCCACAGGAACCAATTACACAGGCACTGCCCCAGGGCAACCCATGGGAACCAATTACACAGGTGCTGCCCCAGGGGCAGCTAGAGCACTGTCCCAGCAGTAGACAACAGAAACCAACCATCATTGCACTGACCCAGGCGGTGCCAGTAACCAGTCATCATGGCACTGCCCCATTTATTACAATTTATAAATAAAATATATTGTCTTGTTTACGTTTGTCTTAATTTAGCAATTTAAAAAAGGTAATGATATGTGACTCTTACATGATTAAATGCCCACAACTGAGTTTGGCACAAAGCACAAAAATTGTCCCTGGTTAAGGTTTGAACCCTCAAAGTCTGGCTCTTTTGGATGCAAACATACACCTTGAGCCACCAAATTCAAAGACAAGTAGTGCACATTGCTGGAGGAACATTTCCATAACGTTTTCATCTACCTTAAAACCCTCAATTCCTCAGACTTGCAACAATCAGATTCATGGGAAGTAACAACTACAGATTGCTGCCCATGGGACGAGGATGAAATCCACCAATAGGAATAGGTGGGAGGCAGCGCACGAGGGTGCTATCCTGGGGCAGCACTGCTAGGAGTGAAATTCACCAATAAAAGTAAGGCAGAGGAGGAACTAAAGGGTGCTGTCCTGGGGCAGCGCTGCCCCAAGAATCATGCTATGGGAACAAATCACACTTGAGCTTAAAGGCACTAGTCACCACGTGGCACCCACATTGTCGTAATGGATATGATACTGCTTATCTGTGAGTCGCAATGCTGTATAACCCAAAATACATTTTCCCATGCTAAAGAGCGTTAAATGTGAGAATAAAGCAGGAAATAAACATTACTGAACATTTCAATCTGGATAGAGTCTCTGGTTACAACATTCTCTGCTAACAAAAGAAATAAAAAGTCACACTATTCAGTTTTCATCATCTCCCTCACAATCAGCCTCCCTGGGGATCAGGCTGTGGAAAATTCCTTCTCCAAGGCCTCCACTTTCTTCCCTGCTTCCTGAGGGTCCATATACTGATATGTGTGCCACCATGATGTATCGTAGACTAGCTGTCATTATTAAGGAGTGGGCAACTCCTTGCAGGGAAGGAAATGATTACTGTAATGTTCATAGAGGAAAATAATAAAATATTAAGCTATTGTAAACACAAGTCCATGGTCCACAGAACCAAAGTGAAGCATATCTTCTCAGTAAGAATGCTCAATAGTGCCCCTCATCTTTCCTTCTTCATTAAGGTAATTTTGTTTGGAACCATTGTTTTAATTGTTTCTTTGAAGATGGTGTCCTTGCTACTGTAGATGGCACGTGGGTAGCTGACTGTTTGAAAGTATCTGTTCAGGCTTCCTAAAATGTTAGTTAGTGTTGCAGGCCCATACTCTGTGTGGTCATGTTTTTGAATGTGAAAATAAAATGTGCTAAGACTGTCCAATTTACTTGCAGGAATTTCAGGAGGTCTCATTCTTCTCCTATGTTTAATAGTTAAATTCCTATGAGTTTCACATTAAAGTTTGTTTTCCTAAGCATGTTCTTGTTTTCCCTGTTGTTAAATGAATTGCTCTTTTTCCAGACTGGTCTGTTCTTCATCCATGTTGGAGGTTGCAGTAACAAATCTGTGTACTGTTTCATGGTCAGGTCTTTTATAGGGCTTAATCTGTAATTTTCAGTTCATTGGGCATCTAATTTGTGTTAATTACTTGTTAGAATACTTTGTAATTAGGATGTAATAAGACCTTTATTACATGTTGCAATAAGGTTTTACTGCATCTTGTAATCAGGTGCTTATTACCTGTTATAGTATGGTTATAGGCATTGGTTGTGCTTATTTCACATGTTAACAGAGTGTTGATTGCAGGTTAAAAGTTAATTGTCTAATATATATATATATATACTATATATACCATGTAATTTAAGCAAAGTATGGGTCCTAAATATCCTTCCTCAGGGCAAATTAACTTTACAAGACATGAATCATAGTTTAATGCACATATAGTGTGCCTAGAACAGGATGGCTAGAAATACCATTGTATTTTACATAGTTGAGTAATCTGGATCTGTGGATGGCAACTGTGACTGTTTGTTAACTGGTACAGTAGTTGGAGCCTTTCTTTAAAACTCTGATGATTTATAGTTGTGTTCTAAGTTGATCTTTGTTGGCAGCACTGAAAAAAAGCTTCTTGAACTAAGGCTTATGAGACTAATGTTGCTATAATAAGGCAAAGTATGACAAAATTATAGACTAGCTACTCTGAGCCCAAGTAAAGACCAAAACACATATGCCTTCAAGAAACAGTTTTTACTTTTATTCCATATCCAGCATGTCGCCTAAAAAATTTCCTCAGGGACACTAAAAATAACAAAAATAACATACATTTTAAGTATATAGTTATAAATATACAATACAACAAGACAATGTCTTGGCTGCTTTCATAAATACTGTAATAAATAGTAATTGGGGCTGAAACAATCACAGGATTTAAGAATGCATGGGATAGACATAAAGGAATTCTGGAGGTCAGGGTAAGGGCAACAGACTTCCTGGAAAACATAAACTGAACTTACAAACTTAAATGGGCAGACTGGGTGGGCCATAGGCCCTTATCTGCCGACACTGTCTATGTATCTATGTATCTATGTATGTGAGCTTCACTTGTTCATTAATCATTTTAAGTTCTGCTCGTGGCAGATAACTATTCATCATCCTTAAACAGCTTCCTCTGTAATACTGACAGAATAATCAGTATATCATACTGATAACCTTTCAAAAGATAAACTCAAAACACTGCAGTGCCACCGTAAAATTTCAAATCACCAAATTATGATGCTACTGTACTTTATGTGTGCAGGATACCATACTTTTCGTGTAACCCACCTTTGTCCTGAACTCAGCACTGCCTTGCTGAATTTTGTATTTATTTATTGAACATCTCGGATTAAACCTTTGAGAACAAGTTCATTACATAGGTTGCATGTCATGGTCAAACAACAACAGACTTAACAACAATTTATAGTTAAGCCATGAGTTAAGGATGACAACAATGAATATACATTTAAGTAACATAGTACAGTGTAATAAGACTAAAATAAATAAATAACACTATATATACTAAGAATGTAAAGACACAGGGAAAAGTGGGGGTTGGGAGTGTGATGGAGGAGGGTTAACACAGGCAGAGGAAAGCAGCAGTGAGAGGACAAACTACAAGGAGGAGTACTACAAGAATCAGCCCAGGTTGTGGGCCTTGTCAAGAGAATTCAATGATTACCTGGGGTGCCAGATGTTAGGAGAAGCACTAACCAATACTAGGTAGCAGGTTCGGATTACCTGGGAGAGCCTGGCCTTTTGGTTAGGCAGGACCAGTATTAGGTAGCAGGTACCAGAAATCAGGGAGATGGGATAGGAGCTACAGTGTGTTGGGCAAGGAAAAATGGGGGAGGGAGGTAAGAGGGGATGCAAAGGATGGATCAGGAGGGAAGGGTAGGATGGAGAGGAAGGAAAGTAGTTGGGCGGTGGTATGGTTGGATTACAGTGAGGTAGGCTGGGGTCCTATTGGAAATAGCCACAGCTAACATTAGCAATCAGATGAGTTCTTAGCTCATGTTTAATAGGGCCTAACATTGATTTAGAAGTGATGCTTGCAGGCAGGTTGTCTAACCATTTAGGTGCCCAATGGGCAAAAACACATTATCCAAGAGAGGTGCAGCATCTGGGGACCTTGAAGACCGTACTCGGAGCTTCTTGTGGGGCAGGTACTTTTGTTGGGGTGAGGAGCTTCTGGACACGGCGGGCAACATACCTTGATTTTTTTTTGCCAGCAAACAGGTCTGGAACTTAATCCTGCCCTCGAATTGAAGCCAGTTTGCATGGTCGTAGAGTTTACAAAAGTGTGTGTACCATTCCGCACTGGTGGAGAGATGACATGCCTTATTTAAGGCAACTTTGATGTGATTGAGGGCTGAATCCATTGCAGCCCCATAGATTATAATATCATACTCAACAAGGGAGACCACAGAGCTGTGGATGGCCAGGTTGAGAGCTTAGGTTGATAATTTACCATGAAACAGCTTCAATTAAGTTCTGAAACACCTAGATGGCTTGGCTGGAATTATTAAAAGAGTAACTGACATTTCAGAACTTGGGTTTAATACTTATCAGCACACACAAGATACAAGAACTTAATCTGTTACTTAATTCTTAAAGTTTTAAATAGTTGTGATTTTTAATTTAAAAGTTGCTAAATATTAGCTATTTATCTAGAGAGTAACTTAGAGTCATAAAAGAGTTATATTTGGTTCTTTTACCATTACACTTTTCCTTCAAGATGGGTAAAGGTTCTAAGCACATTTTCCCACCTTTTAGCACTTACCATGGGTGTGCATTTTGGCGTGGAAAAGAAGAGAGAATAAGAGCTTGTGTGTTTCAGATAAAACCTACTTCAGCAATTCTTCTTTCTACTCTAGATATTGCATTAACTTAAACATCATCAGTTATTTGCTATTTCTTCAGTTTTGCTTAACTTGTTTGGAATTTTGCAGCCATAACTTTACATCTAGATTTAAAGTTATTTTCAGAGTTGATCCATAAGGAGCACATTTTAGCTTGCATCTTACTATTTATGTAAAGTGTTGCATCTTTTTATCTAAAAAAACAAAGAAGGCACTTTTAATCATGTCTTGTTTAGTAGTTAGTATTTCAAATGTTATAGATCTAGGCACACCTGTAAAAGGTCAAGGGTGTTATAGAAGCGGAATAATCATAAGATGGGCACCGCCCTGTTACAGGAAACATACCTAGAACCAGAAGCACCCAAATTAGGTAAGATTGTGGGTGGGGCAAGAATTCCACAATATCTTTAAGAGCAATAAGAGAGGGGTATCTATACTGTTTAAGAAAAACATACATTTCACTTTGACTGAAGAAATAAGGATTCAGAGGAAATGGCACATTTTGCCAGGAACAGTAAAAGGCAGAGATTTACTTATTTGTAACATACATGGCCCGTCCAAATCATGTTCAGATTTCTTTCACAATCTATCAAATAAACCTAAAAAAGAATCCCAAATGCTGAATTAATAGTGAGTGAGGAATTTAATCTTGCATGTGACTCATTTCTGGACAGAAGTACTCATAAAAGAAATTACTAAAAAATAAGGACCAAGAGGCACTAAAACTAATGATGAGTGACACTGTCCTATGTTATTCTTAGCAGTCTGCAACCCTTTTGGAAAGGGATATTCTTTCTACTCTGCTCCACATAATTCATATAGTCATATTGACTACTTGCTTTTGCAAAGGAGTTTGTAAAGGGATCAACAATGCACCCATAGTCGACAGCATCATTCAGACCACTTATTCATAATTTGTACTGTTGAGAGTTCTTCCAGTCAAGAGGGGCTCCTAGATGGACCCTAACTCCTCCTTTCTCCTAAACACAGATTTCATTACTTGGGTAGAGAAAAATTTAAGATTGAAATTAATAGTATTCCAAGAATAGAGAGTTCCTCGTATAGGAAATTTGAAAATGTTTTATCAGAGGCTGTGCAATAAGTTATGCATCCAAAAGAAAAGATAGACTTATTCTGAACTTATTTCTCTAGAAACCAGGCCAAAACCTCTTTAGAGCAACATAAAAATATAATTCCTAGAATAACAAAATTAAAATATGAAATCAATGGACTACAATACAGATGAGCAGAAAATGCAACCAAAAGACTCAAACAAAAGTATTGGGAAGCTGGGGAGAAACCAATGAGATTATTAGCAAGTAGATTTAAGAAAAGACAGAATAAATCAGTAATTGTATCTTATAGAAGGGATATTGTTCTTTAGGGACTTTTAGTAGAGACATTAACACTCAATTCTATGAATTATTTAGGAACTCTATATGAAAAAGAAATTGTAAACTCAGAGATTATGGATAATGTTCTAAAGAAACAAAGGTACAGTATTAACTAGTGAAATAAGTATAAATCTAGAAAGAGATTTTCACTGAAGAAATCATCAGAGTAGGTAATGGGCTCCTGAAAGGTAAAACACCAGGACCTGATGGATTACTGTGAAATTTTAGCAGACCTTTTGCCAAACATAAGCCAATAGCTACTGAAAGTAATTAATGATGCAAAATCAAAGAGTTATTACCTACATCTATGGATGAGGCACTAAATGTTTTAATCCACAAGAAGGAAATATTCCAGTTGCTGTACAAAGTACAGGCCATTTTCCTCCTAAACACAGATTATAACATTATAGCTAACGTAATGGTAGCAGACTTCATATCATAGTGCCTGAAATAATAGGAACAGAATAAATTGGCTTTATTCCTGAGCACCAGAGGGAAGATAACATAGGAGGGTATTGTCTGTCCTGTGGACAACTCCTAAAAGAAATAAACCTTCAGCCTTTGTCTAGTTAGATGCAGCCAAGACTTTTCAATCACTGGAGTGGAATCACTTATCCAAGGTATTAAAACAATTTGGTCTACCTGATCCTTTAATAATCTGGGTAAAGATTTGTTGTAAGAATCCAAAAGCATCGGTTCTAACTAACCTGATCAAATGAAAGTATTTTAAACTGGGAAGAGGCTTGAGACATGGATGCCCTCTTTCGTTGGCACTATTTGCCTTAGCAATGTAACCCATAATAATGATTATCAACACTACTGAGACTGTTGAAGGAATCAATAGTAAAGGCTATGGCTGTAAAATTCTAGCCTTTGCTGATGACCTCTTACTAACAATACAGAACCATTTAATTTCACTTCCAGCTTTAAAAGAAGTGCCGAATAATAAAAAAATTCACGTCTCAAAATTAACTGGTCCAAATCATGCCTCTCAATAAAAAAATGCTCTGAGGATTTCCTAAGCAGATTGATCCCTTTGATTCCCTAATGAAATCCAGTAATAAACTACTATATTTGGAGATCCGAATTACACCTACATACAGAAATTTAGTGAAAGCAAACCTTTCCTCATTAATAGAAAAATACAACTTGAATTTGCAAGTTGGAAATCTCCTAGTCTCTCCATACAGGAAATCAATTCAGTAAAATAATCCCAGAACATAAAGTATGCTGTATTTTGAATGCTCTTCCATGTTTGTTGGAAAGGTCTGGTTCAACAAAACTAAATAACCTAATGCAAGACTTCATAGGGGAGGAGAAACCTCACCTATTACTTAAAAAGCTTTGGCAAGATAAAGACAAGAGTGACTTTGCACTACAGAACTTTGAGATGTACCAATGGGTTTCACACCTAAGTAACTACAGCATCTTCTTTCAAGGAATACTGAAAAAATGTTCCAGTTTGGACAAAATTTGAAAAAGATCCCTTGTTTACCCAACGTCCTTTCTGACATCTTGTTCCTGCCAATCACCAAAAATCTAACTTCACACCTGACAACCCATCATGCAATTACATTGCTAAAAAATAAAATATCAATCCCTAAATTGGGAGTATTTCCCTAAAGAATTTGTCTCCTATTTGGATTAATCAAAGATTCAGATATGAAGGAAATACCAAAAGAATTGTCCTGCCAGAGAAGATTGTTAATAACAGTAATGAAAACCTCAATGATAAGGCAATACAAAGGTGTAGAAAAATACCCCCATCTGCCCTGTAAAATGGAATAAATTATGGCATGATGCATATAAAAGTTCTAAAGAGGTCCAAGGGCATATCTTACAGTATAATATTTTACTTTTATCTGCCATACACCAGAATTACTCTTCATGAGTTGTTGGATCTGGTAACAGTACTTGGAGATGTGGTGCAGCCACTGTAATATCAATTTATTCCATATTATATTAACCTACTCTCATTTGAAAGGAATTTGGGACAAAGTATTTACCCATTGCTCACAGCTAATACACTTTCATGTTAGCTCTGTCCCTTTCCTATGTATACTCGGAGAATGTACTACACTCAGCATTGCCTAAACATTACCAATATTGGGTCCTCTCTGCATGTCTTAGGCTAAAAGACTAATCTTACCATGATGGTGAACCACCTTTATGAACATTTCAAGACTGGATGCAATATATGGACTCTCTACCATTAAAAGAAAGGGTTAGCTACCTTACAGCTGATAATATTGATTTATTTGACCTAATATGGAGTCCTTTATTAAGAATGCAAGCAATAATACCAACAAGGTGGATGGTATTGGGCTATACTGGACCACCCACGGGCAAGAGGCCTGATGCTTCAGGCAGAGCCCTGAATGGTATGGTATAGCCCATACCACCCACCTGTTGGGTATTCTTGTGCTTAGAAAATGGGTTTTGGCAGAATTTACATAAAAAGTTTAGAAAAAAATTAAAATAGCTGTGAAAAGCCAATACAAATCAATTAAAATGTGTAAAGTTGTCCTCTACTGCTGGCATTGGCAATAGAGGGCAGTATATTGTTGCACAGTGTTTTTCCTTGTGGCTTCAGTGGTGAATGCGGTGCCTCCCCAGCAGACCTACTGAAGTTTTGGAAGATTTCTATTTCATTGCCTGTCCTCCTCCCAAGTAGCAATCCGTTTGAATATTTTTGAACCGTGTTCTGAAGATGGGATGATTACTTGGTGCATGGTTTGCAGAGCAGCTGCAGTGCCAGACATGAAAAAAAGAGTTTTTTTCTCATTTGATACAAAATAACAGTTAAGTTCAGGCAGGAAAGCAAGTGGTTTATGAGTGCAGAAAAGAGCCGCGTGCTGAACAGGTTAACACTGTGTGAGTGTAGTGATGAAAGAATGGCCACTGCAGTACAGTTGAACAGAACCCAAGTTAAAAGTGGATCTGTTTGTTTGTGGCACTCAGATTACACATGACAGTGCAGCTAAGGTGTGTTGGGAGGGTTCATTTGGTCACTGTTTCTGGGGAAAGTCAGCTCAATTAGTGAGATAAAAAATGGTGGCATTTTAAATTGAAAATTCTTAGTGCTGAGTGATATTAGCATGTAATCAGGCGGCCAGAGACTGGAACTCATAGTTTCCTGTTCTTTGTTGCCTGATACTTGCCGACTAATTAATAGCATTAGCCAATCAGAAACAAAGGATTCTCCAAAGCCATTTCTAAATTAAAACAACTTAATTGCATGTCTCTGCATGTGGCTCTGTTTCTTGATTTCACACCCAGTAGTCACAGTCAAGTTTGAATAGTAGATGCATGTTATGTATATAGTTGGTTGTACTATAAAAATTCTCTGGGCACAATTTTTTTTAAGCTCTGAGAATGCTGCAAGCCATGGAGCGATGATCATTTAGTGCACTGGGCTTGCATCATTCTCCTAGCCAGCGATCAAGGATTTTCAGTTCGAGTGCCAAACAGTGCATGTTAGACCAGCTTTTCCTGCTCTAACTTGTGCAATTTGTGGCTGGGCCAGTTAAGACACAGGCCAACAAAGCCCTGGCCTAGGGCACCTGCCTGCCAGGGCCCCCCAGCCCTAAGTGCATCATCATGGCTACGGAAAGCAGGCTCAGCCAGTCTGTCTTGTAATCATTAATGTCTGGCACTTCAGCCCGTTCTCTGTAATAAAGCACTGTTGAACTGCCTTTTAACACCTCATTAACTAATTAACACATCTGAGTTACATATCTGATCATCTTCCCCACCTGGAAATGAAATTTGATTTGTCTGCAGTTTGTGAATTTTGCACTAAGGGACATGGCCCTGTGTGTGTGGGGCCCCAGATTTTTCTTGGGCCTAGGGCCCCTGGTACCTTTAATTTGGCCCTGCTTGAGAGGTATCCAGTCATGATAGTGACTGAAGATGAGTGACTGTAAAACAGCGACTCATTTCCAGTGCAATCATGTTGAGCTACTCTGCAAAATAGTGACAGAACAGTGAGGACAGGGACCAGAAGGAAGGGATAGGGAGGAGAAAGGGAGGGATATGGAAGAGGGTTTTGGCAGGACAATGTGCCTGCTGCAGCCAAGACAGTCATGTGGTGTGGTGGTGAGGGTGACTGTCTCTAATGCAGTAGGCACTGGGTTGAGGGCTGGACCAGGGAGATATTTTGCTGCTGCTTGCAGCTGTTGTTTTATTTTTTATGCCACATTCACAAGTGTTGGCCTCTCCGGACATGCACCCCTGTAGTTGGTAATCCAAAATCAGGGGGTATGGGAGGCACAGCCCCCTGCATAAAGATTGGATTATTTTGCCAGATGTTCATTCACCGGCATGTATATATCGCTGATTTGCTTTTCAGCGATATACACTCGCCATAATAGTAATCATTGTTTTGCGATTGCTATTATGACATGGAACACTGAGAAGCCATTTTATGGGGCTTGCACAAATCTTTGGCACAAAATGCCATAAACTGAGGAACCTGTCGCAGCTGCGCCTGATGTACTAAAATTGGGTTCAGTCGTGTCAAAGGAGTTTGTGCGGCTGCACCAAAATACAGTGTTGATGAAGCACGTCACCTTTAAAAATCGAGCCCTCTGCAGTGCGGAGCTAGAGAGGGGCTGGGGCAGTCGCCCCTCCTGACTGCTCTAGTGTGAGTAGTGGTGCCCCACCACTATCTTTATTCAATGTTTAGTGCCCATTGTGGGGCCCATGATTGATTGAATGGCCCCGGCTCCCAAATGCTCCCAAACCTGGCTCCGCCACTGGCCCTCTGTGTATAGCTCTGACTATGTATTGTTTATTTTAAAATCCATAAAATATTATGTGAAAAAGAAATAAAGATTAGGAATAACTGTTTGCCATGAACAGAACTTAAAAGATTCATGAATAGATATAGGCTCATATACAGTATTGCTGTGAAACCAACCAGGAAATCGTTTTGATTGACTGTATATTTAAGTGATATTGCTTGGCAGGGTATATGTTATTGTGGGATAACATCACACCTAGGCTGGTTGGGCATGAGGCCACAGGCCAAGTTCTTCCAGCACCCAAAAAGTGGAGTTATCCCACTATAACATACATCCTAACATGTATTATTGCTATTAAACAATTGCTCAGCTTACTAAAAAGACAGACAAAATATTATTATTTTTTTTTGTTAATCCTTTTTCTCCTAGCCCCAGTCTGCCTTACCTTGTTCTCGTCCTGGCATCCCCTCAGGTCTTCCAGCCACCGTCCGAGGACCCCTCTGCCCCTATTTGGGCCCCACAGCTTCTACCCCCCATGGCTTGCCCCCTGCGGCAGGGTGGTGGAGAGCCCCCATGCCTCCACCCAAACAGGATCCAGTATGTGCTGCGTGGCCCTGGAGCTGGGTGCCCCTACCAGAGATGGCCATCATGCCACCACGACCAGTGCCTTTTTCCCTGTTCTAGTTCCCTTGATGAGTGTGGTGTGCAGTGACACCAAGGGACAGGAGTGCATGCTACCACATGCACTCCTTCCCAGCGTCTCCCAGCACGCCCTCAGACTGCTAGTGCCACTGCATCACCCCAGCCAATGCTAGAGGCTGCCAGTGCACTGATGGTAGCACCCCCGGAGAAGGAGAGCAGTCCAAGGATGCTGAATCTTTCTTCTTCTTCCTGCTGACCCCTGATGACCTGGGCTCGTTCCTGGACCTGGGTGGCCGGCGTGACACAAGGTGTGGTATCCGGCGCCTCAACCCTCAGCGCCACCGGCGGCTAAAATATTGTCTTCAAAACAGATTTTATTGTTTACATTTATTAGAAACAGAAACAAGTTCCTCTAACATGGATTTCAGCCTTTTAATGTAACTTTTACAATTAGTTTAAATATTAAATTAAATATTAGGTAAAAATGTTATCAATATTTTTAACCCTTTTAGAGTGAAACATTTACTACGTTTACATGAGTTGGTGATTAATTATCTGAGTCTTCAATTCAAAGTAATCGATTACCATCTCCATTCATGTTTACAAGAAGGGCATCAATCGATGCACCCAGAAGAGAGCAGTTCACGTGAAGAGTGCTATTCAATTACAAGGTAATTGATTACCATATAATCGATTTTACACCTGCATGTAAATGGGGTACAAGTTCATTAGTATGCTCGCTGGAGGTTCTAGCTCAATCGTACCTACATGAAGTTTGAGCACCAAAGTCCCTGGAATCAATGTTCTTGTTCAGTGCACTTGGGTCAATCCGAGATCAATCATAACTGCATGGAAAGCACTGTTTACATGCAAGGTTAGAATAAATTGTAAAGTAACTGATTACTCTGTAGTCAGTTCTATCCCTGCATGTAAAGAGTAATTTAAAAGACAGTGTTTGAATAAATTTAAGGAATGATTGTCAGAATGTTCAAACTGTTGCTGAGAACTGCATTAGATAACAAACTACATGCAAAACTGTGTTGTTTTCTCACTTATTTGTAGAAGTTGGACACACACATTGAGTTTCTTTGGATAACTGTCTGGAAACGTCTGTAAAACTGCTTGCAGGTTTCTTTGGTGGAGGTCTGTTGCTGGTATTGTGTTTTGTGTGAGATGTTCCTGTTTCGTTATGCTTAGCAGTTTGCAGGGAGCTGTGTGGAGTTTTGGTTTGAGTTAGTGGTGCAGAATTTGCAGGGAGCCTTGTGGAGTTTTGGTTCGAGCTAGTGGTGCAGAGTTTGCAGGGAGTCGGTGTGGAGTTTTGGTTCGAGCTAGTGGTGCAGAGTTTGCAGTGAGCCGTGTGGAGTTTGGTTCGAGCTAGTGGTGCAGAGTTTGCAGGAGCCGTGTGGAGTTTTGGTTCGAGCTAGTGGTGCAGAGTTTGCAGGAGCTGTGTGGAGTTTTGGTTCGAGCTAGTGGTGCAGTTTGCAGGGAGCTGTGTGGAGTTTTGGTTCGAGCTAGTGGTGCAGAGTTTGCAGTGAGCCGTGTGGAGTTTTGGTTCAAGCTAGTGGTGCAGAGTTTGCAGGGAGCCATGTGGAGTTTTGGTTCGAGCTAGTGGTGCAGAGTTTGCAGGGAGCGTGTGGAGTTTTGGTTCGACTAGTGGTGCAGGTTTGCAGGGGCTGTGTGCAGTTTTGGTTTGAGCTAGTGGTGCAGAGTTTGCAGGGAGCTGTGTGGAGTTTTGGTTCAAGCTAGTGGTGCAGAGTTTGCAGAGTGGATTCTTTCACCCTTTGGATTATCTTGACCATATGGCAATCCGGACAAGATTGTGCTCCGTGCATCTGATTTGTAAGTTGGGGCCCCAGTAAATGCGGAGGAGGGTCTTGGATTTGTGGCGGTCTCATCATTATTTCACTGGCTTGCTGGCCCACATCACAGAAAAAGCAGCATGGCTGTAGCTCTTAGGCTGTGTTTCAGGTATGTGGTTGACAATCCTGCTAGTTTGTGGTACACTGTCACGCTGATGCCAGGTAGTTTACCCCATATGATCCAGTGTATACCAGAAGGGGTCTGAGTCCAGCTGAGATTGTAGATTTTATGGGGTGCAAGTACAGAGAAGGTACATTTGATGGAATTTTGTTTAGATATTTTTATAGACATTTCACTCAGTAGTGTGGGTGCCCGGCACTTCAGATATGGCCTCTGTAGCAAGTCTTTGCTTCATTCAGTGTAACTGGCATAATTTTGGTTTTCTTATTGAAAGCCAGTGTGACATATTTTAAGCCATGCTGAAAACGTTAGTATCTTGAACAATTCTGGCTTCAGTGACCATTGGCCTTCACAGCTCCACCAGGCTAGCTGGATCTGCAGTTTGAGTCAGACACAGTGTAGGAGGCCGGGTGCCATATCTGGGTTCAGTGCTTCGCTTGCTCTTAATTTTGCCAGAGAAGCTGAGGTTATGGGTGAGTGGTGACAGGTTTCATCTTTCCTTCACATCTCAAGTTTTTTATGTACCTAGCTAAGACATTATTAGATTAGCTAAATGCTGTGTCTGCCATCAAGTTAAAGATCGGTGCTCTCAGTTCCCCATAGCTATAAATGCTTTAAGGTTCTCTGTTCATATTCTGGACAGAGCTATAAAACTGTCATAAAAGTTGATCAGTTTGAGTGCTTCTGCTGATTTGAAATCCATCACAATATTTATTCCTGTCTTACAAGTTGCAGAATACTGGCGCACCTCATTTAGTCTGGTGCTGTGTAGTGGTTTCATTTATTTCAAGCTTGATTTTGTCAAGCTGACAGGGCACTAGATTTAAATAACGGCCATTTATTTTTGAAGACTTACTGGAATGGAGCTGCCAGGAGCAGCATTGCTGTTCAACTCTCCATCACACGTCTCTTTTTTTTTTTCTGCTCCCACAGCTCGGTCTGCAATCATCCAGCCACCATCCTACTGCATCCCTGCATACCCCTGTCAGGCTCATGACTCCTCAGGCTAGCATGCAGTACCCATGGGGGGTCCCCTATCTCCCACCAGGTCTGGATCTAATGCCTGAGTGCGGTTCCTCCAGGTCCATGAGTGCTGAGGCACGGCCATCAAGCCACCGTGACCAACTGCCATTTTTCCTTTGTCTTTCTCCCTCTGGAGTACAGATGTGCAATGATATCTAGGCACTACACATACTGATGTCCATCGCTCCCCTACCAAATGCATCGCACCTGTACTGCTCCGACTCCCATCGAGGCAGCTGCAGGACAGTGTGAGCCCTGAGCCCTCCCAGGGAGAGGCAGTCAATCAGATGCTCAATCCTCTCCTCCCCAACCAACCGAACAACTCGTGCTCATTCCTGAACCTGGCTTGCCAACATGGTGTAAGGTGTGGCGTCCAGTGCCTCAACCTCAGCGCCAATGGGCCGGTCAGTCCACCACACATCTTGTCTACTGATTCCTCAGTATACAGGCTGAAGTTAGTCAGAGGGATTTGTCATGGTATTTCTAAGTACAGCAGATTGACAGTGTATATTTTCATGTTTTAATCTGTGATGTGGTCAGCTGAGCCAAGACTACCTACAGTGGTATTGTGCTGGGATAACATCACTGTTTCTAGGGTTGGCCGACCAATCAGATTATTTGGCCCTTTCTACTATTGTTTAACTATATAAAATGAACTTAAAATGTATGTTATTTTAATTATTTTTAGTGTACCCTGAGGAAGCCTTTAGGCAAAATGCTGGGGTATGGAATAAAATAAAAATAGTTTCTTGGAAGACATATGTGTTGGGGTCTTTAGTCAGGGACTCAGAGCGGCTCAACCTGGGAATGTGGACACTGTGTCACAGCCATCAGAGCAGGCTCCACTGAAAACTCATCAAGCTATTTGGGATTATTTATTTTATTTTTATTTTATTCTTTTGGTAACCAAGTGAGGCCCACTAGGCACAAGTGCCTGTTTACAGGGCCGACCTGGAAGCAATGTTACCTGTGGACTGTGACAGGATTACCTGTGGAAATGTCATTTCTCTTGTTAAATTTACAGATTGTAAAGTTAAGAATGGCAACAGAAATAGCCAGCCCAGTGGCTCGGTGGTAACACTACTATCCTCCACACCAGTGACCCAGGTTCAGGAGCAGGCTTGGGTCACTTGGGAGAGGTCAGTTGGGGAAGAAGAGTGAGTGTCCCTTACTTGACTATGGGGATATAATTTACACCTATTCTGCAACTACTATCCTAAACAAACTGGACATCCTCTATCACCGTGCTCTGTGCTTCATTACAAACTCTCCATACCGAATCCTTCACTGCAACCCTTAAGCAGCTGTTGGCTGGACATCACTTACCACTAGATGTAAGCTCCATGCTGGAGTCTGGACCCTAAAACTCCTTCTGAACAAACTCCTGAGCTACCTAACATCTCTCATTCATATTTCCTACAGTGCACATTCACTTAGGAAGTCAGATTTATCCTCCTGACATGCCCAGGACTCACACCTCCTTTGGTAAATGCACCATCTCAAGTGCCTCCCCAACTATCTGGAATCGATTACAATCTTCCTGAAACTAGCCAGCATTGTCTCTGTGAACATCTTCAAAAGGCTAGCTGCTTCTAAATTAAAAGACACCTGTGGCTGTTTTAAACTCCTTCTCCATCATTATTTCTTACCCCATCTTCCCATCCTAATGCTACCAGTTCTAATCCATACAGAACTGGTCTAGCACTAGTACACGCCTTCTACTTCTATTTGCCTATGGCAGCTAAACAAAATTATCCTGCAGCTGATCTCATGACTTCTCTCTGCCTTTATCTCTCTTCCTCTATATTTTGTTCCCCATTCCAACTTTTCTCCCCTACCTAACTTCCTCTTATCTGTTGTTTTACCCTTCTTGTTCCTCTCTTTATCTACCTTTGCTTCTCCCCACCTTCCTCCAAGTACTTTAGCCCATTAGCCCCTCCCTGCTCCCATCTCCCTTACCTCTCTATTCCTTTTCTCATTTTAACTTCTCTCTCCTGTTTGTATTAAAATAAAAAAATAAAATTCCCGTTCTAATGCTTCTCTTACCTGCACTGTTACTTTCTAATTTGAGCATTAGGTACCATTACTTTCTAATTTGAGTACTATGTATTTTATGGGCCTAGTCTGCACTTATTACTACTGTTATGTTATTCACTCCATGTCTTGTAATTGTCTGTATCGTGACTCACGACCTCCTTGTGAATGAGCGTGCTCAGCGGAGTTTTCTTGCAATAAACTTGAACTTGAACTTGAGTGTCTGATGGTTGCTCTCCTTTACTGGGCAGGGAAGCTGGTTGCACCACTCATAGGCAGCCAAAGTAGATGCTCAGTGGTAGTTCAAACACACTGGCATCCCTTGCAGACAGCCAACTCAAGGGAGACAACAGAGATGAAAAATGGTGCTGGCAGGATGACCCTCCCTCCATCACTATATTTCCTCACAACACCAACAGGCCCCTGAAACTTGATTCTGGCCATAATTCTCTGGGGTGCAACCTTGCCCTGGCCCTGGCCCTGCCACAGTGACTGCTGGGTCTGTTCTGGGTCTGAAGTGTGCTTTAGTGCTGGGCCTATCCCAGATTTGATGTGTGCTTGGTGTTGGGCCTGTCCTGGGTTTGAAGTGTGCTGCTGTGCTGGGCCTGTCCTGGGTTTGAAGTTTTCTGCATTGCTGGTCCAGTCCTAGGGTTGAAGTGTGCTGCAGTGCTGGACCTGTCCCAGGTTTGAAGTATGTTGCAGTGCTGGGCCTATCCCAGGTTTGAAGTGTGCTGCAGAGCTAGGCCTGTCCTGGGTTTGAAGTTTTCTGCATTGCTCATCCAGTCTTGATTTGAAGTGTGCTGCAGTGCTGGGCCTGTCCATGGATTGAAGTTTGCTTGAGTGCTGGGCCTGTCTCAGGTTTGAAGAGTTTTGCAGTGCTGGGCCTGTCCCAGGTTTGAAGAGTTTTGCAGTGCTGGGCCTGTCCTAGGTTTGAAGTGTGCTGCAGTGCTGGGCCCACCCCAGGTATGAAGTGTGCTGCTGTGCTGGGCCTGTCCTGGGTTTGAAGTTTTCTGCATTGCTGGTCCAGTCCTAGGGTTGAAGTGTGCTGCAGTGCTGGACCTGTCCCAGGTTTGAAGTATGTTGCAGTGCTGGGCCTATCCCAGGTTTGAAGTGTGCTGCAGAGCTAGGCCTGTCCTGGGTTTGAAGTTTTCTGCATTGCTCATCCAGTCTTGATTTGAAGTGTGCTGCAGTGCTGGGCCTGTCCATGGATTGAAGTTTGCTTGAGTGCTGGGCCTGTCTCAGGTTTGAAGAGTTTTGCAGTGCTGGGCCTGTCCCAGGTTTGAAGAGTTTTGCAGTGCTGGGCCTGTCCTAGGTTTGAAGTGTGCTGCAGTGCTGGGCCTACCCAGGTATGAAGTGTGCTGCTGTGCTGGCCGTGTCTTGGGTTTAAGTGTTCTGCATTGCTGGTCCTGTCCCAGGTTTGAAGTGTGCTGCTGTGCTGGGCCTATCCCAGGTTTGAAATGTGCCACAGTGCTGGGCATAGCCTGAGTTTGAAGAGTGCTGCAGTGCTGGGCCTATCCCAGGTTTCAAGTGTTCTGCTGTGCTGGGCCTGTCCTGGATTTGAAGTGTGCTTCAGTACTGGGTCTATCCTGGGATCTGAAGTGTGCTGCAGTGCTGGGCCTGTCCTGTTTTTGAAGTGTGTTGCAGTCCTAGGCCTGTCCCAGGTTTGAAGTGTGCTGCTGTGCTCGGCCTGTCCCAGATTTAAAGTGTGCTGCATTGCTGGTCCACTTCCATGTTTGAAGTGTGCTTCACTGCAGGGCCTGTCCTTGGTCTGACGTGCGCTGCAGTGCTGGGCCTATCCCAGGTTTGAAGTGTGCTACAGTGCTGGGCCTGTCCCAGGTTGGAAGTGTGCTGCTGTGCTGGGCCTGTCCTAGGTTTGAAGTGTGCTGCAGTGCTGAGTCTATCCCAGGTCTGAAGTGTGCTGCAGTGTTGGGTCTGTCCCAGGTTTGAAGTGTGCTGCAGTGCTGAGCCTATCCAGGTTTGAAATGTGCTGCAGTGCTGAGCCTATCCCAGGTTTGGATTGTGCTGCAGTGCTGGGCCTATCCCAGGTTTCAAGAGTTCTGCTGTGCTGGGCCTGTCCTGGGTTTGAAGTGCACTTCATTACTGGATCTGTCCTGGGATCTGAAGTGTGCTACAGTGCTGGGCCTGTCCGGATTTGAAGTGTGCTGCATTGCTGGTCCAGTCCCAGGTTTGAAGTGTGCTTCACTGCTAGGCCTGTCCTTGGTCAGAAGTGTGCTGCAGTGCTGAGCCTATCCCAGGTTTGAAGTGTGCAGTGCTGGGCCTGTCCCAGGTTTGAAGTGTGCTGCAGTGCTGGGCCTGTCCCAGGTTTGAAGTGTGCTGCAGTGCTGGGCTTGTCCCAGGTTTGAAGTGTGCTGCATTGCTGGTCCAGTCCCAGGTTTGAAGTGTGCTTCACTGCTAGACCTGTCCTTGGTCTGGAGTGTTCTGCAGTGCTGAGCCTATCCCAGGTTTGAAGTGTGCTGCAGTGCTGGGCCTGTTCCAGGTTTGAAGTGTGCTGCAGCATTGGCCAGTCCCAGGTTTGAAGTGTGCTGTAGTGTTGGGCCTGTCCCAGGTTTGAAGTGTGCTGCAGTGTTGGTCTTGTCTCAGGTTTGAAGTGTGCTGCAGTGTTGGGCCTGTCCCAGGTTTGAAGTGTGCTGTAGTGTTGGGCCTGTCCCAGGTTTGAAGTGTGCTGTAGTGTTGGGCCTGTCCCAGGTTTGAAGTGTGCTGCAGTGCTGAGCCTATCCCAGGTTTGAAATGTGCTGCAGTGCTGAGCCTATCCTTGATTTGAAATGTGCTGCAGTGCTGGGTCTATCCCAGGTTTGAAATGTGCTGCAGTTCTGGGTTTATCCAAGGTTTGAAATGTGCTGCAGTGCTGAGTCTATCCCAGGTTTGAAGTGTGCTGCAGTGCTGAGTCTATCCCAGGTTTGAAATGTGCTGCAGTGCTGAGTCTATCCCAGGTTTGAAGTGTGCTGCAGTGCTGAGCCTATCCCAGGTTTGAAGTATGCTGCAGTGCTGAGCCTATCCCAGGTTTGAAATGTGCTGCAGTGCTGAGTCTATCCCAGGTTTGAATTGTGCTGCAGTGCTGGGCCTATCCCAGGTTTCAAGTGTTCTGCTGTGCTGGACCTGTCCTGGGTTTGAAGTGCGCTTTAGTACTGGGTCTGTCCTGGGATCTGAAGTGTGCTGCAATGCTGGGCCTGTCCTGGGTTTGAAGTGTGCTGCAGTGCTAGGCCTGTCCCAGGTTTGAAGTGTGCTGCAGTGCTGGACGTGTCCCAGGTTTGAAGTGTGCCACACCTATCCCAGGTTTGAAGTGTGCTACAGTGCTGGGCCTGTCCCAGGTTGGAAGTGTGCTGCTGTGCTGAGCCTGTCTCAGGATTCCATGGCTCATATGTAGACCCCTGTTTCCAGATAGCAGTGTGGTGTACTGCTGCTGAGCCCTGTTCTGGTTTTAATTCTGATCTGAATGTCGCTCCCTATGTACCCCTACTATAACATAACCATATCTCAGCTATGTAGCTCATTGTTCCACTATCCCTTCCTGTGTAGCAACAAAAGTATTACAAATCATCACCTAGTCTTTGCTGCCCCCTCTCCAGCCCACACTCCTTTTGTGTTGTTTTACCAATTATGCCATCATGACACTGTGCATACTCTGCCATAACATTACAATGATCATGACATGTACAGACTCCTACTCCTCTCTTGTGCACTGACAGAAGTGGTATGAAGAAGAAGTCCTCACTGAGAAGCTAAACAATTGTGGTGGGGCGGTGTGGGGTGGGGGTTGGGTTTGAGAGGTAAAATTGGCTACCGTGAAAGTGACATCATATTGCATTTAAAACTTGTAATGACCTATGGTTTATCAAATAAATTATTGAACTGAAGTTAAAGTAGGTTGTGATGCACGAGGGTGTATGCTATCATACTATGGGTAGTACAGTTTTTGGAATTCATTTTAAGGAAACCCAAAACATTATTTTTCATAGAAGTGATGGGGAGCTGTTGGGTACAGAGATGTAACAGAGGCAAGGGATAAACCGGTTTTGAATACTATCTTCCAGAAAGTGCCATTATTATGTGTTTATCCTTATTTGCTCTACATTCTCTCTGAATAGTAAAAAACAGAATAACTGACATCTGATCAGAATTCTACTATTCATTCTTTATGTATGTAGACTACTGATCTCCCACATTAGCTTATACAGTGAATAACACTGTAACTTTTGCTGGGGAGACTTTCAGCAACCAATGAAGAGTCTAGAAGGTCATAGCGTGTTGTATGTTCTGTGCTATATAGTTTATTACTAATTATAATGGCAAGTATTTTCTGTTTGCATGAGAGAAAGGGAGGGGAGAAAGAGAATGGGGAGAATCAGATGGAGGGGATCAAGAGCAGAAGAAAGACAGAACAAGGGAGCAAGAGAGGAGGTACAGATGGACATTGAGATACGGAAGAAAGCATCATGATAGAGTGAGGACAGATATGAACATACAAAATTGCCAGCAGATACAGGCCATTCGGTCTATCTAGTTTGCTCAAGTGTACAGCACTTCAGTCCATTAGACTGCAGCTGTTCCCCTCCCTCATATGCCCTCCCATCTCCCACCCCTGTCGATTTGTACTCTCCTCTTGAATCTGTCCAACCCCTCTTGAAGCCCCCAACACTCTGCAGTGATACGACTTCCTCTGGCAGAGTGTTCCACCCTGCCATCACCCTTTCTGTGAAATAGTACCTCCTCAGTTCCCGCTTGAACCTGCCCCTTCCACTTCATAGAGTGCCCCGATTCCCTTCCACCCTTCAGATTGAACACACACCTGGTGTCTAGTTTGTTCAAACCCTTCAAGTACTTGAAGGTCTCAATCATATCCTCTCTCTCCTTCTTTCCTCCATACATATCGAGGCTCTCTCAGTCTCTCCTCATATGGTCTGTCCCCAACCCCAGGATAATTTTTGTTGCCCTTACGCTGCACCCTCCAGTAGTTTGATGTCCCTTTTCAAGTAGGGGCACCAGAACTGCATGCAATACTCTAGGTGCAGTCTCACCAGGGACCTGTACAGGGGCAAGATGACCACAGAGGATGACAACAGAGGAGAGAGGGGAGATACTTGAAGAAGGAAGGAGTGGCAGGAAAGGATGGGTAGAAAGAGAGTGAAGGAGACAGGAAGAAGAAAAAGTGAGACACTGAGGGATGGCGCAAGAGGGAAGAACAAAGATAAATATGGAGGAGAAATAGTTCATTATGAACCCCTGTCAATCTCAATACAAGCTGAGCTCACAAGGTGGTCTGGTTTCTCCTCCCATTCTTCTACAGGTCGAAGTGATTGCATGAATATCCTTCCATGCCTCTTATATCTACTACAGAACATTCCTTCTTCCCATCCTCTTAGTACTTCAAAGCCTGGAACAAGCCAATGTCTCACTTTATCTGGGGATTCAGCACCCAAGGATATGTATATCCATTTTAAAACTGTCCTTTTCTCAGTGAGAATAAATCTCCTTGATTTCAAATGATATGTGAGGGCTGCCTCTTCCACATCATCATCATCCTCTGGCTGGCTGGCGCTTCGACCCTCCTTGGAAGACTCTTGAATTTTATCTGAATTATATGTTTGATATTAAAAGATGATTTTTTCCTCGGATGGGAGGTCCCCATTACCTAGGAACTTTATGAATATTATGGCTATCACATTCAAGCTTTAGAGAGGATGATGTGGAAGAGTGACCTCAGACCTATTTTTGATTATTACCCAACAGGTGGTCAAGGTGGAAGTTTAATGATTTATTGCTCTTAGAGCCAGATTTAGTTAAGCATATTCAAGAACATATTCAAAGATACTACAAACATAATTTAGACCCTCGGAAAGACGGATATGCTATGGCTGGCTTTCAAAGCCTATGTGAGGGTATCTTAATCAACATAGCCACCCATAGAAAGAAAATGGCTACCTCAAAGCTGTCCCAGTTACTAATTAGAATGAGGGTGCTGGAAGAATCTTTCCCCACAATCTCAGTTCAGTTAGTCAGGAATTAATCAAAGTAGAGTTGCGTACAACTAAATTTTGAGAGAAAGTAGAATATGCCATGTTAAAAACCGGGCGTCTTACACTGACCAAGGGAAAAGGCAGGGTGCCTTTTAGCACTTAGGATTAAACAAATGGAGTCTTCTCGATATATATCCTCGATAACCTCCAAGTTAGATGGTACCTCCAAAACCCATCCTGAGGATATTTTAAAAATTTACCTGTTATTACAAGGACTTATATGGTCCCATGCTATCTCCCTTCTGGAACAGACCATACATAATTACCTGACAGGCGCTAATTTACCCCAATTGTCCGAGGATCAGTGGAATTGTTTAGTAGCCCCCATCTCAGTTGAGGAAATTTCTAGGTGTTGGGGAAGTTACCAGTGAATAAAAGCCCGGCGGTGGACATTTTTCCGCTGATTTTATAAGAAGTTTAAAACCCACTTAATCTCCATGCTTCTTCCTTATTTCAACATATTTTATCAGGGCAAGTGGTACATTCCTCTCTATTCAAGCTTTTATAGTCTTAATACCAAAACTGGACAAGGCTCCCGACATGGTTACTAACTACAGGCCCATCTCTCTTGTGAATATAGACATAAATTGTTATCCAAGATGATGGTGTCGCCTCATCACGGTACTTAATACCCTGCTAGGCCCTGAACAGGTGGGTTTTACGAGGGAAGGTTATCTTCAGATCCATATGCATACCCTGTCGCCGCGTCTTCTCGGCGTGTAGGGGATGCACATCCAGCAGTATTAGTCCGCTGGGCGCCGAGAAAGCGTTCGACAGGGTAAATTGGCGTTACTTGTTCTTAATTCTCAAAGCCTTGGCTTCCCAGCAAAATTCACTGAATGGATCAGGGCCTTATATCGTTCCCCATCTGCTCGAGTCGCGTATAATGGGGCGATCTCAAAGGCATTCACGTTGCAGTCAGGAACCATGCAAGGGTGCCCTTTGTCACAGTTATTGTTCAACATCTATCTAGAACCATTAATCCGTAAACTAATAGCTTGTCAGGAGGTTCAGGGATCCGATTCACCCATGTGAGGTGAAGGTCTTAGCATCAGCGGATGACCTGCTCCTTCAACTTGCGAACCCCAAGGTATCCATACCCCATATGTTAGGCGTTATTGAGGAGTTCAGCAGAATCTTGAACTACAAATTAAATGTTAGTAAAACCATAGTTTTTCTGTAAATCATAAGGTGCTTAAGGCAGATATTCTGGTGTTAGGGCTTAGTTGAAATCTGAGTCACTGAGATATGCAGTGTCAGTGGCTCAGTAGGTAGTACACTCACCTCTGAGGCGGAGATCAGAGGCTGTGGGTTCAGTTCCACATCTGGCACTTGGTTAATATCCCAGTACTGACACTGTAGGGCAGCATGAGAGGGTGCTGCACTTCTGAGGTGCCGTCTTTCGGATGAGACGTTAAACCGAGGTCCCATCTGCCTGGATTGGTGGTAGTTCTGGTGGATGTTAAAGATCCCATGGCACTTCTCGAAAAGAGTAGGGAATTTCCCGGTGTCCTGGCCAAATTTCCTCATTCACTAAAAATACCACCAACAGCTTAATCTGGTTCAAGATCAGTTGGCATTCATCTGTATCCCCTCCCCGGTCGTGCCTGAAAATAGGCAGGAATTGTCTAGTGCACTTACCTGGTCAACAAAAACTAAATAAAATAAATTAAATAAATAAATAAATATCTGGGTATTGAGTTAACCAGGTGTGCTGGACAAGTTATCAAGTTAAATCTTGACCCCTAATCCACACAATTTCCCAAGATCTCAATAGCGGTCATCCCTTCCTTGTCATTGTGGAGTAGAACACATTTAATCAAAACAAATGTTTTCCTGGATTTTTATCCCTTTCTATACTTAACATCTGGCTTCCTATGTCATGATTTAATAAAATTCAATCTCTAATCATGAAATTTATCTGGCAGAATAAACCCTGAGGATAACTTATTACAAATTGACTGTTCCCAAGTCAAAGGAGGACTCATCTCCCCATCTCCCATTATATTTCTGGGCTAGTCATATTAATAAGTATCTAAGGTAGCTTACTGAGAATAACCTACACTTCGCCGCGCTTTTTCTTAAAATTGAGCCTACTTTAATCCGCTCATGTGGCCTGAATCCAGAGGGCTTATTATTTGCTACAGAGACTTCTACCTTTATAAAGTTAGGAATCCTACTATTACAATCTCATTAAGGATTCACACACAGATTTGCCGGTACCTTAGATATGAGCCAGGTAGAGATCCTAATCAACCCTATACTGGTAATCCTCAATTTCAAATAGATGGTAAACATTCCTTCAAAGTGGCTACCTGGTTTACAAGGCATGCAAATTACTAACTTTATTATGGACAGTGGTGATTGGCTCCCAATCAAGGATTTAATAATCCATCTGGGGATCCCTAATAAATACAGTTTCTGAATTGTGCAATTCGACATTCTTTAATGAAAGTCTTCAGTAGAATTCCCCAACTGGCGAATAGTATCCCTTTTGTCAAGAACTCTCAAAGTTTTGTGGTTGTCCTGGCGCAGTCTCTACAATTTAGAGTGCAATTCGTAACTGGAAATCCCCGACTGTTCTGGGCCCACTGATATGTGGGTATCCCTGTTTCCAGATTATAATATAGAGGGCCAAAACTGTGGTACAACTGCCATAAATTTGTGACTCAAGACAGGCTTAGATTAATGCAACTCTATATCCTGCATAATGCATATTATTCACCTTCCCAGTTATTTAAATTGGGCATAAAGCCCACCCCAACATGTTCCAGGTGTTTGCTAGAGGAAGGAACATTACTTCATGTATTTTGGTCTTGCCCCAAAGTGTCTCCCTCTGGATCACCATTAAACAGTCAACAGATCCCTTCTGGGGCTTAACGACTTGTTTAGACCTGCAGTGTGCATTATGGGTGATCCTTCTGAGGTTAAAGTGCGAGTTCACAAATATCACATAACTCTCATAGTCATGTCAGTTAAAAACTTATATTAAGACATTGGATTGACCAATAGGAGATCACCTATAATGAATGGCTGTCGAACACTTGGCGAATCTTTGCATAGAAAGAGCTATCGTCAGCCTTAATAATAGGATGGAGCAATTCAAGAAAATCTAGGATCCGTTATACACCTTATACTCCTTACAACAAGGTTAACCTGGCTATAAGGCATTTATGTGCCTAGTTTGCTAACCTGGTACTCAAAATAGTCTTAAAGAGGTGGTGTGATGGATTTTCCATGCTCAATGTGGGTAGAGTGGGATGGAGGGGAGCTGAGGTTCTGGGGGCAGACTCATGTGAATCGGTTGTCTCATGTACCATGTTCATGTCCATGTATATCTGCCATTTGTATGTAGAGGTGGAAAAGATTAAAATTGTTTTTCAATAAACTAAATTGAAAAAAGACCTATTTTGAATATTGCAAACTAATATCTGAAGATGAATCTTTCCTCCTTGTACAAATAGATTTCACTTTCTCCAGTTGGAGAGCCTAGGAGCTTAACATTTTTCCAACTGTTGTCCCCGGAGGATCTTCCCATAACAAATTAATGGACAAATATCATTTATGAAGAACAGATCTTTTGGTACTTCCAGGTAAGAAATCACATCTCAAGAAATCAGATAATACAGGCAAAGTTGCCTTTCCTGTACCCACACTATTAAAATATTTATAGACTCTATACAAGGTGAACCGTGTAGCCATCTCATAGGTTGTCTGTATAAGGGCCTGAGGGAGGAGGCAGTGGAATCCACTGAATCAATACTAGAAGAATGGAACTGGGATTTGGGCCTGGAAGTCATGAGAGGTGGCTGAAGTCAGCACTACAGGCAGGGAAAATTACTTCCTCCTGTCATTGGAGGGGTTTTCCATGAGTGCAGATCCAGATTTTCCACTCCCCAGCAATATTAATCAAGTATCTTCCAGATAGATATGGACACTGCTGGAGAGAGTGTGGCTGTACAAGGGCATCCTTGGGCCATGTTTTCTGGCAGTACCCATGTCTCATGCATTTTTGGTTCACCTTACAGATGGAATTATCTCTGCCCAGGTGAACTTATTGAAATGACAGCTGAACCGGTTCTATTGGCTATTTATCCAGATCACTCTCCTCCATGGGACCACACCTACTACCTATATGCCTTTTAGTGGCTAAAAATCTATTACCAGAAGGTGGATGTCTACTAATATTTCAACCATTAATGACTGGAGAACAATAATGAAAGATATTTATCAAATGGAAGCCTTAATGCCAAATTACAGAATAAGGTACAAACACAGGTTACGAAATAGCAAAATGGATTCTTTACTAATCAGAGATAGATCCGAGTTTTGTTCCTGATCTGCCCAATGGCTGGTGGGGTGGGTGGGAGGGATCTGGCAATAATGAAATAAGGTAAAACAATGAGGGACAGACAAATTTATTTTTACTGAGGTTAGTAGTTGATAGAACTGGGAAATGTCAGATTAAATCTAAACTGATTTTGATGTTTGATGATATTATAACCTAGAACTCTTTTTCTCTGTATTCCACTAATACAAAATGTATTAATGCAAATACTGATGTTCATACCTATGTAAAACTGAAGATGACTCAAATGTGTAAAAATCAGTAATAAAAATAAAATTAAAAAAGATAAAAATGGAGGGATGGCAAGAGTGAGGGAAGGGAGGGACAAAAGAGGGCAGAGAGAAAGAGAAGAAAGGGAGAGAGAGGGCCAAAAGGAATGACAGAGAAAGGGAGAAAGCAAGGAGGAGATGAAAGATGCAGTTATGGTGAGATATTTATACTAAGATTCATACTAAGATCTGATAAAAGCTAGAGATCTGTGAGGCCCATAATTGCTCCTATTTACTAATAGTAACAAAGGGAGGTGCCTGAGAGGATAAAATTGTCCAACCGGGACTTAAATATTGATTTAGAATGGCTAGTAATCACCTCCAGAGGTAATATATTCCAGGGCTTAATAATGCATAACGATAGAAAAATTTACGAGGCATTAGATTGAATCTCCTGTGTTGTAGCTGAAGCAGATGACCTCTGAAATTATAAATGTCATCCTTAAACATAAACCCTAAACCAGTTAATAAATATGGATTGTTGATGATATCATACATTAGAAAGCGATCCCTCTTAATTGTTGAGTAGAAAGGGGCATTAAGTTCAGAGAACTAAGTCTGGTTTGGTATGGGATATTTCTCAAACCTCTCACTATTTTAGTGTATCCTCTTTGTACCTTTTCCAGTTGTATAATATCCTGTTTCTTAAAGGGCACCACAACTGAGAAGAATAATCTAAATGAGACCTTTGAGGGCTTGTCTGCAATCAGGTGGTTTTATTTTTCTTACTCATTTTATAAAAGTGATCATCGTACTTGAAGCTATTATAAATCCCCATATACCATGTTATTGCTGTCAATAAGAATTATTGACATTAAAGTGACATTGACAAACATGAGAGTCAGTTTACCTTTTCTATGGAAAGTGTCAAATCCTCATGTTGAAAGTGGCCAATGGTCAAAGTTTAGTGACCAGTGGCCAAGGTTTTAGTGACCAGTGACAAACTTTTTAAATGAGGCCAATATATAAGTTAATATGACTAGCTAGTCAATGGCTGCAAGTGGCTAAGTAAATGAATGATACTACCATGTCAGTTAATATGCATGTATGTGTAAGACTTTAAAAGTTAATGGCTGAAACGAAGAAAATGAAATAATTGTAAGTACAAAGCAAGGTCTAACTTGAATTGCCCTATTCAGCAGAAAAACACTGTGCATCGAAACATGTTCTTTTTTTAAAAGGTTACAGCTAAGATAAGGATGCAGCTGCTAGTAACCATGGCTGGCCTTAATGACTGAGTTCCCCAATTTGGCCACTATCTGGTTTTTATCTGTAAGCAGAGTATTTCTAAAACAGTCACATCCCCTTGCATGTTTTCTGTATCCTGAAGCAAGTATTTTTGATAAATAAAAAAACCCCGATTACTTGTTTTTCCATTTAAGAATGACCGTATGTCTCTGGCAAAGTGTCAAAAAGTATCTTGTGACCGAGGTATCTTATGGCCAATGTATTTTTGAACCCAAGTCTTATGACTTGTTGAATGACATATTGTCTGTGTTTAAATCTGCTGAGGTAGTTTTGGGAAATTCCAGCCTTGCATTTTTTCTAAACTTACACATAAATATGGGACCTATGGTTATGTCAGCATCTCTTGAGAAGAGCAGATCTCGGACAATCTGTAGTCTGAGACTATCCATAGATTGCTCGGGGATCCAGAGATATATGGTTTCATGTGTCTCTGAAATTCTGTAGCCCTGGTGGTAATATGCCATCAGCTGTTTAGATTTGATCATGTTAGAGGTAAAATTGTTAGGGCTTATTTGGTATTAATAAATTGCAACTGATTTAAAATAACAGTTGATGTCAGGTGGCTTTACTGAATTACCAGGGACCACTAGCCAAGAACCTTGTGTTTTACACTCAGAATAGAATTTAATATTTAGTTCATTAAAAGAAAATCCTGAATTGACTAAATGGGGACTGAGCATGGTTTACTGCATGGAGACAAGAAAGGATGTCTCAATAAACATATGAAACAACAAAAGGCCACTGTGACAATGGAAAACAGAGAAACTTGCTTTATAACTTGACCCAATAATTTTATTGTTTGGTAACTGGTTAAGGCACATTAGGCACAAGTGCCTGTTTTCAGGGGTGACCTAGGAGCACTGGAGCGTGTGACTTGCTCAGAGTCACACAGTATGCAAGTGGAAGTTGTGAGAATCAGACCAAGGTCTGGTCTGCTGGATGTACCAAGCTTGTTCACAGCTCATTACTCTAACCTCTAGGCTATACTGCCAGCCCAGTTTGAGTCAGGAAATCAGTCTTCAGCTTAGTTCAGGAAATCTCATATTGCATAGTCAGGGTTAGGAGTTTAAAATGTGTTTGGGAATGAAATCAGCTAGCCAAAACAGACAATAGCAGCACAGAATATTCTCACATTGCCGAGGATGGTGGGTGTGACCCTACCTTTCTATGTCATTTAAGCAATATTAGTAACAGCAGTAACCAAAAGGGTGCAGGAAGCATGAGTCACTATATTATAATTATTATAATGAAACTTGAAAGGCCAGAGTTTGGCACTCATAAATTGAGCAGTCTGTATCCATAGTGAAGAATACCACTTGGATACAACTGTGACATACAAACATCATTTATGTCTTTTAGTTTGCAAGCAAAGGTTACATAACACTTGACCATAGGAAGATAGCATAACAATACATCAGACAATATACTCTGTTAAAAAGAATTATCAGAGGACACCTCCTCATTCATTACAACAAACTCAGTCTAGTGGAAATCCCAAATGTTAGATATTGATTGTAATAAAAATTAGCAGTTTAAACAAGTTGCCCTCTGCTGCTCAATAGCGCCCTTCATTCCTGTCTAGTTACCAGCAAAAAATGACAGCTGGTGCCTACAGCAGAACACAGTCACAAAACACTTTTTTTATTTAAATTATCTGAGATCCCAACATGAGATACCTGATTTGATAAATGTACTGCTTAAAGAAGCAAAAAAGCAGTCACCAAGCTATAGTTAACACCCTAGATGCCAATTCCAAATCTGTGGCAAGGCATTATCACACAGATCTATAAAATGGCAAAATTACTTGTTTCCTAAATTACCACACAGAGGCGTTTAACTCATGATGAAATGGGTGACTTCCTGCATATGATGGACAGAGACCCAAATTGCACACTGTAAAATTGGATATCTGCTTCCTGTCTGAGGAGACAATGGGAGAGAGAGAGAGAGAGAGAGATCAGGTGGGATTGGTGAGTTCAACCATAGTAGTTCATCCTGCACAGCAGTGGGTGCACTCTTTGGGGTCAGTGAAAAGGAGATAAGATATGATGTGGAGGCCCCTCTTGCCATGCAGTGATCCCCACCAAGTCTGACTTGAGGCCAAGGTAAATAAGATGATATACTTAACACTGGTCTTAGAAAATCATGCAAGGGTAGGGTGACTGGGGTATCATGGAGTGGGGCCTACAGAATGTGTTGTTTTAAATCTGATATGACTGGAGACTTCTGCAAAGTTGATTAAAGATCTCTCTGCCTTTGTACAACCACCAAAGCTAATGTCATTATTGTTTTGTACTGTACTGTGTGCAGATCCTCAATAAAATTGCATTAGCATTCAGAGTAGTTCTTTACTATTAAAAGTGAATACAGTTACTGGTGAAAAAATCACATTTGGCTTGGCGTCAGCAGATTGCAGTTATACAACATTCAAAAATCAACACTGAGTTACATACTAATCTGTCCTCACCAACAAGAATTTGCATCACATACTGATTCTTGCCCTTTCAAGGATAAATGGAAGAAAAAATTAATTGGCTGCATCACAAAGTTTGTTCTCATTCAAAGGAAGAGACTCAAAAAGGACACTAACGCCCATCGAGTCTGCCCTGATACCCCACTCCCTCCCATCCAGATACACTTCCGCCACCCTCTGGCCAATCCTTTATATCTGTGTCATGTCCTCTTGAATCCCTCTAAGGTTTCCGCTCCCCATACCTTCTCCAAGAGACTGTTCCAGGGGTCCGCCACCCTTTCGGTGAAATAATGCACCCGTGTACTGCCCCTGATTCTTCCCCCTCCAACCTCAGACTATGACCTCTTGTTCTATTAATTCTTTTCCTTTTGAATAATGCTCCTTCTCTCACCTTATTTATCCCTTTCACGACTTGAACATTTCTATCATGTTGCCCTCTCCCTCCTAGTCTCCAGCGAGTACAGGTCCAGCTCCTTCAGCCTCAGTCTCTCTTCATAGAGCATCTGATGCATGCCCTGTGCTATCTTTGCTGCCCTTCTCTGGGCCCTTTCTATCCCATCAATATCCTTCTTCAAGTGGGCAATCCAAAACTGTACCCCATACTCCAGGTGAGGTTTCACCACAGACTTATAGAGGGCATCAGTACCTCATTCTTTCTGCTTGTTATACACCTCCCAGTGCATGTCAGCATTCCATTTGCCCAGCCCAACACTTTGCTGCATTGATTCCCTACCTTGAGGTTATCTGAAATTATAACCCCCAGATCCCTCTCCTGCCTGGTCACCTTTATTTCCTCCTCTCCCAGAAGGTAGCTGACTTGCAGGTTATTATGTCCCATGTGCATCACAGTGCATTTTGTTGCATTAAACTTCAGCTGCCATGCTTCTGACCACCCCTCCAGTCTCATTAGGTCCCTCATCATTGCCTCCACCCCAGCCGTGGTGTCTACCCTATTGTAGATCTTGATATCATCTGCAAACAGGCACATTGTCTTCCAGTCCTCCCTATATCACTGATATATATATATATATAAAAAATAAATTATGGGCCCTAGCACTGACCCTTGGGGCACCCACTTGTCACCCTTTCCTCCCTGGAATGCACACTATTCACCACCACCCTCTGGTTCTTGTTCCACAGCCAGTTTTCTACCCACTGTGTTATTTCTGTCCCACCCCAAGCTTACCAACTTATTAACCAGCCTTCTGTGAGGGACAGAGTCAAAGGCCTTCCTGAAGTCCAGGCATGCCATGTCCATGCCCCCAAAATCCACCACCCTTGTCACCCAATTAAAAAACTCGATTAGGTTTGTCTGGCATGACCTCCTGCCATGAAGCCATGTTGCTTGTCATCCTGCAGTCTGTTATCAGAAAGGTATCTGACTATCCTTTCCTTCAAGAGTGCTTCCATCACTGGCCGGTGGTGCTGAAAGTGGGAAAAACAAGAGAAACCTTTGTGCATCAAAACAAGAAATGTGTTGGAAAGTAAGTCTGAAATGTATGTGGTCAACAGTGTAGGGACAGCATGTAAGGTTGATTCTATAAGGTTTTCTTCTTCGTGAAAAAAATAGTTTTATGCCAGCCTGGTGGTACTGAAGATTAAGGCGCTGGACACCACATCTTACGCCCGGCGACCTAAGTTCGGGAACAAGCGCAGGCCACCAGGGATTGGCAGGAGGGAGAATGATTGAGTGTCTGCAGGACAGTGCTCCTTCTCTGGGAGGACTCAGCAGTCAGTGCTGTCTGGCCCCTAGCAGTGGCTGGGGACTGGCACACCGATGCCGCAAGACAGGGATGCTTGATGTGGTGTGCACGGGAGCGTGTGTGTACCTTCCGAGGCAGCATTGCACACGCCACCCTGACAAAAAAAAACAAGCGCCCCATAGAGGATGAAGGGGAGCTCTCTAGGCTATCCTTTTCCCACAACCCTCTTCCTCTTCCTAGTCTCTACTCCCTCCCTCCCTATCAGTTTAACCCCCTTGGATAGAAAGCGTTACATGACACTGACCTGATGGAAAGCTTGAACTTTAGGCACAGAACATCTGCTCAGAACATCAGAAGCCATAAATACCAACAAATGTGGAAATCGATCAAAACTGAGCAAAGGAAAGCATTCCTTAGTCAAAGAGAGGACGCCACATGGAATAGCTTGCTAGAGATGGTAGTTGAAGGTCCTACATCAGCTGTTCTTAAATCAAGATTACATACATTTTTACACAATGAGGATTCAGGAGTGCAACCACTGATAGAGGCAGATGGACTTGTACAGCTCACTTTGCCTGTTTCGGCAACAATTCCTACATTCCTATACAAAATGTAACCTATATCCGTTTAAATCTTATTTTGCCTAACACTTATCATGAGCTGAGGTCAAAGTTCTGTTTGTAACATCACGATTCATTCCATAGCAGCAGAGTGTGATGTCACAAGTAGAGGACCATGAGCTCAGCTCCTGATCAGGACAAACTGAACTATTAGGGACAAGGTTTACAGTTTCCTGCTCATAAAATGGATAGGCTATATCAACCAATCAGAATGCTAGCTACCCATGCATGAACTCCATTTCATGCATGGGTAATAATAGAACTGAAAAGCAGAAGCGCACTACAGAATCAGTGTGCCATTAGAACGTTGGTGTGTTGAATGCTGCCGTTTTTTGCTCTCAGTAACACTGCTTCAAGAGACACTTCAGCTGAATGTAACAAAGTCTTGTGCTATCGTCCAAAAGTGTCAAAATGAGCCCTGCTGTAGTAGTTTGGTTGGGATTATGGGACACAGTTAACATTATGTGTCCTCACTGCTGAATCAGAGTGCTGCTTCTGCTCTCTAGTGGCAACCGTGCTCACACCTTACCGCAGCTGGTTAAAAGAAATGCTCTGTGAACTGCGCCACAGTCTTTCCGCAGCTGTTTAAAAGAAACGCCTGTCAACCACACTCATACCTTACCACACTAGAAAACAGTTTCAGGCAATATTGTTTTATTTAAATAGTGGCTCAAAAGTGTTACTCGCTTGTGCTGCGATCCTCGCCCACCCATTGAAAAAAGTTGCTCGCTTGTGCTGCAATCCTCGCCCGCCCCAGATCTAACTTTAGTTCTCCCCACACAATACTTCTACTGCTATTGGTTGCAGCTTAAATTAATCTGAAAAAAGTCTTGCCCACTTCCTTATTTTACTATCTTACTATAACTATGGATCTCAATGGAGGACAAATCTCCTCCAGCAATTACTGAACACAAAGGCGGAAGGACTATTTTACTATAAATACACCAAGTTATTTCAGTGTATTCATATCTAAATATGTTTTTAACATAAACATTCTTTTTTAAATAAAGTAGCCCATTTTATAAGCTCAATAAGACACTCAGGTGTGTGCATGGAACATATTTTATCCTGCATGTTCAGGCACTTAACAGGCCTCGTTGCTGTAATAAGCCCTAATACATGTGAAGTAAATTATGTTCCATACACTATTATGTCTTCTGCATAAATATCATATTTCATAAAAGAAAAGACAACTTTAAATTCAGTTGCATTTATAAATGTTGAATAACTGGGACACTCTGCATGCATGGATACAGGCAGGTGTTAGGTTAGCTCCATGGGCTGCAAGGCTTTTCTGCCATCAACATCTAAGTTACTGAAACCAGATATGATTTTTGGACTGGTGACTGATCCTCATTCAGGGCATGTATCTGACAACTTCAGCTTTATCTGTTACACTTCACTTATAGCTGGGGTCTAAGTCTGGCATTGAAGTCCCCTACTTGTGACATCACAGTCTGTTGTTGTGGAAAGGGCTGTGATGTCACTAGCAAGGATATGACTTCAGCACCAGAATAAGCCTCAGCTCTTTCTTTTATTTATTTATTTTGGTTAGTACTGTCTCCTCCTATGCGGCTGTGCTCTGTAGGGCACCCTAGCCCCATCTCCCAGCACTGACCCAAACTCCCAGGGCTTGCCTGGGTTCTAACCCACCAGAGTCCATATCCAGTGGGCCAGCACCATGGCAGGCCAGGAGGCGGAGCCTGTGAGGTGCTCTCTACCATTGTGCTGTGGCATCGCTTTTTCCTGGTGTTCTTCTAGGAGTAGGGGCTTGTAAAGAACACTGGTGAAGGAAGTGCACAGGCGTCTGCACATGTTTCCTCCAAGTGTCTGCCCCAACTCCTCCCCTACTGCAGTGCAGTGCCCTGTCCTCAAGCTTCCAACAGGGGCAGGCAAGTGCTGACTACTGAAGACCCTCCCAGAGAAGGAAAGCAGTCCATCAGACATTCAATCCTTCTCCTCCCTGCCGACCCCCCAGCGGCCTGTGCTCGTTCGGAACATGGGTGCCAGCACAGCATGAGGTAAGGCATCCAGTGCCTCAGCCCTCAGTGCCACCTGGCCAGCTGGTTCTTTTTATTTGTTAACAATTGACATTGTGGCTATTATCAGAGTCAGTGGAGATGGTGGTGGTGGGGGGCGAGAGAAGATGAAGAGAGACAGAAAGAGAGCCCTAGCTTGAGCTACATTACAGAACAATAGTGGTACAGCTCCTTCTTGCATATATATATATATATATATATATATATATATATATATATACTTACTAGAAGCAGGTAACAGCATAATTTTATAAATATTTTAAAAACTATTTTTTTTTTTTTTTATTGTTTATGCTCCTGCTCCACACCCTCACAATCTGGGGATCCCCAGCCCCATTACTCTGGCATCCACCAACCAGCACAGTAATAGCCCCAGGGCTTACCCCCACCACTGAGGGTTGGAGAGGGCCCACCCCTCTGAGACTGGAACAAGTGTTCCTGTGCTGTGACTGGCCGGACGCAGGCCTCACGAGTTCCCTTTCATCCTGTGTGGGATGCTGCTGTTTCTCTATTTTCTTCTTTGTTGGAGCAGAGTATGCAGTGACATCTGTGATGTTGCTGTGCGCCCCATGCATGCTCCTGTCGAGGCATCTGCGGCGCTTCCGACCCCATCTTGCAGTATCGATGCACCAGTCCACAGCCACCACTAGAGGCCAGGCTAGCACTGACTGCTGAAACCTGCCCCTCCCCGGAGGAGGAGCTGTCCTCCGGATGCTAAATCTTTCCCTCCTGACGACCCCTCAGGCCCACGCTAATCCCAAATGCGGGTCGCCAGTGTGAAAGTAGGTGTGGCGTCCAGCCGCCAACCCTCAGTGCCAGCCGGCCAGCAAAAAATATTTTTTTTAACAAAGAAGAAAGGCTTATAGAATCAACCTTGCATACTGTACTACACTGTCAAACAAAACATTTCAGACTTACTTTCCAACACATTTTCTTGTTTTGGTGCACAAGGTTTCACTTGTATTTCCCACTTCCATGACTGCAAATGCACACGAAAGCAGGGTTTTATCTCCCAAAAGTGGGTTCTGACTTACAGAAGTAACTTATGCTCAGTTTCACAAAAATCCAGTTATGAATAATTCATGAAAAACTAACATGCATGTGCATGTGCAAAAGTGGCATTTATTTTCTTAATAATGTAAAATTGACACTTTTTAGTAAAGTCACCTATAACAAAACTATTCTTGGGCTAAATTTTAATGAACATGAAAGCTTCAGGTTTTAACTTACAGCCTTTTTGTGCTATTGGGGAGCATAAAGTGTCTAAAATCATATGTTTATGTATTTCAACCTTCTAGAAGTTTCAAACCACCTTACTGACCACTACAAAATTTAGTGGAGCAGATGCTCCTGGTACTGACTATGTGCATAACCAAGTCAGGGATGGTCACTAGTGTGGTACAAAACTGGGTTAACATACAGCTGTCTACTCAGCCCTAACAATCATGGGGTGCTATCATGCCTCTATAATATCTATATGTCTGTTTCTCTGTCTATCTGTCTGTCTGTCTCTATTTCTTTCCATATATCTATCTATATCTATCTATCTATCTATCTATCTATCTATCTATCTATCTATCTATCTATCTATCTATCTATCTAATCTACCTATCTATCTACTTCTCTATCTGAGTTTTACATTGAGAATATTCCTTTGTTTGGATTTGAACCTAGATCTCCAAGAACTCTCGCTCTGATTACTATAAAAAAGAAACACTCTGCTATAAACCTTCATCTGCTGTTGGACTACCATACTTTCAATATCATTAAAAGCCTTTATACCACTCCAGCAATGTACACACCACACCTGCATATAACATGGACATTTTAGGTTTCAAGGAACACCTAAAATGAGGGTCTACTTGAACAAAACCACATTATGATATAACAATTATATACATCATGCACATTACAGTATAATATATACATCAATGTCACATTACAGTATAATATATACATCATGCATTACAGTATAATATATACATCAATGTCACATTACAGTATAATATATACATCATGACATTACAGTATAATATATACATCAATGTCACATTACAGTATAATATATACATCATGCACATTACAGTATAATATATACATCAATGTCACATTACAGTATAATATATACATCATGCACATTACAGTATAATATATACATCAATGTCACATTACAGTATAATATATACATCAATGTCACATTACACATCTTGTTGTGTCTTTTCATGCAACACCTTCTTTGTTGCCTCAAAGGAAACATGACTTTTGCTCACAGTAATGAATGGTCTCTCATGGTGAAATAATTCACAGAACTTTGTGATAAAATATTCAAAACATTATTTTCTCAGATCCTGTTAATTAGATTTCCTTTTAGCAGCTCTGCTTGAACCAGCGTCTGACCAACAAGATTTTAATAAAACAAAAGTTATTTACTTGCGATTGCTAGCTAAGTCAGCTTGCGGTGCAAAGCTCTCACAGAACATGCAGCTGCTCAAGTCCAAATAAAGACTATGCAGCCCAACTGTACACTCGGTGTCCATTCCATTCCTTGCCAAACTAGATCATTAGTATCCAGTTTAAGTGCTGATCTTAGTATTCATGCCACTGGACCAACTGTTATTGGCAGATCGCCCAAACTAGCAGGACAGGGATGCTGCTGAATCCTATTCAGCTAAATGGGGCACCATTTAGGTGTGTGATGACAGCAGAATGCATGCGAGTGTCTCTGTATAAAATGTTTACTAATCCATTCTCCTTGACACTGCAATCATTCCTGAAGCAGCTTATTGCAAATCATCCTAAAAGTAATGTAGGTTTGAACAAAGCTCTGAGGGAGGTAATTTACTTTTTTGCCAGTAATGTCAGTGATGATACAATAGCAGTGTCTGACAAATGCAGTTATGTTTCAATTGAGGCTTACCTTGAGGTTTCACGTAGCCAAAGGCAGTGATAGTCAGCAGTAGCATTAGTAAGAACTCCATCCTTGGAAAATTGGGCCCCTCTGAGCAAGTGTGTAGCTGTCCCGTGAATGCAACAGGAGTACTGCGGCAGTTGGGATGGGTTCACAGAGATCCACCCAGTAATTTCATTTTGACAACACCATCCCAAAGTTTCACCCTGTGTCTCATTTCGGTCTGATGTATGTAATATGTAAGCACTTATAATGAGAACAAGTTGGACCTGTTTCTTTCTTTAATTGGGGCATCGTAAATTGTTTTGTAGCTGGAAGGAGTGGTCTGAAGAGAAGAGCACAGCAAATATAGCACAAAGCAGCGGCTGAACAAAGCCATAGAAGCTGCTTTGTACTGGCGGCATCATGTGAAATACAGTACAGTATAGGCTGCTGGTGTGTATGGTACTTTACTTTTAGTTAACACTCTGGCATTACTAACATCATCAGGTGTGTGTGCGTGTGTGTGTGTGCATGTATGAGTGTGTGTGTGTGTCGTGTGTGTCTTTATGTGTTGTCTGGGCACATTATATTGCAGCAAAATATATATTTCCCCAACTGATGCAGTTTTGAGCCCTTTAACATTAAAGTCTCCATGGCCAGCTGAAACTCCTGCAACTATAGCAAAAACTGGTGCTTTTGTAATGAAATTAGGCCTCTGCCCAAATGGACCTCTTATTACAATAATAACACTTCAACACCACTTGTTTTAGGTACAAAAAAGCTGCAGCATTACTTGAGTTCAAAATTCACCAAACATGTTTACAAGCAATAATTTAATCAAAGGCGCATCAGGCAGTAAATTCATGTCCCATTTGGCTTGCCCTCAGCCATCCATGTCCTGCATACTTGAGGTAACTCTGGTCCATTGGTCAGACAGACCTGCCCAGGGTCATGCTCTCCATTGAGCAGTTTCTCCTTTCCCACCTCCACTGCGTGACCAACTCCCAGGCTATCCTTTCAAACAAACCCTGCCATAACCCATGTCTTGTCACCTGGTGGGAGAGTCTCCTGCCACTGACCCCTGATTGAAGGGGTTTCTACTCTGTCAAGAAAAGGTTTACTATGGTCAACAAATGCCTCCCATCCTCCTGATATTACAAAACACCTCAACATTCTCCTCATTATGCTCATTTTCCGACAGCTGCTCCATGTTAATGAAGATGTAGTCATACAGATGTAGAGGTACATGTATGCCGTTCCTGTTCTCACTATGCCTCTCAATCTGAACTTCTGCTGCCCCACTGGCACAATCGCCTGGGTCCATCTCCATATATGTTGTCTCTTCTCCATCAATGTTTATGTCTTCTGCTTAACTGGCCTGCTTTGTCCCTTTTCTACTGCCTCTGAGATTCTGTAACACAGACTCCAAAAAGAAAGCAGAATGGTGCCAACATCTGGAGATGTATCTGATTTGCTCTGAGCCATGTTGCCAGCTGGTTCAGTGCTGTCCTCAATGCCAGTGGAGTTGCACTCCTAGCCACCCTGGCGATGACCAGAAGATTAGGTTCCAGCTTAAACATAGCATGCATCCATTTGGGACTCCCAAGCTCCTCCAGATGATGCATGGTGTGGATGAAGGCCTGGTTCTCTCCTCTGGTTCAAGCTGTAGGCAATACAGGAGGAGCCTGGCCACCCTGCAACTGATGAATACTTTGGAAGCCATACTTACCTTGAACTAATACTTGGGACAAAGCAGAAGTCAGACAAGAGTGAGACTACTAAGTGAATAAAGAAAAGAAAATTGAAACATTTTGTTAGTACAGAACCTGCATAATTTAAATTGCAACAGTGACAATCTACCGTGTTACTACTATGCCAATATAAAACAAAAAATTGTCTTGCGTTCAACTTAATTATTCTGTACCCTCCCCACACTCCATCTCCTACTACGCCTCTGCACTACTCTCCTAGCACTGGGGTAAATACCAGACCCAAGCAAAAACCCACCCACCTCCCACGCAATCAGCATTCGACATATTCAGCAAAATGATCCTAGACACCCTAAATAAATATGCCCCTATAGTTGAGGTGCGAATAGCAAAAAATGCATCTAGATGCTTCACACCATTATTAAAATCTGCATTGACTGAAAGAGTTAACCTATGGAAAAAGTATGCAAAGCCCAGTCTACTGCGGACTGGTGCAAGTTCAAAAGAGCACGAAACTCACGTACTGGAATGGTTAGAGATACAAAAGCTGCATACTATCATTGTGAATTTCTCTCTGCCTCCAAAATCCTACAAAATTTTGGAAAACCATCAAGGACTTGTCTGGTCACACGTCCGTGGCTCACTAACTGATGAAATCTCATTAAACAATAACACCATTAGTGACAGACTGGAAGTTCTGGATGCCTGCAATAATCACTTTGCGACTGTAGGCTAGCCTTTGACAATTCTCCTGCGAATTTGATATGCTCTCAGGTGGATAATCAAGGTGCAGATCCTAGCATCACCTATTCAGTCTTCACCTTGCATCATACTACTCTGAAAGAAGTTAAAGACCTGTTGCTAAAACTGGATGTAAAAAAAAATTGCTGTTGCGGATAACCTCGACCCATATTTTTGAAGGTGGCCATCCATGTGTTAGCCATGCCCATAATCCATTTATTTAACCTATCATTAACTCAAGGATCCATTCCTTCAATATGGAAAACAGCGCACATCATACCCTGTTCAAGTCCAGATATCCTGTGATCTAAATAATTACAGACCAATTTTGATTCTGCGGTCTTGTCAAAATTATTGGAAAAGTTGTAAGTAACCAGCTGAGGTAGTATCTAGAAGCTAATAACCTGCTTAATCCAGTCCAATCAGGGTTTAGAGCTAAACATAGCACCATCACAGCACTTGCCAAAGTAAATAATGACTGGCAAAGAGAGCTAGACAACAGGAATTACACCTCCGCCGTATTCTTGGACCTGAGCAAGGCCTTTGTCACTGTCGACCATTCTCTGCTACTCTCTTCCCTGACCTCACTAGGTGCTGACCCATTATCTTTACAGTGGTTCAACAACTACCTCTCTGATCGTTTCCAGCAGGTGAAAGTGGAAGGAGATCTCTCAACTCTCAAACCTCTCCTAAGATGTGTTCCCCAGGGTTTTATCTTAGGACTGATCTTATTTGCAATATACATCAACAATACTGATGAAAGCATAATGAAGGCCAACATTCATCTGTTTGCAGATGACACAGTTCTTCACGTAAGCCACCTGTCTTTACAATCTGCATGTAATGACCTTCAATCTGAGTTCAACCTGCTACAACACCAACTCCTAAACAAAAACTATTACTTAACGCCAAGAAAACAAAAGCAATGCTCTTTTCTCCCTCTGCCTAAATGGTAAATTCACCCCTATCAGATCCTGTGCCACAGATTACTACAATTCCATGGAAGTTGGAATTTGTCTCTAAATTCAAATACCTGAGAGTATGTCTGGACCATAGGCGCTCTTTATAGAGCACATTGAAGAATTACTCAAAAATTACAACAGAGACTTGACCTGTTCTTTAGGATAGCCCGCTTCTTAACTAGAGATGCCAAACTATAGCTGGTACAATCAACCTTTCTATCCTTGATAGATGATGCTGACATCCTCTTCAGTCACTGTCCCATTTCCTACCTCACCAAACTTGACACATTATATCATAGAGCTCTGAGGTTTATCACAGGCCTGCCTTATTCCATTCACCACTGTTCCCTATATCAATCAGTGAGGTGGAGTTCTCTTCAATTCAGGTGATAAAATGCAGCCTTATGGAACCTGAGAGCCATCTCCAAAAATTGCCAATACATTACAGACTGTCTTCCTATAAAACCAATAGGCAATTACGCCATGAGAAGTTGCAAATCTCTCCTACTGATGGTTTCCAAAGTTAACTCTAGCTTTGGCAGGGCTGCTATAAGCTTTATACTGTCCTCCTTGTGGAATAAATTGTAAATAAAACTGAAACTGAGGTCACCCATCGGCATCTCATCTTTCAAGCTCTTATATTCACGTCTCAGAAATGATCAGTGCAATTGTTTCCCATGACCATGAATTGTCATCATGCTAACCTGTACCATTTAACCATGAACTAATTACTTCTAGTGCTTGTCTCCTCCTTGGCCCTGGTCTGTCATCATTCTTTCATGTAACACCTTGATGCCTCTGTCCTCCCTTTGATACTGGTCTATCTTTCCACTTTCTCCACCTTCTTTTCACAGCTCTATACTGCACTCATCCACAATCTACATGCAATCATACTATAAAATTCCTAACTCCTCTTCCCTCTTCCCGTAGGCCCCCACCGCCGCATCGGTTTTCCGACCTATCCTTGGGACTTCACATCTCACAATGTTTATCCTTCCCTACATATTACATACCCTCCTGGTACCCCATCTGCCATTAGCTGGTGGTTCTCCAAGCCATTTACATGGCTAGTACTAGTGACTGCCCTGGTAAATGAACTAACTGGCACTTCATACAGAGAACATGGTTTATATACAGTTGCATGGTTCAATGGTGGACCTGCCCCTTGTATTTGTAATCCTCCTCTGTTATAGCTTGCCTTGTCTTCCTTTATCATTTGACTCCCCTATTACTGCACCATTGTGTTTTGTTTCTATACTTATTTACATGTATTTATATGTTTTATGATGAATGTTACCTGACCCTGTTCTAACCAGGTTCATCTTGTAAAAGAGCTCTGCTCAATGATGTTCGTGGATAAATAAAGATTTTGATTGAATGATTGATTGATGCTACCCACCTGCCTCCTGAGTTATCCACCCACCCACCTCCCACACTGGCCCTCATGAACTGACAAGAGAAAACTCCCCATGCATGGCCTAAAAGCCCCACTTGCTTAGGCCACCCTCCTGCCGCCTCCCATTTGTTTCACACTGAATGACGCAAGCAATCCCCAAAACCTCGAGCTGGAGAACCCTCCACCCATGGGCCACAAAAATATACTTTTAGCCATAACATGAACAGATGCTAATGGCTGGGTTGGCCAAAGCAGCGTGATGATAAATGGTATTGCTATCCTAAAGACATGCCAAAATAGACTCTTTAATGTTAGTGATGTTCTCAATCTTTGTAAGCCCATGCTGGCACTAACTTTCCAGATGAAAAGGGTTAAGAGGGGCTTAAAATAAACTGTGACATCCAGATAGAGCCCTAAATATTTAAAAGTTGAACAGATTCCTGAGTGCTGCCAAAATAGCAAAAGACAAGGTAGCAGGTCATTTTCCATGGCTGCAGCAGAGCCCAAAAGAATAATTATTTTTATAGTGACTGGAACAGACAGAAAGGGAAAGGAGGAGGAAGAGAAACACTGAGAAAGCTTGTGGATGGAGGGGAAGGTGCTGCTGCTAGCTGGTGGGAGCCGAGCCAAGCAGACCAAACCATGCACACTTGGAGAGACAGGAGCAAAGCACAACACAGGGGACAGGGGAGGAATCCATGAAATTCATATTATTCTAAAAAGTTTTAAATGGAGCAGCAGGGCAACAGGGCAAAACACCATCCAGGAGGCACACTCAGCAGGCAGGAAGAAGGGAAAGGGATGCCAGTGGGGGGCAGCCATGAGGTGGCTGGAGAGGGCCAAAACGAGTAGCCCTGTTTTAAAATTTAAATCCTCAAGCTGGGCTGACGTGCTGGTGGGGTAGTAATACTAATGAAAATATCCCCTACCCCAACTTAGTGCTATACTGAGCTTGGGCTTTACAGAAAAGCCACCAAGGCTCTAGTGGAATAAAGACTGGGATAGGAGGGAGTGAGGCGAGCACTCAGAGTAAACAGCAAAGCTGTAGCAGAACAGCTGCATAGGGTGAAAAGCATTGCAGGAAAAAACATGATAAACAGTCACATGGAGGGCTAAAATTGAAGCTAAGAACACGGAGGAGAGGAAGCTAAGAGGGGTGGGGAATGTTGGAAAGAATGGCAGGGCAGCTGGCAGGGGAAGAACAACCATGCAGCAAGAGCCAGGCCAAGTGAACCAGAGCTAGCACAAGTTGGGAAGCTGGGAGGCAGTGGACTGCTTGCAGCCTGGAGCTCTGTGAGAAAGGAGGATAACTAAGCTTTGAACTGATTTAGTATTAATTATGTATGATTATTTATTTATATATTTTTATATAAAAGGAAAACAGGAAGGACAATACAGCTTGGGAAAAGCATGCAAGGAATGAAAGGAAGGGACAGTGCTGGCCAGGAACTGCAAACAAAGGAAACAGGGGACACCAGTAAGGGAGGATGCCAGAAAGGGGTCATGAATGAGACAGGGACAGGCAACAGACCAGAAACACAGGCAGGTGACAAACCGAGCCATGTGGGAGGTGAAGGGGCAAAGTGATGAGAGGGCATAGGAGAATGAAGGAAAAGATGGCTTGAGAGAACAGGAAATAAAGCCATGGAGGGAAACATATGGGGACACAGGAGGGAGCTGGCTGGGATTAGGGGAGATGAGACCATGACAAAGCTGGTGGCGAGGACAGCCATGAAAAGCAGGAACTGGGTGAAGAAAAATAAGCACAGATGATGAAAATGAGAAAGGAGGTTGGGATCATCAGGGTGGTAAATGGAAGAGGAGCAAACTGGCAACAACTGAGACACACGACAGAATCCATGGATAAACAGCAGACCAGGTAAGAGGAAAAAGGAGTGAAGAAACAGGGAGGGAGAGTAAAAGGGAAGGCTGGAGGCCAGGAAGGACAGAGAGAGGTGAATAAAAATTGAGGTCTTACCATGCCATTAGGCTTGCTGTAGAAAAGCCAAGGTGAAATGCCTAGGAAGGAACAGGCTGCCAAGCTGGTCCAGAAAAGGCTGTGCTGAGCTAGTCCAAAGAGGGTGATTCCTCTCCAGACCAGCTATTTTCTAGTAGTCCAGGCCTCTCACTACTGGAGTGGCCTGTGCTAGCCCCCTCATGTACTTCTGTATCTGATTTGGCTCTTTTGGTCCTGAGACTGCTTTCTTTGCCTGAAGGCAACGCAGATCCATGCAAACAGCTAATGGGGACCGTGTGCAAAGTCACAGCCCTGGTGAGCAGCTGGGGGGTCATTCTAAAGAATTCAACTAAAGCTGGAGGACTGTGAGTCCCACTATTTACAGCTAATTTGTAATGTTATTGCTTCAAAACTTTTTGGGGGCTGGGTGACCCAATAGCTCAGCATTGTCGGGGGCATTACATGCCATGCTGGTGGCCCAGTTTGGTGAGGAGTTTTGTTGTTTGTTACCCTGTATTTGCCCCTTTCCCACACTCCTACACTGCAGTCTTCCACTCTGAAGATTGGTACCACCAAGCTGCACAGTCCTGCTAGCCAGGAGGAGAAGGAGCAAACATTTTCACTACCAATGCCAATACTGTTTTTTGGTTGACCCACAGAGGGTGCATAAATGATAGGCAACTCCCCCTTCACCTAAAAGCCATGCACATCACCTCTGCAACATGCTCGAATTGTTATGTTCAACTTGTGTGTATTTTAATAAGATTTACAGCATACATATAGTGTAATTTGTGCTGTTTTCAATATCTATCTGTCTATGTTTATATAGCTTCCCATGTGGGGATATATGTACATAGCTTCACAAGTGGGAAGTCACAATGAGATTGCAGTAGATCAATACCTTCAAATGAAGATAAGAGTAATATTGTAAATGAGGCCATGTCATAATCAGTTTACACAAAGGGCCCAGATATTCCAAAGCTGCCGCGATGGCGCAACCCAATCTACGCGCCCCAGCACGATATTCAAAGGGAAAAGTGCACGGCACAAACCTCGGCGTGCCAGAGCGCATCAGTAATGTATGCAGGCGCAGGTGGGGGTGTGCCCATGCATACCCTGCACAGCCCGATATTCAGCCGGGATGTGCAGAGCCATGCATGTGCAACCCTACCTGCGCCAGCACAAAGTTGATCAAAACAAAAGGAACAATGGATGGCCACCCACAGGTGAGCTGCCACATAGCAGGGGCACAACACAGCAGCTGCCACCTGTGGGTGACCACCGAGCTCGGCTGCACCTGGCGGCGCCCCATGCGGTCATGGGCATTTATTAAACGAATGCAGAATTCTGTCAAATATCCCTGGTGGTCAGTGGACCGCTGTCTGCATCAGCGGGCATGTGTAATAAATAATAATATCCCCAAACTTCCTGGTGGTCCAGTGGACTGCAGTCTGCCCGATCGTGGGCATTTGTAATCAAAACTAAAAATATGTCCAGTATCCCTGGTGGTCTAGTGGTACCCACTTCCCACCCACCTGCCCACTGAGCCCCTGCCCCACTTACCCCTGGTCAGCTGGCGGGTGGCAGCATCCCACCTGCCTGCCGCCACCCACCAGCTGACACCGTTGGTAGGGCTGTCGCCCATTGGTCCACAGTGTGAGCCAATGTTCAGCTCCTCCGTCCTACACATTCCAGATATGTGAATGGATCCCATTCACATATCTGAATGTGTAGTACGGCACGGGCTGCATGCCCATTAGCTCACACTGTGGACCAATAGGCATACAGCCCACTGACGGTGTCAGTCGGCGGGCAGCGGGCGGCAGGCGGATGGGGTTCTGCCGCCGCCAGCTGACCAAGGGGGAGCGGGATGGTGGGGCTCAGTGGGTGGGGCGGAGGGAGGAGGGAAGGGGTACCACTAGACCACCAGGGATATTGGACATATTTTTAGTTTTGATTACAAATGCCCGCGATCGGTCAGACAGCAGTCCACTGGACCACCAGGAGTTTGGGATATTATTATTTATTACACATGCCCGCGATCGGGCACACAGCAGCCCACTGGACCACCAGGGAGTTTGGGGATATTATTATTTATTACAAATGCCTGCGATCAAGACACACAGCGTCCACTGGACCACCAAGGAGTTTAGGGATATTATTTATTTATTTATTACAAATGCCTGCAATCGGGCAGATAGCAGTCCACTGGACCACCAGGGATATTGGACATAGTTCTATGTTTTATACAAATGCCCGCAATCGGGCTGTGGAGCACATTGCTGGCTGCAGGGGCATTGGTCCCTGACGGCTGCTGCCTGGCAGGGCGCCAGGTGCAAGTCATCGGGGATCGCACACCTGCATGCAAATGGGGATATAATATGCAAATGACCCCATTTGCACCTTGTATACATTATGGCTCCATTTGCATGTCAAGTTTAGAATATCGCGTTGCTATGCATAGAGTAATGGAACTTGCGCTAGTGCATCTCCATGCTCCACTCTGGCCACTTGCGCTGGTGCAGTGCCACTACACCATGTACACTACGGGTGGCCAGGGTGCCATATTCAACGCTGCTGAGCCATGGCGCAGCTCCATTGAATATCGCCCAGTCCACACCCCTGAGCAGCCAAGTTGAGCTGTGCCCAAACTTGTGCCACAGCCTGGCGCAGTTTGAATATCTGGGCCAAGGTGTTTAGGTGGTTTTGTGATAGAAATTAGCTCAGCATAAAGGCAACTAACAAATTCCACTACTACAAGTGCAGTCAAAAATAAACAGTATAAATGCGTGAGAATAAATATCACAGCTTGCTTAGTGTGGCCAAAATGAGTGAAATAAATGTCTTTTTTATTAAAAATGTTATTAAAACTCCATACAAGCAATACAGCATAAGAACTAGAAACATTTCGGTATTAAACAATGAAACAAGCACTAACAGGCTGTCATCAACAAATACATGTATCTACATATATAGAATAGTGGATGGGTGACCATCCACAACAAAACTGTGTTTCCATCGAGGTTATCGATGACATCATGGAGACCTCAAGAGCAAGCTCGAGAGGTCTCCATGATGTCATCAACAACTGAGATGGAAACATAGCGATAGTTGTGATGGTTAACCATCCACTATTTTATATACTGTAGTATATGGTTCCTGGCATGTGTCTTTTTCTTTGTTTTTCCCCCAGTTGACGGTTACCTTGGTTATATCGTGATGCTCCAACTCCGCTCACTCCTGCTTCTCCCGCTATGACTTGGTTGGCTTCACCTGACCCACTTGCTTGGCACCATTTAGTTTAAAATAAAATTTAAAAATTACAGTGATTCAGTTTTGTGACACGAAGCCTTATGAGGGTCTCTGTTTCAAGACGAGAAGGTCCCCGACCAGTGCTCACTTAATCACGCCCGCTATGTTGTGAAATGTTTTCTCATCAGAGCATTGTTCCATGAGCCAATCCAGTGGCAGGACAAGGCAAAAATGTTGTTGTACTACCGATTTGACGTTAGACCGATAGTACAACTTTTTACCTTTGAACTGTCTTACAAGATTTTGAAAGCCACTGCTTTCTATTCATAATAAGCCCTAACCATGTATTATAAATAACTGTTACACATATGTTAAAATAATGTAACTTAATGTCCAAGGTTCAGTCTATGAACAGAAGTTAAGAAAGGGGCCCAAATATAGTTATATGTTTCTAGTTTGAGTGAAATAAATGTCTCATGCTCAGTGATCTGCTTCATTTATTTTGGTGGTGCTTGAAAATAACATGTTTATCTAGGCACATTTATTTTCATACCAGGAGCCTGATTTTCAATGAAGTGAAAAATGCACATAGATAGCAGAAACGGTGTGCATGGGGAGGCGTCCTTGTGGAACGCACGTTTTCCTGCATGTGCAGGATTTGCAATATTACAGCAGTTTCACGTCAGCGTCGGCGATTTATGGCGGTTTGCATACAGATTCCATGCACAAAATGCTACGCCTGGTTTACCAAGTGTAGCATTCCTCTGATGCCGTGCCCGCTGTGTGTCTGCCACCCATGTACACAAAATGCTCAAAATAGCATTTCTGCCAGTGCACGATTTTATCTACACACTGGAAAGTTACATATTGAGACTTAGTCTCTGGGCCATGCCAGGCCCATTGAAAATCCTACCCTGCTGTCTGAACCTACATGGCTTCAATTCAGTTTAAATGTTCATTTAAAGGATAGAACCATTGAACAGAACTGATTTGCAGGGGTGTCCCATAAGGCATACTTGGGCACATTCCATTAAAATGCAAATCTTGCAAAATGATATAAATATTACATTAACAAAAATCTTGACATATTGACATTAAACATTACATTAGCAAGACATAATCATCATAAATAGTATCTCAGTCATGCTATATTTCACTGGTGCTGCGCAAACTGCTCTGGCTGCCAGTTCAGTGGTGAATCACCTTTGAAGTTGCTCTTCTGACTTATAAAGCCCTACACGGACAGGGCCTGGACTACCTGAAAGAACTTCTGGTTAACTAGGATCTGCAGCCTATCCTGTAGGTAGGGAAATGGGCAGACTAGGTGGGCCAAGCGGTCCTTATCTGTCAAAAGTCTATGTTTCTATGTTTCTTACAGCCCTGGGCAATCACTCCGCTCAACTGACGAGGGTTTGCTAAAGATACAAAAGGTTTGTTTAAAATTTTCTGGGGCCTGCGTATTTATGCACATTGCCCCAACCCTTTGGAATTCTCACCCATCAGATGCGTGAGTGCCCGACCATGGAAGGATTTAAACAGGCGCCAAAACTGTTTTATGGTACCGTCGTTTGGGGACTAGTTCTATTTTACTGATTGTTTATAAATATTTTATTCTGTTTTAATACTTGTAATTTTATATTGAAGTTGTTTTAAACTGTATGTAAGGCACCTTGGTATTTGAAAGGTGCCATATAAATAAACATGATTTGATTTGACAAAATTGTGCCTGTACATCGTACAAACAGCACCAGCTCTACTACTATCATGTGTTTTCTGAATACTCTGGGCAACAATAATCCAAAACCAGGCTTGAATTTGTAAACCAGCCTTAAATGTCTCTGAGCCGACTTGGAGAACAGGCAGAGCCTGTAAACAGTTTTACTTTTTCATTATTCAGAGGTAGGTGTTTTATATGCAACTGTTGGAAGACATTTGCTGTCTGATTACTTAGACTGTTTTGATTTTTGAATGGCTTGCAAATTTTATCCCCACATACTAGGATGACGTCAGCTGCACATAAGACATTACGGAGGTACAGAGAATGGAGAGGATATTGATATCGTACAAAAAGGTGAATGGGTTCAGGGAAAATCCTTGTGGCACACCTATATTGTATTATTTTTGTATCAGACAGCAATGTTAACTCAGATTCATTGTGTAGATCAAGGTTACACTGAGAGCAGCTGAAGTACAAACACCAGAGAGCCCATACTGAAAAAGAAGAGTTTTTATAAGCAGCAAACTTATGTGGATGTGTGAATTAGGCTGAAAACTGACCATATAAAGCTTCCTTCGAACACCAACCTAAATAATGTGGCATATCAAAACATTGGTGTTTGTTATGTAATAACGGCCTGAAATTTTCAAAATAAAGATATTCAGTAGGTCATATTATTTTTTGGGAAGAGCGTGGTGATATATTGTTTAGCATAGCTGCCTTCTAAGCACTTGACTCAGGTTTGATTCCCGCCAGTGCAGCAGCTAATTTTATGATGACCTTATAATGTGTGAGAAGATCAGAAAGAAATTACTGATAATGTTTCACATTTCACTGTGTAATTTATTGCTGCTCTGATTGGACAGGACTGCTGGGAGGAGACACCTGTAGTACTGGCCAAGGAGGATGTGGGTCCTCCATAGCGGAGATCCCAAGAAGGATGGCGGAAGAAACCAGAAGAGGAGGAAGCAATTTCTGGTGGGGACTCAATTGTATGGGGGATAGATTTTGGAGTAGGAAGGGAGGTAAGGTGCTTACGTGGTGCCATGGCCCAAAGGGATGGAAAGTTGATCCTAAGGATTGCTAGGGTGGGAGGGAGAGCTGAATGCCATTATCCATTTGGGGATAACAACCTGGATTGGGATGGGGCTGGGATAGTGCAGTGGGAGTTTAGGGAGCTGTGGAGAGGTCTTAGACAGATCGAGCTCTCAGTGACTTTGCTGAGGTGCTGCCTGTCTGTGACAGGAGAGAGGAATCTCTGTACCAGGAGCTTCAACTCATGGTTGAAGGAATGGTGCCGAGAGGAGGGTTTGGATACATATGGGACTGGGTACCAACCTGGAGAATAAGGGCCTATAGAGGCGATGGCTTGTTTCTTTGATGAAGATTTAAACTAGTGGAGGGGATGGTGGAAGGAATCAGCCAGGCATAACTGCACCCCCTTCACACACACACACACACACACACACACACACACACGTAGAAATAAGGGAGGACTCTGAGAGAGAATCCACCTGGGTGCAAACTAATAAAAGGGAGTGGTAGAAGTGAAAGGGGATGAAAATGCAAGCAATAAAATGAAGGAGGGGGCAAAAAGGAAATAAGGAGGGTTGGAAGCAGAGTGTTAACAAAACATGGAAGGCAGCATATGCAAATTCTAAGTCTAAGAAAATAATTTCCAGGTACACATGGCCTTTTTAGGTTTGTTAGGAAAATTAACTTACTGTATTAGTTTGGTACTATGGAAATATAAATTTTGACAGGATAGGATTTTTGGAACCAATAAATAGTTTGGAACAAGAAGACACTGACACATTAATTGCAGCCCTACAGAGTGCTCTCTTATCGACAAGATGACTGGAATTACAGCCTGGACCTTACAGAGGAAGAACAGACAGGATAAATTTGGAAGCACTCAGTGATTTGTGGAATAAGACTACAAACCAGAAGTGAGACTCTCACTGAGTTTAAAGACCTTAGAGGCAATGGGGTCGATTTTCAGAGCCCTGAGAATGCTGCAAACCCTGGTGTGCCAATCATTTGGCGACAGGGCTTATGCATTCTCCGGCTGGCAATCGGGATTTTAAATCCTGGAGCACCAAATGGGGTTAGATCTCATTTATTTGGTCTAACTTGCACCATTTGAGGACCTTTTTACTGGGCTTGCACCAAATCTTTGCTGCAAGCTGCCATAAACTGAGGAAACTGTTGCAACTGTGCCCATGAAGTAAGACTGCGTGCAGTTGCTTCAAAGATGTTTGGTGCAAGCTGCCATAAACTGAGGAAATTTTGCAACTGTTCCCGATGTTGTAAGACTGTGTGCAGTTGCTTCAAAGATGTTTGAGCTGCCATAAACTGTGGAAATTGTTGCAACTGTGCCCGATGTACTAAGACTGTGTGCAGTTGCTTCAAAGATGTTTGGTGCAGCTGTGCCAAAAACAGGCCTGATGTAGAGCTTGATGCAAGCCCCATGCCTCCCTTCTAAAATCAAGCCCAGTGTGCGCTGAGCAGTAGCAGAGCCATGTTTGGGATCATTTGGGAGCCAGGAGAGCCATTCACTCAATGACAGGCTCCACAATGGGCACTAAACAGTGAATAAAGATGGTGGCAGGTGCCACTACTCACACTGGGCAGCCAGGAGGGGCGACCGCCCCCAGCCCCCGCACTTCCACTGGCAAGTTGAGTTCAGTGAGAATTTTCCTGTTGTTAACAACAATACAATTAACGATTGGAAAATGAGTGCAACAGGTTAAAGAAGTACTTAACCTAGACAGAGATCCCAGCTGGTATAACCTCCCCCACAAGAAACAAGTTTTGAGAGACCCTCCTCCATGAAGGAGGTTATAGTCAAACCAGTCGACAAAGGGAGGGAATATTCTTATACTAGACAGGGACCAGTATAAGTTAATTGCCACTGGTCTACATTCTGATGTACAGAATTACAAAAATTGAGAGCAACCCCATGAACACGTATGAAAAATAAATGTTGTGTTTATTGTATGAGGGTGTGGCGGGGCTCCATCTTTTGCAGTTAGTTTATTTACTGATTTACATTAATTCAAAACCAAAACAGAAAACACAGGGCTTTGCAAGTATTATAGGTTACATTTGCAATCTCACCTCTATTGAAATATTAGTACAATAGCCATAAAGTTGTACACACACCCTTTGAGGTTTTTATTCTATCTACTGAGGGTGGGATGCAGAGTGTCAAGGCATCTGTACCCATACAGGTGAACGTAATCATGCAGGGTCTGGTGAGTTGTCATGGCTCCATCTTAAATGAGGAAGACAAATTCCTTTGGTGTGAACACTTGGTGATAACAATTTATTACAAAACAAATAAGAACATGTTAGATCTACCAGGAGATCAATGGTTTCTGTAGTTGGATCTTTGAAAGAGAATTTAAGTGCGTTTATATAGATACTAATTGATGTCATCCCGCCGGTGACAAGCTGGTTACCATGTCAGTGATTGCTGTGGCAGCATCAACCGCGAGAGGGAAACTTAGAAGGTTGTTGCCATGGCAACCACAAGACATGGTAGCCCAGCTTGTTACCAATGGATAGCATTGATAGTTTTTATAGTGTATTTTGGTCAGAAGGCCAGACAGTTTTCCTTAGAAAATAAATGTCAAGCTGTCCAGCATTTCTTTAGATATCTTAGGGTCTGGCTTGACCAGCACCTTGACTTTTCGACACATATTGACTCCATCCACAAGAAACTGCACCCCAAGCTTGGTGCCCTTTACTGCAAATGTGGATGCATACCACTGGCAGCTCGCAGGGAAATTGTGCAGAAAATGATTCTACTCATCTTTGACTACGGGATGTAGTCTACAGTACGCTCCCAAGTCCACCCCAGCCAGACTGGATTCCCTCTTCCATGCCTTATGTTGTTTTGCCCTGGACTGGCCCTGCTCCACCCACCATTGCACCTCTACCAGGCCCTGAACCTCCCCTCACTAAATGGTCAAGACAGTCCCACCGCCAGGCTTGTGGCCAAATTTGTCTCAGTCCCTGCCCCACCTCGTCTCTGCCCTAACAGCCCACAAACCCCAGCATACCACCTCAGAAACAATGACTCCTGTGTATTGTCCATTCCTCACATTGACTGGCACTGGTCAGGTTGCCTTTAGGTACAGCTTGCCTAAATTATGGAACTAACTCCCAGCGAGCATTTGGCTAACCCCTCACACTGAAACCCCTTTTCTAGCACACTTTTCCTCCACTGCTAAGCGAACTAATCTTCTGACCTCTCAGGACATAGCTTGACAACTCCCAATTATATTAGTATTGTTCTAGAGAGTTTCTCTCGCTGTAGTTTTTGTGCCTTTATGCTATTTGCTCATTTATACGTATCTACGCTTTGTTCTCACTTTCAGTACTGGGTTGCATCCCAGAATATGTACCTGTGTATACACGTCCGAATATGTACTGTCTCATTCCTTGTTTTGTAATTGCTATGCTGCAATTCTCCACTACCCTTTCCCCAGGACGCATCTGAAATCGAGCAGTAATCTGCTTAGTGTGCCTTCCTGGTAAAACTCATAAATAAATAATTTAAAAAATAGGTAGGACCAGTGTTACTGTGTTTACAGATCGGGATTTATTTGAATGTGATTCTGCTGCGACTATAGTTCTAAACTGTTATGCTGCACTAGTACATATAGTGTATGGCAGAGCAATTATTGAGTATGGAAAATCCATACACATGAAAAAGATATTCTGCTGCACTAGTGACGAGCATACTAACATAGAGCGACTTTTTGTTCTGCATTAGTAGACGCGTCCTGGCTCCTAATTAACCCCAAACAGCTATGTTCATTGGATAGGGGACGGTGGATGAGCTATGTGAGCGAGCTGACTCAGCGAGTGGCAAAATGAAAAAGATGATCTGGTGGCAAGGACTGATCTGGGGAATTAAGCATGTTTCTTTTGGGGCCATACATTATGAAAAGTGTAGGGGCCCCCATACACAACCTGCTATTCTAATACCTTGCGGTTTCCATGATGATAGGACCTCTCGAGCTCTGCCTCGAGGTCCTCATCGTCAATGGAAACCACTTGGAATTAGAATAGCGTGGTTGTGTATGGGCCCCATACACTATCTTTATATATCTAGTGCAGCATAACAGCTAGAATGGATAATTGCAGTGCAGCATAACAATGTTTAGAAATGCTTAGATTATAAATAAACGTGTTCCAAAATACACTATTTTTCTCTCCAGAATTGTGTTGAGATTTGCCCTCATACCTCAAGGGCATGGGAGAATACCTTGAGGAATCTTGCTCAGTTGAAGTGGCAAGAACATTTTGTATGGCTAAGTGACACACAACACAGATGGCATAAACCCTGCAAGTACTTTACGGAAAAAAGCAAATTCAGACAAGTTACACCAGTAAACTTCTTCACAAAAGCATTGCAGTTTTTTCTAACACATAACACATCTGAATTTGAAAAATTATTGTATTCAAGTATGTGGCCATACCATGGGGCTTCATGGCTCTGCACATACCAACCTATTTTAGGCTTATGGGAACAAGACACTATCTACAGTCAAGAAATGAATAAATTCTTCACACACATCAAATGTTGGTTCAGATACATAGATGATCATATCTGTATATGGGAGGACACAGATGTTTTGGCTATAGAATTTGTAAATTGGTTAAACAATAACAATCTTAGTCTAAGGTTCACTTACACTGTCACCGCTGTTAGTATAGATTTCCTGGACATAACACTGTTAGAAGACTTGGAGAGCAAAAGGGTAATAATTAGAGAAACAGTGACAACTCACTTCTAAGGTACGAAAGTGCCCACTCAGAACCCTCAAGAAATCTATATTGTATTGTCAAATTCTACACATCCGTAGGAATTGTTCTGATGATATGGAATTTGAGAACAGGCTTCTGAACTACAAGGCAGGTTCAGAAAAGGGAGTAGTAGGCTTTATTTTTAAGCACCCAATCACAGGTGTTCTGAGCACTGTATAATAATTATAAAACACACACATCATTAGTAACATTGCATACATACAATAAATAACATTATAAGTAATATGTGTATAAAACAGAGTCTGTAAGGCTAAATACAGGAGTTGTAGAGTGTGACAGTCCAAAGCCTGCAAGTCAAACAGTGCCAAAGGCCTCCTGAAAGAGAAAGACTTCAGGCCTCTCTTAAAGGCCTCCAGTTACGGGGTCTGTCTCAGAGCCCTGGGAAGTCTGTTCCAAAGGGAAGGGCCTGCAAATGAAAAGTATGATCTCCAGAGCTTTTAGCCTCATGCTAGGAACAGCAGGAGAACCACCTCAGAGCAGTGAAGGGTAAGAGATCCGATAGCGAGTCAGTAAGTCTCTCGGGTAGCCAGGGACGAGTCTGTATAGGACCTTGTTGGTCAACAAGCCAACTTCACAGAACAGCCAGTGCAGGTCATACAGGCCTGGGATTCTATGACAAGACCTAGGAAGGCCCATCAATAACCAGGCCACTGCATTCGGCACCATACAAACATACAGAAATCGCCAGTAGAAACAGGCCACATGGTGTATCAAGTCTGCAGAGTGCGCAGCTATCACTTCAACTTACAGCTGCCCTCTCACCCCCCATCACCATATCCTTCCCTTACACTGTCCCACCCCTTTGAAACTGCCCATCATCTTACAGGACATCAGATCTTCTGGTAGGTTAATCCACTTGTCCACTACCCTTTCTGTGAAAAAGTGTCTCCTTACCTCCCTCCCTCCCTCCCTCCTTAACCTTCCCCCTTCTAATCTCCGTTGGTGCCCTCTTCTGTCCCTCCCTTTCCTCAGCTGAAAGATTCCTTCTGTGTTAGTCTTGTTAATCCCTTTCAGATACTTAAAGGTCTCTGTCCTATCTCCCTGTCTCTCCTCTCTTCCAGTGAGTACATTTTCAACTATCTCAATCTGTCCTCATAAGGCCTGTCCCTCAAATCCTGTACCATCTTCGCGGCCTATGTGTTGCCACCCTCCAATAATTATGCCCTTTCAGGAACTGGTGCTAGAATTGTACACAATACCCAGATGGGGCCTGACCAATGATCTGTACAGGGCAGTATAACCACACTCCTTCTGGATTAGATACCCTTGTCATACACCCCAGCATTTTGTTGGTCTGTGCTGCCACCTTCCTGCACTGGGCTGAGTTGTTCCCTGTCATGATTACTCCTAGGTCCTTTTCCTCTGCGTATTTCCCAACTGTACTCCATTCAAGTGATAGTCCCTCCCTGGTTCTTTGCTCCAAAGTGCAACACCTTACATTTCTTAGCATTGAAACCCAGCTGTCATGTTTCTGCCCACTCCTAAAGTTTAGTCAGGTCCTCCTGCAGCCCCTTCCACCCCTCACTGTCATCAACCGGCTCCCATTTTGGTATAGTCCACAAAAGGCTGATCTTGCTCCTGATGCTGTGTGAAATATTGGCTATATATATATCCCAAACAGCACCAGTCCCAGTACAGATCCCTGTGACACTCAGCTCATTACCGCCTCGTGACGAGAGTTCCCTCCACTACCACCTTTTGCTGCCTCCCACTCAGCCAGTTTGTGATCCAATTCACTAATTTTGGCCCACTCCCACATTCCAGCTCCCTCCGCACCTCCCATGCAGTACTGAATCAAAAGCCTTGCTGAAGCCCAAATACAGGATATCCACTGCATGGCCTTTGTCCAGTTCCTGTGTCACCCAGTCGTGATTATTCTACGGGGTTGGTTTAGCATGATCATCCCACTACAAACCCATACTGCTTGTGATTCTGAGACCATTGTCTTCCAGAAAGCTCACCAAGTATTTCCTTGAGAATGGTCTCCATGAACGTCCCCACGATCGATGTGAGGCTCACTGGTCAATATTTCACTGGTTCATCCTTTGGGCCACTTTTGTGGATGGGTACCACATGTGCCATCCTCCAGTCCTGCAGTACCATCCTGTGTCCAGAGGGGTAATGAATAGGTTGGCCAGTGGCCTCACCAGGACCTCCGTTAGCTCCCTTAGCACCCTTTAATGAATGCCATCTGGTCCTGGTGCTTTGTCCACTCTTAGAGCCCTTAGCCCTTTCAGTACCCTGCCCTCTGTAATTGCTACATCTGTTAATGGCTTTTCATTTTGAATAAAGACTTTATTGCACAGCAGAGGAGAGAGGAGTTTTGCTGCTTTCTATCATTTATCTCTGCACCCTCTCGTAGTAGTGGAGTGGCCCTTGCTGCACTTTTACCAGCTGCAGATACTGTAGGACACCTCCACTCACCCCAAGGTATGAAATGTTGCAGTAATCAAGTCTAGCAGTGATGAATGCATGTGTTAGTGAGGGCAGGTCTTCAGGGGAATCTAGATTTTAATCAGGGTGATGTTTCTGAGATGATAAAAGTCATTCAGACTACAGTTGACACCTGAGCCTCAAGTGTTAGCTTCTCATACAGAAGGACCTCCAGATTCTTAACCTTAGTAGGGCCATCAACTCAGAGGAATCTAGCCATAGACCAGTCCCCTCATCAATGGCCCTTACCCTGGATTGCAAACATATGAGTTAATGTAACAGCGCTGTTCTTTGATGCCATTATTATGCACCATGATTAATTGTGTGTCTTTTTCTATATTATTTTCAGACTCGAATGTTGTGGAGGTTAAGCATCTCTATCTGTCACTCAGTACTACATAGCTCCCTGAGACTGCACAACAGTGGATCCCCAAGAAATCTCCTTTTAAATTGGATCCCAAGGAATCTCCTTCTAAATGCAATCCTAAGGAATCTCCTTCTAAATGGGATCACAAGAATCTTCTTCTATCTCGATCCCCAAGGAATCTCCTAAGTTTCTGGGTGATTATTCATTGGATGGAACAGTGGAAGAGGGTATTTTTTTGCCTTATAGATTTTTAGCCTCCTGGGCAGAACCTTGGGGAGGGTCTTTCAGCCCTGTCCTATGCACTGCTGGTCAGCCACTTACCTTCTCTGCTCATTCCTTCTTCTCCTCCCTCATACTAAAGTGACAGGGTGGACCACAGCACCTTGGTCGGGGTTTCACTAGCCCAGTTCCCCTATTTCCTCCTGATTTTTTGTGCTGGAGCCATGGCAAATGAAGAAGCACATGTGCATGCAGGTGTGCATATACTCCAGAACTGCCCACTCCACTGCACCCACCCACCCACCCGGCATGCTGCCAGTCCCAAGCATGGGTGCTATCAGTGGCCCTCCACCCAGAGGCAGTCAGCAGCTGGAGAACTGTACCTTCCCAGTCTTGGAGGAGGCTGCCAGTCCACTGCTCAATCATCTCCCAGCTTCCCTCTGCCAGTCCCGGCAACCTTAGCCCATCACCGATCCAGCATGGGAGAGGTAAGGTCCCATGGCGCCTCAGCCCTCTGCACCAATGGGCTGGCCAGGAGAGGTATTTCTACCTGAACTAAGTACTGTGCTTTATGAATTTATGTGCTGCCTTGCTCTATCCAGTCTGACAGTATGACCAGTATTAACTTTTTGATTGTACAAAATGCATAGTATCATTTCAGTTATGTAACTTTTTAGCCGTGCCTTAACTACACCCCTTGGAATCCACTTGGGTGTGGATGCCTTTCTGAAGCTGTTCATGGATAATATCATTCTGAACAGAGTTGTGATGGGATGAACAAATAAAGGGGAGTATTTCCACACTGTGTCCATAACCGCTATCTCCTCGGAATGTTGCTAATGGCACATTTTGCTTTGTTTTCCATACATCATCCCACAGTTGGTGATGAAAGGGTGAGGAACATGCTGATACCTACCCTAGCAGTAATACTGGAATAAGAGATTCTGGGTTCTTAATTTTGGCATTACAGTATATAGCAGCTCTTGGTACTTAAATCTGGTAGTTAGTAGCTGGCCAGGACTCCTGGTACATGATTCAGGTAGTCAATAGCAGGCTGGGGCTTGTGGCTCCTGACTCTGATAGTAGCAGCCTGAAGCTTGTGGTACTTGACTCTAGTACCTGATAGTAGGCTGGGTCTCATCAAACTTGACTCTAGTACCTGATAGTAGGCTGGGTCTCATCAAACTTGACTCTAGTACCTGGTAGTAGGCTGGGTCTCATCAAACTTGACTCTAGTACCTGGTAGTAGGCTGGGTCTCATCAAACTTGACTCTAGTACCTGATAGTAGGCTGGGTCTCATCAAACTTGACTCTAGTACCTGGTAGTAGGCTGGGTCTCATCAAACTTGACTCTAGTACCTGATAGTAGGCTGGGTCTCATCAAACTTGACTCTAGTACCTGGTAGTAGGCTGGGCCTCATCAAACTTGACTCTGGTGGTTGGTGGCAGGCTGGGTCTCATCAAACTTGACTCTGGTGGTTGGTAGCAGGCTGGGTCTCATCAAACTTGACTCTGGTGGTTGGTAGCAGTCTGGGGCTCATGGTATGACTTTGATAGTAGCAGGCAAAGGCTCTTGGTACTTGACTCAAGTAGTCAGTAGCTAGCTAGGGCTTTTGGTACTTGACTGAGGTAGTCGTTAGTAGCCTGGGGTCCATGCAGTGGTTAAATTGGAACTGTTTAGGTGGGGAAACTCACATCTAGATTTCTAGGTGGTGGAACATTCATTTTAGGGGTGGAACCTCCTATAGTAGTCAATGGAGAAAGAAGACAGAGGTAGTGTAACTGTTATTCAGTTTTCTAAGAGATGATGGAACTGAGTTCCTGTGTGCTCCTGCCCAATTTAAACCCTGGGTTCATGGTACTTGACTCAGATAGTAGCAGGGAAGGCTCATGGTACTTGACCTTGGTAGTCAGCAGCAGACAGGAGTTCATCTTACCTCATTCTGATAGTCAGCAAATGGTTGGGATTCATGATTTCTGACTCTGGTAGCCAGAAGCTGGCTGGGGTTCAAAATGTGACTCTGAGAGACTGTAGCTGGGTGGAATTCATGGTGCCAGTTTGGCCAGTCAGTAGCTGGTTGAGGCTTAAGTTACTTGACTCTGGTAGCCAATGGCTAGCTGGGACTCATGGTATTCTATAATCCCTCCCTCCCTCCTCACCCCCATCTTGTCCCACCCTATCTAGTATCCTCACTGCTACTAAACCCCACTCCCTGGCCTCTACCCCTACCCCTGTTCCTCTCTTTAACCCTCCCTACTTAACACATGGCCACTTGTTACCCCTTGCCCAGGCCACCTTGCACTTATTTTTCTGTTTTTATCTGTTCTTAGTGCTTACAACAATGTCAGATCCTTGACTGCCTTACCCCTCCCATTATTACCCACCCATTGCTCCTCTCCCTCACTCCTAGGATGGTTTATTTGTTACCTGAGTCTTGCTTTATATGTTGCTGTTTATTGTTAATAGCACATCGTTATTTGCCACTGGCTTTGTACTGATATGTTAACCCCCAAATTGTGTTGTATTTCGCTACTATGCTTATCTTCTGAACATGTACTGTATTTTATGACTGTTTTGTTTTGCACCCTCTGCTGATGTGGAACCTTTGTAAAAGACCTCTGGTACTTGTAGTCCTAGTGATAAATAAATAAGTACTTGACTCTGGTAGTCAGTAACTGTCTGGGACTCATGGCAGTTGACTGTGGTAGTCTGCAGAAAGTGTAGACGTATCATACCTGACTCTGTTGGTCAATAGTTGGCTGTGGCCTATGTGTCTAGATTTTGGTAGTCAGTAGCTGGTTGGAGTTCACATTACTTGATTCATAGAAAATAGAAACATAGACTTTGATGGCAGATAAGGACCGCTTGGCCACCTTGTCTGCCCATTTCCCCTACCTGAGAGGATAAGCTGCAGATCATATTTAACCAACAGCCTATTTCTTCAAACCCCCCACAAAAATTGCCTTATGTCTGTTCCATGCATTCTTGAATTCTCCCACAGTTTCAGACCCACAACCTCCTCAGGAGCGCTGTTCTATGCATCCACCACCCTCTCTGTGAAAAACTTCCTCACATAGCCCTTGAGCCGTCCGCCCATCTTCAGATTGTGTCCACCTGTTCTTGCATTTCTTTTACTGAAAGATGCTATCCTTTTGGACTTTGTTGATTCCACTGAGGTACTTAGCGTTTCTATTATGTCCCCCTTTCCTCAAGGGTGTACATATTAAGCTCCTTTAGTCTCTCCTCGTATGGCTTCTCTTGCAGACCCGGCACCATTTTAGTTGCCCTCCTCTGAACTGCCTCCATCCTGTCTATGTCCTTGTGGAGATGGGGTCTCCACAACTGGACGCAGTACTCAGATGGGGTCTCACCAACTGTCTTTACAGGGGATAACAACTTCCTGTTTTCTGCTGTTGATGCCTCCCCTATACATCCCAGTATACCTCAGCCCTCCCTACTGCCTTCTCACATTGTTTGCCAACCTTAAGGTCATCTCATATGATTAGATCCCTCTCTTTTTGTTGTTGTTAGTACCTCCCTCCCCTCCCCATTGTGTAATCTTCCCTGGTTTTTGTTTCCCAGGTGCATTACATTGCACTTCTTTGCATTGAATCCAAGCTGCCATACTTCTGACCATTCCTCCAACCTTGCCAAGTCCCTTCTCATCCTTTCAATGCCTCCTTGTGTATCAACCCTGTTGCAGATCTTTGTGTCATCTGCAAAGCGGCATTACTTTTACTTCCAGTCCCTCTACAATGTCACTAATAAAGACATTAAAAGGACTGGACCCAGTACTAAACCCTCGGTACCCCACTAGTAACCCATCTTTCTTCAGAGTGGACTCCATTTACACTTACTTTCTGTGTCCTGTTGTCCAGCCAATATTTTACACAGGCTACCACCCTGGGACCCACTCCCAGGCTGGTTAATTTGACTATTAATCTTTGCGTGGGAGTAGCTGGCCAGAGCTCATGGAATGGGACTATGGTAGTCAGTAGTTGGCTGGGGTTCATGTAACTTGATTGGGCTAGCTGCAACTGGTTGGTATTATGCTACCTGACTCTGACAGTCAATAGCAGACTGGTAGTCAGTAGTGGGATGTGGTTCTGAAGAATGGCAGTCAGAAGTGGGCTGTGGATCTGTAGACTGGTAGTCAGTAGTGGCTCGCTCTCTGTAGGCTAGTAGTCAGTAGTGGGCAGGGTCTTCATAGACTGTAGTGGGCTGGGGCTCTGTAGACTGGTAGTCAGTAGAGTGCTGCCTTTCTGTAGACTGGTAGTCAATAGTGGGTTGGGTCTCTGTAGAGTGGTAGTCAGTAGTGGGGTGGGTCTCTGTAGACTAAGTAGTGGGCAGGGGCTCTGTAGACTGGTAGTCAGTAGTGGACTGGCTTTCTGTAGACTGGTAGTGAGTAGTGGTCTGGGGCTCTGTAGACTGGTTGTCAGTAGTGAGCTGGGATTCCGTAGACTGGTTGTCAGTAGTGGGCTGGGGCTCTGTAGACTGGTAGTCAGTAGTGGGCTGGGTCTCTCTAGACTGGTAGTCACCAGTGGGCTGGGGCTCCATTAACTGGCAGTCAGAAGTGGGCAGGGGCTCCCATAGGCTGGTAATCAGTAGTGGGCTGGTTCTCTGTAGACTGGTAGTCATTAGTGGCTGGGTCTCTGTAGACTGGCAGTCAGTAGTGGGCTGGGTCTCCTGAGGCTGGTAGTCACCAGTGGGCTGGAGCTCCATTAACTTGCAGTCAGTAGTGGGCTGGGGCTCCATAGACTGGTAATCAGCAGTGGGCTGGCTCTCTGTAGACTGGTAGTAATTAGTGGGCTGGGTCTCTATAGACTGGCAGTCAGTAGTGGGCTGGCTTTCTGTGGCGTGGTAGTCAGTAGTGGGCTGCGTTCTGTAGACTGGTAGTGGGCTTGCGTTCTGTGTAGACTGGTAGTCAGTAGTGGGCTGGGTCTCTGTAGGCGGTGGTCAGTAGTGACCTGGGGCTCCTAAACTGGCAGTCAGAAGTGGGCTGGGGCTCCATAGACTGGTAGTCAGTAGAGGGCTGGCTCTGTGTACACTGGTAGTCAGTAGTGGGCAGGGCTCTGAAGACTGGCAGTCAGCAGTGGGCTGCTTTCTGTAGAATGTAGTCAGTAGTGGGCTAGCTTTCTTTAGACTAGTAGTCAGTAGTGGGCTGGTTCTCTCAAGACTGGTAGTCAGAAGTGGGCTGAGGCTCTGAAGACTGGTAGTCAGTAGAGGGCTGGGTCTCTGAAGACTGGAAGTCAGTAGTGGCTGCATTTCTGCAGACTGGTAGTCAGTAGAGGGCTGGAGCCCTGTGGACTGGTAGTCAGTAGTGTACTGGCTCTCTGTAGACTGGTAGTAGTGGGCTGGGACTTCCCAGACTGGTAGTCAGTAAGTGGGCTGGCTCGCTGAAGACTGGTAGTCAGTACTGGGCTGGCTCTCTGTAGACTGGTAGTCAGTAGTGGGCTGTAGCTCTGAAGACTGGTAGTCAGTAGTGGGCTGGGCTCCGTAGACTGATGAGTCAGTAGTGGGCTGGTTCTTTTTGATTGGTAGTCAGTAGTGGGCTGGGTCTCTGTAGACTGGTAGTCAGTAGTGAGCTGGCTCTCTGTAGACTGGTAGTCAGTAGTGGGCTGGATCTCTGTAGACTGGTAGTCAGTAGTGGGCTGGCTCCTTAGACTGGTAGTCAGTAGTGGGCTGGCTTTCTGTAGACTGGTAGTCAGCAATGGGATGGCTTTTGTAGATTGGCAGTTAGTAGTGGGCTTTCTCTCTGTAGACTGGTAGTCAGTAGTGGGCTGGCTCTCTGTAGACTGGTAGTGAGTAGTGGGCTGGGTCTCTGTAGACTGGTAGTCAGTAGTGGGATGGGTCTCTGCAGACTGGATTTCAGTAGTGGGCTGGCTTCTGTAGACTGGTAGTCATCAATACGATGGTTTCTGTAGACTAGCAGTCAGCAGTGGGCTGGTTCTCTGTGAGGCGGTAGTCAGCAGTGGGATGGTTTCTGCTGAGTGGCAGTCAATAGTGGGCTGCCTCTCTGTAGACTGGTAGTCAGTAGTGGGCTGGGGCTCTGTAGACTGGTAGTCAGTAGTGGGCTGGGGCTCTGTAGACTGGTAGTCAGTAGTGGACTGGCTGTCTGTAGACTGGTAGTCAGTAGTGGGCTGGGGTTCTGTGGACTGGCAGCAGTTTTGGGCTGGGTCTCTGTAGACTGGTACTCAGTAATGGGCTGGCTCTCTGTAGACTGCAGTCAGTTGTGGGCTGGGGCTCTGAAGACTGACAGTCAGTAGTGGGCTGGCTTTCTGTAGAATGGTAGTTAGTAGTGGGGTGGCTTTTCTGTAAACTGGTAGTCAGTAGTGGTCTGGGGCTCTGTAGACTGTTACTCAGTAGTGGGCTGGGTCTCTGTAGACTGGTAGTCACCAGTGGGCTGGGGCTCCATTGACTGGCAGTCAGTAGTGGGCTGGGGCTCCATAGACTGGTAATCAGTAGTGGGCTGGCTCTCTGTAGACTGGTAGTCAATAGTGGGCTGGGTCTCTGTAGACTGGCAGTCAGTAGTGGGCCTGCTTTCTGTAGTGGTAGCTCAGTAGTGGGCTTGCATTCTGTAGACTGGTAGTCAGTAGTGGGCTTGAGTTCTATAGACTGGTAGTCAGTAGTGGGCTGGGGCTGGGCCTTCATAGACTGGTTGTCAGCAGTGGGATGGATTTCTGTAGACTGGTAGTCAGTAGTGGGCTGGGGCCCTGTAGACTGGTAGTCATTCGGAAGCTGGGACCCTGTAGACTGGTTCTCGGTACTGGCTGGGGTTCTTTAGACTGGTAGTCAGTGTGGCCAGGGCTCTGTAGACTGATAGTCAGTAGTGGGCTGGGGCTCCATAAACTGGCTGTAAGTAGTGGGCTGGGCTCTATAGACTGTGTAGTCAGTAGTGGGCTAGCTCTCTTAGACTGTAGTCAGTAGTGGGTGGGGCTTTGAAGCCTGGCAGTCAGTAGTGGGCTAGCTTTCTGTAGAATGGTAGTAAGTAGTGGGCTGGGGCTCTGTAGACTGGCAGTCAGTAGTGGGCTAGATTCTGTAGACTGGCAGTCAGTAGAAGGCTGGGGCTCTGTAGACTGGTAGTCAGTAGTAGGCTGGGGCTCTATAGACTGGTAGTCAGTAGAGGGCTGGGTCTCTGTAGACTGGCAGTCAGCAGTAGGATGGATTTCTGTAGACTGGTAGTCAGTAGTGGGCTGGGGCCCTGTGAGACTGGTAGTCAGTAGGGGCTGGAGCCCTGAAGACTGGTTGTCAGTAGTCAGCTGGGGCTCTGTAGACTGTTAGTCAGTAGTGGGCTGGGGCTCTGAAGACTGACAATCAGTAGTGGGCTGACTTTCTGTAGAATGGTAGTTAGTAGTGGGCTAGCTTTCTGTAGACTGGTAGTCAGTAGTAGGCTGGTGTTCTGTAGACTTCAAGTCACTAGTGAGCTGGCTCTCTATAGACTGGTAGTCAGTAGTGGGCTGGCTCTTTGTAGACTGGTAGTCAGTAGTGGACTGGCTCTATGTAGATTGGTAGTCAGTAGTGGGCTGTGCCTCTGTAGACTGGTAGTCAGTAGTGGGCTGGGGCTCTGTAGACTTATAATCAGTAGTGGGCTGTGGTTCTGTAGACTGGCAGCAGTAGTGGGCTGGGGCTCCTGTAGACTGGTAGTCAGTAGTGGTCTGGCTCTCTGTAGACTGGTAGTCAGCATTGGGCTGGCTCTCTGTAGACTGATAGTCAGTAGTGGGTGGTTTTCTGTTGACTGGTAGTCAGTAGTGGGCTGGGTCTCTGCAGACTGGTAGTCAGTGAGTGGGACGGTCTCTGTAGACTGGTAGTCAGTAGTGGGCTGGGACTCTGCAGACCTGTGGTCAGTAGTGGGCTGGGGCTCTGTAGACTGGTATTCAGTAGTGGGCTGTGCCTCTGTAGAGCAGTAGTCATTAGTGGGCTGGGACCCTGTAGACTGGTAGTCAGTCAGGGGCTGTGGCCCTGTAGACTGGTTGTCAGTAGTCGGCTGGAGCTCTGTAGACTATCAGTCAGTAGTGGGCTGGGGCTCTGAAACTGACAGTCAGTAGTGGGCTGGCTTTCTGTAGAATGGTAGTTAGTATTGGGCTAGCTTTCTGTAGATTTGTAGTCAGTAGTGGGCTGGTGTTCTGTAGGCTGCAGTCACTAGTGGCTGGGGCTCTGTAGACTGGTAGTCAGTAGTGGGCTGGGTCTCTGTAGACTGGTAGTCAATAGTGGACTGGATCTATGTAGACTGGTAGTCAGTAGTGGGCTGTGCCTCTGTAGACTGGTAGTCAGTAATGGGCTGGGGCCTGTACACTTGTAATCAGTAGTGGGCTGGGGTTCTGTAGACTGGCAGCAGTAGTGGGCTGAGGCTCTGTGGAATGGTAGTCAGTAGTGGTCTGGCTCTCTGTAGACTGGTAGTCAATAGTGGGCTGGCTCTCTGTGGACTGGTAGTCAGTAGTGGGCTGAGGTTCTGTAGACTGGTAGTCAGTAGTGGGCTGGAGCTCTGGAGACTGTTTGGTCAGTAGTGGGCAGGGCTCTGTGGACTGGTAGTCATTAGTTTGTTGGGGATCTTCAACTGGTAGTCAGTAGTGGGCTGGCTTTCTGTTAGCTGGTAGTCAGTGAGTGGGCTGTGCCTCTGTGGAGTGGTAGTCGAAGTGGGCTGGGTCTCCATAAACTGGCAGTCAGTAGTGGGCTGCAATTCTGTAGACTGGCAGTCAGTAGTGGCTGCGTTCTGTAGACTGGTAGTAAGCACTGGGCTGGATCTCTGTAAACTGGTAGTCAGTAGTGGGCTGGTCTCTGTAAACTGGTAGTCAGTTGTGGTCTGGGGCTCTGTAGACTGGTAGTCAGTAGTGGGCTGGGGCTCTGTAGACTGGTAGTCAGTAGTGGGCTAGCTTTCTGTAGACTGGTAGTCAGTAGTAGGCTGGGGCTCTGTAGATTGGTAGTCAGAAGTGGGCTGGGTCTCTGTAGACTGGCAGTCAGTAGTATACTGGTTTCTGTAGACTGGAAGTCAGTAGTGGGCTTGGGCCTCGTAGACTGGTAGTCAGTAGTGGACAGGCTCTCTGTAGACTGGTAGTCAGTAGTGGGCTGGGGCTTGTAGACTGGTAGTCAGTAGTGGACTGGCTCACTGTACAGTGGTAGTCAGTAGTGGGCTGGCTCTCTGTAGACTGGTAGTCAGTAGTGGGCTGGGGCTCTGTAGACTCGTAGTCAGTAGTTTGCGGAGGCTCCATCGACTGTTAGTCAGTAGTGGGTTGGCTTTCTGCACACTGGTAGTCAGTAGAGGACAGTCCCTCTGTACAGTGGTAGTCAGTAGTGGGCTGGGGCTTCATAAACTGGTAGTCAGTAGTGGGCTGGGGCTCTGTAGACTGGTAGTCATTTGAGGGCTGGGTGACTGTAGACTGGCAGTCAGCAGTGGGATGGATTTCTATGAACTGGTAGTCAGTAGTGGGCTGGGGCCCTGTAGACTTGTAGTCAGTAGGGGCTGGGGCCCTGAAAACTGGTTGTCAGTAGTCAGCTGGGCTCTGTACACTTAGTCAGTATTGGGCTGGGGCTCTGAGACTGACAGTCAGTAGTGGGCTGACTTTTGCTGTAGAGATGGTAGTTAGTAGTGGGCTAGCTTTCTGTAGACTGGTGGTGAGTGGTGAGCGTTCTGTAGACTTCAAGTCACTGGTGGGCTGGCTCTCTATAGACTGGTAGTCAGTAGTGGGCTGGCTCTTTGTAGAATGGAAGTCAGTAGTGGACTGGCTCTTTGTAGACTGTTAGTCAGTAGATGGGCTGTGCCTCTGTAGACTGGTAGTCAGTAGTGGGCTGGGGCTCTGTAGACTGGTGATCAGTAGTGGTCTGGTGCTTTGTAGACTGGTTGTCAGTGTGGGCTGGCTCTCTGTAGACTGGTAGTCAACCTTGTTAGGGTGGTTTCTGTTGACTGGTAGTCGGTAATGGGCTGGGTCTCTGCAAACTGGTGTTAGTCAGTAGTGGGCAGGACTCTGTAGACCTGTGGTCAGTAGTGGGCTGGGGCTCTGGCAGGCTGGTATTCAGTAGTGGGCTGGCTCTCTGGCAGAGTGGTAGTCATTAGTGGCTGGGACCCTGTAGACTGGTAGTCAGTCGGGGCTGCGGCTATAGACTAGTTGTCAGTAGTCGGCTGGAGCTCTGTAGACTGTCAGTCAGTAGTGGGCTGGGGCTCTGAAACTGACAGTCAGTAGTGGGCTTGGCTTTCTGTAGAATGGTAGTTAGTATTGGGCTAGCTTTCTGTAGATTTGTAGTCAGTAGTGGGGTGGTGTTCTGTAGACTTCAAGTCACTAGTGGACCAGCTCTCTGTGGCAGTCAGTAGTGGGCTGGCTCTCTGAGACTGGTAGTCAGTAGTGGGCTGAGTTCTGTAGACTGGTAGTCAGTAATGGGCTGGGGCTCTGTAGACTGGTAGTCAGTAGTGGGCTGGAGCTCTGGAGACTGTTAGTCAGTAGTAGGCTTGGGCTCTGTAGACTGGTAGTCATTAGTTTGTTGGGCTCAATCAACTGGTGTCAGTAGTGGGCTGGCTTTCTGTTCGCTGGTAGTCAGTAGTGGACTGTGCCTCTGTAGAGTGGTAGTCAGTAGTGGGTGGGTCTCCATAAACTGGCAGTCAGTAGTGGGCTGCCGACTGTGAACTGGCATTCTGTATGGGCTGCGTTCTGTAAACTGGTAGCACTGGGCTGGATCTCTGCAAACTGGTAGTCAGTAATGGGCTGGTTCTCTGTAGACCTGGTAGTCAGTAGTGGTCTAGGGCTCTGTAGACTGGTAGTCAGTAGTGGACTGGCTCTAACAAGCTAGTAGTCAGTAGTGGGCTGTGCCTCTCTGTAGACTGGTAGTCAGTAGTGGGCTGGGGCTCTGTATACTTATAATCAGTAGTGGGCTGGGATTCTGTAGACTGGCAGCACTAGTGGGCTGGGATCTTAGACTAGTAGTCAGTAGTGGTCTGGCTCTCTGTAGACGGTAGTCAGTATTGGGGCTAGCTCTCTGTAGACTGGCAGTCAGTAGTGGGGTGTTTCGGTTGACTGGTAGTCAGTAGTGGGCTGGTCTCTGCAAACTGGTAGTCAGTAGTGGGATGCGTCTCTATGAGACTAGTAGTCAGTAGTGGGCTGGGACTCTGTAGACCTGTGGTCAGTAGTGGGCTGGGGCTCTGTAGACTGGTATTCAGTAGTGGGCTGGTTCTTTGTAGAGTGGAAGTCAGTAGTGGGCTGTGGCTCTGTAGACTGGTAGTCAGTAGTGGGCTTTCTTTCTGTAGAGTGCTACTCAGTAGCAGGCTTGGGCTCTGTAGACTGGTAGTCAGTAGTAGGCTGGGTCTCTGTAGGCTGGTGAGCCAGCAGAGGCTGGATTTCTGCAGACCGGTAGTCAGTAGTGGGCTGGGGCCCTCCTAGACTGGTAGTCAGTAGTGGTCTGGACTTTGTAAACTGGTAGTCAGTAGTTGGCTGGCTCACTGTAGACTTGTAGTCAGTAGTGGGCTGGCTCTCTGTAGGCTGGTAGTCAGTAGTGGTCTGGCTCTGTAGACTGGTAGTCCATAGTGGGCTGTGGCACTGTGGACTGGTAGTCAGTAGTGGCTGACTCTCTGTAGACTGGTAGTCAGTAGTGGGGATCTCTGTAGACTGGTAGTCAGTAGTGGGCTGTTTCTGTAGACTGGTAGTCAGTAGTCACCTGGGGCTCTGTAGACTGGCAGTCAGAAGCTTGCTGGTTCTTTAGATTGGTGATCAGTAGTGGGGCTGAGTCCTGTAGACTGGTAGTAAGTAGTAGGCTGGTTTCCAGTAGACTGGTAGTAAGTAGTGGGCTGGGTCTCTGCAGACTGGTAGTCAGTACTGGACTGAGTCTCTGTAGACTGGTTGTCACCAGTGGGCTGGGGCTCTGTAGACTGGTAGTTAGTAGTGGGATGTTTTCTGTAGACTGGCAGTCAGTAGTGGGCTGACTCTCTGTAGACTGGTAGTCAGTAGTGGGGTGGTTTTCTGTTGACTGGTAGTCAGTAGTGGGCTGGGACTCTGTAGACCTGTGGTCATTAGAGGGCTGGGGCCCTGTAGACTAATAGTCAGTCGAGGGCTGAGCCCTGTAGACTGGTTGTCAGTAGTCGGCTGGGGCTCTGTAGACTGTTAGTCAGTAGTGGGCTGGGGCTCTGGAAAACTGACAGTCAGTAGTGGGGCTGGCTTTCTTGTAGAGTGTTAGTATTGGGCTAGCTTTCTGTAGATTTGTAGTCTGTAGTGGGGTGGTGTTCTGTAGACTTCAGGTCACTAGTGCACTGGCTCTCTAGACTGGTAGTCAGTAGTGGACCGACTCTATGTAGACTGGTAGTCAGTAGTGGACTGTGCCTCTGTAGACTGGTAGTCAGTAATGGGCTGAGGCCTCCTGTGACATAATCAGTAGTGGCTGGGTTCTGTTGACTGGCAGCAGTAGTGGGCTGGGGCTCTGTGGGGAATGAGTCAGTGGTGGTCTGCTCTCTGTAGACTGGTAGTCAGCGTGGGCTGGCTCTCTGTAGACTGGTAGTCAGCAGTGGGCTGAGGTTCTGAAGACTGGTAGTCAGTAGTGGGCTGGGGGCTCTGTAGACTGGTAGTCAGTAGTGGGCTGGAGCTCTGGAGACTGTTAGTCAGTAGTGGCTCAGGCTCTGTAGACTGGTAGTCATTAGTTTGTTGGGGCTCTGTCAACTGGTAGTCAGTAGTGGGCTGGCTTTCTATTCACTGGTAGTCAGTAGTGGACTGTGCCTCTGTAGAGTGGTAGTCAGAAGTGGACTGGGTCTCCATAAACTGGCAGTCAGTAGTGAGCTGCGATTCTGTAGACTGGCAGTCAGTAGTGGGCTGCCATTCTGTGAACTAGTAGTAAGCACTGGGCTGGATCTCTGTAAACTGGTAGTCAGTAGTGGTCTGGGGCTCTGTAGACTGGTAGTCAGTGGTGGGCTGGGGCTCTGTAGACTGGTAGTCGGTGAGTGGGCTAGCTTTCTGTAGACTGGTAGTCAGTAGTAGGCTGGGGCTCTGTAGATTGGTAGTCAGAAGTGGGCTGGGTCTCTGTAGACTGGCAGTCAGTAGTATACTGGATTTCTGTAGACTGGAAGTCAGTGGTGGGCTTGGGCTCTGTAGACTGGTAGTCAGTAGTGGACAGGCTCTCTGTGAACTGGTAGTCAGTAGTGGGCTGGCTCTCAGTAGACTGGTAGTCAGTAGTGGGCAGGCTCTGGACTCGTAGTCAGTAGTTGCCAGGGCTCACGTCGACTGTTTGTCAGTAGTGGGCAGGCTTTCTGCACACTGGTAGTCAGTAGAGGACTGTGCCTCTGTAGAGTGGTAGTCAGTAGAGGGCTGGGGCTTCATAAACTGGCAGTCAGTAGCAGGGCTGGGGCTCTGTAGGCTGTCAGTCAGTAGTGGACTGTGGTTCTGTAGACTGGTAGTCGGCATTGGGCTGGATCTCTGTGAGTCTGGTAATCAGTAGTGGCCTGGGTCTCTGTAAACTGGTAGTCAGTAGTGGTCTGGGGCTCTGTAGACTGGTAGTCAGTGATTGTGCTGCTAGGTCTCTGGAGACTGGTGAGTCACCAGTGGGCTGGAGCTCCATTAACTGGCAGTCAGTAGTGGGCTGGGCCCAGATAGACTGGTACCGCAGTGGGCTCAAGGCCTGTAGACTGGCAGTCAGTAGTTTGTTGGGCCTCCGCCAATTGTTAGTAGTGGGCTGGCTTTCCGTCACTGGTAGTCAGCAGTGGACTCAGCCTCTGTAGGAGTGGTAGTCAGTAGTGGGTGGTCTCCATAAACTGGCAGTCAGTAGTGGGCTTCGACTCTGTAGACTGGCAGTCAGTCAGTGAGCTGCCTTTCTGTAGTCTGGTAGTCAACACTGGGCTGGATCTCTGGAAACTGGTGATCAGTAATGGTCTGGGTCTCTGTGAAGTCTGGTAGTCAGTAGTGGTCCTGAGGGCTCTGTAGACTGGTGAGTCAGTAGTGGGCTGGGTCTCTGTGAGACTGGTAGTCAGTATTGGGCTGGCTCTCTGTAGACCTGGTAGTCAGTAGTGGGCTGGGTCCGTGGTGACTGGCAGCCGCATTGGGCTGGCTCTGTAGACTGGTAGTCAGTAGTGGGATGGTTTTCTGTTGACTGGTAGTCAGTAGTGGGCTGGGTCTCTGTAGACTGGTAGTCAGTAGTGGGCTGGGACTCTGTGAGACCTGTGGTCAGTAGTGGAGGCTGGGGCTCTGTAGACTGGTATTCAGTAGTGGGATGGCTCTCTGTAGAGTGGTAGTCATTAGTGGGCTGGGGCCCTGTATGAACTAGTAGTCAGTTGGGGCTGCAACCCTGTAGACTGGTTGTCAGTAGTCGGCTGGGGCTCTGTGAGACTGTTAGTCAGTAGTGGGCTGGGGCTCTGAAAACTGACAGTCAGTAGTGGGCTGGCTTTCTGTAGAATGGTAGTTAGTATTGGGCTAGCTTTCTATAGATTTGTAGTCAGTTGTGGGGTGGTGTTCTGTAGACTTCAAGTCATTAGTGCAATGGCTGTCTGGAGACTGGTAGTGAGTAGTGGGTGGGCTCTCTGTAGACTGGTAGTCAGTAGTGGACTGGCTCTATAGCAGACTGATAGTCAGTAATTGGGCTGTGCCTCTGTAGACTGGTAGTCAGTAATGGGCCTGGGGCTCTGTAGGCTTATAATCAGTAGTGGGCTGGGGTTCAGTTGACTGGCAGCAGTAGTGGGCTGGGGCTCTGTAGAATGAGTCAGTTGGTGGTCTGGCTCTCTGTAGACTGGTAGTCAGTTGTGGGCTGGCTCTCTGTGGACTGGTAGTCAGTAGTGGGCTGAGGTTCTGAAGACTGGTAGTCAGTAGTGAGCTGAGGTTCTGAAGACTGGTAGTCAGTAGTGGGCTGGGGCTTCACTAACTGGCAGTCAGTAGTGGGCTGGGGCGCTTTAGGCTGGCAGTCAGTAGTGGACTGCGGTTCTGTAGACTGGTAGTCTGCATTGGCGGATCTCTGTAGTCTGGTAATCATTAGTGGCTGGGTCTCTGTAAACTGGTAGTCAGTAGTGGTCTGGGGCTCTGTGAGACTGGTAATCAGTAGTGGGCTCAAGGCTCTGTAGACTAGTAATCAGTAGTGGGCTGGGCTCTGTAAGTCTCAGTAGTCAGTAGTTTGTTGGGGCTCCGTCAATTGTTAGTCAGTAGTGGGCTGGCTTTCTGTTCACTGGTAGTCAGTAGTGGACTGTGCCTCTGTAGAGTGGTAGTCAGTAGTGGGTGGGTCTCCATAAACTGGCAGTCAGTAGTGGGCTTCGACTCTGTAGACCTGGCAGTCAGTAGAGGGCTGCCTTTCTGTAGACTAGTAGTCAGCACTGGGCTGGATCTCTGCAAACTGGTAGTCAGTAATGGGCTGGGTCTCTGTAAACTGGTAGTCAGTAGTGGTCTAGGGCACTGTAGACTGGTAGTCAGTAGTGGTCTGGGGCTCTGTAGACTGGTAGTCAGTAGTGGGCTGGGTCTCTGTAGACTGGTAGTCACCAGTGGGCTTGGACTCCATTAACTGGCACTCAGTAGTGGGCTGGGGCTCCATAGACTGGTAATAGTAGTTGGCTGGCTCGCTGTAAACTGGTAGTCATCAGTGGGCTGGGTCTGTGTGGACTGGTAGTCAGTAGTGGGCTTGAGTTCTGTAGACTGGAAGTCAGTAGTGGGCTGGGGTTCTGTAGACTGGTAGTCAGGAGTGGGTTGGGACTCCGTATACTGGTAGTCAGCAGTGGGCTGGCTCTCTGTAGACTAGTAGTCAGTAGTGGGCTGGTTTTCTATTGACTGGTAGTCAGTAGTGAGCTGGGTCTCTGCAGAGTGGTTGTCAGTAGTGGGAAGGTCTCTGTAGACTGGTAGCCAGTAGTGGGCTGGGGCTGTGTAGAGCTGGTAGTCAGTATTGGGCTGGCTCTCTTGTAGACTGGTAGTCAGTAGTGGGCTGGGACTCTGTAGACCTGCGGTCCAGTGTGGCTGGGGCTCTGTAGACTGGTAGTCAGTAGTAGGCTGACTCTTTGTAGTTTGGTAGTCAGTAGTGGCCTGGGACTCTGTTGACTGGTTGTCAGTAGTGGACTGGGGCTCTGTAGACTGGTAGTCAGTAGTGATCTGGGACTCTGTAGACTGAGTGCGTCAGTAGTAGGCTGGTTCTCTTTATGCTGGTAGTCAGTAGTGGGCAGGCTGTCTCTGGATTGGTAGTCAGTAGTAGTCTGGGGCTCTGTAGACTGGTAGTCAGTAGTGATCTGGGGCTCTGTAGACTGGTAGTCAGTAGTGGCCGTCTCTGCAGACTGGTAGTCAGTATTGGGCTGGGTCTCTATAGACTGGTAGTTAGTAGTAGAATGACGCCTGGGCTGCCCACTTTTATTCTTTTACTCTCAGTTGTTGCTACATGCTGTTTCTTGTCTAGAAGAAGGAGAAGAAGAAGAATCAGCATTTATATAGTGCTTTTCATACATCCAAAGCGCTTTACAAGCAATGCTAGACTGGTAGTGAAGTGACTTAATTTGTGGTGATGCCATATGCACATCATCACCCACACACAGCCTGAATAATTGCATGAACCGGTTTATGGAAGGGGAATGTTGGCCAGACACCGGAATGTTCTCTACTCTTTGCGAAGAGTGCCCTGGTTCTTTTACTTCCACCTGGACACCCACCAGGACAACACCAGGATGAGTAGAAGGACCTCGGTTTAACGTCTCATCCGAAGGATGGCACACCCAGCAGTACAGCACCCCCAATACTGCACTCGGATGCCAGCAATTTTTAGGTGAAAGTCCAATCCTCGTGTGGGATGAGAACCCACGACCTTCTGGTCCAGAGGCGGATGTGCTACCAACTGAGACGCGAATTGTCCTCATCAAATATTCCAGCAGCTGGAGGAGCGGCTGTTGTTTGTGAATTCATTTCATGCTCGAAACTACCTAGGAATATATATGAGAACCTTTGAGCTGGAAAACAAGTTGCAGATCTCACAGTACAGGAAAAGTTTCTGCCAAAACACCATTCATCACAGGCTCCTTCACCACTAAAGTAACTTACCCTCCCATACTAATTACCTCCCGAGCCTCCCAGCTGCCAAACCATACCTCTCAACCTCCTGCCTCGTAAATCAGGGACAAGGCTTAAAAAATCAGGGACAAAGGACAAAAATCAGGGACACATCTTCAAAATTAGAGCTATCCACCCAGAAAGCTGGTAGAATGGGGCTTAGTGCAAAATGCATTTTCTAAAGAAGAACAAGTCTGTAACTTTAATGCTTCACATTGTTTTGTGCATACAGTCCCCACTGTTTAGCCACAAAAACACAAATTATAGGAGGGACAGAGTAAAATGTTGAGGCAAAATCAGGGACATCCCTGAAAATCAGGGACACTTGAGAGGTATGTGCCAAACTAAGGTCCAGGCAACATTGGCTATCTTTTGGTCCTGACCTGTCTGTCCCTAAATTGCCCTCATCTGCCAGTTATCTGAGTATGTAAAAGTAATGCTTATACTTCATCTGTTCATTGCATACACTTTTATTTTGTGACTTGCTTACTTTGTTCTGCATTTGTGTGTTATATGGTTGCCATTTGTTTTGTTGTTGCACCTGTATGTAACTGCAGTGACTTTCAATCAAGTGGCGCACCACCTTCAAGATTGCTTTGCTAGCCGGCCCTGTGGCGCTGAGGGTTGAGACGCTGGGCGCAACACCTCGCATCATGCCGGACCCGGGTTCAGGAACGAGCCCGAGCGCTTGGGGGTCAGCAGGGGAGAGAGAGAATTCAGTGTCCAGGACTGCTCTCCTCTCTCGAGGAGGGATCCAGGGGAAAGCCCGGCGCAGCAGTGGCCCCTGGTGAAGACCGGTGGCACTGCAATGCACAGGGCTTCAAAAATGGGAACACATGGGTGGCTGTCTTCAGGACATAAGTGGGAGCAGCCATGTCGGGGTTGAACAGCATTGCACGTCCTCGTCTGGGGGCGTAATGGGGAAGAAACACCCCTCGCCAGATAGGTGATGGCTCCTCCAGTGCCAATGCCACCACACGACCAATGTGCTGGTTCTCACCACTGCCCCTTCTACCTCCTGGGGTTAGTTGAACCTCCGGGGGATCGTAGATTAACTTGAAGATGGTGGGAAACACAGCGGTCGCAGAGTGGTCACGGAAGAGAGGCCCTGAGAGAGTTCCGCTGGAAGGCAAGGAAAAAGAGTTGAAAAAAAGATTGCTTTGCTAACATACAAAGCTCTGCATGGTTCAGGCCCTGTTTATCTGAAAGCCCTTTGGGCTTGGTATGCTGCCAGTTCTCTCCACTCCAACGAGGATGCTTTGCTGGCTGTCCTTTAAATACATGAAGGGGATGAACAAGACAGGTACAGAAGGGGTATTTAAGTTGAGGAGGGAGGGTCACAAGAGGGCATGGTCTCAGATTGGAGGGAAGATACAGGAAAGAGATAAGGATACATTTTCTTTACTGAGAGGGTGGTTGCTAAGTGGAACGCTCTGTCCGAGGAGGTGGTATCCTGTAGGACAGTGGGCAGTTTAAAAGGGGATGGGACATGGTGAGAGGTAAGCTTGAGGGGAAGGGAAGCTGCAATGCAGGGGGCTAGCGCACATTCAGGCAGACTTGATAGACCATGAGGCCCGTTTCTGCTGGCAGATTCATGTGTTCATATGTCCTGAGATCCTGTCAGAAGCGATGCAGTGACAGAACTTTCTCTGTGGTGGCACTTTCTATTTGGAACTCCATGCCATGTCACCTAAGGATGTTCCTCGTCAGTGGAGGTGTTTAAATGGGGCCTGAAAAGCCATCTTTTGAGTTAAGATTTGGACCAGATGGTTAATATCTGTGATCTGTACCTTTGTATATATTTTAAAGGAAAACTCTAGTTAGCATAACAAGCCCATCCCCTCCCCGGTGGATAAACCTCTGATTTTGGATTTTGCATGTAAAATACATTTTAAATGCCTTTTAACACTTTATTTAACTCTATAACTCCTCACTGTATTAACAATGGCTGTGCTGCACAGCGTCATATCAGTATTAGTGCGTCCACACAGCTCACGCTTGAATATTAACGGGCTCCATGCGGCTCACTTGTACTGAATGCTATATGAGTGAGTTGCATGTAGCCGCGCCTGATATTCAAAATAGTGCTGTACAATGTGGCCATTGTTTACATACCACCAGAGTTACAAGTGCTAAAAGGTATTTAAAAAATAATTTTCCAGCTGGCCTGGTGGTGCTGAGAGTTGAGGCTCTGAACGCCACACCTTGCAGCATGCCAGTGACCTGGGTTCAGGAATTGACTTGGATTGTTTGGGGTTGGCCAGGGAGGAAGGATTGAGGATCCAGAGGACTGCTCTCCTTTCTCAGAGGGCGGGAGGATTGCTCTGTGCACTGTCAACTGACACCCAGCAGTGGCTGAGGGTCAGCACAGGCATACAGCCATGTAGAGGGGTTGGTCCATGTCCTGAATGATTAGCTGCTCCATGGAGGTGGAGACAGCCTCCTCCCATTGCACTGACATGGGCATGAGAGAAAAAATGGTGGTAAAATCCAGGATTTGACAGAACTCGTGATGGCCCAATCTCTGGTAAGTCCACCCCTGATACCAGAATTGATACAGGGGGCATGCTAGCACTCCTCATCCTGGCACTGCCATGGAGGAGGAATCTGAGGGAATTTCAGAGGATGGATGAATGTGCGTGATAGTGGCCGGAGGATGTACCCTCCAAGAGAGGAGTCATAGCCCCTGTCAGGTCTGTGGAGATGAGGGGAAAAACTACATATGGAAACATATATATATATATTTCCATACAAAACCCCCAAACTGGGCTTTACCCATGGAAGAAGAGATATTGTGTTAACTAGTGTTTTCCTTTAATGTTTTTGAATCATGTTTTATTGTGTTTTTCTATGATAGTTATGTCAGGTGTCCTTAGCCCCTGGGATAGGGGCTATATAAATGAAATTACCTCTGCATCAATGCCCGCAGTCTTGTAAACCAAATCTCTGCTCTCACAGCCATGATAGAGGATTCACAACTGGATTTAGTAGCAGTAACTGAAACATGGCTCACTGAGAACCACACCTGGGACATAGTTATCCCAGACTATACCATCTTCAGGAAGGACCACAAGGGAAGGAGAGGGGTAGTAGCTGTATATGTCAGAAATTACATCAAAGTCATAGAAATTCAAGCTGCTTCCAGGAGCCAGAAATCCTCATGGATCACCCTTGGATCTGGGGAAAAGCACCTATCCAAGTCAGCATAGTCTACAGACCCCAACACATGACGACAACACAGATAAATAACTTCTAGGGACCATCTTGACTATGGCCGACAAAGGAGATCTAGTACTACTTGGAGACTCCACTCTACCTGACATAAACTAGAGATCCTACCCGAAGACTTCAATCCACCCGACATAGATTAGACAACCTACTCGGAGACTTCAATCCACCTGACATAGATTAGACATCCTACTCAGCTTCATATAAGAGAAGTCAAGAATTAATGCTAGCACTTCGGAGCAGGCCTGGTGCAACAGTGACATCTCCCACCAGAGAAGAAGAGATACTAGATCTTGTGCTTCCAAACAGTAATAGAATCTTGGATGTTTACATAGGAACCCATCTAGGATCCAGTGACCACAGATCAGTCTGGATTACCATCAGAAAATCTGAGGAAATCAGTCATACAAAACTGAAGATCCTCGACTTTAGAAAGGCTGACTTCACCAAAATGAAGAAATGGTAAAACCTTGCTGCACAAAACACAAAAGGAAGCATTGAAGTAATTTAGAGGAAGATAAAAAGCACTAACTACAGTAACATTACAATGCACAAAGTTAGTCAGTAAAACAAAAGGAAGAAAAAGCCACTCTGGTTCACACAGAAGGTAGCATCAAAAATCAAAGACAAAAAGGGCATTTCAGAAATGTAAGGAAGCAAAAAGGACAGTGATAAGGAAGACTATAGAATCAAACTCAGAGAAGCAGGAGAAAATATCAGAAGAGCAAAGGCCAAACTGAGAGAGAGACTGTCCCAGGAAAAAAAAGGAGATAAAAACATTTTACAGATACATCAGAGAAGGAGAAAAACAAGGAGAGTCATCCGTCTGACTACCAAGGAAGAACTACATACAGAGAGTGACAAGGAAAAAGCTGAGATCCTAAATAACTTCTTCTGCTCAGTCTTCACAAGGAGGATCACAGAAATGGACCAGCACTAATCAAGGCAGAAAGACCCACAACAAGAGCAGACAGAGTCCATTTATTAAAGAGTCCTGAAGGAAGTGAAGAAGCTAAAAACAGATAAAGCAAAGGGTCCGGATGGGATACACCTGATGATACTCAAAGAGCTAGCAGAGGAACTCGCCATAGCACTGGCAGCACTGTTCAATGACTCCCTAATGAGTGGCAACGCATCACATGACTGGAAAGAGGCCATAGTGGTTCCCCTCATAAAAGTGGGAGCAAGGAGGAAGCAGGAACTATAGCCCAGTCAATCTAACCTCAGTGGTGGAAAAACAGATGGAAGCACTTCTTACAGAACAAATAGTGGAATACCTAAAGATCAGCAGCAACTGGACCCAAACAGCATGAATTCATGGCAGGACAGTCATGCCAGACCAATATGATTGATTTCTTTGATTGGGTGACCAAAACAGTGGATCAAGGTGGGGCTGTGGATGTTGTATATTTAGAATTTATTAAGACTTTCAACTCTGTCCCCACACAAGGCTGGTTAATAAATTGAACACATGAGTGTAGGGCTTAAAATTGTCAGCTGAGGTAAAACATTGGCTCGAGGGCAGGACATAGAGAGTTTTGGTCAATGGGACAATATCTAAAGAGGGCAGGGTGATCAGTGTGATGCCACGGAATCAGTCTTAGGGACGACCTCTGCAACATATTTATTGGCAACCTCACTGAAGGGCTGAGGGGAAGGCATGCCTGTTTGCAGATGATACTAAGATCTGCAGCAGGGTTTTAAGACCTTCAACTCTGTTTCCCACACAAGTCTGGTTAATAAACTAGAGCATGCAGGTGTAGGGCCTAAAATTATCAGCTGAGTAAAACATTGGCTCGAGAACAGGACATAGAGAGTTCTGGTCAACAGGACAATATCTAAAGAGGGCAGGAGGATAACTTGGTGCCACTGGGATCAGTCTTGAGGCCGTTCCTCTGGCTGGAGGGAAGGCATGCCTGTTTGCAGATGACAATAAGATCTGCAGCAGGGTGGACACCCAGGAGGGCACCGTGGAAATGGTGTCCAAACTCAAAAATTTTGAAGTGATCCAGGAACTAGCAGTTGAAATTCAATGCCAAAAACTGTAAAGTAATGCACCTCGAAAACATAGCAAGGGTGGCATACCCTTGTTGGGAACAGATTGCAGAGACCAAGATGGAGACGAGACCTCGAGGTTATAATATCAGACGACAAAAGAGTAGGACGACAGTGTGAAAAACTACTCATAAAGCCAGCAGCATCCTTAGATGTATAGGCAGGGGCATCACAAGTAGAAATGCAAAGCAATAATCTAACTATACCAGTCTCTGGTGAGGCCACATCTAGAGTACTGTGTCCAGTTTTGGAGACCTCACTTAAAAATGACATACACTGTCTAGAAACAGTACAAAGAGGGCTACAAAGATGGTGCAGGATCTACATCATGAGACGTAAGAAAACAGACTAAAACAGCTGCAGTTATACTCACTGGAACAAAGGAGGGACAGAGGAGATATATAGAAACCTTTAAATACTTAAATGGAATAACGATGCTGCATGCAACACAGGGCATTGCATGTTGTTTAAGGAGGTAGGTTCAAAAGCAACACAATGAAGTTCTTATTCACAGAATGGGTGATGGACTCCTGGAATAGTCTGTCACAAGAAGTGGTGGAGTCCAAGAGAGTCAGGAGTTCAAGTTAGTACAGGATAGGTGCTGTGGAAACCTGACAAGAAAAAATTAGCGTGGGTAGGGGTAACAAAAAGGTCAGACTAAATTGATCAAAGGTTACCTTCTTTCATCACTTTCTTATGTTCTTATGTACCTTTGCCTAGCATATACAGTATTTGTACATAAACTGTACCCACACTAGCATATACAGTATTTGTACATAAACTGTACCAGCGCTAACATATGATGTTGTGCATAAACTGTGCCGCTGACCCCCCACCCTTTGCCTAATATACAGTATTTGTACAAACTGTACCACGTTAGATATACAGTATTTGTACATAAACTGTACCAGCTTCTTGATATACAGTATTTGTACATAAGCTGTACCTCACTGCCTCCCCGCCTTGCCTAGCATATACAGTATTTGTACATACAACTGTACCCGCTTGACCCCCACCCTTGCTTCAACATATACAGTATTTGTACATAAACTGTACTCACTTTGACCCCCCGACCCTTGCCTAGCATATACAGTATTTGTACATAAGCTGTACCCTCTGACCTCCTGTCCCTTGCTTAGCTTAACAGTATTTGTACATAAACTGTACCCGCTTTGACCCCCTGCCCTTGCCTAGCATATACAGTATTTGTACATAAACTATACCCACTTTGACCCCACCCTTGCCTAGCATATACAGTATTTGTACATAAACTGTACCCGCTGACCCCCACCCCTTGCCTAGCATATACAGTATTTGTACATAAGCTGTACCCACTCTGACCTCCGCCCCCACCTAGCATATACAGTATTTGTACATAAACTGTACCCCTTGACCCCCACCCTTGCCTAAATATACAGTATTTGTACATAAACTGTACTCACTTTGACCCCGCCCCTTGCCTAGCATATACAGTATTTGTAAATAAACTGTACCCACTTTGACCCCGCTCTTGCCTAGCATATACAGTAGTTATATATAAACTGTACCCGCTTTGATCACCACCCCAATAAGTCATAACTGTAAATTAGTCTATTATAGATATTGTCTACCTGGAAAATACATTTCAAATAAAAATTAACAAGGCTGGTTATTCACATTGAGGACTTCTGTCTACTACACAACCAACAGTGTGTCTATAACCACTAATCACTGGCAGAGCCCTCCTCTGGCGGTGATTAATGCTTATGTAACACGGCTCACTGTGCGCCTGCTCGAAAGGAGCCAGGATTCTAGCGAACGGCCCAGCTGACTGAAACCGAGCGGGTATTAAGCCACATAATGCCTACTCGGTCAGTACTAGCTGTGGCCATGAAGACACCAGAGGGCACCCGCCCAGCACCGAGTCACCACCACGCTGCCAGCAGCGGCACTGCAGACCCCAACCCGGACCCATGCCAGCATCAAGCAGTGTCGCCCCCACACGCAGAGACACAGAACGTCCGGCCCCGGAGCCGTGAGAGCAATCGAATCATTGAGCCCTAATATACCTGGACTGCAACCACCGAGGCAAGGGCACCAGCAGCCATGACCGCCACGGAGCAGCACAATCATTCATCACTGCTCTAGCACTGTAGAGTCCGAACCTGTCTCCTGTGCCTGTAAGCACAATAAAGGAAGTTACCTGCAACATCTGTGTGCTGCCTCTTCTGTGGATAGGGGTGCCACCGAGCATAGAGGTCGCCAGAGGTGAGCGCTGAAACATGTAGGCTTGGCGCGCCGCCCGAGCCTATGTTACAAGCGCATTAAGCACCTTCAGCATTGGGCTCTGCCGTGGACTAATGCCGGCTGGGCGGTTGGACCCTCGGCATCAACCCCCAGCGGGCATTAATCCATCGGCAGAGCCCTCCTCTGGTGTGATTAATGCTCATATCTACAAAGGAATTTTGTTTTACAGAAATGACCCACTCCTTTTATAGCCTCACCAAAGAGGGCTATGACCTCCATTGAATCTTGACATGGCTCAAGAAGTGCCATTCTGTCTTATTTTCTGACATATTGCAGGTTCTTTCTTTGTTAGTTAAAAAATAATGTAAGAAAAATCTACATTGTGGAGCAAAGACATGGGTTTTAACTTACTATCTCCAGGTATCTCTAAAGAGCAGCTGATGCCTCTGGGGAACTTTTGGAAAACATACTGTAATATTAAGACACAGTTTTAGTCTGTATTTATATATCTAATATAGATAGTTATTCATTACTAAAGAAATATCTACAGAAAAAAATCTTTATTCCTTAGAGTTCATCTGCCTCTATAGCTTATTCCCTATGCCAAAACAGTATACACTTCTGCAGCGACACTCCTACAGTGACATACGCCGCTGCCGACAACGGCACCAAATCGCTGTAGGGATGTGCAAAGGACCTGACAATGACAACACTCTGCCCCGACCACCTCCCCAAATGAATTCTGACTTGGAGTTAACGTTCTTTAGTATGGAGGAGTGGGGAAAAAACGAAGAAAAAAAACAGTCCCTGCTGTGCATTGCTCCTGCCAACTGCAACTCAGTCAACAAAGGAGCTTGGTGCTGTGATGCTAGTCGGCAAGGATTAGTTGTCAACTCTAAATCATAGAGCCCTGGAAAACATAATTCTCTGTTGAGACATCACAGCCCATTGTCATGGAAAAACTGCGATGTCATAAGCAGAGTATTATGACATCAGATTAGGAAGAAGCAATAGGAGCTGATGAACCCTCAGGAACAGCTGTCCTGTTTTCATGCATTTGATCCAGTAATAAATCATGGGAATATGAAATACAGAGCTTATGAGAAACATAATGTAACCCCTTGTTCCCAGGGGTTACTAGAATCAGTTAAATTAGTGGTAGGCGGGGAAGGCAGTTAGTGAAATGCGGTTAAATGGTTCACTCTGTCTCCCTCTCTGCTGTCAGTCACAGCTGTGAGCCGGGAAGTGATGCTATTTGGAACTCTGCAGCTGCATAAGCCATGCTCCCAGTAGCTGTGAGTGAGGGAGATAGAATGTTAGAGGAGTCTTGTAGTGGAGTTCATGTGGGAGGCTGCAGAGTGTACTGTAGCTGCAGCTCCTGTAGCAGCTCTGACATGAAGCTGCAGTGTTCCTGTTGTTTTCTTTCTCACTGTAGTGCAGAACAGCCTTTTCCAGCTTGTTGAAGTAGTGGAAACTCTCCAGTTAGAATTTTCCTGTACTTCATCCCAGAAGGGATGGAGCAGGATGTCAGGATTTCAGGGCAATGCCCTGATTCTACCAGGACTTTGGAAGCTGCCTTTGTATGACAACTTTCTGGGAGTACATTAGTTTGGTTTAAGTTTGCTCAGTAGTACCTGCAGTTTTTAAAGGTGGTTTCTCTGACAAAAGGAACCTGTCATCTTAGACTTTTCCTTAAAAGTTGTCTGCTCACAGTCGAGTCCAGTGCGTGACCATCCATGTGACAGAACTTTTACTTGTGACACCCTGAGGTATTTTGTATGACATCAAGTGTAATATACATTTCAAAACAGCAACTACAGTTTTACAGTGTGTGAGGTGTATTTACTAGATGAATGGCAGAGTATGAACTAGGAAATAAAGGTGGAGACCCCCATCTGAAGTGACCAGTTTAGCTATGCAGATTCTGAAGGGCACCTGTGTTTTCTATCAGTGCATGTGGCCAATGCCTGAAGAAACAGTTGTACCCCAGTGAGTGGGATTTTCTCGGCTTTACCCCAGTGAGTGGGATTTTCCACAGTTTTGCCCCAGTGAGTGGGTTATTCTCCAGTTACCCCTAGTATGTAGGTCCTACAGTGTTGAGCCTTTTTGTAGCTGTGTGGTCCAAGTACCACATCATCTATCCGATGAAATATGGCAAGTGTCCAAGTACTGACCGTATGTTCCTAGTCAAGGAAAGTGTGTTCTTCTGGTGGCTAGTCCACATTTTGATAACTGTCCTGTGATAAATGGGAATTCTTGAATTTCTGTACTCTAAATGTCTGAAAGTACCCTGTGTGCAAACCTTGAGGGTCCAACTTTGCTTTGTGTTGTTCCTATGTGTGTTTTGGAATAAAGCCACACTCTAGAATCCTAGCCTGGTATGGACATGGTTTTATTGCTCCACATGTGGAATTACTTTGGCTACCCTGTTCAGAAGTGCAAACCTAGCATAGCCCTGAGCAAATGTTTTCTTTCCAGGACCTGAGTTGTTGCCATGCATTGATCCAGCAAATGTGTGCCAGGTAGTATCTGCACTTGGTTGTGTTCTGTATTGGTCTGATCTTGTCTCTGGTGGGCAATCAGATATGTTTCAGTAGTAAAGAAATCTAGTTTTGGCTTCATTTGTGTTTTGTATAACCCCACCTCTCGTTCTTATTTGTGGTGAGAGGTGTGCCTTCTAGTTAAATAAGGGGCCAGTGGAGGTTACAACAAGCTTCTTTGTGTCCAAATATTACACATTTTAAAGTTCTTCTCAAGGTGTTGGTGGCTCTTTAATAGTTTTAGGTTTACACTACGTACACTGCTACCTGGTTTTCTAAAATTAGTGTGTAACACCTACACCTGGACCACACCAAGAAGGGATCTGCCTTGTACATCAGCACTGTTGTCATGCAATTAGGACTGGAGTTGAATCAGGCTCGGACCTAAAATGCAGGTGTGGCTTGCATACTGAATCACTGTTCTGGGCGAGAGTCTCAAGTAATACACTTATTAAAAGAACATTCCTTAACAGCAGGAGCACTCCCCTCAGTGCAATTTCCAGTAAAGGATGTGCATCTGAATTATCGTACTGAGAACAGGTGCCATTTTCACTAAGAATTACTTTTTTCGTATTCTACATTCATTCCACTCTGTTGACACACTCTTGCCTTAACTTACCTGCCTAATCCAGTTATTTGCCTTGAGGACCACCATAAATATCAACCCTCGACTCCCTCCACCCTGCAGGGTGACATCACTGAGCCATGCCAGGATCTAGTATGTATGAACAAGGACTATGAGTGCTGCTGGTCAGGCCGTTTGGAGCATGGACGCTATTGTAGCTGTGTAGGCATCAGCATATTGTGTGTCTGTCTGCTCTTTTTGAATGCCTGCAGACCCTCCACCCTTTCTGTGCATAAACTGCCCAGCCATGCCTGATCTCTATGGAGGAGATTCATGGGCATCATCTGGTCAGTTGTAACATCTGAACCTTGCCAATCTGCCGTAGAGTCACTCAAGTGGTGGGGTAGACATCATCCTCCATTAGAGTCTGGTGCTGGGGTCTCTAGGTGACCCGACAAAAAACTGGCACTGTACACTGCTGAATATATAAATTCCTTTATTTTCAAATAAGTAAAACCCACTGTCAAGTACAGACTGTCTGTTGGAACACCACTAGCTGAAAGCTGTCTAGTCTTCTCTGGACCAGGGTTGGTAGTCAGATTCACAACATGAACGGTGTCTCCTTTATGGTAACACACTATAATAATTCTGTGTTTCTATAGTGACAAAGCAGTGTATACAGAGAGATATCTCCAGCAGGAGGAGGTGATGTTGCCACTGTATTGCTTGCTTGTGAGACACCATCTGAAGTATTGTAGCCTGCTCTGGAGGCTGTACCTAGAAAGGACATAGACAAGGTGAAGGCAGTCCCGAGGAGGACAGCTAAAAAGGTGTAGCAGTTGCATCAAAACCCTGTGAAGAGAAATTGAGGGATCTCAACATGAACACTCTCAGCCCAGTGGCACTGAGGGGTTGAGGTGTTGGAGCGCCACACCTCATGCCACGCCGACTACGGTGTTCAGGGCAGCAAGCATGGGCCATGGGGTCGGTGGGGACAGGAAAGGATTGAGCATCCATGGACTGCTCTCCTTTCCCGAGGATGGGGGTTTGCACAAGCCACAGTGCTAGCGGCCTCAAGTGGCAGCTAGGGGCTCCAGCAACCGGCAAGAGCCTAGAGGGAAGAGCTGCGGCAGACGTCCTTCAGGTCTGTGCAGGTGCATGCACACGTCGAGCTGGGCGTCATTGCATGTCCAAGCTCTGGGGAAAACTATCAATGAAAAATTCCCTTGGCACTTGTAGGTGAAAGGTGGGACCAGGGACCCTCCCACATCCAGCGCTGAGTGCCGCAGCGGCTGCCTCGGTGCTCACCCTCGGATTACCTGACCAGATATCAGAAAGATAGTCAGGAGAAGGATGGTTCCATTCCAGGGAGCTTAAATCCAAGGGACCAGGTACCAGGCAAATAGCAGAGGAGTTAGGGCAACGGCAGGACTCAGCCTATGACTAGACAGGATGGAGGTGTAGTAGCGCCCACACTGGAGAGAGTCTGGGGCCAGGGAGAAAAATAGAATTGACCAAAAAAAAAACATGAACACCCTGGAATAGAGTAGAGTGAGAGAGCTGCTAAAGACATACAAGTACTTCACGGGGTGATGAGGGTGCAGGAGGGAGTCCCTTTCTTTTGTCATACTTATTTATAGCTTACTTAGATGTAGTACAGCAATAATATCATAGGTAGACATTACAGAATATGTTATCACATCTTAGAATATGAAATACATCATTTTACAGAGAAGATAAAATTCTGTGTCCCAAACACTGTTACTTCACTGAAGGGCTATTGAGAATATTTTTTCATGCTTCTGCATTAAGGTTATTATAAAGACCATATGCTGCCATGAGCAGGGTTTACCACTAGATAATACATTCAGATATCAGGCACCCTATTTCAGAACAGAAGGGTGTAACCCTTATAAGCTAGGATAAGGAAAATAAACATATTTTGCATCTTGCTCCCTGCAAGTGAGAACGGAGGTCCTTTTAGTGGACCATACGGTAACCAACACATCTTCTACAGCAGCAGTCTCATTTTAAACTTAACTTTAATCAACAACATTATTATCAATAACGTTATTACAGCCACTAGACAATTGCTGTAAATGTATGTAAATGTTGCACTCGGCGCTTTGACTAAGAGACAGTGTACAGTGTGGGTAGCTTCCCAGTCTAACCATCTGCTACTCAGGAAAATGAGACATTTTCAATAAGACTCCATGAGCCCGATTCTCAGAGCCCTGAGACTGATGCAAGGTGCCTGCACCAAACAGAAATGGTGCAAGTGGCACCTTGTGTCAAATCCTGCCCCTGGCTAGTCACAAATGCAGCCTGCATCAAACGCAGGCTACATGCACCAAAGGGAACTCGCGATCACCCTTGCGCCCAGAAATGGGCTGCAACATGGGTTAGGGGGCTTGGTGCAGAGGCAGGCTGCCATAGCCCCACAACTGGTATTCACAAAGCTTACCCAGAGGGTGATTTCTAAGTATCCTTATACCAGCCAGGGCTAGTCTATGGGTACCTAGATTTTCACCCTCTGATTGAGATGTACGCTGTGCAATGTGCCACGATCCCCATCCTAACCCCCCTCTATGTATATATAATAAATCTCTGATAGTCTACTGGCCCTCCTCCCAGATTCCACCTGTGTTATTAGTATAAAGCACCCTGCCCTGGTGGTCAGTGTCCTTTCTCCCCATCCCACATGCTGCCCGTATTACGACTAAAATACCCCCATCCCAATCCCCAATGTTGCCATGTATTTAATAACATGTTCCCCACCCAATCCCCAAAGCTCACCCATTATGTACATAATGCCCCCATCCCCAATGTATATTTAATAACAAGATCCCACACCGAGCCCCAAACTTCCCATTTAGTGAATTACTGCAATACCTCCTATTCCCGATCCTCAATGCCACTGTTGTCACAAAGTACCCCTTATCCTGGTTATCTAGTAGCCCCCACTCCAGTAGGTACTGCCCACCACCCAGCTCAACCCCCACTCCTGTAATGAGCTGGCACGGTGCAACCCTCCTCTCCCTCATGGCTGATGCCAACTGATCTGTACATGTAGATAGCTGTGCTGTATGGTGTACACAATGTGTGTGCATATACAGTGCAGCTATCTAATAGTTCAGTTGGTGCCACCCGGAGGTGAGAGGAGTGGCTGCACCGTTAGCACCAGTTATGGCATGTGGTGACACTACCTGCTGTGGTGCTAAGTGCTTTTGACCCAGGTGCTTGTATGTCCCTGAGGCCTGTATCCACTGTTTGTACTGGAGAGGGGAGCAATGGACCCCAGAGAGGGCCCGCATGGAAACTGGCTAGAAGCTAACTGGAACTGGGACTTGGGTCCCAGATGCCTCATACCAGGTGGTACAGTGGTATCACGAAATGGTTAATGGCCTGTCTGCAGCTCCTCCTCTCAAACAGCTGCCTGCCAGTCTGACTGCTACTCCTGTGCTTCCTCTGGACAGCTGACAGATTCTACCTTAGCTAGTTACACCTCAGGTTCTGGACATGTGTGGCAGCCCTTGCCTCTTTACAATCTTATGTAAAAGGAGAAAGGTTGAGAGGCTCACTTCACTTATGAGTGACCAGTCTGGTGCAAAACAGCTAGAGAACTCAAGACACACAGGCAAAGGCAAGAGAACCTACCCTATTGCTGGTGCACAGACTCAAGCACAAAGCTTAATAAATGTATAAAGAGACAGCTTACCATTAACTGGTGACAGTGTCTTCTTTATTCAGTGCAAAAGTGCTCAGTACACCTGAAGCCAGTAAGTGCAAGGGCAAAAAGAATTTTGCAGTGACAGAACTTAGATGAAAAAATTCACAAAATAACACGCGCCAATGACGCACACCTCCTTGGGTGCAATTCTGTAACCATGCTGGCAGCCAGGAACACAGACGTTAACATGTTGGCATTACAGATCAGCTGGCATTTCACCAAAAAGGCTTTGTCTAAGTTCTGTCACTGCAAAATTCTTTTGGGACTTCAGATGCTAAGCACTTTGGCACTGAATAAAGAAGACACCAGCGAATGGTAAGCTGTCTCCATATATATTGTTAAGCTTTGTGCTTTAAGTCTGTGCACCAGCTCTTTTACAACCTGCCTTGACTCCTTGCTTCCAGAGTCTCTTGACCTACTGTTTCCTGACCCCATTTCTTTGGATGTCAAGAAAACTGTAGCCCCACATTGCTGGCTGGAGCTGTTCCAGTGGTCTCTGATTCTGCTGTTTGGTCTCTCTCTAATGCTCCCATGCTTGGAGTCTGTTTCATCCCCATCCCCTGCAGACTGTACAGCCCTTGTCTGGCCTCAACAATTTGTTGGCCTATTATCAGGCTTGTGGGGAACTGGCCCCACATCGCAATGCTATCCCTTGGTCTATAAAGGGGCATGGACCTTCCCTTGGACAGGTTTATGTAGCCAAGAAGTTATTAGAAAGAATCTTGCCTTGTTTAAGGCATCTGTTATGTTGCTTTAATTAATGTGGGGGATTCAGCTGGCCCAGTGGTGGTGAGGCTGAGGCACTGGAAGCATACACCTCGGCATACACTGGCGACCCCGGATCGGGGAACAGACTGGCCACCGGGTCAGCAGGAGGAAGGGATTGAGTGTCTGGAGGACTGCTGTCTTTTCCCAGGAGGATTGGGGTTGTGCTGATCACGGTGCAAAGCAGATGCTAGGGGATAGGCGATGGCAGGCATTGGTGCTCCTCACCCTGGATGCCATTGCGTATTCGCGCACACCAGAAACAAAACACCAAAAAACCTGTGGAGCACAGGGAGATGATGGAGTACCCAGGAGCGTGCCCACATCCCAATGCTGACCCAGCACACCCAAGACCCCATGGCCAACCTGCCGATGAGGTACAGCCCTCTAATTTCAGAAAGAGCCACCATGGGAGGGCGTACCCCCTGGAGGGTAATCTGGGGGCTGGACCTACCATAGTCACTTGGGGAGAGCCTGGGGAACTGGGGATTCAGGCTAGGAGTGAGAAGCAGCAGTTGAGAGGGTACTCCTGAAGGATGCCCAAGGTCCACAGTGAATAAATAAAGTCTAAAAAAAAAAATGTGGGGATTCTAGTTATGATGTCAGCTTTAAACTCATTACTGGGCTGGATAAATTTTGGGCCCATTATAACATGCATAAAGATTGGTAGCCAGTGAACAAGGTGACGAAATTGGCGCCTAAAAAACGAGTGACTCAGTAATGGCACCTGTGTTCATGGCTACCTAATCAGTGACCAGATACTGGGGTGAGTAAATACCACAATGGGAAGTAGTGGGTACATGTGCGGGGGGAGGCAGGGAAGGGATGGTATGTGGAGAGAGATTTTGCAGGCAGCTGCTGAGCTGGTCCGCTAGTGTGGTGAGAGGGTGGTCGGCTGGGAGGCGCAGGGTGCAGGGCTCGGGTCCGGGCAGGGTTTTTGCCACCAGGTGGCTTTACATTTATTCAAGTCTTCCCCTGACATGCCCCCTGGAGTTGAGAATTCTTAAGTAGGGAGTGCGGGGACTCAGCCCCAACATTAAAAATAAGACCATGGGTCTCAGGTGCTGTTTTAGTCTCGGCTATGAGTGTGCATCGCTGAAATTCATTTCAGTGATTTACCACAGTGATTGCTATTCTGCAATTACTGCTATGACATGAACCATTAAGATTCACCCTTATGGACCCCTTTCTTGGCAGTCCCTCCAACTCAACCTACTATCCGGACTATTACTGCATTTATTTGCAATGAGGGGTGAACACTGCAGATATTTTGAAATGGTTGCTTAGAAGGTGTGAAGTCCTGGATTGCCCAGAACCTTTTATTGATTCAGAACAGAGCTGGACTGTGGGATGGCGGATCCAAGTTAGTTGATGCAATCTGATCTTGGGGTTTTGCATTTGCTTTGCACTTTTTACTTGGGTAGGGAAAGGGAATTTTATTCTACCAGGGCCAGCCCAAAACTTGCTTTAAATGCAGCTCCACACCCCGTCAGTAATGCCTGTGACAGTGTTGGTGTAGCCATTGCCTTTTCTTTGGTCATTTGGCTAAGGATTGTCCGAATGGCTTTTGCTGCAATTTATGTAACACGTGGGGACATTCTTTTTTTTTTTTAACTTTATTTATTATAGTTTGACATACTGGACTACCTCAGAGAGGTAGGGAGAAACAAACCTACATTCATGTCTTATATATCTCCCAGGCTAGTATATATGTGTACATTATGAAGTATACAGACATCTTTCTAGGAATTCTGTTAGTCCTAGCATCTGGACTTTAAATATGTAGTACTATTCAAAGTCAATAAATAACACACATAACAATCGTAGTGTTCATTGTCACTAGGGATCTCCAGGTTGATGTTCAATCAGGTCTTGAGATGTCTCTGGAGAAAATTGTTGTAAAGAAAGCTGCCTAATGTACCTGGAATGTGGGTGCATGAGACCCAGGCCACCGTCCTCCTATATGACTAAAAAGACTGGTCTATACCTGGATCCAGATAAGGGACAGGGAATAGGATCAAGAGGAAGTGAAAAAGAAAACAGGAGGTCCAGGAGAGCCTCTGACAGTACCCATCCATACCGCCTCATAGTGCAGGAAACCATCCTTGGGATATAGCATTTTCAAGGGTTCCCAGATCCTGTTAAATTTTCCTCTCTTCCTGTTGCCCTGAGCTGGATATGCTCAAGTTTCATACAGTGAAGAAGGCTTTGTACCCACTCCATCACCGTCAGAGCCATATCTTGTCACCAATGGCAACCATCTGTTTTCCTACACGTACCCAATGCCCACAAAGGGTGGTCAAGATCCATGCATCGAAGATGCTCCTGGGAGGCCTTAGATGACCTCTCGAATCCCCACTGATTGTGAGTTATGTAAAGTATTTTGCATAATGGATACAATTTCCCCAATACTGTTGCATGGCAGGCAGTCCCATAACAAATAAATGAAATTACCTTGTCCCACCTTACATTTTGGGCATTTGTCTGAGCAGCCAGGATTGAGATTTTATGCTATTACTGGAGTGAAGTATACTCTATGAAGTATATTATAATGGATAGCTCTTATTTTATTATTTATAGAACACCTCATACCCTTTTCAGAACCATCTGCCAATCTCCTAGTGTCAGGATCTCATCCCCAAATCTCTATCCCATCTTTGTTTCAAACTCTGATCCAAGTTCGGGAGGGCATTTAGAAGGGATTCAATCAATCAATCAATCAATCAAATCTTTATTTATTCAGGCGATCATCATTGAGCAAGGCTCATTTACAAGATGGACCTGAAGATGGATTCATAAGCTACTGTCATGACCCTTAGTTTAGATGCATTGTTGCCTGCAGTAAAAGTTCCTCAAGGGGAATGGAGCAGAACTCTATTCGGGTCCCAGGCCTGTAGTCAGGAATGGATCTGAAGTATGTGAAGAAACTTTGAGGGGTAAATTGTATCTCTTTGCCAGCACTGGCTAAGGAATTATCAAGCCTCCCTCATATAATTGTGCTAAATGCCGTAGTCCTTGCCCTTCCCATCTATCTAAGGACCACTTCTCTGGGGCATTTACCTTCTCCTCCTCAGGCAGTCCCTAATTCTGGAATCTGGGGAAAGAGCAGGAGAGTAGCTTATGATCTCATGGGCCTTTAACAAATCCTAATCAAGGTTCTAAAGAAAGGATTTTAAGTTTTGCAGAGACCTGCTACTCAATAAAGATCAAATGTGGAGGAGTCAAACTTAGGAATTATCCTCATTTTCTACCATCACCCAGGACCTCACTTCCCTTTCTTGCATGCAAACATCTTGAAGGGCAGAGATTTGAGCAGCTAGATAATATAGTGTCAAATTTGGAAGCCCCAGACCTCCCTCTGGCATGACTTCCATAAGAAATCCTGATGAATCCGAGGTCTCCTCGGACCCAGAGGAGAGTCCCAGTGCTCTCTTCAAAGAATTAAAGTAGTATTTAGGGATCCACACTGGGAGGGGCTGAAAAAGGTAGATGCACTGGGGTAAAATAAACATCTTAGCAAGGTTTACCTTGCCAATTAGAGTCATGAGGAATCCCTTCCATCTTTTACATTGATCTTTAACCTTGTTAAGTAGGGGTATATAATTTAGATGGAAAGAGAAGTTAACTTGCTAGGGATAGATACACTGAGATATTTTATATAAGGGCAGGGTCAATCTTTAGGTTTTTAGGTTAATGTGATTTTGTATTGTGTGTATTTACTTAGTTCTTGTTTTGCTGTTCTAACAATGTTCCACAGGTATTTGTTGTAAATGGGGATTTATTCTCCAACAAAATAACCTGTATAAAATAAATTTTAAACAAACAAACAGTCTTATACTGCTGTATCTGTTTACTGTTTTTGTTTCTCCCAGTGGAAGCCATTCAGCATTGGACCAATTTATTTTGTGCCCTGACAGAGGGCCATATTCTGCGAATAGATTGGACAAAGCTGGGAGTGCTGTTTCGGGTCCTGGTAAGTAACAAACATCATCCACAAATAGGGAAATTCTTGATCTCTTCCTCCAATCTCACAGCCTTGAATTCTTGGGTCTTGCCTCATGGCAGTCACCAGCACCTCCACAGTTAAAACATATAATAAAGGGGATAAGGGCACCCGCCTAGTACCTCTAGTAAGTAAGAAGGTGGAGATATAATGTTGTTAGTAAATATTTGGGCTCTAGGGGCAGAGTAGAGCAATTTTATCCAATTCGTAATAAGTGGGCCAAGATGATATTTGTTCAGTGTGGCGAAGATAAAGTCCCACTCCTCCCTATCAAAGGCCTTCTCGGCATCAAGTGCCAGAAGGCCTCTGTATCGGAGCCCTCCCTCACCTGACCAGCTGTGAATTATATTGAGAGTCTGCCTCAAATTATGCTTGGCTTGTCTCCTCCTCACAAATCCACATTGGTCCTGATGCATCCAAGAGGAGCACTTCCTCCAGCCGTTTCACAATAATTTTTGCTATTATTTTGTAGTCTGCATTTAGTAATGAAATGAGTCTATTAGAATTACATTTTACAGGATCCTTACCGGCTTTGGGAGTACAATAATGGTGGCCAATTGGAGGAGGGAGGCAAAGCTCCCGACAGCATGGCTTCTTTAATCATTTCGCTGAGCAACCAGCTAAGGTCGTCCCAAAATATTTTATAAAATTCCATTGGCACCCCATCTGGCCCAGAGCCTTCCTAAATTTGAGTCCCAGATAGCTTCCTTTATTTCATTAATTGAGAGGATCTATTAATACATTCCCTTCTGCTTCATCAACAGAGGTTAGATGAATATTATTGATAAATGTAGTAGGGTCAGCATTGTCCGGCGCTTCAGTTTTATATAGGTCCTGATAAAAGGACTGAAATTCCTCATTAACCCATTTGAGTCTGAGGTGATTGTACCATCACCGGTTTGAGTGAACGATTATCCCTCTGCTTGCTTTGAGACGGACCATCAGGCCAGCCACTTTACAGCTGAGTCCCCTTCAAAATAGGTTCTAGCCTCTGCCTTCAATATATCCCTTTCTATTCACTTATTCACCAGTGTCGCCCATTGCCCCTTTAGTAAATTAAGTTCCAGTACTCTATGCACGGCATTACTCTGCATTATTTCATGTTGCAACTGCAAAACACATTCCTCTAGTTTCTCTCCTGCTTCAAAGCCTCTCTACTCAGGTTTGCTGCAAATGATATTGTTTCCCCAATTACTGCCTTAAGGGCTTCCCAAGTAGTAGCTGCTGGCGTGTCGCTAATTTTGTTATGGAGCCAAAGTCCCTTAACACCTCCTGAATATGGGTCTTATAAATTGGTGAGTTTAGTAGCAGACAGTCCAGCTTCCATTGCCTAATTGGAGGGTCCCCACCCTGGTCAATTCAAAACTCAAGGGTGCATGGTCGGATACACAAATTGGACCATAATGTGGAGATTTTGAACTTCTCAAAAAATATGGCTAGACCAAAAATAAACTGTTCTTGTAAAATTCTATGTGCCACCGAATAATAGTATTCTCTCTTGCCTGGATGAAAATGCCTCCAGATTTCAGTTAAAACCCTGTCCTCGCCATATCCCTTAACGCTAAAGAGCTTCTAGGCGGATGCCTATAATGAGTATGCAGATGTCTACAGATTGATCCCAGTGCGTATTAAAGTCCCCCTAAAATTAAATTGTCTGGGTAAGGAGCTAAAGTAATTGCTAAGTGATCAAAGAAACCCTGATCATAATATTTGGCCAATATATTGACATTATGGTGTATCTGGACCCCTCTACTGTAAAATCTGCTAGTACATATCTTCCTGGGGTCGATATCAACTTATGTAGCTCTACCCTTAAATGCATCGAAACCATATCACCACCACTCAGGCCCTGGAGGTAAAGGTGCAACCAATAGCAAACTCCCCACGCCCTTTCCAGCATCTGAGCCTCAGCCTTGTTTAAGTGTATTTCCTGCATAAGCAAGACATCTCTCTGTTGTTTTTAAAATAGGACCATATCCGTTCCTCTTCACCACCGTCTTAATACCCGCACATTCCATGTCATACATTTTAAGGAAGACATTTTATAAGAGTAAAATTATAATGCAAAGATATTCAACCCACTCTCATGAGCCAGTGCATCAAACAAATTTTTCCTTTTTCTGAATAACAAAACCGAAACATCCCCAAACTCCCACCTCTCCCCATTGTAGTAAACCCGCCTAACAAACAAGAATTACCCCTAATACCTACCCCTCCTGGTGTAGTCAACAGCTTACACCTTCCAAACACTAAGTCCCTACTTTTCGTGGATGTACCAGGGTGGGACCACCCAACCAACCTTGCACAGTGTAAACAGAAGAATATCCTTTCTAACCTTTGTCCTGGACGGGAGACAGAGGAGAACCTCCTCCACAGAGGCGGAAAATTCCACCAACTAAAATACTTTTAAACCTGATAACAGCAGTTTATACAAAATTAAAATTAAAAGTTTAAGAATCAGAATCCTTGGAGGAGGGATCGAGGTGCACCCCTGGATGGGATCCAACTTCTCTCTCGACTTACCCTCTTATGCTGTCACAGATTAATCCTCAAAGCACTTCCTTCCTCAAAATTCAAGGGTCCCATCATTCTAGTCAACTGTTACTATCCAGTACAGTCACAGAATTCTTAGTTTCAATAATTAAAACCAACCTCCCATCCCCGTCCATACCCACCCCCAATCCCTGACATATTGTTTACTCACTGCCAGGGCCAACCCCACAGAACATAATATATAATTACCAGTTTTCCTTAACCAGGGAATATAGAGTCAAAGTAATCAACTTAACAATGAATGTAGTTATCTACTGCCCTCTTCTGGTCAAATCCCACATAGTTGCAGGGGTGAAAATTATAGAATCAGGGCAAGGATTTCAAAAGGCGTCAAATCGTCCCTCAATCTATCAAGGCCAAAGACTTCAGAGGCCCAGCCCTTATAGGCTGGAGACATTTCCATTATGGGCCTCTCCTTCCAGTCTCTTACTGGTGAGGAGCTCACTGCCCTATCCACTAAGCATCTCATAGCCCTGCTGTGCCTCCATATCGTATGCAGTGAAATCAATAAAATGTAAAATAAACTCATACTAAATGAAGAAATTATAACATTAAAATAGTTGCCCCCTTACAACCATGTCATAAAACAATTATCCCAGATAGTCGCTGGGTGAACATTGAATTTCAGGGCGGTATTTCAAGAGGTAGTCAAATCGCTCTCAAACTGTCAGAACTGAGGACTCAGAGGCCCAGCCCTTATAGGCTGGAGATATTTCCATTATGGGCCTCTTCTTCCCTCTCTCTCTCCTCCCAATCCCTGCTGTACCTCCAAATCATACACATTGCACTCATTAAAATAAGATATATTCTGACTAGTTAAAGATATGATGTCAATAAGGTAGTTATCCCCATGCGACCATGTCATAGAACATTTAGCTACCAAAACATAGAATATTAGACCAGAGTTAGTCAACCACAAGAAAGTACTTCAAGTCCCATGAATCAAAGCTTCATCTTTCTGCTCCCCAAACTCCTACCGTGTTTCCTGCCGTGGCATCAACTTCTGCTCCACATAGCTCAAAGATACCTTGGGATCTGTAAAGGATCTGCTTTTTCTGTTGCGTGGGTGAATCACCATATGAACAGGATAAAGCAATGAAAATGCTGGTTAATTTCATGTTGTTTGGCAAACCGTGTAAAGGCCTGTCACTCCCTGTAGACACCTTTGAGAAGTTCTGGGAAGATGCTCACCACCTGGCCCTGCTCTTGAATTCGGCCTGCCTCCTGACCTTCTCCAGCACTTGCTGCCAATCCAGGAATCTGAAACTTTATAATTAAATGTCGGAGGATGCTCGTTAGGACCTGGTCTGCAGCCCGAGGATCTATGGAGCACGCTGGATCTATAATGGTGTGTCATCTGGTAGGTGCAGCATATTTTTCAACCAGGTTTTAATAAAAGCCACACAGTCCTTCCCTCAGATCCTCCGGCTTCCCCATGATCGTGCGTTGCAATGTCTCTCTCTATTTTCATGGTCATCCAAAGTGGTCTTAGAGATTCTATCTCCCTCAGTGCGTGGCTCAAGCTGTGTCGCTCATTGATGGGCATCCTCCGTTCGCTCACCCGTTGCTCCAACTCATTTAACGGATCATATGCATTTCGACTGTGCCACTGGGCCATTCACAGTTTGCTGGAGGTGAGTTAGTTGTGAGCCTATATTCTCGAAACCTGCCGCATTTGACTGGTAATGTCAAACTTCAGGTTATTTAGGAGTGCTGCCATGGATCCGGGTGATTGTTGTTCAAACAATTCTGCTGTTTCAGGGTTGGCTTGTTCAGGGCCCACTTTTTGAGACAGGCGCCATATTGCAATGGGACCCTGAGCTGGGTTGACTGTTTGCTTCGTTTTAGCCATCGGTGATCATAGTTGAGCCTGCTTTTTAGCTGATTTTTAACAGATACCATATGATTTAGCAGATTTCTAACAGATTTTAGCCCTGCAACGAGTTATATAAAGCATCAAATATGCTCATTAAAGGCTGGATTGTCCGGAGCCATTTGAACTATACAGCCCTATCGCTCTCCTCGGTCAGACCATGCCCCCAGGTGGGGACATTCTTATGCTAAATGTCCCTGGGCATCCCACAACAAGGGGTCCACCCTCTCCCAGGATGACAAAGTCTCTCGGACTCAGCAGCACACCAACCTTGGCTGGTGACGGGAGTTGGCACCTCCTATTTCCACTGTGGCTCCCTTGTGGACCCCTCTTTGGTTCCTCTTTCCTGGTATAGGATGTTGTTTCCTCTGCTCCCCTGTGGACACTAACCTAATACATCCTCCGGAAACCTGGTACTAATCTACCTGTGCTTCATCTGGCAGAGGATTTGTCTGTTTCAGTTTCATTAACTTCTCCAGTACCTACATCATCCATGCCCTCCCTTCTTCCTTGGATTATTTTGTACCTGTCCCTCTGAAGGTGAAAAAGCAGAGATCAAGACAAGTGAGTGCCTCCCCTCCTCCCCACTACAGGGGAAAAAGGGTGTGGCTGCTTTGGTTCACAAGAATAGGTTTGGGGCCCTGGCCAAACAGGTTGCATCAGGTGACACGGATCTTGAGGATGGGGATACAGGCTTCCTTCATTCCCTCCTCCGAAATGGATTATTCCTTAGATATAGACCACTTTCAGATTGAACAGACCCCTTCTGAGGATAAGAGGAAAACTAGACCACAGAATGTACTTAAATGATTTGTGTTATGTGCCTGTATTTTCTTATTGCTCTTGAACCTCACAGGTGGCTATCATCGATGTTAATAGTTTGAAAAGTTATGGTAAGAACTATTGACACTCACATCCTTGCAGGGTCTTATGGGTCATGTGCTTTTCTTACAAGATACCCATTTGAAAACAAGGTTTGAATTGACTCAGGCATCCTGATTGTGGATGAAGGAGGCCCTCCTTTGAGGCCATCGGTGATGATTGATGCGATGGGGTGGGGATCTTGTTTAATTCCTTAGAGTTTCATGTTTCTAGATTAGTTGACATATTCTTTGGCTGAACCCTAGCCTTGGATGTCACATTCAAATGTGACAGACTCCACCTTATCACTGTGTATGTTCCTTTGACCAAGGCTGACCGTGTGTCATCATTTAGGCAGTTCAGCCTTTTTGCATCTTCCTGCCTGGTTGTGTGGGGTGTGGATTTTAATTGTAGTTTGACTAGGGCAGGCGGGTTTACAGATGGACAGACTTTTTCTGATTCCAACTGTTCAAACTTGATTATCCTGAATGCATCCACTACAGATGCCTATAAGGCTCAACACTCTACTGGCGGGGTGGACATATAGTCATGGTTCACTGCCTACTAGAATAGATTACCTTTTGTCTCACAGCTTTTGATGGTTGTGGCAGCACACACAAGTGGGATGGAATTCTCCTGATCATAAGCTTCTGTCTTGTACCTTGACTGAACCATTGACCTGACACATGGTAAGGACCCTGGAGACTGAATACTGCTATTTTGCATGACCCATTTTTGATAGCTAAGTGGACTTCCTGTGATCTGCACTTTTATCCATACAATGTGTGTACGATGACCTGGCAGATGGGTGGGTTGATAGTAAGGTAGATTTCAGGGTTCTGTTTAGGCCCTATACTGGACACAAAGCTACTAAGGGCATCTCCAGTACTTGTCTCTATGGGATCAGTTACAGAAAGTATTTTCTGTGACTCTACTCTTAGGATGGGACTACAGCACCCAAATTCATTCCCTACAAGCAGATATGAAAAGGTTGTAATGCTATCGTGCTCAATTGTTGCAGCAAGAGATGCTTTTGGCACACAGTCCTCCTCACTGTTAACCCTTTTAAGGATTGTAGGCACCGAGTGGACAGTAGGTCTATGAGGGTCCTTGTATGATTATACTGGACGAGTAGTTCATAATGGGTAATGACATTTTATGGGTGACTTGGATTTTACAAAGGCTACCTTTTCCTCTGTTCCTCAGATTAAGTCAGATTGGTCTTTTCTTTCCCACTTAGTTTTCCCAGCCTTGCAAGAGACCGAGGTTTGATCCCTGTAGCTTCCACTTCTGTCAGTGAATTACTCTGGAGTATTACTTCACTGAAGATGAACATGGCCCCTGGAAAAGATGGTCCGAGTCCAGAATTTTATAAATGTTTAAGTAGACATTGGCACCTAGCTGCCTTGTATAATGGTTGCTTGACCGGGTATAAATCCCACCTCCAAGTCTCAGGCTATTCTTGTTTACATTTTAAAAGGGTGACAAGGCTGACCTTCATAATTGGAGATCTTTGAGTCTTCTAAATGCAGACTAAAAGATCCTAACCAAGATTCTTGCAGCTTCCTTGGGTAGGATAGCTAAATTTGTTTATCAGTACGTTTCAGTCGTGCACTATACCACATAGACATACAGGATAATTTGCTTACTCTCAGAACTTTTTGTACATGTGGTGGAGAACAGACTGGATGGTTTTGTGCTCAGCTTGGATCAGGATAAAGTTTTGACAGGGTCTCTCACAAATATCGTTTGCAGGTTTTTAGGTTTTGGCTTGCCATCTTTGTTTATGAGCTGGCTTATATAATCAAGCTTCGCTTGACCATTAATTAATGGGTGATTTGACTCTCCTGTGCTTTGCAGAGATGGGTCCATCAAGGTTGCCCCTAGTCTTCTCCTATATGTTTTGCTTGGACCCTCTCTTCGGAACATTCATGGCTGCAATTCCATCCAACGACTGCACCTAACTCCTCAGGGCTCCTCTGAAGGTTTTGGCTTACACAGACAACATTGTCATCTCTTGTAACTCTGTGAATGAAGGATTACCTTTGCACCAACTACTGGATGCTTACTCAGATTTTTCCTCATCTAGTATCAATTATGACAAAAGTAGAGAGTTCCCTCTGGGTGGAGCAGCATTTTCTCCCTTCCAGATATTGCCCCTGTTCCTGTCTTGACTTCCGACATCAAAATTCTGGGCATTCTATATGGAGCTTCTGGTATGACTGTTCTTAATTGGGAAGCTTGTATACAAAAGTCATGATTAGGATGAATAGATGGAATGAAGCACTTTCTTTTTTATTTAACTTTATGTTTATTGCTTTAAGACAATGATACATGTGTAACCCCTGTCAGAGGTCTACCTGTTTGCCCCATGGCTGCCCCAGTCTCTGCCCTCCCCACTGGTCCCCACTCCTGGCTCCAGTCCTTTAGTGTCCCTGAAGCCTCTGTCATTGCTTTTCAATTGTAAGAGAGGCTGGACCACAGGTCACTGACCTCTTTCTGCACTGCGGTCACAGTCCGGCGAACTCACGCATGCACAGGAGCATACCAGTGTTTCAGCCATTCTTACGCCCATTGTTATGCCTCTTAAGCAGTCCGGTCACCCTATTAAGCAAATCTGGGACTGGAGACTTGGAGAAGGCTGATGAGGAGCCACAAAGTGTTTCTTGAGAGAGCACCAATGAGTGCTGAAGAGCAAGGGGCAGCCTCATGAATATTAATGTAACCCCATACCAATGGGGGTTCCCAAAAATCTTCCTTGAGCTTGCCTAAATGCTCACTGCCAGGCTGGTGTCCTGCATTTTAGCAGTTTAAATGTGATTACCAGAGCTTGTATAGCATCTGTGTACTGTCTCTTTAAGAGCTGCCTAATTGCAGTTTAAGTAACCTGAGAGGAGTTCTGTTGAAAGATGCAACTGTTTCCTGAAAATCATTTAGAGTGGTAATGATAATGTAGTTTGACTAACCTGCTTTCTTTGTAGCAAGGACTGTTTTTTTGTCTCGACTATTTTGGTCCTGGACTGCAAATTGGACCAAACAGTACTGGTGGGACCTAAAATGTAGCTGGGCTACAGGAACTATCTGAATTCAAAATCTGTAGGAACTTTAGTTTGGAGCTTTTTAGTGCTTTTTTGCAATTGAAGGGGATCTCTTGCTTTGACTGACAGCCAAATCAGCCAACCAAATCTTTTGGATCTTGGGAAGTCCCAGACTGCTGGCAGTTTTCAGTTAGAACTAAGCTGGAAGCTGAGCAAGAAGAAGCTAAAGTGTTTCTGACCAGCAATCCTGAGTGGATTCGCATAGGAGAACTCTGAAAAGGCTATGTTTTGGCCTGTATGCGGTGTGCTGCTCCTGAGAGGAGAGAAGAGAATTATTTTGGACTAAATCCAATTTTGTGTGACTAAAGTAAGCTACTGAAGTGGGCCAGGCTCAACCTGAAGAAGACCGAATATTTTTGCTGAATGCGATCGCCTGTCAGGAGTTCCAGCTACCCCTAAGCTCCCGGTGTGTGCAGAGACTTTGCGATTGTGCCTGGGGAGCGCTTTGCCTGGTACAGTAGAATTCCTGTACATGTAAATGTGCTATGAGTTGCTAGTGGTTTGTGAGTTAGTTCCCCACTGTGTGAATTGTGTTCTGCTTGCTGAAAGCTGTATCCAGCCCAAAATGGACTGCTTCTGAACTTGTCTCCGTGCAGTGTGGGCTTTGCCAGACTGGCCCAGCCAGACTACCCACTGCACAGAGAAGCCATCATCAGAGAACTGCCTGGAGATCAGCCCCTGCTCCACGATGAACAGGAATGATGCCTCTGCGACTTGTGTGGGCCCTGTTTCTCCTGGCATTCCAGATCAACCACCTGCAGTCTCGATTTTGTCCAGCCTGTGTCCAGTCTTGGGTATAGTGAGTAAATACCATGGTAGCTCCCAACAACAACAGCTTAATCTGAGTGTGTCATCTGATTGTCTTGTTGTTTCGTTTCCTTCTGAACTGAGCCCTCTAGCTCCAGATTGCAAATATTGTGTACTGTGCTTGTTGTGTTTTCCATCACAGGGTCCCAACCAGCTGCAACCCCGAGCAGCTGTCCTGGCTAGCCCATCTCTTCTCTACCTGAGTACCCAGAGGTGGACTGTGTGGGGACTCAAAGCACATGCATAACTGCTTGATTGATATAACCTTTAAGCTAATTAACCTGATTTTGCCCCTCCCTTGTTCAAGTCCCCTGAATAAATCAGATCTAACTTTTCTGCATGTAATCTGACTGTGGTTCCAGTTTGTGCTCAAAGTACTGTACTGTTGCTATTTGCTGTGCTTAACCTTGTTTTACACGGGTCCCCAGGGTCGAGCCAGAGGATCCAGCCCTGGTGGTAAGTGCAAACCAGTGTGGGTACTTGTGTGGTGTACCAGGGTATTGTGAAAGTGATTATTGTACAGTGTTCAGGCCACTAGAAGGGAAGAGGGGGTTACAGTGTCCTGGAGGGCTGTGCCCAGGTTAGTTTGACCACTACCAACCCTGACCTCTGGGTGAGGCCCCTGTTTCAGAACTCAGGCCCTTAACCTGCTACTAGCCAAGCAGGCAGGGGTAATAGCCCTTGAGATAGCACCACCTAGGGGTTACATTAATGAGGCCATGTAAGTATTGAATGGGAGTGCCTGCCTAGCCCCGGGGTCAATGTATTACAGTGCTAGCAATGGGCTGGGGTGAAATATTTGTTTAAAATGCTGCAGCAATACTGCAGGGCAAAGGGACTGCTTCAGACCATGGGTTTTGTAAAATAATAATGTTCATATAGGCTGCACCAGGGCTATAAAGTGGGGCATAATGTGAATTGCAATAGGACTATGTATGGGATCCTAGGAACATTCTAAAACAGCAGCAGCAACAGGCTAGGGCGCATTATGTGTTTATATGGGGCAGCAAAAAGAGGGCACAGGGACTGCTAAAGGACTATGGGGTAATGAATAAATGAAAATGTTTATTTTGGTTACACTAAAACTTTAAGTTTGGACTGCCTGGTGGACTGTATGTAAACTGTGGGACAGCAACCATATTTGCAGCCATGTGATCTGATGTCAGCCAATCAGAGGGCCAGGATTTTGGAAAGGACTTCTGGGACTGTTTGCTGGACCTATGGGGAAAATGCTGGGGACATTATTGGCGCCTTCTCACAGCCAGTCAGGTGTCAAGGAGGTTCTTACATATTAATTTTTGCTAAGGACAGGAATGCAGCCAATGGGGAGCTGGCAGAGAGCTCCCAAAACTGAGACTGTCTGATTCAGAGTCACTTGGGCGAGAGCCTCCAGAGGGAGGGGGTCTCCAGCCCCATTGCAGACAAACATTTGTCAGTGCCGAACATTCCATTGTTGCACCACAGCTTTTGTAGAAGCCAGGAGAGGGGTCAGAAGAGCAAGGACTGGGGACAGAGTGCTCGAGGTGGGTGGCAGGAGCTGCCAAAATGGAAAGCCGCACTGTGGCTCATCTGGAAGCTTGGCACACAGAAATGTTCCAGTGTATGACAGACTAGTATCTGTATTAGCAAGGAGAATGTTCCCCACCAACATGTATGTAGGCACCAAATCTTACAATGGGGAGCATGATGACTAGATGGACTGTCCACCAGTCCATTCGGGTGGGTTAGGGTGACAAGTATGGGTCTTGGGCATACATACACACCAGAGGACATGTAATATTCTGCCTGCTAGTATAGTTGCCAGTCTGCAATACACCAGAACATTTCTAGATCTAAAAGCACTCTGTTTTGATATCAAAACTGATGTCACCCATACCTGTATGCCAGGAGTGACATCTGTGCCACACAAGTGGCCGTCAGTGTGACTGTAATGTACAATGCAACAGCTGATGAGCTTTCCCTGCACACATACTGACTGCATTCTATGAGTGCCATTAGTCAGAGTATGCACACTGGTAACCTTCCTCCTGACACCCCTCAACAGTATTGCAGTACTAAACACATGACAGAGTAAACCTGGCATAACATAAGACACATATTATAACAGAAGGGGGCAGAACAATAGTAAACGTGGTCAGGTACTGGGTATACATTATGGTCAGCAAAAGGGACTGTCCTCCTTCTAGTCTGGTGATATGTGGCAGATGACTGCATACAAGGGAGGCCAGGCACATGTTATGCTGCAGACTGTGGGTAACCTCATATGGACTTACCACCTCACTGCTGTGGCAGCACAATTTATAATGGAAAGTGTGGGGGCATGGTACATCTCCAAACAACCCACACTTGCACAAAGTCCTTTGCTGTGGTTACTCAAGTGTGTACCAGTGTGTATGCCTCCGTGTGCACATGATGTCATACATGATGAGTCACACATACTGTACCACACAAGCACAGATGATCTCTGCCTTTTGACCTCATGCCAGTCCATATATGGGATACGCACAACCTAATTCAAAGTCAGCTACTCCATGTATCTCGAATGATTACACAGCACGCCCCTTGCTGCTGACTCAATATCTGTGGCTGTGGATTCTACATGTAGAGATACCTCCTGGTGGATGTACATATAGTGATACCCTGCACAGCAGTACCCAGCACATGTGTGTGGCCCAGTCGCACCTGGTGGACATATATTGAAGTACTGCTGCTCAAAAGATGTGCCTCGTTCTCTGTACAAGAAACAACACTGGCCATACAAGGCCTGTGGATGCACCAACCACTAGGTGAAAGTGGAAAGTGGGTCCGCACAACACATCCTCTCTACATAGCTGAGCCTGGCCACTGAATGGCCTACTGTGTCTGTAAGCTCCATTGGACTAATGCTTCCCAGGTACATCTGGTACAGGTTGTTCATATCACTTAAAGGACACTGTCAACCCCTTAGGCCTCAAAGTGTCCATAGTTTAAAACACATTTTATGATTGTTCACATTCTATAGAGACTGTTGATGCAGCTGGTAGCTTGATTTAGATCTTTTTCTTTTAAGGGGCACTGTCAGATTTTGTGATATTTTTGTCCACCTCACAATCCTGGTGCCTTTAACTGCTCATAATCGTATTGAAAGTACACGGGGCACCCGATTGCGAAAAATATACAAATTTGCTTTTTGAATGAAGTATTACTTTTCTGTTGTCTGATTGATTCTCCACCCACGCATGGCGTCGGCGCTTCACAAGTGTGCATGGCGCGGAGCCTGTAGACTCGCTCATGACAGCATTAGTTTTTCAGAAGGCAAATCAGTTTACAGATAAATATTAACCTACAGAGATCACTAAGCTTGGCTATGTAGCTTTTACTGTGAAACGAAGTGGTTTAAGTATAAGAAAAAGCACTTTGAAAAGTGTAACCGGAACTGGGGCATGTGCACTGCAGTCGGACAGTGTCCCTTTAAAAGTGAAAACTGAGTGCCTACTGTGCTGGTGTTACCACACCAAAACATGTTTCACAATCTGACTCTCTCGCCTACCTGTCTGTCGTCTCCCCTACTAATGGCATCTTTTCATCCCCCATACCCTCCCCTTACCCTTAGACCTACCGCGCCAACTAATGCAGCTATGTCAATCCTGAAGATATTACAATTGCCCCCTCCCACCCCTCCTAACCTCTCCTCCTCAGCTATCCTTGGCACATCCTGTGCTCCCCAGTGCCCTTTGCTTTATAGTCTTCCAAGGCCATGTAATGCTTTGCTGGTCTAGAACCTCATCCAACATAATATTGTACTCTACTGTCTATCAGAGATCTCCCTATGTAGAACTCCGCACATAGCGGTATGCTGACTGCCATGGGTACCATGCCTGTAAATTATATTGTCTTGTTCTGTTCTCAGTGTCAAGCCTTATGTTGCTGTTTGTAAATTATTGTACACCACTGTGCCAAGACATGCCTTTTCACTTGTGATGACTGTACATAGGCTGCTAATGTTGCTGTTCCTATTCCAAATTGTTGTATTGTGACTTTTTGTTGTTGTTTAAACTACCAGGTCCATCTTGTAAATGAGCCCTGCTCAATGGTGTTCCGCCTGGCTAAATAAAGAGATTGATTGATTGGCGTTTATTTATGAAAGCCCACTTTCACTGAGGGACTTACGAGGTAAGTAGAGCTCCACTTTTGGTGCCCCCGTGAAGGCTTCAGTAGGTAGCGGGGGACATAATTTTGGTTATACTCAAACTGCCACTAGAGGCAGTTTTGGAGCCCATAAAAGAAGGGGTGTGGGAGAAGGAGGACAGGCTGGCTGGGAGATGGCAGAACAAGCAGGCAGGGAAGAGCCTGTCAGTCCGGGTTTGGGCCTGATTCAAAGAGAGACCCCCTTGTAAGTGAAGGTAGTGCTGGTATGACAGTGATGTGGCACCAGTGGACAGTGCATGGGGAGGGCAGTAGTTAGCCTGCCCAGTGTCGTAGGGGGTAAATGGGACCCCAGGGGTGAGGGTAGTGAGAGTGCCCAGAGTAGAAGTTTGGTGGGTCCCAGGCCGGTGGAAGTTAGGCCTGCACTGCCAGGGCTGAAGGTTTCATGGCAGGATTTCTCCAGGGGAGGGGTGACGGCAGTACCCTCCTGGTTCACGTGTGTGGCAGGGGTGGTGCAGGTCTGTGAAAAGGGATGCCAAAGGCTTCTCACCCTTTATGGAGCCTGCTTGGAGGGCAGGTCTCAAGGCCCGGTCACAAGCTGTTCAGGAGGGCTGCAGGTAGTAAAGGATAGGCCTTGGGAAGCCCTCCAGACCTGGTGACTTATAGCAAGCTAGCAGAGGTAAGGTTGTGGGGATGCAGGCCAACGTTAGTTAGGAGAACCCCCCATATCTGAGTAAGGAAAACCGGAGGAAAGGGCAGACACATTTAACGGCAACTTAATGGCTATAAGGGACTGGTCAGGGTGGAAAACTCCTGCATCCCCATGGCACGGAACCAAGTGAGTAAGTCTCTCACTTCTCCACAGGTGGATGTCTGACCAGGGTAAAGGGAAAGAACAGAAGAGACAGAGACCAACTTACCGGTGCCCGAGGGTGGTTGGCTCTGAAGGCTGTTGAAGGATCCAGAAAAGGGACTCAGGTATGTCATCTGAGGGTTCAGTAGCTGCCGGAAGGAAAATGCTGCCTAGAACATCTGTTCTCCCAGTAACGTGCCTCTGTTTCTGTAAATTGTGTATGCTCCATGGAGCTGGAGGAGGTGTGTAAGCAAGCTTTGGGACCTCTGAGTCCTTAAACCATTAGAACCTTAGGTGAACTAAATTGGTTTGTTGCTGAATCCAGAGTGTTGAGAGTTTTAAATTTGTAACTTAGCTTTATGATGAATTGTAGAGAACCTAATGAATTTCTAACCAGTCTTCTTTTAGAGGGAGATTTTAAGTTTCATCCTGTGTCTCTTTCTGTCTGTTTGTTTGTTTGTTTCTGTGTTCCTATGCTTCCTGGGCCAGGGTGCTGGAAGGGACTTTGTTGCGTTGGAGAAGACTAAAGAAGAGGTCTCCTTGTTTAGCAGCTGAGTATCCAGAACAGGCGCAAGGTGTAACAGTGTCACATTTCTGCAGATAGAACCCAGGCCTTGGTAAGGTACCTTTATATGTTCCTTCTAGTTGTTAAGGTTTTGTTTCTGGGTTCCTTTGGGGTAGGACCCCTCCCTAGTAACATTGGGTGACCCTAGACAATCGGGAGGTGGGGTGTTACATTTACATTTCTTGACCAATTCCACTGCATCTTTCTGGACTTGGGAACACCTCCAACACAGACTAGTCACCATTATTCAGTGGGAGTAGAGTAGACTACTGTAACTGTATTGTGAGTGGTTGCACTGCTTTAAGGGTGTTTCTAATGTTCAGGAAATGCAATGATTTGAAGGAAAAAAGGCTGGATATAGCTATACTGTACATTACCATGCATTTCAGTTCGAATAAGCAAGGAGGTAGCTAAAACAACCAGCAACAGAAATTAATTTTACAGAAGGTAAGCAATCATAAAATGTGGGTTTTACCTAAAAACAATATGATGCAAAAAGGTTGACTGTGTCCCTTTAAGCTGCCCGCTGAATGAGCTGGTGCCGTATCTCTGTGTCCATTGATACACTGCAGATCCAAGCATTTCTTCTCTGGTTTTCTTGCTGTTGTCTCAACCTTTAACCAGTGTCCCCTCCTGTGCTTCCTGCCTTTTCCTTTCCTCACCCTCCCTACGTCCTGTCCTCCACAGACCTCCCAACCCATCCCAGTCCTCCCTTTTCCTTTATCCTGTGCCTCTTCCTTCCCTTTCCTCCCTCCCCTCACTTCTCCTATAATTTCTCTTTCTCCTACATCTCCATGGCTGCTACTCTCTGCTCAGCTTTAATCCTCCAAGGGTAGCAGCCCAGATGAGCTGTGGACCAGCCAGCCAGCAGCTGTGGTGGGTGCAAGAACCATTAATTGTTTCCAACATGGGTGGGACTAAGTAAAAATGTCTTAATAGTTACCCGGAGAAAAGCAGTAGGTCAGGAGCAGAGGGTACAATGAGGGCAATTACCCCAACTAGATATTAGGTATCAAGGTAGGGTAGGGTAAGGAATATTAAAGGCAGATTGGATGGGCCAATGGTTTTCTGCTGTCAATTACTATGTTTCTATATTTGACCCTAAACTACTCTGCACCTCTCTGTACTTGCCATTACCAACCACTTAACTTCCCACTAAACTTTTCCATCTGCCTTGTAAATTTTCTGGGGCTTATAAGCATGAAATCACATAAAAGTGTGTCTATCTGCAAACCTGAGATTTGGGTTTGAATCTATGTCCCACTTGCATACTGTATGACTCTGAGCAAGTCACTTAACTTTCTTGTGCAACCAGGTCGCACCTGGAAACAAGGTTCAACAATGTGCCTTTTCTAGTTAAACAAGTTCACCTTCCTTCCCTTCCCTTCCCTTCCCTTCCTTTCTTTTCCCTATCTGACTAGTTGGTGAGCTTTACCCACTCATCAACTATTGCAGTATTGCACCATTAGAATTAACTTCTGCTACAACCAGTTAGTCTGGGGTCCAACACCTCCACTGCACCACTCTCTGATGCACTACTGCCGATGAGGGAAAGCCTGCCTGACCCTGGGGGGTAGACCAAGGCTATGTGAGGAAAAATGAGTGCTGGTATGTGGGGGCTGAGTAACCAGGTATACTTTGGAAACCCTGAGAGAGAGTTGAGTGCTGTGGATGGTGAAGGATCAAAGTGCAACTACAAAAGATTAGGGAGTCTTAAAGAATGGATAGACATATGACAGCTCACTGTGCTGTGAGTGTGTGTGTGTGTGTGTGTGTGTGTGTGTGTGTTGGTGGGGTATCTGCGGGATCATCACATTCATTACTTAATACACTGTCAAACCAGTAATGTATATTTTACCAAAGTTCATAAAACCATGGAAAATCTCCCAGGAGACCAACTAAGAGTTTTAACTCAACAACTGAACTTTATCCAAATAAGTGGACTATTTTATGTAGGTACAGTTATGGAGCTGCTTTCCATCACCAAAGATACCACTTAAAACCTTGGACTCATGAAACATTTTGTACTGCCTGATGATGCTTAACTGGTCACCATAGACATAAAATCCCACTAGTCCTACTTATCACAAATATAAGCGATTAGAGACTGAAATTGAGTGTGGTGGCAGGCAGCAGGAGCCACCAATATGAAAAGCCACACTGCGGCTCATGAGAAGCCTGGGGGGTCGAGGAGGAGCAAGGACTGGGGTCAGACAGTGTGGTGGTGGGCAACAGGAGACACCAATACAGAAAGCCGCACCATGGATCAGGAGGGAAGCCTGGAGGGGTCAAGGAGCAGGACTGGGAACAGAGAGTGAGGCGGTGGGTGGCAGGAGCCAGGTAACTCCAGCCATGCACATTAGTGTCAACTGTAATGCGCATGGCTAGTGTTATGGCTACTAAAGAAATTAAGCACGCTTTCGTGGAACAGTTCATTTCTTTCAAGTAGAGGACATGCCACATCAGCAGAGCAGAACTATTGTCATGACCAAGTGCCTGGTCATTGGTGTGCACTGCCAAGCCCATTGCAGTTTCAGCTGTAATTGGCTCAGCAGTGACACACCTCTAAAATGCCGTATAGATGCAAGACATTCCTTGCGCAAGCACAAGTGAAGCATAAAAATGGGTCTGCAAGGCTTGGGAAAGGTGTGCCTGGAGTTTGCCAGCCACTTATCCCACAGGGCCTGGGTCATGCCTTTCCCAGGGTGAAGGAATGTGATGAAGGAGTATTGATGTGCAGCTCAGCAGACAGAGAGAGAGAGAGAGAGCTGCAGGGTTCTGCAAAAGGCTCCTGTGGAAAGAGCTACACCACAGCAGTGAATGTGTTGATAAAAGGTTCTGAGAGAAATGCTAGTGTAGTTCTGCACCTAAACAGTGAAAGCAGTAGGATGAAAGGAACAAGCATCCAGGTTCTAGTGAAGAAAACCCTGGGTGGACTCATCGTTACAAGGAAAAGAGAAGGACACTGGTCTAATAAGGTAAAAGAAATGTCTGGTTTATGGAAAAGGTTTATGGTACACTTGGTATGGAAGTCCCCCTGACTTGCAGGGACCTAGCCAGTAAAAATCAAGTAGTCACAGGAGGCAAGACAGAGAGCTCCTTCTGGTTCATGCTTTCTGCATGGTGAGGAAAAAGGTTTCATGTGTTCAAAGGACTGAGTCGAGTGAAAGGTTTCAGTCAGCATCATGTTCAGAGTCCTCTGAGGAACCCAATTTGAGCGTGCCAAAGTCTTACTGAGACCGTGTGCTCGAAGAGAATCCAGAGACTGTAACCTGTGAGAAAAGGGCCACGGCTGCCATGACAGTAGTGTGGCTGAAGGATGCTTTTTTTTTTTTTTTTTTTAACTTTGTTTATCTCCAACCCCTGGAGAACTCCTTCCAGCAACCTCGGGTCTCCAGCCTCTACCTCCTGCCATGACCACTCCTCCTCCCCTCGTGTCACCAAGCACCACCTGTGGGTCTGAACCCTCTGGAGGTAGGGCCACCCTATCCACCCAGAGGCGCTATATTATAGGAGCAAGTACCCAACTTACACGAGCCTGGTAGGAGAGAGAGAGATGGCCCAAGTCGGGGTGTGGGGTGTGAAGGTCAAGGCACCTTCATCTATCCCCAGGATTGGGGTATTTCTTTCTTTTCCCATCCCCTGAGCTCAGCCAGCAAGGCAATGTAATGCCGTGGCTCCACCCACCCTAAGCGCATGCACGCTGCTCCAGTCGGTGAACCTCAGCCGCCACAAAGTTCCTCCATGGGCAAGTGTCTTCCACCCTCCCCAGGAAGAGAGCAGTCCTCCGGACACTCGATCTCTCCCCCACGCATCCCATAGCATCTCCCGCTTATTCCCAAACCTGGGTCGTCAGCGTGGTGCGTGGTGTGGCGCCAGCGCCTCAACACTCAGCACCACCACGCCTGAAGGATGTTTTCTTAAACTTCAAAATTTGAACATTGCTAAACTGAGCTGAGCATAAGGGACTGAGAATCTACTTATTTGTCAACCTGGAGCCAGGCAGGAAACTAGCCAACCCCAAATAAGTGGGGCCGACTGGGCTGCATGAAGCCATGGGCATGTGCCAGAGTACTAGGCGCTCTGATCCAGTGGGAGTCAGACCGTGGGGTCACTCCTGGGTCTGGGTTCCTAACTAACATACTAAAATGCCAGCAGAATAGGCCTAACGGTCTTTCGTGTCTGCTCGTTTGGTCAGCCCCACCCTGGGTGCTGACCTTGCTATCCCTCGCCTTCTCTGGCTTCTCCTTCCCAGTTCTGGATATTCTTGCTGCATTGGATTTTGCTTCCAGAACCCTTCCCTGTACCTGTCCCACCCCTCTTAAACCCCTCCACTGTCTCTGCCTCCACCAGCCCCTAGGCAGTGCATTCCATGGCTCCACCACCCTCTCAGTGAAGTAGCACTCCTCCTTTCTCCCTGAATCTTCCTCCTCCAGCTTCCACCCATGCCCTCTAGTGGCCCCTTCCTCCTTCCTTAGAAGCACCCTGACTGTTCCTCCCTATTTACCCTCTTCATGTACCTGAAGACCTCTATCATGTCCCCCGGTCCCTTCTCTCTTCCAATGTGTACATATTTAGCTCTTCAAGCCTCTCCTCATAGGTCCTGTTCCCCAAGCCCCAAATCATTTTGGTTGCCCTCCTCTGGACCCTCTCCAGGAGGTTAATGTCCCTCTTTAAGTGTGGCCTCCAAACTGCACGCAGTACTCAAGTGGCCTCACCAAGCAGTTATACAGAGAGTATCACTTCCTCCTTCTGGAGGTGATCCCCTAGCGATGCATCCCAGCATCCTGTTGGCCTTGGCTGCTGCCCTCCTACAAGTCTCAGAGTTGTTCATCTTGACATCCACCACCACCCCAGGTCCCTCTCAGCCATCGAGACTTGTAGCATTTCCCCCAGGGTGTACACTTGGCCTGGGTTTCTGGCCCCAGGTGGAGTACCTTGCATTTCCCTACATTGAACCTCAGCTTCCACTTTCTAGACCATCTTTCCAGAGCCTCCAGGTCCCCTGTAGGGCCACCCTCCCTCCCTCCCCATCCACCACCGCCCCCAGTTTCAAGTCATCTGCAAGAGACTCATCTCACTCCTGATTCCTGTCCTTATGTCGAGATCGTGGCGTTGAACAGAAGGGCCAAGGACTGATCCCTGTGGGTAAAAACTAACATACAAAACAAAAACAAAAAAAGTGTGTGTTTGGGTTAACTGAACTGAATGGGTAACTGAAAAGTCATCTAGGTGTAAATCTCAGGTGACTGAAAGGACTTAACCGCTGTGAGGTTTAAATTACTTGTAGAAAGATCTGGTAAGTAGGGGGAGGCTTAGCTAGAAGGAAGCTACATTTAAAGACTGCCTTAGAAAGATTCTGCTAATAGCTTGGTAGAAGACACCAAGAGAAAGGACTGCTGTGTGACTGAACTTCTCTGCTGGGACTAAAGTAGAAGAACTTTTGCATTTGGACCTTTAATTTAGGGTAAAAACTAACATACAAAACAAAACAAAAAAAGTGTGTGTTTGGGTTAACTGAACTGAATGGGTAACTGAAAAGTCATCTAGGTGCAAATCTCAGGTGACTGAAAGGACTTAACTGCTGTGAGGTTTAAATTACTTGTAGAAAGATCTGTAAGTAGGGGAGTGGCTTAGCTAGAAGGAAGCTACATTTAAAGACTGCCTTAGAAAGATTCTGCTAATAGCTTGGCAGAAGACACCAAGAGAAAGGACTGCTGTGTGACTGAACTTCTCTGCTGGGACTATATTGCCCTCCTTCCCTCCCCAAAGGTAGTTCTATTTTTATAGGCACAGGATTTGACTGACAACAGGAACTTCCTGTTTAGGGGCAGGAAGTGAGTGATCACAGAACCACCAAGGACCCACCATCCTAGAAGGGCAAGAGTAGCTCTCTGGCCCTCTAGCTGCTGGAGGTCTGCCTCTGAACAAGTAAGTGGTCTACTGAGAAATATAGGATATTCTTGTCTCAGAACAGGACAATCAGGAGCTTAAAGGGCACACAGGCAGAAAGTAAGGAGAGAGAGAGAAAAAAACAGACGAAAGAGTAAGGATTGCAAACAGTTAAGGGGTCAGAAATAAGACATGATTGGAGTGGTGCAGTGCAGTGGCTGTGGAGCAGCAGTCTTCCAGGAGATGTTCTGGAGGATGCGGTGTTGTCCCATCTGCAGGCACTCTCTGGGCTGAGGAGGAGGTTGCTCATCTCCAGGCTGAGTTGGCCAGGATTTGTGGGACCTCCTCTTCCATCCAGGGACCACCAGTGCCACTGCCGTTGCCTCAGAGGTTGCCAAGAAAGAGGAGCGGTTGGACCACAGTGGGCTCAGGGAGGTGAGGTGGTGGAACAGAGGCACATCCCTCCAGTTGTACCTCTCCACAATTCCTATGCCATTCTGGCAAGTGTGGTTCCTCTATGGAGGCACCCACAGTGGAGACCAAGGAGGATGCTGGGAACCTCCACAAAGGAGACCCACAGGAGGGTGGCAGGGACCCTGCAGGGAAGGAAACAACTCCTGGTGGGGACTCCATTGTTAGGAAGGTAGAACTGGGCAAGGAAGGAGAGGGAGGTAAGGTGCCTGCCTGGCGCCATGGCTTGGAGGGACAGGGAGGCGATCCTCAGGATTACCAGAGCAGCTGCACAGGAGGGAGCTGGATGTCATTGTCCACCTAGGGACAAATGACCTGGCTAAGAAAGGGATTAGAGAAGTGCAGGAAGAGTTTGTGGAATTGGGGGAGGGGCCTTAGTCAAGCAGCACGCACGTAACCTTCGGAGGTGCTACCATCTATGGCATAGGAGAGGCTAGGATGTTCTGTACCATGGGATTCAATCAGTGGTTGAAAACTGGTGTGGAGCTCAGGGATTTGGCTTCATTGGGGACTGGGGTCCACCTGGAATGATGCAAGCCTATACTGGCATGATGGGCTGCATCTGTCCGGGGGAACCAGGATCCTAGGTGATAGGTTTAAATGCTTCATTGGCAAGCTTTAAACTAGCAAGGGGAGCCACTGGAAAGAGCAGGAAAATCCTAGCCCCACCCAAACAATCACGGTAGTAAGTGTGGCAAACACCAACATGGAGGTGTCGATAGGGAGAAGGGCAGGGTAAATGGAGAAAGTGACAAAGGCAAGAAGGACAGGGATAGGGCAAAAGGGGTAAGGCCATCAGGAAATGGAGGTAATGGTACCAATGCCGTAGTCTGGGCAACAAGCTCCCTGAGCTGGTGGCCTTAATGGAAGAGGGATGCCTGGATATCGTAGCAGTCACAGAAACATGGTACACAGAGAACCATGACTGGGATGTTAACATACAAGGGTACATAACCTACAGGAGAGACAGGCAGGGAGAAGAGGGGAGGAGTAGCTCTCTATGCAAAGGAAGGGATAAAAGCAACTGAACAAAAGAGTAAACAGGAGGAGAGGAGGCACTGTGGGTCACCTTGGAGACTGGAAAGGGCACCACAATCCACACAGGGTTGTGTACAGACCCCCATGTCAGGGGAAGGAATGGACAAGGATATGATGGAAGGCATTCTTAGAATGGCAGAGAAGGGAATACTGTTGATGGGAGACCTGAATATGCCAGATGTTAACTGGAGCACATTTGCTGCAGCCACATCCAAAGCAGGGCCATTCTTGATGCCCTACAGGTGGCAGGCATTAGACAGCTAGTTTGGAACCCACTCATGAGGAGCAATCTTAGACCTCATACTCTCAAACAGGGGCAGTGAGAGGATCTCAGATCTAGAAGTAGGTTGCCATCTGGGGACAAGTGACCATCAAACAGTGTGGTTCACGTTAAACTCAGCTACAGAGTCAAGCCATACAAAAGTGAGGGTACTGGACTTTAGGAGGGCTGACTTTGCAAGATGGGAGAGTGCCTCGAAAAGCACTAGCAAACAGGCTAGAAGGAGGTGTGGAGCAACAATGGGGAATTATCAAAACTGCCATCACAGATGCAACAAGCCTTTGTGTGAAGCAAATAAACAAATCAAAGCGAAAGAAAAAAGTCGCTATGGTTCTCAAGAGAGGTGGCTGTGAAAGTCAGGAAGAAAAAGATAGCATTCCGGAAGTATAAGGAAACACAGAAGGAGCAGGACAGAGAGCTGTACCAGTTAAGGCAGAAAGAAGCAGGAGGAAGTCAGAATAGCAAAGGCCCAAACTGAGGAAAGATAGCCAACTCAGTTAAGAAGGGGATAAAACCTTTTATAGGTACATCAGCAGTAGAAAGACAAAGGAGGGATAGTGAGGCTGAATAGAATGAATGGTGGTGGGCAGAGGGGACAGTGAAAAGCAGGAATACTGAACGAATATTTCTGCTCAGTATTCACAAAGAGGAGGAAGTGCCTAATCCAATTAACAGAAGCACTCTTGATAGAGGTCGATCCCAGTCCTTTCACAGAAGAAAGGGTTCTGCAAGAACTCCTAAAACTGAAGGTGGACAAAGCAATGGGTCCTGATGGAATTCACCCCAGAATTCTAAAAGAATTAAGGAAGGAACTAGTGAAACCACTGGCTACTCTTTTAATAAATCATGGGAGGATGGTGTGGTACCCGAGGACTGGAGGAAGGCAGATGTGATTCCCTTCACAAAAGTGGGACCAAGACAGAGGCAGGAAACTACAGACCTGTCAGTCTGACCTCTGTGGTAGGGAAAGTGATGGAGTCACTTCTGAAGGAAAGAATAGTTGAGTACCTAGAGGTCAGTGGAGCACAGGATCCAAGGCAGCATGGGTTCACAGCGGGAAGGTCATGTCAGACAAATCTAATAGATTTCTTTGACTGGGTGACCAAAGTAGTAGACCAGGGAGGGGCTGTGGACATGGCCTACCTAGACTTTAGCAAGGCATTTGACACAGTCCCACACAAAGATTGATAGTCAAATTAACCAGCCTGGGAGTGGGTCCCAGGGTGGTAGCCTGGTAAAACATTGGCTGGACAACAGGACACAGAAGGTAATTGTAAATGGAGTCCACTCTGAAGAAAGGGCGGTTACTAGTGGGGTACCGCAGGGTTCAGTATTGAGTCCAGTCCTTTTAATGTCTTCATCAGTGACATTGCAGAGGGACTGGAAGGAAAAGTATGCCTTTTGCAGATGACACAAAGATCTGCAACAGGGTTGATACACAAGGAGGCGTGGAAAGGATGAAAGGGACTTAGCAAGGTTGGAGGAATGGTCAGACATATGGCAGCTAGGATTCAATGCAAAAAGTGCAAAATAATGCACCTGGGAAACAAGAACCCAGGGAAGAATACACAATGAGTGGGAGCTAGTAACAACAACAAAACAGGAAAGGGACCTGGGGTAATCATATCAGATGACCTTAAGGTTAGCAAGCAATGTGAGAAGGCAGTAGGGAGGGCTGGGGTATACTGGGATGTATAGGGAGAGGCATCAGCAGCAGAAAACAGGAAGTTGTTATCCCTCTGTACAGACAGTTGGTGAGACCCCATCTGGAATACTGTGTCCAGTTCTGGAGACCCCATCTCCATAGGACATAGACAGGATAGAGGCAGTCAAGAGGAGGGCAACTAAAATGGTGCAGGGTCTGCAAGAGAAGCCGTATGAGGAGAGACTAAAGGAGCTTAATATGTATACCTTTGAGGAAAGAAGGGAGGGGGGACATGATAGAAACTTTCAAGTACCTCAAGGGAATCAACAAAGTCCAAGAGGGTAGCATCTTTCAGAAAGAGACTTGCAAGAACAAGGGCACAATTTAAAGATAGAAGGAGGGCGGTTCAGGGCAATGTGAGGAAGTATTATTTCACAGAGAGGGTAGTGGATGCATGGAACAGCCTTCCTGAGGAAGTTGTGGGGTCTAAAACTGTGGGAGAATTCAAGAATGCATGGGACAGACATAAGGCAATTCTTGTGGGGGCAGGAAGATAAAGGCTGTTGGTTAACTAGGATCTACGGCCTATCCTGTAGGTAGGAAATGGGCAGACTAGATGGGCCTAGCGGTCCTTATCTGCCGTCAAAGTCTATGTTTCTATGTTTCTATGACGCCACTAATGACCGTCTTGGGGATGAGACTATCCCACCAACTACGACCCTCTGGGTCCGGTCCTGGAGCCAATTGCCTATCCATCTGATCATCTGGTTCCCCACCCCATTTCTACCAGCTTATCCAACAGGCCACGTGAGGAACAGAGTCAAATGCCTTGCTGAAGTCTAGAAAGAGGACATCCACTGGTCTACCCAGGTCCAAGGCACTTGTCACCCAGTCATAGAACTCCACCAGGTTTGTCTGACACGATTTCCCGGGATGAATCCATCCTGTCTATCGTCCAGGCACCCTGACTTATCCAGGTCCCCCTAGCCTCTCCTTGACAATGCCCTCCATCACCTTGCCCACCACTGATGTCAGGCTGACAGGCCTGTAGTTCCCTGCCACCTCCCTTGATCCCCCTTGTGGATAGGCACTATATGCCACCTTCCAGTCTTGGGCACCCACCCTGTCCTCTGAGAGATGGTGAAAAGCTCTGCCAGGGGTTTCGCCAGGACATCTGCAAGTTCCTTCAGCACTCTGGGATGTAATTTATCTGGCCCGGTGCTTTCTCCGTCTTAAGGGAGCTGAGGGCTTCCCTCACTCTCTCTGCTGTGATTTCCACTTCCGGTACCTCTTCTCCTGCTTAGCCCTCCCCCACCTGCCAGTGATGCCTCCCCTCCCCAGACCTGCCGATCGGTAAGGGTACCCCCTCCTCAGTATCTCTGTCTCTCCCATGTATGATGCAGCACCCCATTTTCCTGGTGAAACTGAGGTGAAGTACCATTTAGTACCTCAGCCTGCTCCCTGGGTCTTGTGCCCATCTCTCCCCTGATTTAATCCTGCTAATCTGCCCCTTCACCCTTCATCTTTCCCCAATGTATCTAAAGAACCCCTTGTTCCCTCCTAATTTCTCTGGCCAGGTTCTGCTTCTTCCTTGCCTTAGCCGCCTCACCACTCTAGTGGCCCTTCTAGCCATCAGCTCGTACTCCCTCGATCCTTTTCACTCCTTGAGCACTTGAATTGCTTATAGGCTGCTTTCTTTCCCACCACCTCCTGGACCTCCCTGGTCCACCAACAGGGTTTTGGGCCCTACCGCATTTTTGTCTTACTCTTGCACAGGTGCTGGTAGCATCCTGCACCCTCTCCTGATGATTTCCACCTACTATCAGCGTCCATGTCTGACCCAATCCCATCCAAATGCTCCTTAAGGATCCTTCCCATTTCCTTAAATCTGCCCCCTGAGGTCGGTTACTTCTGTCTTTGTGCAGCCTTCTACCCTCCTAGGTCCAGGCAGAACCAGACCGTGGCATGGTCACTCCCGCCAATGGGTCCCTTACCTCCAGGCCCCCAATCTGGTCACTGTCTGCCAGGACCACATCCAGTACCCGTGCCTCCTGGTCAGTTCCCTCACCTGCTGAGTTAGGAACGCATCTTGAAAGACATCCTTGTGGCCTGGAAAGTCTTGCATCATGCTCTGTCCAAGCTGCAGCGTGCCTGCTCCACATCTCAAGTCTCTTCAAATCCAAAATCTCAGAGTTCTGCTGTTCCATCTTCCCAGAGGCATACTCACCATGCCATCAGAGACTGTCAGCGAACCATGAGTAAAGGCAGGAACTGTTCTGTAAATAGTTGCTCAAGTTACACCCACTGGCATAGAAAGTAATGTTAAAGATATCAAGAGAAAAGGAAAGATAAGTTTAATTTGACATGAAGTGCACCAACACTGGCGACCAGCCACACACCACAGGTCTGCAATGAGTATTTGGGTACCCAGGGACAGAGAGTTGGGGGTCTCTCTGAACTGGTACCAGTTGGGGTTTGTTAGTGGTAATAATCTGCAGCAGTTAGATAGTTAGAGGGCTGGTGCTGCAAGAATTAAAATATGGTTTTGAATTTAAAGGGAAATGATTATTCGAAAATGCAATTACTAAATGGCAGTTGAAAATATGATAAATGCCTAACCTCTGTTCCTTTACCCCAGTCCTAACCCTCCCCATGTAAATAAAGTGGTGCTAAATTGTTCCGGGAAAATCTGACTCATAAGCATATCTTCAGTAAGCATATTATTAAGTCATTAAAGGCAAAATGTTGAATTTGGGGTTTTGGTTTTGTTAATCCATGTGAGGGTAACAGTATGGGGAAGTGGTTTGGTACAGCATCCCAGGGGGTTGTACTGCTAATATTTTACTCACTTAAAGTGTACTGTGGGTGCGGCACCACGCTACTTTGTTCTGTCTTGGGAAAGAACCCCGGTCACAGCAAAATGGGAACCCAGGCCCTTAACCTTTAACGGCCAGCAAGGCAGAAGTAGTAGCCCTCTTGGTACACAGCGCCAGGCTACACAAATAAACAATGCTTTGAACACCAAGCACTCAATACAGGGTTTCCAATGAGGTGCTCTCCTCTCTAATACATGCAAATAAAGAAGAGTTTGTTGCAATATAGATACCTCTTTGAGGAGAACACCAATGAAAGATAATCAGCCTTGGTAATAAGAATAACTATTGCTGTTACTGAGTCCATGAGCTGCATTGTAAAAGTCCCAAAGTTGAGTCCAATTCAGTGAAATACAAAATATCTCCTCCTCCTCCTCTAAAACAGAGGGAAGAAGAAATATTCCCAGTGTCTATTAATACTATAAGTAGTATAACTGGTATAAACATCTTAAGCATCAACCAGGCTCTATGTAAAGCGTAAAGAGGTGATAAAAGTGCATAATGTATAAACAGTAACCGACTGACACGAACTTGGAAGTCCAAAGTGAAGTGTAGCAGGCCACCTCAGGGACAGGCAATATCCTACATGTGAATTGACAAGCAAAAACTTTAACAAGAGGCCTTACCTGGGGGCAAGCCTCTGCAGAAAAAGAAGAACCACAGATGAAAGAAACAAGGAGGTTAGAGCAGAAACAATCAGCCTGCAACAAATGCAGTAGCCCTGAAAGCTTATCCTAATGACAGATAAAACTACGAAACCTGTAAAGCACCACCTGTAATAATTTCACAGAAGATATACCCTGTCGAAACACTTTGCTACAGAGAAAAATAAAGCAGTAACAGAAGCTATACCTTGCAAAACACAATTTGAATCAGAAGATTACAGCAGTAATCTGTAAGCACACCCTGTAATAATGCAGCAGAAGGTATACCCAGCAATAACAATTTGAATCAGAGAAAATAAAGCAATAAAATGTTAGCAACAAACAGTAACAAGCCCTGTGAGTACAAATAAAAATAACAACACACAGTAAACCTGCCTAGCCAAAGAAGCCTTAATCCTTATTGTTGCTCTGGTAAGGTTCTTTGCTCCATCCTTTCAAGCAACCAACCTGAAGAAAAGAGCTCAGATGAAGCTATGTGCCTTGGCCAGCAAACATAGTCTTCTACCTCCAAGGTATCAACTAACCTGACCTTTTAACCCTTCCTTCTGTTGGAAGGAGACAGTTTATCAGCTCCACCCCTGATACACACCTAATCCCTAGAAGAGCTGTGGGAGGAAAGCAACTAATTCTTTCAATGTGAGAAGGAGACTAAAACACCTGTGAGACAAAAAAAACTTTTAGTAAAAACAAAATAAAATAGTGGCAAACAGTAATTTGCTTAGCCTAATGAAAAAGTCACAAAAATGTAAGCACCATCTGTAATAATTTCACAGAAGATACACCTGTAAGAAACACTTTGCTACAGAGAAAATAAAGCAGAAATGGAAGATATACCTTGCAAAACACAATTTGAATCAGAAGATTACAGTAGTACTCTGTAAGCACACACCTGTAGGCATACCCTGTAATATGCAGCAGAAGGTATACCCAGCAACAACAATTTGAATCAGAGAAAATAAAGCAATAAAATATTAGCAACAAACAGTAACAATCCCTGTGAGTACAAATAAAATAACAACACACAGTAAACCTGCCTAGCCAAAGAAGCCTTAATCCTTATTTTTGCTCTGGTAAGGTTCTTTGCTCCATCCTTTCATGCAACCTAGAAGAAAGAAGCTCAGGTGAAGGTAGGTACCTTGGCCAGCAAACCTAGTCTTCCACTGTGTACAGTCCATAGTCTGGCAGGAAATATGATTCTGTGGTCTATGTCTGCTGCTCAAAGCATAGCATGAACACCATCAAACCTTCTTTTCCTTTGCCTCATGGCATAGCTTAAATCAGTGTGCATCGAGCGGTCTGTCCATTCTGCAACAAAGGCCCATTTGGTGCCCCAAGCAGGAAAAAGTCTCAGGTGCCCACACCATCAGTCACCATAATGATAGTTCAGGGAGTATCCATTTTGTTAGGCCTTCCTTGTGGAGTCACCAGATCAATTCTGAATATGTACCAGGTGACTGGTGATCGATTCCCCAGCTGATGTGTGAGCCAGTTCAGTAGAAAAGAGAGATGATCTCCCTTACTCCCTTTCCGGCATGCTAACCAGGTGAGCGTTGACTGGCGAAATTGGTTTTCCAGGGTTTCAAGACAGGAGTGGAGATGTGCACTCTCTCGTTAAGGTAGTCACAGTTCCCAATGCAGTGTCAGCTCCTTGCCCACCTCTACTACGGAAGATTTCATTGAGTCCACTGTCGTCTCCAGAACCACCAGTCTGTTAGTAAGAGTGTCAAATTTTGCATCTAGGCCAGTGACTGTCTGAATAAGATGATTGATTTTAATGCCCAAGAGTGTAAGATTTCTTCTGTTATCTCCTCTGGAGGATTCAATGTTTTCCTTGAACCGACTTCATGGTAAGAGGCCCCAAAACATTTTTACTTTTCAAGCTATACAACATCAATTTGTTCTTCTTTGGGTAGCCCGTGCTGATCTATAGGTATCCACCACGGACCCAATACTTTTAGAACATGGAGCACTTAAGAAAGATATACTTTAATTGCTTTAAAGCCGAGTGTGAAACCAAGCGTTGAGCTCAAGCATCCATCTTGCTTGGGCCCCCTCGAAACTTACCATTTCTAAGATGAAGAGGATTTTATTAAGACTTTTAGTGCTGGTCTTTTTATCCATCAGCTATGCCCCTATCCCTTGTCTTGAGATCAGACTTTATAGTATCTTCTTTTTGAGGTAACAGGTTCAACCCTGTTATGAGAAACAGTACATGTAGGCCGAAGCAAAAGGTGGGTTTGGCATATTTAATCCACTTGTATTTTTCTTTAGTATTTTTCATAACTAATGTGATGACTGTTCTCGACCATCCTTATCTCTTTGGTCCCCACTTGTGCAGGCATGGTTAGCAGTGTAACCCCCTGAATAGCAATCCACTGGGCTCAAGGTCATCCATAAACCTTTTTGTACCTGACTATGTGATTGTACCTTTCAAAAGATACAAAAATGGAAGCTGTCTCATGGTGTTTTATTGACAGCTACTAGGAAGTTTCTCTATCAGTTTGTTATAATGGAGCACTTCTGCCCTGCCTTTTAATTTCCACAGTGTTCTGTGTCAGCGTTAAACACAGTTCTTAGGCATCTTAATAACCCTTGGTTGCCCCATTTCGTCTGGGAAATGGTCTGGCTGAAACTGCCATAATAAGTTGAGTTCAAAATTCTCATAAGCATAAGCCTTTAGCAGATCATTATTGCCTTAGGACTGTTTGTGGCTCTATGTTGGAAACTCAAGAAAACTTTTTTGATTGTCCTTATGCTCAACAGTTTTGGTACCGTGCCACAGCTCAATGAGTGCCCTTGTTTTCTTTCCCTTACATATCAGGAATTAATATTGGGCATTTTTTCCTGTGTGGACTTTGTATACTTCTTCCACATTGCAAATTCTGATGACTTTATGTAAATATTATATTTGGCAAGCACGGTGTTCTTGGGTCCGTTAACAGAAGCTGGTTTCCCATCAAGAACTGTTTGTAAATATTCAGTTGGAATTCTACAAGGGCTTTGATAGGGATATGTGGTCTTGTTGCCCTGGGAATTCCATAGGTTCTGGGACTCTTGTATCTCTTTACTTTGACTTTACTTCCACATTGTATGCTGCCCTACTGTGTTCTTTGTTTGTTGTTGCATATTTTTTGTATTTTGTTTTGCTCGCCTTTCTTTCTTTTTGTTTTATTTTTTGGTACTATGATGCGATAGTTCCTTTTGTTTTCTTTCTTGCTTTTCTTTTTAAAGATATATTTATGTATGATTGTCTGTGATTTGATTGGTTGCTTTTTCATTAAAATTCTCCTACACTTTGCAAAAGTGCCTTGGGTTATTTTCTTCCACCTGGACACCTACAGGATGGGTAGAAGGATCTTGGTTTAATGTTTCATCTGAAGAATGGGACACCCCAACAGTACAGCACCCCTAATATTACTTGGTGCCAGCATTTTAGGTATGAGTCTAATCCCGGTGTGGGACTGAACCCACAACCTTCTGCCCACAGGTGGATGTGTTACCAACTGTGCCATGCTGACACCTGACAGAATTCCTTCCCTGCTTGTGGCCCCTGTTGCCATCCCATCCAGCCTCTGCTAGGTGGTGATTTTCTGCAGGAAATATGTCCCCACCCTGAAGAAGAAACACTGTCCCTAGGAGGCTAAATCTTCCGCCCTTGCTGGACCTTGATTTGATAGGGTTGCGCCTGAACCCAGGTCACCAGCATCATGAGCGGTAGCTCTATCACTGTGTTGATGGGCCAGCCTCTACCTCCTTACAGAAATACAAGTGTGCATCATGTAAGTACACATTAGCTTTCCACTGTATACTGAACTTAACTGTACATTGAAACAGAGTACAAATCATGTGAATTTTTGGAGCTAGCTGAGTGGCGTGGTAAGCTGAGGCAGGGGCCTTGCTGCCAGCTCGCCAGCAGCCTGGTTTTGGGAAGGAAATGATGGTCTCTGTAGGCTGGCCAGGAAGGAGGATTGAGAATCCTACATCACCTCTCCTCCTTTGAGGAGGAGGAAAGCACAACCCACTGCTTGATCATCACCTAGAAGAAGCTGGTTGTTGTTGCAGCGGTTGCTTCCTGGTTGGCCAGGTGCAAGTTGTTGAGGCATACTGCGCCTTCACACAGTACATGCGCACCATAACATACGTGCTGGCCCAGAGGAGACAAACCATAACCAAAGTGAGCAGGATGATGGCATGCACTCAGGGGTTTGCACCACCCACCTAAGCACCTGCCCACCCATGGAGGTACAGAAGTAGAAGGTAAATTCTGGGATGCCAGCCCTGTGATGTGGAGGGTTGAGGTACTGGGTACCTTACTGCCTGCCATGCTGGTGACCGGGGTCAGGAATGGATTTGGGTTGCTCGGGGCCAGCGGGAGAGGAAGGATTGAGCATCCATAAGACAGCTCTCCTTGCTTGGGGAGGGGGATTAGTGTGTCGCTACTTGCCTGCCACCCAGTGGGCCTGGGTGGCAGCACATGCATGCCACCACGTAGGAAAGGATCCCAGGTTCAGGACTCTGGGGCCATCTCCATGGAGCTGGAATTCAGACATCGTGCCCATTGCACATCCATGGGCCCAGGGCAAAAACTGGGAGGAAAAAAATACCCCAGATGGCAGGATGAAGACTGACCTTCAGCAGGCTCACACTGCTGGCCATGCACAACCACAGTCTTGTGGCAGAGGAGAGTCATGAAGGTAAGTCCCAGAGGAGCCACGTGATGGAGCTGTGGGGTCGGTCAGAAGGGGTCAGCCAGGGTGAATCAGGAGCACATACAGATTATAGAAAAAAGAAGGTAAATTCTGGGGTGGGTGGGTGTCACGACTGGGGAAAAAGAAGCCAGAAGGGGGCCACCTGGGTGCAGGCAGATAAACAAAGAATGAAAAAAAATACTTATTTTTTTCTAAATGAAACTTCAGTATAAAATCAAAATGCTTTACTTGCAGAACATAAGAGAAACCCTGGTTGGGACATGGACTATGCTGGCAAAACTTACAACTTCAGAATTTTAGAATGGTCTAAGTAAGATACCCTGTTATGGACATGAGTGAGAAAATATCAACACAAAAATCCTAATTAGGTACAAATAATGTTATGACTTGTCATGATGTATAATTATAAAGTCAATGAATATCAGACAGAAATAAAGGCTGCATCAAGAAAGACTCTAGAAATTGTTTCAAAGAGATAACAAGATATATGTAGCATCTGGGAGAGAAAGGAACTGGAGCATATTAATAATAGCATAAAAGGAAAGTCAGTCTGATGCTCCCTTTAAGTAAATTGCTCAAGGAAAGGTCACCCAAGAGATCGTCAAGAGTAGAATTTGAGAAAATCATTCTTACCACTGGGTCATAGAAACATGGAATCCTAGAAACATAGATTTTTGTTGGCAGAAAAGTACCTTTAGGCCCATCCAGTCTGCCCTTGTGCCCACCTACTCTGTCACCATTGACCATAGTCATAGGTGTTGCTCCCACCCCATTCCTCTAACTGATATGCCCCATGCCTATTCTATGCAGGCATGAAGCTCCCCATAGTCTTTGCCCCCACTGCCTCCTCTGGCAGGCTGTTTCAGTCATTCACCACCCTTTCCGTAAAGAAGTATTTCCACATCTCTCTCCTAAACATTCCCCTCTTAGCTTCATTGCATGTCCCATTGTTCTAGCATCTTCCTTTCCTTGAAATAGACCCTCCACTTGCATCTTGCCACTTGTACCTTGTTCCTCCTGTGAGGCACATGTAGGTTTCAGTCATGTCCCTCTCGTCCTCCTCTCTTCCAGGGAATACATGATGAGTTTCTGCAGCCTTTCCTCATATGGCTTCTCATGCAACTCCTCACCACTTTGGTTGCCCTCCTTTGTACTGCCTCCACCCTTTCAATGTCTGTCCAGAGGTGCGACCTCCAGAACTGGACACAGTACTCCAGATGGAGCCTCACCAGTGAGCAATACATCACCAGCACCGCCTCCTCCTCCCTGCTAGAAATCCTTTCCCAATGCACCCAGCATCCAGCTAGCCTTTCCACTGGTTTGTCACACTGCCCAGCTACCTTGTGGTCGGCAGATATGACAACCCCAGGTCTCTTTCTTGCTTGGTCACTGTAAGCTCCACTCCCCCATCATATACACAGACCTTGGGTTATGCAGACCTAAGTGCATAACCTTACACTTTTGGCATTGAAACTCAGCTGCCACCCTCTAGACCACCCCTAGTTTCCTCAGATTCCTTTGCATTCTCTTCACCCTTCCTGAGTGTCAACCCTGTTGCAGATTTTCATATTGTCCACAAAGAGACATACCATTCCTTCAAGCTCATCTGCAATGTAACTTATGAAGACATTGAAGAGGATTGGTCCCAATACCAAACCCTGTGACACACTAGTTACTGTCCTATCACCTGAGTGGCTACCGTTTACCACCATCTTGTGCCTCTCTTTCCTTAACCAGTTTGATACCCAACTTGTCACTTTATCACGCACTCCCAGGTTGCTTAGTTTCTTAACTAGCCTCCTGTGCTGCACAGTGTCAAAATCCATACTGAAGTGCAGATAGTCCACGCACTACTCTCCCTTGATCCACTTTCCTGTAACCCAGTCAAATAATTTTATAAGATTAATTTGATACAATCTCACCCCTGAGAAACCATGCTGCTGATGATCCTGCAGCCCTTTCACCTTCAGGCGTTCCATGAGCCTCTCCTCCAGTAGTGTCTTCATTAACTTCTCCCCACTGATGTCAGACTGACTGGTCTATAGTTGCATGCATCCTTTCTACTGCAGAGGGACAACATTTTATTTATTTCAATATAGGATTAGAAAATACCTTTGAGCACAGTGGAGCTCATTAAAAGGTTCCACGTCAATAATGGGAGGGTTTCAAAACAGACAGAGTATAAACACAATAACATGTACAGATAATATCAAATATAGTGAACAGTAGAACAGCACGCATGCATAGTAAACATAGGTGACTGCAATCAGATACATAGTTGGCATAATAGGACTTTATAGGTGAAAACATGGGTGGGTAATCCCATTTGGAACAAGGGAAGGGTGAGTCAGGGGATAAAAAGTAGCTGCAATACAGAGAAACAAGGCGGGGATGCAGCTGGGTGGCATTATCAAGCATGTTGAGCCATGCAGAAAGGGGTAGAATGGGTGGGAGTGGGAGCAAGCACAGAAGAAGGTGACAGGAGGGAGGTGATGGTGAGGTGGGGAGGGAGGAAGAGGGAGGGAGGAAGAAAGGTGAAAAGAATCAGTCAGGGGTCACAGTGGGCAAGTTAGTGGGACAGAGTAAGAGGTCAGGACATGACAGATAGGGGGAGGGTGAGAGAGGCGATTGAGCAGGGAGGAAGGATGCAGCCAGGGCCTTGTTGAGGATGCTGGGGAATGCAGGTTTCAGATGAGGTGCAAGTCACATGACTAATTAAAGCAGGTACACAACATTGGCCCTCCTCCAGGCCTGTGGAACTTCCGCCATCTCCACTGAGGTGCTAAAAGTGCTGCCAGTATAGCCAGCCCATCGGCCTGCAGAGTTGGATTTTCATTGCTACACCAGTGCCCCAGATTTGGAACAAGCCCAGAAGCTGGAGGGCCAGCTAGGGGTAGAAGGCTCAAGTGTCCCATGGACAACTTGCCTTTCCAGGGAGGAGGAGGTAGTGACTCGATGCTTAACTGGCTCCAGAGCGGAAGTCTGAGGCACAGCAAGCCCAGAGCTCACAACAAGGGGATGGATGTCACAGTGTCAGTGTTAGATTCCTTGACATCAAGGGTGCAGTGGCCAAGGAAAGCTCAAAACACCCTCGGCTCTGGGGAGATGGAGCCAAGCCTGACCCCAATGTGCCTCTGCCTGCCCTAGCTGTCTCGGGGCCCGATGAGACATGGAATGGTTTAGGTGTTGCTGCCTCCCTGTCCCCGCCCAGGGTAAACCATGGCAGGATGGGGAATTGAACAGCTCAGGTAAGGGTGAGTGGCAGGGCTAGACTTAATAGGCACCTCCAGATGATGCAGAGCTAGTAGGGACGAAGGGGAGATAAACAGAAATAAAAGAAATAAAAGTGCTGCCAGAGGGGGTCACCAGTACGTACTCAATTCCTTTAGGAGTCTATGATGAATCCATCTGGCATCATAGGCTTATTCCTTTAAGGCTTTCAATCCCTTCTGGGCCCTGTACACTAAGAATGGGCTTGTGTCCCTCCCCTCTCCCTGGTGCTTACTGCAGCATACTGACCCCCACCCTCTACAATGAAGACTGAGCAGAAGAAATAATTTAGCATTTCCAGTTTCCTTTGATCTTCCTCTTCCCATATACTTGAAGAAGGTATTGTCCCTTTTTGGCCTCCTTAGCTATCCTCGCTCTGTTAGTGCTTTAGCCACCCTCACCTCTACCTACCTCCCTTTGTTTTGCCAGACATACCTCCCTGTCTTCATCCTTCTGGGTCTCCTTGTACTTTCTAAACACTGTTTTCTTCTGCACTGCCTTGTTTCCTTCTTAGAGAACATAGTGTCCTCCTCCTCCTTTTCCTTGCTCACTTCCATCAAACAGCATGTCATTGCTTGAGCTATAGCTTCCTTAATTTTTCTCCATTGAGCCTTCCTCCCCTTCTGCTTTCCTCCCTTAAGGCATTCTCTGAAACAGTTTCCCATTTCTTTAAAATCTGCCATCCTGAAGTCTGGGACCCTTGTCTTAGTGTATTTTTTATCTTGTCCTAGCTGTCGCCAAACCACAAAGTACAATGTTCATGTGTACTCCTGTGACATCAACAATTCTGTCTGTATTTGTTAGTACCAGGTCCAGCACTGCCCTGTTCTAATGGGTTCCAAACCAGCTGCCTGAGACATGCCCCTTCTATGGAGTCAGAGGAAGGCCCTGTCTCTTGAAGTAACTGTGTCAGAATGCCCCAGTCAACATCCAGCAGATTAAAAGTCCCCATATTTATTTATTTATTGAAAAGTTGATAACCAGGAAGGGCACCATTGAGCCAAGACTCATTTCAAGTGTGACCCAGGAAAGGGTAACACAGGGATAAAAACTGACATAAAAATAAAATTAGCAAGTAAACAATTACAAGTCATGGTTACAAGACCCAAAACAATAGGTAACAGACAGATACAGGAGTATAAATAAAGAACAGTTAGAACCATAGTTACAATAATAGTACAGATGCAGGACCTACAGGACCACAAAGTGAATTAGTGACCTGACCACTAGTCACAGGAGCAAGCCAGCAAGATGCCAGTCCAACACTGGGGTCCCTTCTGCATGAAGGGAGTGTGGGCTACGAGGAGTTGACAACTAAGGGGAGACTTCATTTATTTAAGGAGGTGTGAGTTGGGAGCACTGAGAGCACTGTGGATGGGATAGAAGTCTGAGGAGCCTTTTGATGAGAAGGAGGAGGAGGATAGTCGGAGGTAGGAGGGGTTTATTCCAGAGAAAAGGAAAATGAAAGAAGAAAGCAGATTGACCAGATGCAGAGTGGGGGCAAAGGATAGAAAAGGTGCGTTGATCTCTGTGGCGATGGGAGTAGTTTGACATGGCAGCTTGGGAAGGCAGGAGGAGAGGTAGGTAGGGAGGGTTCCAGACCAGAACTTTGCAACAAGGAGGCATAGTGAACCATTCTCCTGTGAGATAAAGGTGCAAGGGAGAAGGCAGAGTAAAGGAGACAGTGGTGGGTTAAGGGGGGTTAGAAAAGTAGCAGAAAGAGTTCAGAAGGGTGTCTACTCTGCCAGGGATGATTGAGAGGCTGTGCCATATACCATATCAGCATAATAAAAGATGGGAAGGATAATTTTGGATACCAGTTCTCAGTGGGTGGGGAGGGACTGTCTTTATGGCGATAGAAGACAGCCAGTTGGGATGTAGTTTAGTGCCTATGGCGTCAATGTGGGTGAGAAGTCCATCCAGGTGGTGATCAACCATACCCCAAGTATTTGAAGGCCATAACATTCTCAAGGGAGAGCGTCCAGGGTGGTGAAGATGGGAGAAGACTGGAGGGTGGCCAGTTTATGTATGGAGCCAACAGTCATGGCCACTGTTTTTGGGGGTTTTGCATTGAGTTTGAGTTGGTTTTCCTGGAACCAAGACTGAACTCTATTTATCAAAACCCCACCCTTGCTGGCCATTTACTAATGGCTTCCCCAGGGCTATGTTTAAGTCCTCCTCCATGTCAGAGGCCTGTAAACCACCCTTGTGTGAATAACATCCCTGATGCCATCTCTAGGCTGACCCATAGTACCTCCACCCCTTCATTGTCCCGTTAACCCTTGTATTTCAGTGCGGTTATACCCTCCTTCACATATAAAAATCATCTTTTCTCCTGACCTGTCCTTCTGAACACGGCAAAGCCTGGGATGGCCACTTCCCAGCTGTGATTGTCCATGCACCATGATTCAATTATGCCTACCAGATCCAGGTTCACCTCTGCAATGATTGCCTCAAGGTCAGAATTTTATTTCCCAGACTCTTGGCTTTGGCACGACTCTCCATTCTCTTTTATCTCTCTCTCTCCCTCTAACCTGCCTCTCCTTCTAGCTTCCCCTTGTCCCCTCTGTTATCTTGGTCCTGCCCTCCCTGTTATGTTGTCTTCCTGCCTTCCCTCCCTCCCTCTCTTCCAGCTGAAGTTCATCCTCCAGACCTACCAGTCCTACCCTTCTCTATTTCCATCAACCTCCAGGAAATTTCTTCTCCCTGAGTTAATCTTCCTGTTGCACTAGTCTCAGGGTGGGGGCAATCTCTGCCTTCCTCAGTTTTCTGCCCCATTAACTTCTTTAAATGTTCATCAAGGTAGCATTTCAACCTTCCTCCCAGGACTGTAATTCCACTCCTGGGTGAATGGGGACTGTATCCCTTGCACAGGTCTCCATCCCACAGGTGTGACCGTAGTCCATGGCGTAGCCAAACCTTCCTTCCTGCACTCATTGAAGGACCTGGTGTGGAGTTCCCTAGCTTTCCCTGACTGTGCAGGTGTATCACCTCAGTGAAGGCCACTGTGCAAACTCCTGCCTCAGGCCTCTCCCAGTTCCTAAACCTATCCTGCACTACCACTACAGCGTCCCTTGCCAGATTGCTTGTCCACAGGTGGACAATAACATCCACTTCCCTCTGTACCCTGTCTTCCCTTACAATCTCCGCGATCCGCCTCCAGTCCTCACTGCTGAAGCACCTGGAATGTCCGTACTACCCTGTCCCTCCTTTCCCCTGCCCGAACTCAACCCCCCTGACTATGGAGTCCCCCACCAGAAACTGCTTCCTCCTTGGCAGGGACTTTCCTCCCTCCTTCAGGTTCGCACCCTTGAGAACCCACCTTCTCTCTTACACCTGCCTTGGGTGCCTCCTCTTGACTTCCCAACCCACCAGAATGGTGAAGGAATTATTCAGCGGTAAGGTCTAATGGGTGCTCTCTGTCCTTCCTCCCCTCCTCTCAGAGCCCATCAATGTTCAGCTACTCTGCCTCCTTGTTGGCATCCTTTGAGGTATTCACACAAACTAGGTGGCCCCTGGGTGAGAAAGATGGTGCCCTGTACTCATGCCAATTTGGCCCGTGTCCAGTGACCTCTGCTCTCAGCTCAGAGAAGTGCCTGCATATGAGGCTATACCTCAGTCTCCAGAATGTGTCTCTGAAGATTGCTTCCCTCACACATTACACTGCATCACTCCCATGCCTGATGATTTGTTTAGGCTGTGTTTTATAAGAGGTAACATGGCCTGGATCTCTCACACCTTTCATGAAAATGCCAGAGTTGGCTATCTCAGATCTGCAACTTCCCCATGTTCTGTATTCATAAATTGATCAAGTCTCTTTCAAATAAATCATTCACACCACTGCCAAAGAGACATAGTGTAAGTCAGCCAGTGTCTTTGAGTCCCAGCAAAATCGTAGGAAGAAGGGAATTATGGTGACAAGAAAAGACCAAATCGCTCAACAAGCCTGTCCCTTATAGGCTGATTTTCATTACAACCTATCTGCTTCATCCCTCTACTATCTGTTGAGTACACACATGTTTATTGCTTCAGTGGCTCTCATGGGTGACCTACTGCAGCGCCCTTTACCTAGGGCTTCCTGGGGTTGATATCCACCAGTTACAGCTGGTGCACAATACTACAACCAGGTTATTGACTGGGCTTTCTCAAGCTATCCATGTCACACCTATACTCGTGAGCCTGCATTGGCTGCTGGTTCAGTCATGGATCACCTTCAGGCTGGCTTGCTAACCCTATAAGGCCCTACATGGACAGGGGCCAAGTTATCTGCAGAGCTCCTTTGTCACTACCACAACCTCTGACCTCCCACTCTGCTGAAAGAGGGATTGCTAGAGATTCCTAGGGTTCACTTGAAGACCTCTGGAGCCGTGCATTTGCTTTTTGGCCCCTACCTGAGAATTCTCTATCTCTTCGGATAAGAGGGTGTCTGACTGTGGAGAGCTTTAAATCTTCTTTGAAAATGTTTCTATTCTCTCTTGCCTATCCTGATTTTTAACTTGAGAATTTTGTTATTTCAAGGTGATTTTAATTATTTATTGTTTTAGTTGTTCTGTAAAAATGCTTTGATATTGTTTGAACTGAGCTTTAAACACGTAAAGTTATTATTATTTAATGTATTCTGTATGTTTATTAATTACCCTTTGTGTTAAAAAATGTTTACATTTGAACTCCTACTTCATGCATGAATGGCTTTTATTCCCTTGAGTGTCAATTAGGGTTGCTTGGATATCCATTTTTTTAAATAGATAGTCTGACTATTTTAGGATTTTAGGATACTGGTCCTGAAATTCTATATCCTAAAACCTTGCATGTTAACTTTGGGATATCTTAAAATTCCAAATCTTCCTATCCCAAAATATCCTAAAGTGCTTTAGGACTTTAGGATATCCTAAACTGAATCTAGCAATATCTGACAATTGGATATGTACTCGAACAGTGATCATCCTAAAATCTGACTAACCACGGTTGGATTGGATTTTGAGATATCCGAGCATCTCTAGTGCTGTTACTTCAGCTACTTCTCTTCATTCTTATTGATTCTTTCCTGGTGCATTATCATCAATGCAGGCCCTCTTTTCCCAGTTCTGTGGCCCATGTGGCAGATCAGTGGTGATCCTCAAATGCTGCAATTCTTCTGCTTCATCTTGCAGAAATTCAAACATCTGAGATCCACGTCTGAAGACATCCTTGGCCAAACTGGAAATGGCTTCTGAAATGTTACAATTCTTTCCATAAAATGTTATCTCATGTAGTCCGTCTCTCTGATATACTATGTGTTTTGTCCCAGGCCTGATAAAGTGAACTCTAAATAATATGAAAGTTTAAGGAATGCACCATCATGGGTGTGAAAACCTGTTCTAAAAATCAAACAGAACCCCATAGAACCACTCAGTTTGAAAATTAAGAGGCAAAAGACCTTCGCCCTTTAAAACAGTTCTAGTCATTTGAGATGGAAATATAAAATTAGCATCGATACTGGCCGGTGGTGTGGAGGTATGGGGCGTTGAGTGCCTTACCTCCTGCCATACTGGCAACCTGTGTTCATGAACAAGTATGGGTCACTGGGGTCGGCAGGATGGGAAGGGATTGAGTATCAGGATATCTCTCCTCTCCTGGGAAAGGGTAGCAGTTATATTCTCTTTATGAAATGGCTTGAGAATTTCAAGGCATCTGATTGGATGTCAACAGTGTGTTAAAGTTTCTAACACACAAGCTAGATCAGGCTATGCCAGTTGGGCACTGATCCCAGTGAAGTGCCAACATAGAACGTTCAGAAAAGCAAACACAGCCATCTTGTTTCATGCCATCACTGAGCAAGAAAAATAAAAATAGTCAGCGTGAGAAAATAACTGTCCACTATGTCTGACACCAGTTTCAATATAAGTTTTAGTGAGGAAGATCTCATGCCGTTCCTTGACCCTCAGAATGAGCATGTAGACCAATAAATTGAAAAAATGCAGCGAGATGTTCTGTGCTGCCAACCACGACTACAGAGCCGATCATGGTAAGCAGTTTGAAAGCCTAAGTGACATTCAGCTAGACAACTAGAGCTTAAAAAAAAGAGAAAAATACAGTGAGAGCTACTGCTTGGGCACTAAAAGGTATGGGGGTGGTCAATGGCAACAGGTACCATAATCAATTGGAAAACCACATCTAAATCAGAGCTCAATGCCATCTTCTGAAAGTTTTATGCTGGGCGCATACGACTGCAGGGCAGAAGTATGCAGTCTCCAGCTTTTGCAGTCTGTGCACCACATTGAATAGGCACCTAGGTTCCACTGCTGCTGGCTGCTCAATGAACATAATCACTGACACTGAATTCAAATCGAGCAATGCAATGTTTACAACAAAAATGAAAGCTTACAGGCGTGCCCAAAAGACACTTCACAGAATCATGACCCCCTCACTGATGCCGAATTAATAAAATTAAGAAATTCCTCAGCACTTTCTCCCTTAACCGTGCCTGGCTTAGTTCACAAAGTGTGGACAGACATTCAAATCCACATGGCCAGATGTGGCAGGAGGACTCTGACAACTGAAACCAGAAAACTTCAACATAATGACAGATGAAAATGGGCTGGAATATGTCATGCTCAACTTCAATGAACACACCAAAACATGGCAACCCACTGGAAACTGACAAGCAGCTGCACGGGCTACATGTACCCATAAGCCTGACAATCCCTGTGCCCTGTTCAAAGTTTCAAAAGTATATGAAACTGTCTTCTGACACCAAAGCACTGTACATGCACCCTCGCAGACTGCCACAAAGAGAAATTGAATGAGCAAACAGTATGGTACTCTTGTGAGCCAATGGGGCTCAATTACCTTGCCTCAGTGATGTCCTGACTCAGTGAAGAAGCTGCCCTCAGCCACTGTTATACCAATCATTGCCTCCGTGTGAAGGCAGTCCAGCTCCTATTAAATGCCAGGTTGGAGAGCTGGGAAATAATGACTATCACAGGACATCGCAGAATGAACTGAGTCTCCAAAGATACTGGAGACCCAGAACTGATGACAGGAAAAAGTGGTCTGACATCCTGGTACCTAAGAAGAAACAGAAACTCTGCATCCAAAACAAAAGTAATTCTGCCTAATAGCTCCCAAAACTAACTCTGCTTACCAGATCCAAAACAGGAAATTATGCAATTTACTGGACATCTACAACAGACCAACGCCTCAATGTCAAGCACAGGAAAACCCTCCACCAGCACTCAATGCACCAACTGTGGCAATGGACAGCTGGTTCTGATTTCAATATGATATTTTTCTGCAAAATAAAATATGTAGGAATGTCTGTCAGGAGGAAATACTGTCTTGCTGAAATTGACACATCAAACCCCAGGGATAAGTTCAAAGGACAGGAGGTAGTTTAAACTGCAGATATCTGAAATGCAATTACTTTGTTAAGTTTTCTTTGAAGCCCTGGAAATAAAATATCCATTCATGACGTCCTCAGGAAAATCCTTTGATTTGCACTAGGTGTCATGGAGGAAGGAGAAAATGCATGTGTGGTATCTCCCAAGACAGCCAGTAATTACATCAAAGAGACTTTTGATGTCAAAATGAAAAAAATCACACAAGTCCTCAAATACAAGATGTGAGCTGGATAGCAGGAGACTGGTGCTCGTACAAAGAACCAGCCAGACCCAACATGTAATATTAATTCCCAAAGAGAATATGGCACACAGAAGCAGAGTGCAAGTAAAAATTCAATTTATTCAAGCATAAATGCCAAGTTTTTATAACTCCTACTCCAAGTACATCAAATATGCAGACAGACAAACAAAACTGGAGTATTCTCTTTGGGAATTAATGAAACAAATCATGAACTGGTTCAAGAAGTCCAACATGCATGTGTTGGAGGGTGTAAGTCTAAGGAAGCCAGAATTACAACAAAGAGGCTTTGATGTCTGAGACTAAATTAGGAAGTCCAATATGCATTTATTTTTATTTATTTATTTATTTATTTAGATTTTGGTTACGGGTAAGCCCACTGAGACCAGAGGTCCCTTTTTCAGAGAGCGACCGGAGTTAATCTGAATATAGACATTTAAAGACAGAATTTTTCAGTAGATACATAAATGACACAGATAGAGATTATCAAACAGTATACAGGGTTAAGGTAAGGTATACAATACAGGCGCAAACCATTTACAGTGTTTACATTACATACACAAGAGCAGCATAGCAAGCAGTATACAGGAGAGATAAATCAGGACACAGTCAGGACCATGTGACATCAGGTTACACTCCCAGTTTGTAGGGAAAGTAAACAGACTCAGGCAATTATTTACAGAAGTTGTATTACATACACAGGTGTAGGATAGAAAACAGTATACAGGAGAGCTAATCAGTAATTCCAGTTAGACTATTTAGACATCAAGTTACATCCCTAAATTGTAGGGAAGGTAGCCAACAACAGTAAGTTGATACCAGTTTAGAGATACATCCAGGATGAAGCGAGGTTCAAGCCAGCACAGTGGAAGGAGGCCTGGACTAGGAAGCTAACGGTTACAGCCACAGAGACTGAGGTTGAGAAAATATAGTTTGAGTCCTGACTTGAATTGATTAAGGGTGGATGAGACAGTCAGGTTAGATGGGAGAGAGTTCCATAGGTAGGAGGCAGTTTGCTTTGGTTGGAACATATCCCAGGGATGTCAAGGGATGATTTGCAGATGATCGCAGGGTTCAAATTTGCATTTTTGGGAGAGCAGGCCACTAAGATGAGGGGGACCTAGGGCAGTGAACTTGAATGCAAGGCAAGCAACTGGGTAAGCTAGCTTGTGCTGGAGAGTGGCCAGTTTGTTCTTTAAGTGCCTCACAATGATGCCTCCTGAGAGAGGAGTTTGTGGCAAAATGAGCCCACATGGTTATAGAGTACAGCAAGTTTAGTGAATTCTGTCTCTCGAAGAAACTGCAGTGGGGAGCTCCATATAGTATGGAGGAGGGATTGCAGGAGGCAATGCCCTCCGTGCAACCTTGGATAGGGAAGTCCTCAGATGGTAAAGAAAGCCAAGCTTTTGATGGGTGGACCTGGTTATGGAGTTGATATGGGGTTGGTAGGTCATTTCTTGGTCGAGGAGGACCCCAAGGTATTTGAAACTGGCCTTGACCTCGACTCCTTTCCCTTGGTTTGTGCAGATCTGGAGCAGCTGGCTCCTATCAGGTCCCAGCCATCTTGAACTAAACAGTACGGCTTTTGTTTTCCCTCATTGAGTTTAAGGGAGTTTGCAGAGAACCAGGTCTCAAGAACTGAGAGACTATTCTGCAGTTTTGTGGTGATGACACTAGTTTGGGGTCACTGTAGTATATGACAGTGTCATCCGCATACAGGATGAGTTTGCTGTGGGGCAGCTTCCCTCAATGTTATTGAGGAAAAGCAAGAAAAGAAGGGGACCCAGGTTGAACCTGGGCACACCTGAGAGAAGCGGATCTGGGTACAGACTGAACTCCCTTCCAGCGGACTTTTGGGCTCGATCACTCAGATAGCTCTCAAACCAGGTGAGTGAGTGTTGATCCAGTCCTAAGTGTAGGAGTTTTGAGAGGAGGAGGTTATGACTGACCAGGTCAAAGTCTTGGAAAGGTCGATGAAGAGGGCACCATTGAAAAGCCTTGGTCCATAAAGGCAAGGATGTCCATAGTGAGCCAGATGAGGCTGGTATCAGTACAATGGCCCTTTCTAAAACCATGCTGGACATCAGCCATGAGGAGGTGCTGTTCAAGGTAGTCTTGCAGCTGGTTTGAGACAAGTCTTTCTTGGATTTTCCCAAGGGGACTAAGTAGGAGATAGGTCTATAATTTCCCAGTTTGTCTCGAGGCCCACTTTTGTAAGACAGGGACAATGGTGGCTACTTTCCACATTTTAGGATGATACCTTCCTGAAGTGATCTATTAATGAGTAGTGTGATAGGACAGATGATAGCCGCACGGCAGCCCTTAATAGGTGGGGTTCAAGCCGGTCATGGCCCAGTGAGGAAAAGGGTTAATTTTGCATAGTAGAGGTAGTACCTCAGACTGACTGACTGACCAGCTTTAAGTGGAATTGAGGCTGGGATTCACCCATGTCTCACCGGTGAGATCAGTAGGCCTGGAAAGAACGGGGGAACCACTAGAGTTAGAAAAGGTGTCACTGTAAGCCTCGCTATTATTGATGGGGCATTGGTCTTCGGGTTATCCAGCTAATTACATCAAAGAGGCTTTGATGTCTATGTAAAGGACCCCAGACCGGTTTTGGCAAGTCACATTTATGTCACCTATTATTTTTTAAATATCTTAGTAGGACATCCTGCGTTATAAAATAAAATTTTAATACACCAAGGCGGAGTTAGGTGATCTCAGAGAGAAGGCCAGCTCAAGACTGCTTTTAAAAATACTGAGCAGACCTTACACAGTGACATTCATTTTCTGACTGAAAAGAGGAACAACAAAGCACTGAAAGATTAATAAAGTAAGAACACAATTAGATAAGACCAGTCTGAGTGTATGTGTTGTAGGAATTTGCGCACCTAAACCTGTTTTGTTTTTAAGGCTGCATGTGTTGGGACATCTTGTTCTGTATTTTACTGTTTTCCTGATTTATCTATTTTAAAGTAAAGATATATATTTTAAAAACAGAAACTTCCTGGTGTGTCTTGAAACTTCTTTTATATAAGTGAAGCTCAGATGGTTATAGTTGACACTGTGCATGTGCTTATTGTGCTACCAAACTGGGAAACAGGTCAGAGTTCTCTAGGTCTTGCATAGAGTTCTAAGGGTTCATGTTGAAATACCTGGTTAGGTGCCCATAGGCAAAGAAATCTAGCCCCTGAAGGCAGAATTATCTGAGCCTGACAATTGGGTATGCTAACAAGAAGTTATCAGTTTGAATCCTCCAGAACTTGGGACTAAGGTGACTCGAACCCACAAAACAGACAAGACGGTTACCTTGTTCTGTTAAACTGTTCACAATTCTATGCTCAGAGGTTGGCACTTTGGGAGTAGAGGGCTGACCTGCTGAGTGGGCTTGTGACAGACTGGTTGGCAGTGGTGGCATATAAAGTTTGGTGGTATAAGCTTTACTCTTCAGTGTGTCAGCTTGAGACAGTTTAGCTCACTTGGAAAAAAGAAAGGCAGTGTTTTATTTCAAAAGGAAACAGAACTATATCCCTTGGCTTACAGTCAAGTTCCTACCTATTTATTTTTTTTTCTAAAGTGCCAGTCAGAGTAGCAGTAGTCAGAAAGATGGCTTCCAACCATAGCAGGCACACTGTAGAATACTTAAAGCAGTTGTGTGGGACAGAGAGTCCCGTTCAAGGGGACAGCCAAAAACAGACCTTCATAGAGGCCCTGATGGTAGCAGATACCCAGAGCAGTGAGTCACTGACCATGACTGAAAAGGACCAAACCTCGAGTGTGGCAGGGCTAGCAGCCAGTGCTGTGTCCAGGTCCAGTAAGGAGGACAGAAGGGCCACTGTCAGTGAAGAGCCACAGCAGCAGGGGATGGTCATCAGTATCTTGAATCCAGAAGTACTCAGACAGCAAATTGAGTTGCTCAGGATGGAGCTGGAGTTCAGAAAGAGAGGAGCAAAGAGCTGAGAAGCAGAGTGGGAGCGACAAAGAAGCAGAGGGGAACAGCGAGAGGCAGAGTGACAACAGAGGGAGGCAGACCGTGAGAAGCATGAGCGCTGGGAAACTGCAGAGGAGAAGAGAGAGGAGCGCCAGTAGTAACACTAACTGGAGAAGCTACGACTCCAACCAGCTGCACCAGAGCAGGAAAGTGGCTTGGGTTTAACTGGGACTGCAGGACTGGGTTACAAATTGAACTCCAAATTAATAGCCAAGTTTAAAGAGGAGAGGATATGGATGTCTTTTAAATTCTTTTGAAAAGTTTATATTCAGGCTAAAATTCCTAAAGAGTCCTGAGTTTTCAGCTATCCCCGCACTTACCAGGAAAGCTCGGGATGCTTTGGGTCAAATGGACGATGAGGACAGTAATGATTACAGCAAGCCAAAATTTGCAGTGCTAAAAAGTTTGAATTAACTGCTTAATCATACAGAGCTAAATTCCGTAAGCTCAGGAGAGTCCTGATATGAGCTAAGAGGAGCTGGCCACGAAACAACGTCAGTTTTAAAACATTGGTGGGAAGGAATTGAGGCAAACTCTGTTGATAAAAGTGAAAATGTGATTTTATTAGAACAGTTTTATTGGGCATGCCCAGCAGAGCTAAAAACCTGGCTAGAGGACTGAGATACCAAAACAGTGCAACAGGCTGATGAACTCTCGGACCGCAATGCCAAGAGCAGACCTGCTCTGAGAGCGAATGGGCGGGCGTGACAGTGCAGAAAGGGAAGAACATGCCTTCAGGACAGCTAAAACCTCACTGCCTCCACCAAAACCAGTTAGCCCCAGGTTTCAGAGAAATGATTTATCTGAGAGAAGAACTGAATGTTGGTTGTGTAAGGAAACTGGACATATTGCCAGACAGTGTCCCCAAAAGGCCAGCAATAATTTGCACAGCATGGTACCAGGAAAGAAGTGGGTTGTTTGCATGTCCCTGGAAGCATGCCAGTGAACACGAGGAACACATGCACCCAGACATGGTGAATGGTGTACAGATGCAGGGGTTAAGGGATACAGGGCATCCTGACATTGGTAAAGGGATCTGGTACAGCCTGGTCAGCTTATACCCAATAAATACGTCACTGTACAGGACTTTGTGGGTGAAGAGAAAACATTGCCACTGGCCAGTGTTCTCCTGGACTGGGGTAAAACAGGGGAACTGTGCAGCAGGTGGCTATAGCCAAAACATTAGCAGTGGATGTGATCCTGGGTAACAATCTCCAGCAGGGGATGGTATGTGCAGTTGCCCATAGCCAAGTGGCAAAGGAAAATAGTAGTTCCCGAACCACACAGAAACCAGTGTGGAAACCACTGAGAGGCTGGTTCCCCAGCCTGTGTCTCCAGATGGGAGCCTGATAAAAGGGGTAGAAATTTCCCAGTAACAAGTGACCACACACCTACAGAGGGTTACTCCAAAGAGGAGGGTGACCCCTTGTCAGAGGGTTGGGATTGACAGTGATCCTGAGGGCCCTGATACTAGTGCTAGAGACCCTAGTTTAGTGACTGAAGGGACCTGTCCCATGCCTTGCAACTGTGTGAGGGGTTTGCAGCTGCTCAGAGGGTGACCCTAGTTTAGAGAAGCTGAGGGCTTGGGCAGACTGTGACAGAACACAGGAGGTGACGGCAGACATAAGGTTTATTGGGAAAATGGACTTATGTATACTCAGGCAGTACAGACAGAGGGAGGATGCTAGGTAGGCAGCTTGTCATTCCCAGGAGTATCGTGAGCAGTTGCTCAAAACTGCACATGTTATTCCCTTGTCTGGTCATCTGGAATCATGCGCACTATGCAGTGGTTGGCCCAGAATTTCTACTGGCCTAACTTTACCCAGCAGGTGAAGGAGTATTGCAGGTCTTGTCACGGTGCCAATAAATAGGGAAGGCAGGCAAGAAGACCCAGGCTGCCCCTGATCCCATTGCCCATAGTGGAGGAGCCATTCTAGAGGGTGGAATGGATATTGTGGGGCCTTAAATACCCCCAGCTCCTCAGGGAAGAGATTCATCCTGACTGTGGTGGATTATGTCACCTGGTACCCAAAGGCAGCTGCCCTATCCTCTCTGAGGACAGACAAAGTGGCAGACGCTTACTTGGGATTTTCTCCCATGTTGGGTTTCTGCAGGAGGTAATCACCGATCAAGGGGTTCTTCATGTCGGACCTGATGAAATGTTTATGGGAGAAGCGTGGGGTGGTGCAGAGATGCACAACACGTATCACCCACAAGCCAATGGACTTGTGGAATGATTCAATGGTACCCTGAAGTCAATGCTCCGGGTGTTTGCTGAACAGCATGGGAGGAACTGGGAGAAATACCTTCCCCACCTGTTGTTTGAATACAGGGTGGTGCCCCAGGAATCGACAGGATTTTCCCCTTCGAACTCTTTATATGGACGCTGGGTACATGGGCCCTAGACTTGATCTGGGAAGGCAAGCATGCCACCCAGGGAACTCCCATTGTGGATTACGTCCTTAGGTTTAGGAAAAGGCTGAAGGAGCTTATGGGGACTGCCTAGAGCAACCCAGCAGCTGCCAACAGAAACAAAAGTGTGATACGACCGCAGAGACAGATCTTGCTCATACATGGTGGGTCAGGAAGTCATGGTCCTTATTCCGGTCTGGAAAGACAAGTTGCAAGCTCAGTGGGCAGGACCGTACAAAGCGGTTGGGAAGGAGAAAACAACGTGAACTACATTGTGGAGTTACCTGACCGAAGATAGACAGAAAGGATGTACCATGTCAACATGATGAAGCCATATGCAAATAGGGCTGACATGGTGTTTGCAGTGTGTAGTCATGGGAGGGGATGGAAGAAGAAGACCCTGTTCTGGACTTGCTGGTAGAGAGTAAACAGGAGTCCTCTGTGGAGCAGTAAAATTGTCTCCCAGCTGACCCCGGCCAGATCCAAGAAGTAAGGGAGGTTTTAGCAGACTTTGCCCCTTGTTTAGCACCAAGCCTGACTAACCCCTTAGCGACACATGATGTGGAGACAGGGACACAGACGCCCATATGGTGGACAGCGATCGGTGTCAGAGGCTGTCCAAAAGGACATTAGGAGGAAATGGAGGAGATGCTGGATTTAGGGGTAATCCAGAGATCCCACAGTCCCTGGGCCTCACCCATAGTCCTTGTACCCAAGCCAGATGGCTTGACTCATTTCTGTGTAGACTATCATGGACTGAATGCAGTCAGAAAGTCAGACATCCACCCGATGCCCCAGATGGATGAACTCCTGGACAAGTTGGGAGGCGACCTACCTCCGATCATTGACCTGACAAAGGGGTATTGGCAGGTAGAGTTGATGGACAGAGCTAGGAAGAGGTTGGCCTTCATTACTCCGATAGGCTTATTTGAGTTTAAAGTAATGTCTTTCAGAATGAAGAACGCCCTGGACACTTTCCAAAGGTTGGTGAAGCAGGTGTTAAATGGTGCTGAGGAGAACACCGTGGCATACCTGGATAACACTGCCATCTTTAGTACCAGCTGGGAGGAACACCTATCCTACCTTAGGGAAGTGCTGGGCAGGATACAGAGGGCCGGGCTCACTGTCAAAGCCGAGAAGTGCCAGGTGGCCATGGAGAGGTGGCATACCTCAGGCATGTGGTAGGCCAGGACAGCTCCATCCTAACCAAATAAAATAGAAGTAATCCAGGCATGGCCCAGACCAGAAACTCAGAAGCAGGTCAGAGTTTTCTTGGGACAGCAGGGTACTATAGACAATTTGTACCCAATTACAGTGCCCTGGCTACTCCCTATCTGACCTGACAAAGAAAAGGATGCCCAAGAAAATTACCTGGGGCCAGCCTGTGAGGAAGCCTTTTCCAAACAAAAGGAGGCACTGTGCAGTGCTCCTGTGTTGACAAGTCCTGACTACTGCAAATCTTTATAGTTCAGACTGATGCCTCAAACATGGTTATTGGGGCAGTACTGAGTCAGACATCCAGCCAGGGAGGGATCACCCAATAGCCTACCTGAGTAAAAGTTACTTTCCAGGAGCAGGCATACCATGGTGGAAAAGGTGTGTTTTGCCATAGTGTGGACCCTAAAGAAATTGGAGCCATACTTGTATGGGCAGCATTTTGTGGTGCAGACTAACCACAACCCTGGTTGGCTGACGAGATGGGGAAAAACAATGGTCGATTGTTATGATGGAGTCTTGCTTGCAAGAATATGACATGACCATTCTACATAGGGCTAGAGCACCAATAAGAACTCAGATGGGCTGTCTGTGTGTATGAGGTGAACTGATTTGGGAAGCTCATCCCATGCAGGGAATAGACCCCCAAATTCAGTCTAGGTGGGGAGAATTGTGGCACATGGACAGCTGGTTCTGATTTCAATATGATATTTTTGTGCAAAATAAAATATATAAGGGAATGTCTGTCAGAAGGAAATACTGTCTTGCTGAAACTGACACATCAAACCCCTCAGGGATAAGTTCAAAGGACAGGAGGTAGCTTAAACTGCAAATATCTGAAATGCAATTACTTTGTTAAGTTTTCTTTGAAGCCCTGGAAATAAAATATCCATTCATGACATCCTCAGAAATCCTTTGATTTCCACTAGGTGTCATGGAGGAAGAGAAATGCATATGTTGGGGTGTCTCTCAAGATAGCCAGTAATTACATGAAAAAGACTTTGATGTCTGGGTGAAATAAATCACAGACTGGTTCAAGAAGTCCAATATGCATGTGTTGGAGGGTGTCATGTAGGAAGCTAGAATTACATCAAAGAGGCTTTGATGTCTGAAACTAAATTAGGAAGTCCAATATGCATTTGCTTGGGGTTATCCAGTGAATTACATCAAAGAGGCTTTGATGTCTATGTGAAGCAGACCCCAGACCAGTTTTGGCAAGTCACGCTTATGTCACCTATTATTTTTTAAATATCTTAGTAGGACATCCTGTGTTATAAAATATAAATTTTAATACACCAAGGCGAGTTAGGTGACCTCAGAGAGAAGGCTGGCTCAAGACTGCTTTTAAAAATACTGAGCAGACCTTATACAGAACATTATTTTCTGACTGAGAAAAAGGAACATCAAAGCACTGAAAGATTAAGAAAGTTAGCTAAGACCAGTCTGAGTGTATGTGTTGTAGAATTTGCACTTTTAAACCTGTTTTGTTTTAATGTTTTAAAGGCTGTATGTGTTGGGACATCTTGTTCTGTATTTTACTGTTTTCCTAGTTTATCTATTTTAAAGTAAAGATATATTTTAAAAACAGAAACTGCCTGGTGTGCCTTGAAACTTCTTTTAAATAAGTGAAGCTTAGATGGTTATAGTTGACACTGTGCATGTGCTTATTACGATACCAAACTGGGAAACAGGTCAGAGTTCTCTAGGTCTTGCATAGAGTTCTAAGGGTTCATTTTGAAATACCTGGTTAGGTGCCCATAGGCAAAGATATCTGGCCCCTGAAGACAGAATTATCTGAGCCTTACAATTGGGTACGCTGACAATAGGTTATCAGTTTGAATCCCTCCAGAATTTGGGACTAAGGTGACTCAAACCCACAAAACAGACAAGAGGGTTACCTTGTTCTATAAAACTGTTCACACCCTACACTCAGAGGTTGGCACTTTGGGAGTAGAGGGCTGACCTGTTGAGTGGTTTTGTGACACTGACCTGCAAGACAAGCTCACAGATCCAGTCATCACAGAACCAGTGCTGAGCGCCATCACAGTAACACCACGCAGCAATCCAAGCCTGCAGTTTTAGGAAATCATGCAGCAGTGACACCTAACTTTAACAGCCTAGTGTACTTTGGAAAATGAATCTGAACTGGTAACACATAAAATAAATAATTAACGATTATTCAAAGTTTACAATCTGAGTTTTAAAACCTTAATGTGCACCAGCATTTATTGTTTGTATTAGAAGGCTTAATGCATTTCTCTTGCATGTTGTAGAAGGCTTAATGAAATGTGCACCAGCCTTTCTCTTGCATGTTGTTAACAACTTAACTTAGTTGTTAAAAAGTTGTACTTACAGTATAACACTGTTATCTTTAGTACAATTTGCTGTTCAAAACTACTCACCAGTATAAAACTGTTCTTATCTTCAAACAAATGGAACTAATTTTTCCAAAGTAGTGTTGTTTCATCAAATAAATGTAATGTTAGGCAAATTAAACATATCTACATTTGTTATTTTATTCCAAAAATTCACAAGCCATTTCATAACTGCAACAAAGCCACAACTGGGTGTGTGTTAGACACTAACACATGGCTAGAAAGACAGAACACTAAACCCGGGCCTCATGCCTCACTATACCTCCTTGCCATGTGTTAAGTGTCTAACACACACCCTGGTGTGTCTTATTGTTATTGATTGCCACTGGGTGAGACCAGTGGCAGTGCAGACAATGAGTACTCCGGACGGGCCAAGGATCTGCGGGACGTGCGTGCCTCCATGCACACATCCTATCATGCATTCCAGGGCAGGGACCTGGGGAGAAAAACTGAAATGGGGATCCAAAGGCAGGATGAAGCCCTGAGCACCTCTTGCACCGCGCCATTTCCCAGATGCCTGGAGCCAACTTGATCTGTGTACTAGGTGGGGGCAGTTTCTCCTCCAGCCCCCACCAAGGGTGGCAAGCCGTGGGGAAACAGGCTCCAAAGTAAGTCCAGGGAGGTAGGTGCTAGATGAGGGAGGTGGGGACAGGAGCTGAAGAGCTTGACTGTGGAGTAAAAGCTGTATGAAAATACATCAACAAATAAAATTAGCATGTGACTGACATACAGTAGGAGGTGTGGCAGATGTAGAGAGAGCCAGCACGTGGCTTGGAATCTTGGAGAGACACAGGTGCCAGAGACCAAGAGTGTGTGAAAAACTGTGGGTAAAAAAGATAATACGTAAATGCATGCAAATTAGTAAGTTTGAAACAGGAATTTTAATACAGCTGTGACTACTCCGTTGTCATCAGATTAGTTCTACTGAGAAGAAACCAATCAAAATTGACTGGCTTGTTCTTATGGGCCAATATTCTAGGTTCCTAGTCTCCATTAGGCTCATCTAAAATAAATATAAGTTTCTCATTAAAACTTTGAAATTGTATTATACAAGTTCATGAAACATACAATTAAACAGATTTAAAATGTGATTAATTTCAAGTTGTTAACTATAATGGAAAAAATTCTTAAGATACGTTAAATGTGATTATTTGTGTGTACAGCATATATATTTTTATTAAATGAAGATGAATGTTGTATGTTTATCTTTTATATATCTGTATATGAATTATACTGTAATGACACCTAGTCGATCAATAAAATTGTACTGAATTGAATTCTATGGACCCAAATTGCACTTTGCGCTGATATCACATACTTTCCTACCTCTCAACCATTTGCCACTAGAATGAGGGACACAGCCAAACAAAATGAAGAACACTGAGGGTCACTAACCCTAATAATGAGGAGCACATCCTCAAAAGAGAGCCAAGCTTAGAACACTGTGGCCCAGATATTCAGAGCACTTGCGCAGGTGCAAATGAGTTGCGCCAAGCGCAAGTGCAAAGATCGCCACTGGCGATATTCAAGGGCCTCAGCACAAATCCCATTGCGCCAATGCACAACCAAAATGCATGCAGCGCAAGTGCAAGGGGCGCTTCATGAATAAGTGGCACAATGGCATATTCAACGGAGAGCATAGCGCAATATCAGGAGCGAACCCCAGGTTGCGCTAGGCAGACTTGGAGCCAATAAGATGAAAGCCTGCCACACAGAAAGCAGATGCGCAACACTGAGCCCAGTGAGAGAGGGAGGAGAGAGACAGAGCACAGAAGGAGAGAGAGAGAGAGAGAGAGAGAGAGACAGAGACCGTGAATGGACTGACAGTGTGAGAGTGGCACCCAGGAGACCCAGTGACTGAGCAATGGACAGTGGCCCATTCCTGATGGACGTAATGAGGGGAGTGAGGAGACAGGAGGAAAAGTGGCATGGCAGACAAATGGCCTAGCAGTGGTATGCCCGACACAGGTGCTACCATGCCAGGATCACGTATGAGAATTTTAGTGACACAGAGATTGTGGGCCAGTACCACCTGAACAGGACTGTTCTGAGGCAGCTCTGTGAGCTGTGCAGTGATGAGATGTGAGGCACCCACTAGACATAGTCATGCCATGTCAGTGGAGACGAAGGTGACAGCTGTGATGTGCCTGCTCACCACGGTAACCTTCAAGACCAACGGGTGACACCACAGGCATCACCCAGTTGGTCACGCCGCCTCCTCACCCAGTTCCTCAATGCTCTGCTGCCACATGCTTTGGAGTACATCCAGTTCCCCAGCACACAGGCACAGTATACAGCAAACATGCAGGAGTTCCACCGGGTGGCAGGCATGCCAGGCATGATTGGGGCACTAGACTGCACCCATATCAGCATCCGCACACCACCCAGGCACAGTGTACATCAACCAAAAGGAATACCCATCCATCAACTGCCAGGTGGTGTGCGAAGCCATAGAGCGATAATCAATGTCTGTGCCACACACCCCAGGAGTGCACATGATGCTTCATATGGCACCGCTTCTGCACTGTGCCATAGGTTTAAGTAGGAAGACATCCCATGGGCCACCTAGTAGATGAGTAGGACATGTGTCAGGGTGGCCGAAGACATTGCCCGGGGCAGGTGAGGGAGGATGGGTGGTGGGTGATGTGCATGTGGTGGCTGGGAGGGCATGGGTGGCACCACAGCACAGGGATAACCATGTTGTCACCACACAGGTGGCCATGCATACCCACTGAGGCCATGGCTGCTCACCCCTACACAGCATGTGCAATATCATCAAGCATGCCTTTGGCATGTTAAAGATGCGATTCCACTGCCTAGACAGATCTGTGGCGTGCCTTACAATACAGCACATCGAAAGCCTGTGGCGTATTCCTGGCCTGCTACATCCTGCACAACATAGCCATTAACTGTGAATAGTAGTCGAGGCAGAGGAGGGCAACAGCAGTGGGACAAAGGAAGAGAAGCTCTAGAGGGTGGTGGGCAGGTGCCACTTGGCAGGATGGACCCCAGAATGGTGCAAGAGGCACATCGGCACCAGGACACAATCACAAGGGAGCATTATGGCAACAAAGGTGAGTATACAGACACGGGGTATGGCCCACACAGCACATCACACATCACAGGATGGATGGGCACAGTAGTAAGCATGCTGGGATGGGTGTACAACACACAGGGCAGGGCAGAGAACACATGGGCATGCAGACACATGCACACAGCAGCACACACACACAGGTGGGGACATGGCATGAATCAGATGTATGACACGCGTGCATAGCCAGCACCAGTGCATGGCTGGCATCATCATATCCATGCCACACGCCCAGCAGCATGGTCCACACACAGGGTGAGGGACATGGCATGGATCAGACACATGACACCGGTGCACAGGCAGCACCAGTGCGTGGCTGCCATCATCATATCCATGCCACACGACCCAGCAGCATGGTCCACACACTCTCAGGCGAGGGACATGGCAAGGATCAGATGCAGGACACCGGTGCACAGGCAGCACCAGCGCATGGCTATCATCATCATATCCATGCCACACACCCCAGCAGCATGGTCTACACATACACAGGGTGAGGGACATGGCATGGATCAGACGCATGACACTGGTGCACAGGCAGCACCAGTGCGTGGCTGCCATCATATTATCCATGCCACATGCCCCAGCAGCATGGTCCACACACACACAGGGTGAGGGACATGGCATGGATCAGACACGATAACGGTGCACAGGCAGCACCAGTGCATGGCTGTCATCATCATATCCATGCCACACGCCCCAGCAGCATGGTCCACACATACACAGGGTGAGGGACATGGCATGGATCAGATACATGACACCAGTGCACAGGCAGCACCAGTGCATGGCTGCCATCATCGTATCCATGCCACATGCCCCGGAAGCATAGTCCACATGCACATGGTGAGGGACATGGCATGGTTCAGGCACTTGACACCGGTGCACAGAAGCAACACCAGTGCATGGCTATCATCATCATATCCATGCCACACATCCAGCAGCATGGTCCACACACACACAGGTGAGGGACATGGCATGGATCAGACACGATAACGGTGCACAGGCAGCACCAGTGCATGGCTGCCATCATCATAGCCATGCCACACGCCCAACAACATGGTCCACACACACAGGGGTGAGGGACATGGCATGGATTAGACATGATAACGGTGCACAGGCAGCACCAGTGCATGGCTGCCATCATCATATCCATGCCACACGCCCCAGCAGCATGGTCCACACATACATAGGGTGAGGGACATGGCATGGATCAGATGCATGACAGTGGTGCACAGGCAGCACCAGTGCGTGGCTTCCATCATCATATCCATGCCACACACCCAGCAGCATGGTACACACACACACACACACACACACACACACACACACACACACACACACACACACACACAGGGTGAGGAACATGACATGGATTGGACACATAACACCGTGCACAGGCAGCACCAGTGCATGGCTGCCATCATCATACATGCCACACGCCCAACAACATGGTCCGACACACACAGGGTGAGGGACATGGCATGGATTAGACACGATAACGGTGCACAGACAGCACCAGTGCATGGCTGCCATCATCATATCCATGCCACACGCCCCAGCAGCATGATCCACACATACATAGGGTGAGGACATGGCATGGATCAGATGCATGACAGTGGTGCACAGGCAGCACCAGTGCGTGGCTTCATCATCATATCCATGCCACACACCCCAGCAGCATGGTCCACACACACACACACACACAGGGTGAGGAACATGACATGGATTGGACACATAACACCGTGCACAGGCAGCACCAGTGCATGGCTGCCATCATCATATCCATGCCACACAACCCAGCAGCATTGTCCATACACACAGGGGCAAGCAGCACAACACATACATGCCACCACATGTAAGTTGCACCCCAACGGCTGCATATGGTGACAGCAGTGGATGGCAGGGCAGGGCAGCGTACACATAACACCAACCGAGCAGTCCTACAACTGCCATGGTTGCCCTGGGGCTGATCAGCAGATGCCTGCTGCATCGCCGAGGGGTGTCGGACTCCCCAGGGGTTGATGTGGGGACCACAACTGAGTCTGTGCAGGGGTGTCCTGGCAGCCAAACAGGCCTGCCCCAGGGGTGTCTGGGATGCTAAAGTCCAATCCTGGCATCCGCCCGTGCGGTGTCGGTGTCACCAGATGCTGGGACCGTGGGTGGACAGTGCACTGCAGGTGTGGTCTCTGCATATGGCCATGCCCAGGGTCGCTGCTGCCTGCCCAGCTGCAATGGCACTGGACATGCCATCCATTGATGCCACAATGGCACTGATCATGCTGTCCACATTTGCAGTCATGGCCTCCTGCATCTGGGTGAGCCTGTCCCTCAGCTGTGCATTGCCCGTCCCACTGCTAAGCCATCTGGCACACAGCTGCCCGAGTGTGTGCACCTCACTAACAAGCAATGCCTGGTTCTCCACAGAGGCCCACAGTAACTGGGTGTACTCACAGCCTCTTGGCCTCCCAGTCCTCATGGTCTGGCTGCCATGCTGGGGAGGGTCTTACCACCACTGCACAGCCTACTGCTCAGGTGGATGCTGCACAGTGGGCTGTACAGGGGCCACAGTGTTGCCTGGCACAATGGCGGTGGGCACTGTAGCACTGCCCATCATCACCTGCATCCTGCTGCTGCCGCTGGACTGCCTGCTGCGCGGGGCACCGCACCTCCACTGCACCCACAGCACCACTATCACCCACACCGGACATGGCTGCAGTGCCACACACAGCCAGCACCAGCTGGTGGTGGGGGGGTGGGGCTGCAGGCACAGCACTGGGACTGCTGGTGCCTGTGTGGCAGGTAATAAAATAATAATAATAATCAGGGCCCCAATTTTTCTGCAGCACATCAGAGCAAAGTTCTGCGGCAGGGTTCTCATTTGCTGCAGAACTTCTGTGCACTCAACACCAATTTCTGGAGCAATCATGCACATTTTACCCTTAATTTTTTTTTCTTTTGTTGCCATATCTGAGACAATGCACGCCATAACACATTTTATGGGCGTTGTCCCCAAATTTTCAACATAGCCAGTTTAAGACCTCTGCTCATGAACAGTATCACTGTGATTTTCTTAATCTGTCCCGAACATTGATTTTGCACACTGACCGGCGCCATTGTGTGCTACTTCAGCGAAACACATTTCAGGTGAGATGTGAAAATGTCAGTTGTACTGGTCATATGGAGGGTGGTAAAATGGCAATACTGAAATCTGGAGTGAAAACATTAAAATGCTCGAAGTTACAAGCTGCGGTAGGAACTGCGCGAATGCACGCCAGAAAACAGTCATTTTGTAGAATTTTTCACCAATTCAACATAGGGTTTTGGAGTCTTCACTCATGAACTGGGACACTGTCATTTAGTTAATCATTCCGGAAAGGTAGTTCTGCGCGAGTGACTATGGAACCACCTTTGGGACCAATTAACGAAATAACAGTGTCACAGTTCATGAGGTGGGCCCCAAAACCCCATGTTGAAAAGTTGGTGAAAAGATTCCTCAGAAATGGCTGAGATATGAACTAAAGTTGAAAAAATCCATTTATGCCATTATACAGTTCTCGGCATTTCTTCAGTTCGCGGTCAGCTTTGAAGAGTGCAGACGTGTTCCCAGTCCATCAAGATCGCCGCTCTGGGCTCCAAAGATAAGTGTGGGTTGAGGTGGGGTTGAGGTGGGGTGGGAGGTGGGTACACAGAAGGTGGGTGGGGTTGGTGTGCGTGGCAAAGAATCAACATGGGAAGGTTTTTTGTTTCAGGTTTTTTCTTTAGACTCAATGAGGGACTTTGCCATGCTGAGGTGGGCTCCCAGCGTGACACCAGGCAGACAGGGGACATGAAGCCGACGGGATTGGGCACTCCCCGCTATGAGTTTTTGACTTCACTGGGTGGCTCCCAGTGTGGCACCAGGCTGCTTGGGGACATGAAGTCGACAGGGATTGGGCACCCTGTTGGCAATGGAGCTGCATGCTGGGAGGGCTCCCCAGCATGGCATACAGACATTTGGGAGTGAAGCCGATGGGGATTGGGCACCCCCATCGGCAAAGGACGCTCAGAGGGGGCGCCGCAAATTCTGACAGGTGATGGCAAATTCCACGGATATTTTCATGGTTTGCCACACCCGCAGAATAGCGGAAAACTCGGGGCCCTGATAATAATAATAATAATAAAATGTACTTAAGTGCCTTTCAGTGTTTCAAAGTGCCCCATGTCCCCACGCCTCCAGTACCAGTGTGAGGTCATCAGTGTCAGGTGCCACGCCGAGCTGGGTCTCTGCACACAGCACCTCCACGCTGTCATCAGGCAAGAACCCAGCCAGGAGGTCATCCGACCCCATGTCAGGCACAGCAACAAGGCTGACCCCACTGAGGCATGGCCTGTCCTGGCTCTGGATGCCCATTGAAGTCAAGGGTCGGGCATCCGTGTTCGTGGCTGCCTCCACCAGCTCCTCTGCATGGAGGTGTCTGGTGCTACAAAACAAGAACAGTGTGTCAGTGGAGCAGCAAACCCCAAGGCCACCCCCACACTCTCTCACTGTATCCCCCAGCCCCACCCTGACTACACCCCCATCCAGCCCCACCCATGCCACTGTTGCCACCCACCACCATGCCACACTGTATGTCTGCATCCACACATGCACAGGGTGGTGGGAGGCCTCAGACACACCCACCCACATGACATGCCATGACAGGCACATCTGCCTGCTGGATATACTCCCATGCAGTGTGGGCTGCCACCTGTCTGGAACCCACCACCAGGCATACCTCCACCACCATGCAGTTGATGGTGGATGCCATGAGCTCCTCCATGGCAGTCAACGGTGGCATTGTTGCCAGCCCACCATCGTCACCCTGCAGGATGCCCAGATGGCCGCAACCTTGTCCTTGATACGCCTCCTGTCTGTGCCAACCTTCTTCTTGCACTCCTGGGAGGTGCAGTGGTGGCATCTGTGTGTGTGTTCACATGCTGGGCCACCTCTCCCAGGCCACCGTGATGCTATTGTGGCGTGCCTGTTGCCCCGCTGAGTAGACCCTCCCAATCCATATAGACTTCAAAGAGGGCAGTGGTCTCAGCAGCAGTAAAGTTTCCTGGCTCCCTCTCCTTCGCCTTCTGACATTCTTCAACCTGTGGACATGGAAAGCAGTGAGGGTTAGTGCCAGCATGTTGCACTGTAGCACCCAGTAGCAGTGTGTGATGAGGCCTTGGACCCCCATGTTGCTGGTCACGTGCCTGAGCGGTTGCAGTACCAGTCTGTGGTCTGTGGTGTTCCACAGCACTTTAGGTGCAAGGCATGCAAATTAGCCTGTGCACAATTGTAATGATATGCCAGTGCACCCTACTGTGCCATGCATTGGCTCATGAGGTGATTTGCATGCAGCGCTTGAATATTGTGTGATTGCACCATGCACAATGGAGTTGCGCCAGAGCAAGTCTGTGGAGCAATACTCGACACGCGCAGTGTGTGCCTCAGTGTGCATGTGCATGGCATTGCCCACACCACTATGACATCCTGCACAGCTTGCATGATGCTATGACATGGCACAAGCTGCACCAGTATGCCATCACCCATGTGTGCACCACCTGTATAGAACACATGTGCACTGCACGGGGATGCTGACCTCTGACTCACGGGTCCTGTGACCTCCACTGAGCCCCAGCACACTGCACATGCCCAGGACTGCGTTTTGCCCTACATTGCACAGTGACCATGCATCCACGCAGCACGATTGTCGGCGCAGGTACCCTATCGCGCATCCTGCACATGTGGCAGGCATACGCGCTGATACACAGCCATGTTCCTCTCTAACCCGGTGGTTCAGCATGAGACAGAGGCACAGCATGAGGGCAGTCAACTGGTCCACGGTTGAGCTGATCAACCTGGTGGCTGTAGTTCAGCCATATGAAGGCCAGCTGTTTGGCCAGGTGCCACTGCAGCAGACCAGGGTGGAGGTGTGGCATCGTGTGGCAGAGGCCCTAGAGTGGTGCACCGGTGTTGGTCACTTGGCAGAGCAGTGCAGGCACCACTATGGGGACCTGTGAGAGCAGACACCGACCACCTGCGGTGTCTGCAGGCACGCATCCCGCGTGGTTCAGCGTCACAGCTAGGTAGGTGTGCTCATGTTGCTGTGATGGCCAGGTGTCATACTGTGGGTTGGCAGGGCTGCGCAGCATGGCCCAGAGGGTAGATCATCGGCCTGGGGTGCTGAGCATCGGGCATGACTGCTGTGCCAGTGGCAGCCATGTTGGCATGTGGACCTACGGACAGATAGGGATACACCCAGTACATGGTAGGCTGTGTGGTGGAGGCACCTTCACGATGTTCAGTACTGATGTCCACCTCTTCATTCCCTCCACAGGGCCGGAAGACTGTAGATGGGCCAGGGTGGCAGCGGAGGTGGCCAGGGTGGCACAGCCAGGTGGGCAGCAGGTGGCTCCAGCTGCACAGCACAGGGAAGGTATGCATTTCCACATTCCTTCTCAGTCACACAATGGGGTAGTGGTGGGCATCGGGCAGAGCCATGGCCGCCTCTGCCGTGCACTGTTACAGCTGTGTGTGTGTTACAATCCGTCGTATGTGCCATTGCATACCATCCCTTGGCCACAGTGTACCGGCTGTTGGTGGAGTGGGTGTGCGACAGATGCCACCACATGTGCTGCGGTGCTGCTGTTGCTGTGTGCCAGGTGCCTGTCATGGTGCAGTCCTGTGGTCACGACAGCTGCATCTGCCTCTGCACCACCATGGTGTGTCATGTTGTTGGCTGGCGTTGTCCCCCCGGTGGGCTTCCATTCTGGGCTCTCCAGGAGTGTGTGGTACCACCATCCATTGCACACTGTGGGTGGGCATATGTCCCTGGGCCATTGCACTGTCTTGTCCATGCCATAGGTGTTGGACAGGCCCTGCTCCACATGCTCAGTGGACACATACCAGGCTCCTCAGGCAAATTCTAGTAGTTGTAGAGATGGTGCTGGCAGCTGTGCTCTTCCTACAGCGGATGTTGGTGGCAGACCAGAGAAGGTGGAAAGATGGAGTGGCAGCGGGCTCGTGGCTGTCATTGAGGGGCCCTGTTCATGTCCCTCCTTTCCTTGCTGGTCCTGTTCCTCCTCAGTCCCCTTCCCATTGTACAGCCCCTGTTACCTGTCCCCACCTTTATTGTCCCTCGCCTGTCCCTGCCCCTGCCCATTACCGTGTTTGTTGTTGTTGTTTTACCTTTAAAGCATTTTCAGCTACATGCCTGTCTCAGTGTATGCTTTGCAGGTGGCGTGTGAGAACCATGCTGCAGTGGGCAGGTGTTGTTTGGTGGTGTCTGTGCAGGAGGCGTGCGGTGCTCTTGTGGTTCACGGCTGCATGCAGTGGTGTGCCATGTTGTGGTGGGACCATCTCCTGGTTTGGTGGGTGTGCTCTATGCCTGCAGGGTCGCTGTGGGGTGTGGTCAGGTGACAGCAGGTGTGTGTGTGGGGTGGCACACAGTTGGGATCCCCTGCTGGACCTGTCTGCATGCTGGGGTTGGGTGTCTGCATCCCCTGTTGGGCGACCAGTCCTTTGGGGTCTGGCCTTCTACCTGGGCCCTGGCCCATTCCTGCCCAGTGTGTGGGCTGCCTGTGTGCATGTGGGGCATGGGTGTGTGCGGCACCGAGGACATGGAGGTAAACACCCATTGCAGTGTGGCGGTGGCCACATCCGGCTGGCTGGTGGGCTGGGGGCACCATTGGTGGGCCTGTGTTGCCAGTGTCCCTCTGGTCTCCAGCTGGCCATGCCACCATTGTGGTCTGGGGTACAGTTCAGGGCATGCACTTGTCCACTGCCAGTGGCCTGGCTCTGGTTACTTGTGCATGGGAGCCCTGTTGGTGGCAGTGCCCCATCGTGTGTTGGCATTCATCCTCCTGCTCTGTGCTTGTGTGTGCACTGGTGTTCCTGCTGGAGGGATCCTATGCCCATTGTCACTGGGCTTCCCAGCCTTGTCCCTGTGCTTCTTGTCTGTGCTCCGTGCTTCCTGGTTGCGCTTGCACAGTAACTGGTTTGCACCCTGGTGCATCTCTGGTTGTGCCATGAGTCAACTGTGCCATTCAGCCATCTTGCACTGGCGACCGCGCACAGTCTCTGAACATGGTAACCCACTGTGCCATGGCACATTGATTTGCATTGCGCCAGACTTGCGCCTGCCTTTGGTGCATTTCTGTATATCTGGGCCTATGGATACCATTGATGTCACTTGTGCAAAGTTTATTTTAAATTTAGAATCTTAAACATCATGAATTTCTTCTTTAAAGTGTGAATTTACAGCACATTTTCGGGTGAGGCAGCACCTTTTTCATGAGTGACTTGGATGATGGACAGAGCAATTTTTAGGATAAATGAGAGACGCCCCTCGTAATCAGGGACAGTTAAGAGATAGAGCATGAGATGTGCTCAAAACATTTGACAGCGTGGTTTAGGAGTGCTGCTAGCATGAACCTTTACAATAAAAGTATTTGAATCAGACAACCAGTCATGGTTTTTGGTATCTGCCAAGCCTCAGCACAGTCTTTTAGGGCTGTGGGTGGAGCCTACAGCCCTTCTGCAATCATAGCTCTAAAACAGCTGATCATGGAACCATCCTTTGGACATTTGGAAGTATCCTTCCGAATGCCCAATGGAGCTTGAAACCCTCTGCCACGATCGCCTGCTACGGAATAACAGCTGCACTATTTTGGCTGTTACTTCCACATTTTGTGGGTACAGCGCATGCACAACTCACGCATGCACAGTTCTGCTGGTGGCATCATGTATGGCAAGATGCCTTTCATCACAACTGTGCATGCACGAGTGTCATGCATGCTCAGTTGTGTCACCGCCGCCAGCACTGTGGCATTCTGTGGCCCCTGCTCCAAACTCATGTGACACACTGGGGCACAAAGAGTTATGTTCTGCCCACCGATATCGGGGTCCCAATCCCATGTGGCCCACCACCAGTTCCAGGCATTCTGTGCCCCCGAACTCATGTGACACACTGGGAGCCCACCCCAGTGTGCCCAAAATGGTCCTTCGTTGTTGCTGCAGTGTTTTTAATTTTTATCCCTGTAAACAAGAAAACGGTCCCTTGTCTTTGCTGCAGTCCCTCCCCATCCCCACCCTCCCACTGAGCATCCATATCCCTACACCCCTACTCCGCACTTATCACTCGGATGTCGGCGCTGTCATCTTTCTGACCAGTATACGTCAGTGCTCTTCAAAGCCGAACTGAGAACTGAAGAATCAAAGGCAAGCCTGCTATAATGCTATTCAATGGGGTTTTAATGCATGCTGATATCTCAACCATTTTTAGATTTTTTCTCAAATTTTAACATAGTTCTTGGGATTTCAGCTCATGAAAATTGTCACAGCCATTTTGTTACTCAGTTCTGAAAGGTGATTTTGCAGGCACTGCACGGAATCCCATTTCAGGACTGATACACAAAAAATGACACTGCCACTGTTCATGAAGTGGGGTCCCAAAAGCCCATGTTGCAAATTTGATGAACAAATTCAAAAAATGACTGCATTCCGAGTGTGCACCTCGCAACTTCGCCAGTGTTTATTATTTTCACGCTCACATTTTCAACATTGTTATTTGTGCACCCTCCTTCAAAAATAGTACAGCTGTCATTTCACAACCTGCCCAATGTGTTTTCCGCACCTGTGGTGCAGAGAGCGCCATTTGGTCTGCAAAATCACCTTCGGGACAAGTGAATGAAATGACACTGGCACTGTTCATGAGGAATGGGTCCAAAAGTCCATGTTGAAAATTTAGTGCAACACCTCCAAAACTGGCCAAGTTACACCTGGGCGTTGAATAATTTCTACAAACATGTATAACATTGGTCATTTGTAGCTCTTCACAGCCCTATCGGTTCTGGCTAGGGTTTGTTTGTTTTAGCTACAGTCAAGAGGTATGCATACTTTGGTTTGCAGCCAAGTGCAGATCATAACCTGTTGAAACAGATGACATAATGACATGGGTGGAGAGTTTCACCATGATTTAACTTGCAAAAAGCAGCTTATGACACAGTGACATCAATTAGGGCTTTCTCATACTTGATGACACAGAAAGCACTTATGTGTCAACCATCAGAGACAGTGGCTCTCTAAGGAATAAGCAGGGTTGTTCTTAACATATTAGATTTTGAGGAAAAAATATAAATACAGTTTTACTTTGAAACACTAACTTTCACTCTGGAGAGGGTGTTAGCTACTGGAGTGCTGGGCAGTTGGACAGGTAACTTTTCATCTCTATTGAACACTGATCTCGTTCACTGTAGAAGTGGGAGGAAGGCCAGGCTGGGGGTTGTGCCTTTGAGGTCTGGGAGTCTTTTGGCTCTCAGCCTATTCTGAAGTTCAGTGTTGATGACAGCTGATGGTGGAACAATCCTTGTGCAATACCAGCCTAGTACCTACCTCATTTGTAGGGCGGGTCTATAAAGCAGATCAGTTTTACTGTGATCACAAAAGGGGGTGAGCGTTCCCATGGAAAAAGCATTAGACAGTGGGATATGTTAAATGTTTTATGACACAAAAGGAGTGGTTGCAGTGCCTGTTTATATCTTTGTTGTACTATCTGTAGCAGTTGTATAGCACATCTTCTGATTGTCAGAATGAGCATGGAATGCACATCTGTACACAGGTGGCAAACTTCTCCAGAATGTGTCTGCACACAATGGTTCCAGGTACAGCACTCAGCCTGCAACCTGCTACCACCTTGGTGAAGCCCCAATTTCAGTGTCACACAGATCAGGATTGCACATTGTCAGTGAAGAGGCAACATCAGCTCCAGCTCCTCAGCTCGGACCTCTCCTAACCAGACCCCTCAACACTCATTGCCACAGAAGACTTAAGCAAGGCTTCTGTAGATCCAACTAATGCCCTGCTTGTCTGGGGAGTACTTTACTGGTGCCACCACAACACCCCCATCCCATAAATATCCTATTTCAACTGTTGCTGCTTGCCAGCACTGGACAAGAGGAGGATATCAATCAACAGGACTGGTGTGCAACCCAATTAAAATTCCTGGACCCTCACATCTCATAGCAATTACTATGGCGGAGATCCTTATCAAGGGTATCTCTTGCAGCAGGTAGTACTCTTGGGGGCCTACCAGAGGGCGCTCTTGTGGACAGTAGCTTTCACCAGCAGTACTCAGTGGGGGCCGCCCACCATGATCTCATCACTCTGTGCAATATAAATAAGTGGGCGACCCCAGTATCCTCAGTTCTATTCCTACCATCTATCAGCTCACTGTGCAGTTAGCTTGCTCTCCAGTGCTTCAACGACGACAAGGAAAGAGAAACACAGAAAATAACTCTGAACAGTTCATCATTCACTTATTCTGATTCATACCCCAATATCTCATTCAAAATTTTATTTAGGAAGTGCTCTTGTGGCAGAAAATTTAACAGATACAATGAGCACCCAGTTTGCGTGAAGTGCTCATGGACTGCCTATAACGGGCTTGCCTGCTCTATCTGCAAGGAATTTAACCAAGCTATGCGTGACAGAGGCAGCAGGAAATTGAAACCCACCTCAGAGAACAAAACATTGCTCTCCTAGAGAAAGAGACTCTTCCCCACCCTGTCGACATCCTCACAGTCCTCTCAGTTCTCCCACAAGCATGGGTCCATGGGAACATAAACATAAGGAAAAGCTCCTTCATCAGAAGGCAAAAGACCCATTCATTGATGAGCACCTCTTCGAGAGGCTCGTTGTCAATGGCTGATAAGCATACTGCTGAAAAACGTGGCCTTCTTAGATGATGATGATGTCGCTGGCCTCTCATTGTTGATGCTGTTCACAGCATTGGCCATTGTGACCTCATCTGCCTCCACTCCAGCTCTCAGTCACTCATTGTCGATGACCAGGTTCTCCCATAAGGACCATGGGGATTTGTCACTGATGCACTCCTTCCTCTATTTGAATCAGACAACCAGTCATGGTTTTGGTCTCTGCCAAGTCTTAGCATGACCTTTTTATGTTTGCTTGCATGCATGTGCAAGAAACATAGTGCCATCATTCGAGTTTTTGTAGGTGTGGCACCCGCCTTCCAATGCAGTCAGTGTGTTTGCAGGCACGCCACAGTTCGCCAATGAATGCTGCAGCTGTCTATGACAGCAGTTGAAAATGCAGTGCGTATAGTTCCAAGGCAGAGCTATGCTTCAGTGAGCAGCAGAGCTACTGTCTGCGCATGCGCCCACACACACACAGACACGCTGTATGGCCGATGGGCCCTTACCAGCCTGGCCCGGTTATTTTTCTTAGGTTTCTTTTATTTCCAGAGCCTGTCATGTCCAATCCACCCCTAACATTTAACATCGCAAACATAATAACATTTCCAATGATGTTTACATAGTTTCTAAGTCTCTAGTGTTGCCTAATGGATGGAATGGTGTTTACTGTTTCTCTCATTTTTGCAGCATGGCAGATTTTGGAACCAGTGGTCAGGACCGGCAGCAGCATTTTGAGCTCGGAGCTCCTCCTTGTGTCTGTGTGATCAGAAAGTGTTGTGTGCGAGCTGAAAGTGGTGAGAACTGTTTCCAAGTACTTTGCCTGGAGTGTTTTGGAGCAGAGTTTTGTTGGCAGAGTTGAATTAAATAGAATGTCTGGGAGATGCATTCTGACTCCACTGTGTCTGCAAGGCTGAGCCCAGTCAAACACCCAGCTCTCCCCTGTTTTTCTCGCATGCCAAGGCGTGTGCATGCTGTAAACTACTCGGTTCTCAGTCTCTGCTGCCCCACAGGCACCCAGTACAGGGCCTGTTAATCATCTTGTCTGCCTCAGTTCCTTGAGAGCAACCAAAACAGCGCAAGGAGTCATGCCCTTTTCTACTGCTGCTGGCTTTTATAGATGGGAGTCACAAAGGTTAGGAAGACGAGATTTACTTTTCAGAAATAAAGAGCCACTTAAACAGTTATAGAATAAATACACTTTAATTGACGAATTTAAGTGTTAAATGGGAACGGAAAACTGCATAAAAGTGTGTTAGTACTTGAAGAATTTAAATACTATTTAGTGAGGGTAGCAACAGATGACTAGTTTATTTTAATACAAGGAACAAAACAGGCATATTTTTATCCCTATGGAAGGCAGTGCAGTAAAATGTTCAACTGTGAAACTGCTAGATCTACAGAAATACTGTAACTCTAAAAGAAAATATGTTTTAGATAGACTGAATCAGAGTGTATGTGCTTTAAACTGACCATTTCTCATTGTAACTCCAGTGGAGGCGGTGACGTCAGAAGGGGATATTTATGGGATAAATTCATGTGGTAACAGTTCTCAGGAAGGTGGAGTTCAGTCTCCTATATTGAGTTGGGATTGATTGATTCTTGTCTCTACAGTAACACTGACATCCTAGGGCACTTCGCCAAAGCACTGTACAGTGTCTTTATAGTAAAGATGCTGTATACATAACTAAGAATATTAAACCTTCCTGGCTATTTTAAAGTCTCTCAGGTTTACAGCATTAAAAAGCTACAATAATGAATGTCTATATGCATTCAACTTGATGAGTTCCAAAATAGTATTAATTTACAAATGAGTAAAGTTCAGCTACAGTGAAACAATATCTTATTTTAAATAATCTCTTCATATCATAAAAGCAACACTGCAAAAATGTTTTCATAATAGATAAATACATGGTGATTTAAGACATAGGAAATGCCTGTGTGGAAAAAATCAGTAGCATAACTTGACTCCATCTTCCAAACTGATTACAAAGTTGAGCAAACTCAAAGTTCAAAAAGGTAAAAACAATGACATTATTGGAGCAACTGTTCAAAATCTGAATTTCTAGGTGTTTCACAAAATGCACTGATAATGCAGACAGGGTTATAGGCAAATTAAGGAATTCTACACAAACGACTTTATATACAAACACAGTTGTGACTGTCATACAGACTAATTTCTGTACAACCTCTCATAAAATATAATTTAAACACAAGTTTATGTCTACATATATTTTTTGTTGCAACATCAAAATGAGATGATTGGCCAAGGCACCTATTTGTACACATTTGAGAAATCAGATTATAGTGGTGATTTGATGCTCCACATTTGCTATTCAGACCTTTTTGTTCTGGAAAGCAAACCCGTTTTTATATATTTATTTTTTGTTCCCATACAACAATTTCAATTTGCTTAGCATCTCATTGACATAAGGCAGCTAGTATTGTATTGGTAGGTTTTGAAATGTTTATTATTCATAAGCTTCTTTAAGAAAATCAACGTAAGGTCAGAACAGAGTCTTTGAAGGGTTACACGCTTTGCCTGGATCAAGGATATATGTCACTATCCGTGGTCTGTTTTTGTGATAGAAGGATTATTAAATCACCACCATGTTAAGTGAGTGTGGAGTGTGTGTGTGTGTACACAAAACATGAATACAACATGTCTTTCCAGCTGCACTCAGCGAGTTCAGTGATATGTTCAGTTCTCTTGGTAGCCTTTGCTATTCAGTCCTTCTCATAAACAGATCGTAAGAGTTCAGACTATAGCTCTGCACCAACCGCGGAGTTGTGCTGATGCTGTAGGATGGAGATGGTCTGAAGATGTGAACTCAGATAGATGCAGGATACCAAGAATAATTTCCTAGAAACGCAGGAGCCGTGGTGTTAGGGGACTGCTGCTCTGAGACAGGGTAGAATTTGAGGTCATTCGCTGTGTGGAGAGAAGTCCCAGGTAACTGAAGCAGTGGGAGAGCAGCAGGGAGGAGAGTCACTGGCTGTTGCTCTGGGCATTTCTCCACTTTTCCACAGTTTCTTGAATTTTGAAACCAGATCTTCACCTATTGACTTAAGTGAAAACAGAAAAGATATTAACGCTATGCAAATTATTCTATTTAGTTTTAGTTGACCACAAATATGGGTATATAGAGTGAGCAAAGAAGGAGCCCTCGAAGCTTTTGGAAGCATTATCTGTCAATGGGCAGTACTGCTCTTCATTTTTATGTTTGCTTGCATGCATGTGCAGAAACATAGTGCCATCATCTGAGTTTTTGTAGGGGCACCCTGTCTTCCAATTCAGTCAGTGTGTTTGCAGGCCAGCACAGTTTACCAATGAATGCTGTAGCTATCTAAGACAGCAGTTGAAAATGCAGTGGCATACAGTTGAAAGGAGAGCTCCACTCAGTGAGCAGTGTAAGATAAAGATAGTGTTGATTAGCATATTGCTCGCCATGTGCCCCCCACAACACACTGTATGGCCGACGGGGTGCCCAGTCCCCATCAGCTCTGCTGCACTCCCCAACAGAGTTCCAGGTGCCATGCTGGGAGCCTACCTCAGTGTGTCAATGGTCCAGAGGTCGACGGGATGCCCAATCCCATTGGCTCCATTGTTCTCCAATAGACTACTGGTGCCATGCTGGGAGCCTCATCCCAGCATGGCAACAGTCTGTATGGTCGATGAGCATGCCCAATCCCCATTGGCTCCACTGCCCCCAAACAGCTTTCCAGCTGCCATGTTGGTGCTCATCCCAGCATGACACAAGTCCCGCATCGTCCAAGAAAAAAACCTGCAAGAAAAAACCTTCCTCGCCGACTGTCCTGACCCCCGCCCCTCACCCGTGCCCACCATCTGTGCGCCCACCTCCCCACACCTCCACCTCACCCCATACTTACCTCCGAGCTTGGCACAACACCGTGGACCAGGAGCACGCCTGCACTCTTCAAAGCCGACCGTGAACTGAGGAAATGCCGTAAGCTGTATAATGTAATAAATAGGGCTTTTCATCATCTGATATATCTCAGGCATTTGGGGAATTTTTCACCAAATTTTCAACATGGGTTTTTTGACCCCACCTCATGAATTCTGTCACTTCATTTTGTTACTAAACCCTGTAAGGTAATTTCACAGTCACTGCACAGAACCACCTTCTGGAACTGATTTATGAAATGACAGTATCACAGTTCATGAGGTAGGCCCCAAAACCCTATATGTTGAAAATCTGGTGAAAAAATTCCAAAATGACTGTTTTACGAGCATGTGTTGTGCTCTTCCTACGCATGCTCATAAGTTCATGAATTTTCACTATTTTCACTCCAGATTTTCAACATTGCCATTTTACCACACCTCCTTATGGGCAGTATAGCTGTCATTTTCACGTCTCACCCAAAACGTGTTTCCACACATGGCGAGTCGGTGTGCAAAATCAATGTTCAGGACAGATTAAGAAAATCACAGTGACACTGTTCATGAGCAGAGGTGTTGCAATGGCTATGTTAAAATTTGGTGAAAAAGTCCATAAAATGACTGTGTTATGAGTGACCATTGCGCAGTTTCCATGCACCCTCATAAGTTCATGGATTTCTAATATTTTCAATCCAGATTTTCACCACTGGCATTTTTCCACACTTCCTTATGAACAGTACAGCTGTCATTTTCACACCATGGCTAAAATGTGTTTTTGCACTTCCAGCAGAAATGCGTGGTCGCTGTGGGAAATCACTGTTCGGGACAGATTAAGAAAATCACAGTTCTGTTCATGAGCAGAGGTTCCAAAATGCCTGTGTTGACAATCGGCTGTAAAAAATCTCCAAACTAATTACATTATGGGTGTCGTTACGCAGTTTCTACTCACGCTCGTGACTTCACCAGTTTTTTTATATTTTCACTGCAGATTTTCAACATTGCCATTTTTGCACCTCCCCATGAACAGTACAGCTGTAATTTTTCACATCCTGTTCGAATGTGTTTTCGCACCAGTGGTGCCAAATGACGAGTCGCCAGCAAAAATCAGCTTTCTGCTAACAAACTGATATTGCCACTGTTCATAAGGTGGGGGCTCAAAAACCCATGTTTAAAATTTGGAGTGAAAATACTAATGAACACCTGGGACGTTAGGGTTTCCAACCATAACGCCCACCCTGTAGAGACTGATAGGCATGAGGGTGTGAATTGGGATTGTCGCCTATAACACTCCTGCCATTCCACCTCTCACCCACACCCAGCAGCCACTGACATGCATTGAGGTGTGCCTTGGACTATTTGGCCCCAAAGTTCACCCCATTCTCCTATACTGTACCCATCTCACCATATTCTTATGGAATGGGGTAAGCATAAGGCTCAAAGACTCAAGGCACACTGTGACACTTGTCAGTGTCTGCAGGGTAGGGTGTGGAGAAATGGCATGGCCTTACGCCTGATGACCCAAAGGCACACCCCAGTGCCTGTCAGACTCTGCAGGGTGGTGGTGGGGTTAGCTTAGTTCAATACTTCATTGCTATTCCTATTATGCATCTCTAACTCCTACACTACTAATGCCAATGCCAGCAAGCAAACATTCGGCATTGACAAATGCTTGTTTGTTTTTGCTACAGTTGAGAGGTATCCATACTTTGGTTTGCAGCCAAGTGCAGCCTATGATCTGTTGAAACAGGTGACACAATGACATGGGTGGAGAATTTCACCATGATTCAGCTTGCAAAAGGCAGCTTACAACACAGTGATGACAGTCAGGGCTCCTCACACTTGATGACACAGAAAGCATTTATGTGTCAACCATCAGAGACAAGAAGATCTCTAGAAATAAGCAGGGCTGTTCTTGACATATTAGGTTTTGAGAATAAAATATATAAATATACAGTTTTTGCTTTGAAACACTATATTTCACTCTAGAGAGTGTATCAAGTACTGGAGTATTGGGCAGTTGGACAGGTAACGTCATCGCTATTGAACACTGATCTCATTCACTGTAGGACTGGGAGGAAGGCCAGGCTGGGGGTTATGCCTTTGAGGTCTGGGAGTCTTTTTTCTGTCAGCCTATTCTGATGTTCAGTGTTGATGACAGCTGATGGTGGAACAATCCTTGTGTAATACCAGCCCAGTACCTACCTCATTTGTCGGGCTGGTCTACAAAGCCTAGCAGTTCTTACTAGTGCTGCTGTGATAGTATCCTACAAATTTGGGGTACCATCGGATACCATCATTTTGTCGGATATCAGATAGCCTTGGATGGCATAGACATCCCGACCAAGGATCCAATCTCCCTGGATCAGTAGTCCGTGACATGGTCATCAGTGATTGAGTGCTTGCAATAACATTGGCTCAATCCCAGAACATGTCATGGGGCTACCGATAAGATAGGGTGACCAGATGGGGTGGGTCCGGTACATACAGCGACAGGATGTTGCTACACATACAGACGCGGAGGGTGGGGAGACAAGCACACTCAAGCAAGGGAGCAGGAGGGGTTTTGAGAGGTGGTGTCACAATGGGTTGCCAAGCTGGCCTCTGCAGCATGGTGGCTGGGTTCACGGCTTGGGTGGGCATGGTGCTGGGTTTGGGTCCAGGTGCTGATGTGTTTTGTTGTGCCCAGCCAAATCTTAATTTTAAACATTTTGCACACACACCCCAACCTGCAATCCCCTGAAGTTGAGAATCCGTAAGTATGGGAGTATGGGAGGCAAAACCCCCATGGAGGGAGGGTGCGAGGGTGCAGCGCTCATTACACATTAAAATGCAAGTCCCTGATGACATTTTGTTGTGCATCAGGAGTCAGAGCACCAAACTGATTTTCAGCTCTCTGAGTTTGCCATAACGCAAATCATCTTTCAGCAGTCACCGTTATGACATGGAACCCCAGGATCCACTGTAGTATCCAAGTTATTCGATGAATCAGAAGGATCTCAACCAGGGATCCAATGGATCTAACCATTGGATCCAGCTATCCGAGGTTGGATCTGATGGATCTGACCACCAGGCCCATTTACCAGATCCTAGGTCAGATACCACCACTATCCAACAGAGGATAGTCAGATTCATAATAGTACTATCTGAACAACACTAGTTCTTACTATGATCACAAAAAGGGGAGCATTGGACAGTGGGACATGTTAAATGTTTTATGACACAAAAAGGTGGTTGCAGTGTCTGTTTATGTCTTTGTTGTGCTACTGTAGCAGTTGTACAGCATGTCTTCTGGTTGTCAGAATGAGCATGGAATGCCATCTGTTCACAGGTGGCAAACTTCTCCAGAATGTATCTGCACACAATGGCTCCAGGCAGAGCACTCACCCGGCAACCTTCTACTGCCTTGGTTATCCCCGATTTTATAGTGTCACATAGATCAGGATTGCACATTGTCAGTAAGGAGGCAGCATCAACTCCAGCTCCACAGCCTGAAACCTTAACCAGCCCCCCACTCCATTGCCACAGAAGACTTAAGCAAGGCTTCTGTGATCCAACTAATGCCCTGTGTGTCTGGAGAGTACTTTACTGGTGCCACCACAACACCCCCATACCAGAAATATCCCATTTCAGCTGTTGCTGCCATGCCAGCACTGGGCATGAGCGAAGGATATCAGTCAACAAGACTGATGTGCAACCCAATTAAAATTCCTGGGGCATGGCTTAGCAGTGAACCGGAGAAGACACTTTACTAGCGCCTTGGGAATCGAGCCTTAAAGTTTAAAAATAGATTTATTAGCTACCCTTTGATAGTTCTTCACACCAGCATCATCTTGTGGTATTCCAGAGCCAGAATGGGCAAACAAAGAACTCAGCACCTGCCTCTGACTTTTTAAAGTGAAGGTGATTCCAGCACAAGGTGGAAGGCCTCCACCTCCAGATGAAGTGCCAAATGGTAGTACAACTGGTCCAGATGCAGTAACTCTTGCCACGGTGAACACCACCCTATCCCAGCTGGCCCATACAATCAGAGATACGGACACAAACTCGATGTGTTTACCCCAGAGTCACTACCTTGAAGAGCAGAGTAGACGGGGTTGGGCAATTGATTTGGCATGGAGAGAATGTCCTCCAAGTCAATGGATGCTACCACTGTTTATAAAAGAAACTCACTACTGAGCTAGAGACTTGAAACCATGGAAAACATGGCTCAAGAGAAAAATGTGAGAATAACTGTGTTGCAAGAGCAGGCTGAGCGGGAAGACCACTTACTTTATTCAACTTATACTACCGCAGATCCTGGGTTTATCGAAGAAGACCCCCACTGGCTCGGAAAAGGCCTATTGAATCTGCCTGCCAAGCTGGACTTGAATATGGGCCCATGGACTTTCCTGGTTCAAGAGGAAATGTATAACTATACTTCTGTACTGGAACTAAAGGACTAGTACCCTACTACTGGGACATTCAATTTACAGTAAAACAAAACAAAAAAAGAGTTAGTGTGTTTGTCTTTGTCTGATTGGCTGAAGTGAATTGCTATCTGTGCAGTTATCTAGGTATTTGTCTCAGGTGGCTGAAGGAATTGTTATCTGTGCAATTAACTAGGTGTAGAAAGAGCTGTAAAGTAGGAGGAGGCTTAGCTAGAAAGAAGCCAGGTTAAAGCCAGATTTAAAACTGCCCTAGATAGTTTCTGCCAGAAAACAGGCAGAGAACACCAAGAGGAAGGAGCTGCTGTTATAACTATACTCTCTACTGGGACCAAAGAACTAGAACTCTACTACTGTGACCTTCAATGTAGGATAAAACAAAAAAGAGTTAGTGTGTTTGTCTGAGTTGGCTGAAGTGAATTGTTATCTGTGCAGGTATCTAAGTGTTTATCTCAGATGATTGAAGGAATTGTAATCTGTGCAATCAACTAGGCGAGAAAGAGTGGTAAAGTAGGGGAGTGGCTTAACCACAAAAGCCAGGTTAAAGCCAGATTTAAAACTGCCCTAGATAGCTTCTGCCAGAGAACAGGCAGAGAACACCCAGAGGAAGGAGCTGCTGTTTTAACTATGCTTCTCTACTGGGACTATATTGCCTCCTTCCCTCCCCCTCCTCCACCCCTACCCTAAGTCAGTTCTACTTTATAGGCACAGGATTTGACTGACAACAGGAACTTCCTGTTTGGGAGCAGGAAGTGAGTGATCACAGAGCCACAAAAGATCCATCATACTAGAAGGAAAAGAGTAGCCTCACCCCACTCCTCCCCCCAGCTGCTGGAGGTTTGTCTCTGAGCAAGTAAGGAGACTACTGAGAAATATAGGAACTCTTGTCTCAGAACAGGAAGATCATGAGCTTAAAGGGACAGAGGCAGGCAAGTAGGGAGAAAAATAAATAAATAAATAAATACAGAGGAAAGAATAAGTATTCAAAACAACAGTTAAGGGCCAGAAATAAGACATGATGGGAGTGGTGTAGTGCAGTGGCTGTGGAGCAGCAGTCTTCCGGGAGACATTCTGGAGGATGCGTGTTGTCCCATCTGCAGGCACCTCTCTGGGCTGAAGGAGAAGGTTGTTCATCTCCAGGTTGAGTTGGCCAGGATTTGGGGACCTCCTCTCCACCCAGGGACCACCAGGGCCACTGCCGTTGCCTCAGAGGTTGCCAAGAAACAGGAGCAGTTGGACCACAGTTGGCTCAGGGAGGGTAAGGGTGGTGGAACAGAAGCACATCCCTCCAGTTGTACCTCTCCACAATTCATATGCCATTCTGGCAAAGTGCGGTGGTTCCTCTATGGAGGCACCAGCAGTAGAGACCCAAGGAGGATGCTGGGTACCTCCAAAGGAGAACCACAGGAGGGTGGCATGGAACCCCACAGGGAAAGAAACAACTCCTAGTGGGGACTTCATTGTTAGGAGGGTAGAACTGGGGAGGAAATGGGAGAAGGAGGTAGGGTGCCTGCCTGGTGCCATGACTTGAGGGACAGGGAGCTAATCCACAGGATCGCTGGAGCAGCTGCACGGGGAGGAAGATGGATGTCATTGTCCACCTAGAAACAAATGACCTGCCTGAGAAACGGATCAGAGCAGTGCAGGAAGAGCTTGTGAGTTGGGGAGGGGCCTTAGACAAGTAGCACACATGGTAACCTTCTCAGAGGTGCTGCTGTCTATGGCATGGGTGAGCTAGGTGCTCCACACCATGGGATTCAATCAGTGGTTGGAAAACTGGCAGAGCTCAGGGGTTGGCTTCATTGGGGACTGGGGACCACCTTGAGTGATGCAGGCCTATACTGGCATGATGGTCTGCATCTGTCCAGGAGGGGAACCAGGATCCATTGCAAGCTTTAAACTAGCCAAGGGAAGGCACTGGAAAGGAGCAGGAAATCCTAGCTCCCAAAAAAATCAGGTAGTAAGGGAGGTAAACACCAAGATAGAAACGTCGATAGGGAGAAGGGCAGGGATAAATGGAGAAAATGACAAAGGCAATAAGGACAGGGAATGGGCAAAAGGGTAAAGCTATCAGGAAATGGAGGGTAATGAGTACCAATGCCCTTAGTCTGAGGCAACAAGCTCCCTGAACTTGTGGCCTTGATGGAAGAGGGATGCCTGGATATTATAGCATCTACAGAAACATGGTACACAGGAACCATGACTGGGATGTTAACATACCAGGGTACACAACCTACAGGACAGACAGGGAGGAAGGGGGAGGAGTAGCCTCTGTGTAAGGGAAGGGATAAAGGCAATGGAACAAAAGAGTAAACAGGGAGGAGAGGAGGCACTGTGAGTCACCTTAGGGACTGGAAATGGCACCACAATCGGCACGGGGTTGTATACAGATCCCCATCTCAGGGGAGGGGAGGAAATGGACAAGGATATGATAGAAAGTATCCTTAGATGGCAGAGAAAGGGAGATACTGTTGATGGGAGACCTGAATATGCCAGATGTTAACTGGAGCACCTTGCTGCAGCCACATCCAAGAGCAGGGCCATTCTCGATGCCCTACAGGGGTATGCCTCAGACAGCTAGTTTTAGAACCCACTCATGAGTGAGCAATCTTAGACATCATACCTCAAATGGGGACAGTGAGAGGATCTCAGATCTAGAAGTGGGAGCCATCTGGGAAACAAGTGACCATCAAACAGTGTGGTTCATGACAAACTCAGCTACAGAGTCAAGCCATACAAAAGTGAGGGTACTGGACTTCAGGAGCGCGTGACTCTGGCAAGATTGGAGAGTGCCTTAGAAAAACACTAGCAAAGAAGGAAGGAGGGTGGAGCAACAATGGAGAAACATCAAACTGCCATCACAGGGGAAACAAGCCTTTGTGTGAAGCAAATAAACAAATCAAAATGAAAGAAAAAGCCACTATGGGTCTCAAAAGAGGTGGCGGGGAAGGTTAGGGAGAAAATATAGCATTTAGTAAGTATAAGGAAACACAGAAGAAGCAGGACAGAGAACTGTACCAGTTAAGACAGAAGGAAGCAGGAGGGAAGTCGAACAGCAAAGGCCCAAACTGAGGAAAAGATAGCCAACTCGGTTAAGAAGAGGATAAAACCTTCTATAGCTACATCAGGAAGCATAGAAAGACAAAGGGCGGAGATAGTGAGGCTGAATAGAATGGATGGTGGGTGGGCAGACAGGAACATTGAAAAGCAGGATACTGAATGAATACTTCTGCTCAGTATCTCACTAAAGAGGAGGAGGAGGAAAGGTACCTAATCCAATTAACAGAAGCACTTGGATGGGGGTCGATCCCAGTCCTTTCACAGAAGAAAGGATTCTGAAAGAGCCCTAAAACTAAAGGTGGACAAAGCAATGGGGCCTGATGGATTCACCCCAGAATTCTAAAAGAATTAAGGGAGAACTAGTGATACCACTGACTACCCTTTAACAAATTATGGGAGGATGGTGAACCTGAGGACTGGAGGAAGGTGGATGGATCTCCTCACAAACTGGGAGCAAGACAGAGGCAGGAAACTACAGACCTCCCAGTTTGACCTCTGTGGTAGGGAAAGTGATGGAATCACTTTGAAGGAAAGAATTGTTGAGTACCTAGAGGCCAGTGGGGCACAGGACCCAAGGCAGCATGGGTTCACAGTGAAAAGGTCATGTCAGATGAATCTAATTGATTTCTCTGACTGGGTGACCAAAGTAGTAGACCAGGGTGGGCTGTGACATGGCCTACCTAGACTTTAGCAAGGCATTTGACACAGTCCCACACAAAAGATTAATAAACAGTAACCAGCCTGGGAGTGGGTCCCAGGGTGGTAGTCTGGGCAAAACATTGGCTGGACAACGGGTCACAGAAAGGAATTGTAAACGTGAGTCCACTCTGAAGAAAGGGGGTTAGTAGTGGGGTACCACAGGGTTCAGATTGGGTCCAGTCCTTTTAATGTCTTTATAAGTGACATTGCAGACGGACTGAAGGAAAAGTATGCCTGTTTGCAGATGACACAAAGATCTGCAACAGAGCTGATACACAAGGAGTGCGTGAAAAGGATGAGAAGGGACTTGGCAAGGTTGGAGGAATGGTCAGGAAGTATGGCAGCTTGATTCAATGCAAGGAAGTGCAAAATAATGCATCTGGGAAACAAAACCCAGGGAAGATTACACAATGGAGGGAGGTAGTACCAACAACAAAATGGAAAAGGACCTGGGGGTAATCATATCAGATGACCTTAAGGTTGGCAAGCAAATGAGAAGGCAGTAGGGAGGGCTGGGTTGATACTGGGATGTATAGGAGAGGCATCACCAGCAGAAAACAGGAAGTTGTTATCCCTCTATACAGACAGTTGGTGAGACCCCATCTGAGTACTACATCCACTTCTGAGACCCCATCTCCGCAAGGACATAGATAGATGGAGGCAGTCCAGAGGAGGGCAACTAAATGTTGCAGGGTCTGCAGAGAAGCCACGAGAAGAGACTAAAGGAGCTTAATATGTATGTATGGGAGGCAGTATAGCACAGTGGATTAAGGCTCTGAGCTGCAAATCTGGAGACCTGGGTTTGAACCCACAGCCCCCACTTGCATATACTGTGTGACCCTGAGCAAGTCACTTAACTTCCTCTGCTTCCAGGTTGCACCTGCAAAAAGCTTCAGCTTAGTGTGTCTCACCTGGTTAAACAATTGGAAAAAAATGTATACCCTTTAGGAAATGAGGTAGAGGAGGACATGATAGAAACTTAAGTACCTCAGTGCAATCAACAAAGTCCAAGAGGGTAGCATCTTTCAGAAAAGAGATGTACAAGAAAAGGTCACATAAACCATGCTGGTGGTCCAGTGAGGTCCAGGTAGCAGTCAGAGAAAAGAAGGGCTTACAAAAATATAAAACAACAAGAGGGATAGGGATAAGGAAATGTACCAGCTTGTATCTAGAAAAGTCACCAGAGTGGTGAGGGAGCAAAGTCCAGTAAAGAGCAACGGCTGGGCACAGGGATACATGGAGGGAAAAGGGTCTCTTCCGCACATTGGGGAGCAGAGAAAACTAAGGGCCATCTCAGTAGATTGGAGATCAGAAGGAGGGTGGGTGGAAGGCATGAGGGACCAGGCAGAAGCATTTACCCAGTACTTTGCCTCTGTGTCTACTAGGGAGGGGGATGGGACATCTACAAAGCAAGGCACAAAGGGAGAAGCGGCAGGGAGGGATCAGGGAGCAACAGAAATGGAGCAAAAGGAGGGAAAGGTACCCCAGGGTGTCACATCTGGATAAGGATAAAAGACCAGTAAGGTGGAGGATGGATGATGCCATCCCCTCCAAAAGGGTGTGGTTTGCCCTCAAGGCCCTAAAGAAAGACAAATCTTCCTAGTGGATGGCATTCCATCCGAGAGTACTATGGAATTGGCGGACATACTGGCTGACCCTTCATGGAGCTTTCAGCAGGTCACTTGAGACAGGGAGGGTACCTACGGATTGCAGAGAGGCAATGTGGTACCAATCCATAAAGGGGGTCAAGGAAGTACCAGGAAACTATAGACCCATCAGTTTAACCCGGTGGTGGGAAAATTAATGGAGTATACTAAAGGAACGATTGGGGGTTTACTTGGAGGAGGGGAGGTCGGATAGTCGCGCATGGGTTTGTGCCAGGTAGATCATGTCAAACCAACCTTGTGGAGTTCTATGAATGGGTAACATCAGAACTGGACAGGGGCAAGCCTGTGGATGTATTATTCTTGGACTTCAGCAAGGCGTTGACTCTGTCCTCACAATGGTCTGGTGGAGAAACTGATGGGGTTAGGAGTAGGCCCTTTGATGGTCAGATGGACTGAAAACTGGATAGCTGGACGCACTCAGAGAGTAGTGGTCTGTGGGGAGCCTCGAACCCTACAGAGGTTGGTAGGGGTACCACAGGGCTCGGTCCTGGGTCCAATCCTGTTTAATGCATACATATCGGACATCAGGATGGTATAGGGTGAAATGAGTCTCTTCATGGATGACTCCAAGATGGGAGCAGTAGTTGAGGGAGAAGAGGGAGGCTGGTCTGCAAGGGGACCTGACACCCTGGAAAGCTGGGCTCACACATGGAAATTAAATCATATCACCAAGTGCAAGGTGTTGCATCTTGGTCCTGGAAACCCAAACACAGGTACACCCTGGGAGGGAGGTGCTGGAAGCCTCAACAGGGGAAAAAAGACCTAGGGGTTATGGTGGATACATGTATGAATAACTCTGAGCAGTGCAGGAGAGCAGCTAGCAAGGCAAACAGGATGTTGGGATGCATCGCAAGGGGATCACCTCTAGGAGCAAGGAAGTGATTCTGCCGCTGTACAATGGACTGGTTAGACCACACCTGAGTACTGTGTACAGTACTGAGACCACACTTGAAGAGGGACATACAGCCCTGGAGAGGGTACAGAGGAGGGCAAACAAAGATGATACTGAGGGCTAGGGATTTGACTTACGAGGACAGACTTGAGGAGCCTGCCTGGTTTCATTGGAGGAGAGGAGACAGGGGGACATGGATTGAGGTCTTCAAGTACCCCTCAAGGAAATAAATAGGAAATATGGATGAGATCTTAGACTAAAGCAGGAGGTATCACCAGAGGACATGGTTTGAAGTTGGAAGGTGGAAGGGTGAGGGGAAAAGAGGAGGAGTTTTTCACTGAGAGGGTGGTGGACCCTTGGAATGCACTGCCTGGTGAGCTGGTTCAGAGATCCACAGTGGAGGCTTCAAGAGAGGGTGGGACAGACACAGAAAGTGGATGTATCAGATGATGGCTTGTCCCAGGGGGTGGGGATGGATGATAGGGGTTTCTGGAGCACAAGGGATGGGAGGTCTCGCACCCAACTAAGGATCTAGGTTCGAGCAGACTCGATAGACCATAAGGCCTAATCTGCTGGCAAACAGTATGTTAGTATGTAAGAACAAGGGACACAATTTGAAGATAGAGGGTGATGGCCCAGGGGCAATGTGGAGGAAGTATTTTTCACAGACGGGGTGGTGGGGTATATGGAATAAGCTTCCTTCCTGAGGAGGTTGGGGTTCCAAAACTGTGGGAGAATTCCAAGAATGCATGGGACAGACATAAGGCAATTCTTGTGGGGGGTAGGAAGAAATAAGCTGTTGGTTAACTAGGACCTGCAGCTATCCTTTAGGTAGGGAAATGTGCAGACTAGGTGGGCCAAGCGGTCCCGATCTGCTGTCAAAGTCTATGTTTCTATGTTTCTATTTATCTCCCCACCCCAGCCTGCCATCACCGACCCATCGGGAGGGTCTAGCAGACATCCCTCTGCCTCGCCTCCTACCTGAACGTACTCTTGGAACCCCATGGAGCTGCTGGCCATCCTCTAAGCAGGGATGAAGTGGGGCCTAAAGCACCCCAAAACATGCTCACTCGTCCTGGAGCCATTAGGTGGGTGAGGGCACATCTCCAGCCTCTCTGTCTCCCCAGTGATGGCAGGCTTTTTCCACTTTTCCTGGCAGGCATCACTCTAGCCCTGACATCACAGTGCTGACTGCCAACATCTGCAACACACCTTCCCTTGCCTACTGGTGTCGTAAGCCCCAGACTCCACCCAAGGACCAATCTGGCACCGAGGCACCCGCACATTGCTCGCACCCAGCATCTGCCAAGGGTCAGCAAATGCTGAGCTACATTTCAACCCCCGGAGCAGGAAAGCAGTCAAGAGATGCTCCAGCCTGCCCCCAGTCGCCCTCCAGTGACCAAGTCCACTCCTAACCTGGGTCACCGTGTCGTAAGCAGAAATCCAACCACTGCACCGACAGGCTGGCTACTTTCTTGGTTTTGTGCTCCAGTGTGGGGGTCCTGGATCAAATACTGATGCATGCCAGGCATAAGAGAAGCTCCACTATGTGGAATCAATGCTGCCCATGTTCCTGATCTTTCATACCTACAAGGCAAAGATGAAAGGCCTTCGAAGCGGGTGCAATCTGTGCTGCTCTTGTTGACAATTCAACACCAGCTGTTGTTACCTGCCAAACTGAAGGTGATCTGTAAGCAGTTTAACGATTCTGTGGAGGCCGGAAAATTGGCAAGCAAAGATTGAATCAGAGCTGAAGATAGGGAGGAAGATTCTGCTGAAGAAGCAGCAGAACTCCAAAGTGACTGACTGAGTTGTTGGTCGTGGTGAGTAGTGGTTGGAGTTCAACAAAGACTTGATTCTCTCTGAAGCAGCTGTTTAGACTGTCTGAAATGAGTGCTGGCAATCATGGACTAGTTGGACTTTAGTGTTCTTCTGCCTTAAACTTTTCTTTGTTTCCATAACGTAAATGCCAACTTCTTAACTGCAGTATAATTCTACAGTAAGAAGTTTAAATCAGAGGTTTAATGCCTAATTTTGGTGGGTTGCTCGATTGTTAGTTTAAAGACTGTTTACTATATATTATAGTCACAGCCAAAGACATGGCCAGATATTTTCTGAACTTTCTGTGATATTTCTAGAGAATTTTCCTGCTTTCTCCATTTACACAGTAGGGCCAGTAGAGAGAAACTTTAGAAATGTTTTAAAATATCTGCCAACGTCTGTAGCTACTACTGTAAATATGGTTATTTACAATTTAAGGCTCACCCCGGGTTTGGTTCTACCTTTCAAGTTAAGTTCATTTTCAATATGAGATACTGCAGGCATGTTGCCAAAATGGTGAAATAGGCATTTCTTGTTCCTCTTTAGCTGTATCCTATTAAGCTTGTGCTGTATAAGCCTTTAGTACGTATTTGGGAATGAAGAATGATATCTTCTGGTAAATTCCTATGATGTATCGAAGGGAGGGTGTCTACTGTCAACTTTAATAAGAGATTGAATCTGTACTACATTATGTTGGTATCCTCCAGAGAAATCTTGTAAGTTTGCTGGTAAAACTTATAAATAAAGAATACAAAAAATTCCTGACCCTCATATTCTCATAGCAATTGCTATAAGCAGAGATCTTCATCAAGGGTATCTCTTGCAGCGGGTACTACTCTGGAGTTCGTCAGAGGGTACTCTTGTGAAATAGCAGCTTTACCAAAGAAAAGCCTAGTGGGGGTCACCCACCGTAATCTCATCACTCTGTGCAGTATACATATGGCGAGCCCCAGTTTCCTCAGTTCTATTCTTGTCATCTATCAGCTCGCTGCACAGTTAGCTCATTCTCCGGTATGCACAATGATGAGGAAAGAGGGACACAGAAAAGGACTTATGAACAGTTCATCATTCACTTATTCTAATTCATACCCCGAATGTCTCATTCAAAATCTTTAGTTTGGAAGTGCTCTTGTGGCAGAAAAATGTATAGATACGACAAGCACCCAGTTTGTGTGAAGTGCTTAGGGACTGCTCTATCTGCAAGGAATTAAACCAAGTCACCCATTGATGGAGGCAGCAGAAAATTGAAACCTACCTCATGGAACAAAACATTGCTTTTCTGGAGAAGAGGCCTGCCCCCACCCTGTCAATGTCTTCACAGTTTCTCAACTCTCTCACAAGCATGGGTCCAAACATAAACATAAGGAAAAGGCTCCTTCATCAGAAGGCAAAAGAGCCTGTTCATTGATGAGTGCCTCTTCGTGAGGCTCGTTGTTCATGGCTGTGAAGCATACTTGAAAAACGTGGGTCTCTATGACTATGATGTTGCTGGTCCTCTCATTGTCAATACTTTCTACAGCATTGGCCATAGTGATCTCAACTTCCTCCACTACAACTCACAGTCATTCATTGTCAATGACTGGGTTCTCCTATAGGACCATGGGATTTGTCAACTGATGCACTCCTTCCTCTATTGAATCAGACAACCAGTCATGGTTTTGGTCTCTGCCAAGCCTTAGCATGACCTTTTGTTTTTGCTACATTTGAGAGGTATGTATGCTTTGGTTTGCAGCCAAGTGCAGGTCATAATCTGTTGAAAAAGGTGACATAATAACATGGGTGGAGAGTTTCACCATGATTTAACTTGCAAAGGCTCCTAACACATAATGACACAGAAAACATTTATGTTCAACCATCAGAGACAGCAAATCTTTAAGGAATAAGCAGGGCTGTTCTTAACATATTAGATTTTGAGAAAAAATATATAAATACACAGTTTTGCTTTGAAACACTATATTTCACTCTGGAGAGGGTGTCAGGTACTGAATGCTGGGCAGTTGGACAGGTAACTTTTCATCTCTATTGAACACTGATCTCGTTCACTGTAGGTGTGGGAGGAAGGCCAGGCTGGGGTTATGCCTTTGAGGTCTGGGAGTCTTTTTTGCTGTCAGCCTATTCTGACATTCAGTGTTGATGACAGCTGATGGTTGAATAATCCTTTGTGCAATACCTGCCCAGTACCTACCTCATTTGTAGGGATGGTCTACAAAAGCACAGCAGTTCTTACTAATGCTGCTCTGAGTATCCTACAAATTCGGGATACTATCATTTTGTCAGATATCATATAGCCTTGGATGGCATAGACATCCAACCAAGGATCCGATCTCCCCAGATCGGTAGCCCATGTTATCTGCTGTCGGCGATTGAGTGCTTGCAGTAACAGTGTCTCAATCCCGGAGCATGTCATGGGGGCTACCAATGAGGTAGGGGTGACCAGGTGGGGTGGGTTGGTGCATATAGTGACTGGATGTTGCTACACGTACATGCATGGGGGTGGGGCGAGAGCGCGGCTCAGCGAAGGGTGGGAGGGGTTTTGAGGGATGGTGCTGTGGTCAGCTAGCAGCTGGCCGTGGTGTGGTGGTGGGTGGGTTCACGGCTTGGGTGGGCGGGGTGCTGGGTCTGGGTGCTGGTGTGTTTTGTTGCCCAGCTTAAATTTTATTTTTAAACATTTTACATCCGCCCCAACATGCAATCCCCTAGGTTGAGAATCCTTGGTAGAAGTGCGAGGCAGAGCCCCACTGTGAAGAGGTGCAAGGGGGTGCAGCACACCTCAATAAACATTGAAATGCAAGTCCCCAGTGCCATTTTGTTGTATATCAGGGAGTCAGAGTGCCAAATCGATTTTCAGCACTTGACTTGCCATAACGCCAATCACCTTTCAGTCACCGTTATGGCATGGAACCCCCAGGATCCACTGTAAGTATCCAAGGTATCCGATGGATCAGATGGATCTGACCAGGGATCCAGTGGATCCAATCACTGGATCCAACTATTCAAATGTAGGATCAGAAGGATCCAACCATCGGATCAAGCTATCTGAGGTTGGATCTGATGGATCTGACCATCGGATCCATTTGCCAGATCCTAGGTTGGATACCAGCACTATCCAGCAGGATAGTCAGATCCACAAAAGCACTATCCAAGCAGCACTAGTTCTTACTGTGGTCATAAAAGGTGGGGGTGACATTTCCCATTGAAAAAGCATTGGACAGTGGGACATGTTAAATGTTTTATGACACAAAAGGAGTGGTTGCAGTGCCTGTTTCTATCTTTTGTTGTGCTATCTGTAGTAGTTGTAAAGCACATCTTCTGATTGTCAGAATGAGCATGCAATGCACATCTGTACACAGGTGGCAAACTTCTCCAGAATGTGTCTGCACACAATGGTTCCAGGTACAGCACTCAGCCTGCCACCTGCTACCACCTGGTGTGGACGCCCGATTTTACAGTGTCACACAGATCAGGGTTGCACATTGTCAGTCACGAGGCAACATCAACCCCAGCGCCTACAGCTTGAACCTCCCCTGCAACCAGCCTCCCCACCCCATTGGTTACAGAAGACTGCACAAGGCTTCTGTGATCCAACCAATGCCCTGCTTGTCTGGGAAGTACTTTAGTGGTGCCACCACAACACCTTCATCCCAGAAATATCCCATTTCAACTGTTGCTGCCATGCCAGTACTGGGTGTGAGCTGAGGATATCAGTCAACAGGACTGGTGTGCAACCCAATTAAAATTCCCGGACCCTCATATCTCATAGCAATTACTATAAGCAGAGATCTCCATCGAGGGTATCTCTTGCAGCAGGTACTACTCTTGGTTTCTCCCTTACAGTCCTCCCTAAGTTGCCACACCCTACCAGGTGGCCAACCATAGAGATCCATATACAAACTCCAGGGCTATACTGATCTATGCCTCAGGGACTCAGTTGCATCCACAATCATGCCCTATTTCTTCAATATTGCCTCTCAGCAGTCAGACTGGTACTTCTCCAGCCCCTACTGCTGTCCCTCAAGCACCTTCTCATCATCAGTGGATGTGGCTATGTTACTCCAGATGGTCTTACAAGTCATGTAAAGCTTACAGCCCCCTCAACAGGCTAAGTCAGTTAGACTTGCACCTTCCTCCTCCCTGCCTCTCCTCATCTGTGGAGGTCAAGACCAGAGGTCACACATGTCCCACCTGGGGAACCATCGCCAGCTCCTTCCTTCCAGTCTCTGGGGAGGACTTCCTACTTGACTACGAAGAGGAATATGAGGTGGACCTTGACATTGGGGATGGTCTTGACCCCCTCTACTAATCCAACAATAACCTCCTTGGATGAGGATCCAGACCATTATACACCCATCTCTCCCCTGGTTGACCGCACATTCTTAGAGATCATGATTCAGATTCAAAAGGTGATTGGGTTCCACTAAGAAAGACAGAATATGGCACACTACTTGGACCTTCCTGAAGATCCAGTTGTTGCAGTCCCTCTTCTCATCCATACCTATCAAGATGCAGTCCTGATGGCATAGCAACAACCTCGCTATTGCTGCAATTCCTAGAAAGGTGGATCACCTTTACCAGGCACTGATAGACCATTCATTCTTTAAACAGCCCGACAGGCTGACTCTGTAGTGATTAATGTGGCCCACATATGAACAAAGAAGCCAAAACATTTGAGTTCTCTCCCACCTGATAAAGAATCTAGATGCATAGATCTGATAGGGAGGAAGGTCTATCAGGTAGCCACTTTGAACTTATGAATAAATTAACTACATTGGTCACATACTCAAATACCAGAAAACACTCTGGAATGCAGCATTAGAAATGGTCAGCAAACTCCTGCAATCGGAAAAAAGGACCAACTTCTTTCCACATTCAATAAGGGCACTAGCCTGTCCATCATCTGCTGAGGGCTGCCTGTGATATAGCAGATACTTCAGCCAGGACCACAGCAATGGGCGTAAATCTGCAATGTCAGGCTTGGCTGAGAGAGTTTGAGTTTTACTCCTCGATATTCAGCAAAAAGTCCTCAGCGCCCCATTTAATGGGGATAAACCTTTTGGCTCCACCAGACCATCCTAGATGACCTACAGGCTAGCATCGGACATCAAGATGTACCATACCTCTCAGCAAGAGAGACAGAACAGGTACTCTCAACCTTTTCAATTTAGAAGGAGCGGCCATCAAAGAGGCTACTATAAACAATCTTACAGGGGCCGACAGCAGTCCCAGACCTCTAGTCAAGCCTCCTTTCTGCCTCTCATGGAAGTTGTACCCACCCCATCTGCAGGGGCTGGGACCTCCCTTGCCATCTGACTTGCCTTGTCGCTCCCAGCACTTTTCAGTCAGCCTCAGAGGCTATGGGAGGTTGTTTCTCCATGCCATCTAGAGCGTGGGTAACAGATAACAATGGACGAGGGGTGCTACAAATGATAAAGTCAGGACACACACTGGAACTCGCATCTCGGGCCCTCCAGTGCACCCACCTCTCCATGTTATCTACCCACAGGAATATGTACCTACACTGTTGGAAGACATAGAATCTCTAAAATGAAACAGGCAATTCAACCAGTCCTACCAACCAACAGGGCCAGGATTCCACTCCCATTATTTCCTCTTACCCAAATATACGGAGATCTACATCTAGTAGTAGACCTCAGAAATCTCAACAAATTCATTCAGTACAAAAGATTTTGTATGGTAACTTTGGCCACTGCCCTTCCCTTGTTACATCGGGGACTGGCTCTGTGCCCTAGAAGGTTGCACACCTTCACATACTGATTCATCCGGCCCACACAGATTACCTCGCTTCCAGCTATTAGGACATCACTACCAATTCAGAGATCATTACCATTCGGCCTGTCCTCAGCTCCCAGAGTCTTCACAAATGCCTAGCAGTTGTGGCAGCTGCTCTGCAGAGACAGGGGCACTTCTGTTTCCTTACCTGGATGACTAGCTCATAAAAGCATCCTCCAGGGACGACTCCATTCACTCCCATTTAAGCCACCCTACACCTGTTCGTAGTTCTATGGATTACGGACAATTTACACTGGTCTCATCTGGATCCGTCTCAGTGAATCCAGTACATCAGAACCATTTAGACACCATGAGTGGCAGGGCATTTCTGCCAGACAACAGGTGTCAAACTTTGATGTCACTGGCTGCCTGATACAACACAGCCAAAACCATAACAGCACTTCAATTTCTAGGACTGCTAGGCCTCATGGCTGTAGCCATTTCCATGGTTCCAAATGCTCATCTCCATATGTGACCAGTCCAGTGGGCCTTACAAAGCCAGTGGCTTCAAAGCACCAGAGATCTGGAACATCAGCTGGTAGCTACCTGCTTATGCTCAGGCTCTAAAATGGTGGTCAGAGAAATCCAACCTAAACCAAGGTATGCCCTTCCAGATTCCTGTAATGACCCAAACCCTAACTAAGGACACATCCTCCATGGGATGGTGTGCCTATATAGGCCCCCACTCGAACCCAAGGTTAGTGGGACCCTCCACAACCAAGCTCCATATCAGTCTCTTAGAGATGCAAGCAGTATGGCTGGCAATCAGAACACTTCTTTTCTTTTCCATAAAGATTTTTATTAAAGTTTTCATGAAATGCAAACATGACTTATGAATCTTGAAATTACATTTAGATAACAATTGACTCTGGTATACATTGTTAATTGCAACTACATTAGATAACAATTGAATCCAGAGTACATTATTAATTGCAAGGCTGAGGTCATAGCCAAGCAAAGGTATGTTGCATGTACAGAGCTGACATTTAGTACAGTCAAGGTTAATTATAGGTATCAAAGAGTGTAGAACCACAACATATGCTCTAGCTAAATACAAACTTTATCCTCCCTCCCATAGAGTGAGGATGATTAAGGGTAATGTGAGGAAGTTCTTTTTCACAGAAGAGTGGTGGATGCATGGAATGGCCTGCCTCAGGAAGTGGTGGATATGAATACAGTGCAGGACTTCAAATAGGCATGGGATAGGCATGCGGTAGCAATACAGATGAGTATGACTAGATAGGCCATTGACAGAGCAAAGGCCTATAGCACATTCATAAGGTAGAAAAGAAATGGACAGACTGGATGGGCCTTGTGGTCCTTTTCTGCCATCAGCTTCTATGTTTCTATGTTTCTATGACCAACATACTCAGTTTCCACAGAAGTGGGATGGGTTGATGTTGTTCATACTGAAATAATCACAGTGCATAATGTTCTGACAAAGGCACAAATGGTGCCCTCTATATATTTCCTATTGTGTGGCATTTAAACCATTTTCATTTTAACCACTGGTAGCCCAGTTAGACTTCTTTCCAGTTTTCTACCAAGTGTGTGGGTCACATGTTCATGTGATAGATGTGACTATGTATTCCTATCTAGTGCAGGGTGTTGAGTCAAGGGGATGACCTTATCCAGTTGATTTGGTTACTATGATACTCTCTCACCCTACCGATGTAAGGGAGATCATGCACACACTATCTGGAGCTAGGCATCCAATGCCCTAAGTAGGTGCATAAAAAAGTAGATAGGGTATGTGGGGAGGGTGGGGAGGACAGGCCAAAGGCCTAAAGCTGGTCCAAAAGCTGATCAGGTGGGCATTTGCCTTAACTGTGGTATACTGAGAGTTAAAACAAACCCTGTAATGTCTTCTTATGTTAGACATACAGACATTCAAGTATTGTTCTATCCATTTAACTGTGGTTTGGTTCACCTGTGTGGGTATAGGGTTGGAAGGCAGTTCTCCTAGTGAGATATGGACCCCAGATATAAATCATTATAAATCAGTTTTTCCTATGGCTGCATGGCGGTCTATTACGTATCTTGCAGTGAGGGCCAACAGGTTCTCCCATTCCCTATATGTGGAGGGCAGGGTCTCTCAATGCCTGAGGATGACATGTTTTGCTGCTGCTAGGGCTCCGTTGAGCCACAGTAGTTAGTGGCCACTGATAGGTTGATGGTGTTGGAGCATTGGAATGCCTAGTATCCCCAACACTGGGTCCCTGATTGGTGGAATTAGGATGACTGTTGAGCAGAAATTCCACACCTGGTCCCAATAATGGCCAAGGGAGGGCAAGTCCACAGTATGTGTGTAAAGGGACACTATGGGAAGGCACAACACCAGCAATCGCTGTGATCCAGTAGGCCCCTTCTGTATAAAGCTAGGGGTTCAATATGCCCTGTGAAGTATCTTAAATTGTAAGGTTTCCCTGTTGCTGTCTGGTGGATTTGTACATACCTGTCCAAACCATGTCCCTCCTTCTGTGGGATGTGTAGCCCTACTCATCTCCCAGTTCAAGCTCAAACCTGTGTGTGTGACTGTGGGCTTATGAGACTCCCACAGCTTCATCAATCTACTTGTGAGGTGTTGTAGAGTGGTCAGTCGCCTAGCCAGATATCCAGAAGTGAATCAGGTATGGTGTATGTGGTCTAACAACCATGCAGAGAAGGTCCCTTAGTTTGAGATATTGCCAAAATAAATCTTCCCTCTTCCCTTTTTGATCTCACTTGTTCTGAGGGGCCTCAAAGTGCACCAAGACCCCTGTTTGTGGGTCATAGAGGTCTCCCAGGGTGAAAATCTCCAGCGTTCTCCATGCCGCCCAGTGAATCGGCTTGTTGCTAATTTGGAAGCTGGGGTTGTCCCATAGGGGAAGAAACCAGGACAGTCTAGTGGCCCACTCAATTTGTTTTAAGGAATTTTACAGCCTTGTTTAGCATGCCTAGTACAGGGCGAAACTTTCTTGGGGTTGATCAGTCTTGAAGCATCAGGGCACCTGGGCTGGGGGCCTGGACCTAGTGCATCTCCAGATTGACCCATCCAAGAATGTGGAGGTGAGGTCTGGGCAGCAGCACAGGATGTTCTGCTCAAGAACCATGAAAGAGGCACATGTCAGGAGGGCAAAACCCCACTCTTCTAGTAGCGCTAGAGTTTGCATAGGGTGATTTTAGGTTTGATGCCTGCCCCAGAAATTTGGATACTTTCAAGTTAAGGTTCTAAAAAAGGAACTCAGGAGTGAAACAGGAGGTTAGACAGGATGCATTGTATCCTCTAAAAGTGATCATCTTTAATACATTCACCCCACACATACACAGCGAGGAGGATATACCGCCCACACATACACAGCGAGAGGATATACACGCCCACACATGCACACAGCGAGGAGGATATACACGCCACACACACACAGTGAGAGGATATACATGCCCACACATACACAGCAAGAGGATATACACGTCCACACACACACAGCGAGAGGATATACACGCCCACACACACAGCGAGAGGATATACACGCCACACATACACAGCGAGAGGATATACACGCCCACACATACACAGCAGAGGATATACACGCCCACACATACACAGCGAGGAGGATATACACGCCCACACATACACAGCGAGAGGATATACACGCCACACACACACAGCGAGAGGATATACACGCCACACATACACAGCGAGAGGATACAGCTCACACACACAGCGAGAGGATATACACGCCCACACATACACAGCGAGAGGATATACATGCCACACACACACAGCGAGGAGGATATACAGCCACACATACAGAGCGAGAGGATATACACGCCCACACATACACAGCGAGAGGATATACACGCCCACACATACACAGCGAGAGGATATACACGCCCACACACACACAGCGAGAGGATATACACGCCACACACACACAGCGAGAGGATATACACGCTCACACATACACAGTGAGAGGATATACACGCCCACACATACACAGCGGAGGATATACACGCCCACACATACACAGCGGAGGATATACATGCTCACACATACAGAGCGAGAGGATATACATCCACACATACAGAGCGAGAGGATATACACGCCCACACACACACAGCGAGAGGATATACACTCACACACACACAGCGAGAGGGATATACACGCCCACACATACACAGCGAGAGGATATACACCCCACACATACACAGCGAGAGGATATACATGCTCACACATACACAGCGAGAGGATATACACGCCCACACATACACAGCGAGAGGATATACACGCCCACACATACACAGCGAGGAGGATATACACGCCCACACATACACAGCGAGAGGATATACACGCCCACACATACACAGCGAGAGGATATACACGCCCACACATACACAGCGAGAGGATATACACGCTCACACATACACAGCGAGAGGATATACATGCCCACACATACACAGCGAGAGGATATACACGCCCACACATACACAGCGAGAGGATATACATGCCCACACATACACAGCGAGAGGATATACACGCCACATACACAGCGAGAGGATATACACGCCCACACATACACAGCGAGAGGATATACATGCTCCACACATACACAGCGAGAGGATATACACCACACATACATACAGGGAGAGGATATACACGCCACACACTACACAGCGAGAGGATATACATGCCACACATACACAGCGAGAGGATATACATGCCACACATACACAGCGAGAGGATATACACGCCACACATACACAGCGAGAGGATATACATGCCCACACACACAGCGCGAGAGGATATACACACACACATACACAGCGAGAGGATACATGCCACACATACACAGCTGAGAGGATATACAGCTCCACACATACACAGCGAGAGGATATACACGCCCACACATACGGAGCGAGAGGATATACACACCCACACATACACAGCGGAGAGAATATACATGCTCACACATACACAGTGAGAGGATATACACGCCACACACTGACAGCGAGAGGATATACATGCCCACACATACACAGCGAGAGGATATACAGCCCACACATACACAGCGAGAGGATATACCGCCCACACATACACAGCGGAGAGGATATACATCACACACACATACAGCGAGAGGATATACACACCACACATACACAGCGAGAGGATATACATGCCACACATACAGAGTGAGAGGATATACATGCCCACACATACACAGCGAGAGGATATACATGCCACACATACACAGCGAGATGATATACACGCACACATACACAGCGAGAGGATATACATGCCTACACATACGGAGTAAGAGGATATACACGCCACACATACGGAGCTAGAGGATATACACACCCACACATACACAGCGAGAGGATATACATGCTCACACATACACAGTGAGAGGATATACACGCTCACACACTGACAGCGGGAGGATATACATGCCCACACATACAGCGAGAGGATATACAGCCCACCATACAGAGCGAGAGTATACACGCCACACATACACAGCGAGAGGATATACACACTATTATTATACACAGCTGAGAGGATATACACGCTCCACTTTTGAATATCCTCATGCAGTTTGTCAGGCATAAGTTGGACATTCATTCCATTGTCCCCTTATTGTGGGAAGAATTTTTATTTTCAAATAGACCACTCCTTCTGAGGACCATTGATATGGGTAGGCCTGAGTTAGGCTTTGTGTACAGATTGCATTGAGCGGAAAGATGTGAGACTTGGAGGCATTCAGTTTGTATCCAGCTATGGCTGAGTATTCTCCTGTAACAGCATGCAGGGACCTGAGAGAGCCTTGAATGTCTGTAAAAATAGGGTAATGTCATCTGCAAACAGCGCCAGTTTGTGCTGTCCCTTCCCCAACCTAATTCCGGGAAGTCGAGTATATCCCTGACCCTCTGTGCAAGTGGTTCCACTGCCAATAGGAAGAAGAAGGGACAAGGGCATCCTTGCCGGGTGTCTCTGCAGAAGATGGAAAGGGGCAGAGATGGTGAAGTTAGTTAAGATTCTGCTGTCAGATTCTGGTACAGCAGACGAACCATATCTATAAAGTGTCCAGGGAAGCTGAATCTACCCATGGCATCAAATAAATATACCCACTCCATCCAGTCAAACGCTTTTCAGCATGTAGAGACAGGGTGCTCATGGGTTCAGCATTTGCCAGAGCTTCCTAGAGTAGGTCCAGTACATCTCTTGTATTGTCTGCTCCTCAGTCTGCTTGGCAAGACCCCACTTGGTCTGGGTGGATTATTCCACTCATTATTGGGTCCATTCTGGCAGCTAAGAGTTTGGCAAACAGTTTCATATCAGTGTTGATAAGAAAATAGGTAAAACTGGGAACACTGCTTGCTATCCTTTCCTTCTTGGGAAGCAGAGGAATCAGGGCTTTGTGGAAGGATTGAGGGAGGTGCTGTGGCTTTATTGCCTCAGTGAAGATTGAGGCAAGTCTCGAGCCAACACTGCACAGAGGGAGGAGGTAGAAATCTGCAGGGAAGCCATCTGGGCCTGGGATTTGCCCCTAGACATGGACCGAGATGGCCTCTATGACTTCTTGAGTCAAAATGGAACTGTCAGAGCTTCAAGCCACCAGGGGTCACCTGGAGGCAGATATGGGCATAAAACACATCCAGTTGCTCCTTGTCAGGATGTGCTTCAGAGTCATATTGATTCTGATAGTATGTCAGGAATGCTTGACTGATATCCTGAGAGACAGTGACAGTCTGAATGTTGTGGAGACTTGGATAGCAGGGATATATTGTGATGCCTCCAATGTATGGACACGGTGTGCTAGTGATCTCCAGGCTGCTCCCAGCCTCCCAATACATCTGGTGCAATCCATATAGGTTATAGTCTGCTCACTGGTGTAATATGGCTCAATTTCTCCCTCAGTTGGTTTATTTGTGGTCTGAATTCTGCCTCTCTCTGCTGGGGTTCTATACTTACCTCCTGTTCAAGGCCTTTTAAGCGCCCCTCCATGTCACGCATGGCTCTGTACCCTCTCCCTGCATTTTCCCGAGGTGTGAACTATCAGCTTGCCCCTTAGAACTGCCTTCAAGGCATCCCATTGAACTCCGCTACCTACATCAGGGTGTTGTTATACATACAATATTCTGTGATTTCACTCTGTAACCATTTAACAAAGTCACTCCTGTTGTAGGAATGAAGTAATAAGTCTCCACTTGTTTCTGGGACAAAGGGAATACCCAGGAGATAGCTGGAGAGACAGGCATGGTCTGATTTCAATATATTATCCAGAGTTGCACTCCAGGCCTGTGTGACCAAGTTTTGGGAGACCAACATAACATCAATCCTGCTATAGGAGAGATGCAGGGGCAGAATAATGTGAAATCCTTCTTCCTAGTGGGGGGCCTGCCAGACATCACATAGCCCTACCTTTTGGAATATGCACCCAACTTGTTCTGCCACCATTGCCTCAGCTCTAGTACGGGCCCTGTCTGGTCCAGCATGAAGGAGAGTGCTAAGTTAAGGTCTTCTCCTGGATTGTCTGCATCCCACCCTGGGTCTCCTGGTCTAGTAAGCTAGTGAAGAAAGTTATTTCAGGGCATTAGGAGCATATATACAGCTTACCTGCAGGGGTTCCCTAGGTAAGTACCTCTTACCAGCACATATCTCCCCTCACTGTCTGATGCAGTCGAATGGGCACCAGACTGTAACCCTTGCAGACCAGTACTGCTACACCTTTGGTTCTTGTTGAGGCACTGCTATAGAAGACCTCACCTTCCCACATGCTTTTAAGTTTAGCTGCTTGGCTACAAGAAGGTTGGTCTCCTGGATCAATGCCATGTCACACCCCATACTTTTTAGTTTGGATAACACTTTTCATTTCTTAATTGGGTTAGACATCCCATTGACGTTCCACGAGGCCACCTTGAGCATGCCTGGTTTCGCCATTGTGGAAAGTTTGTTGTTTCATACTAAGAGGCTATTCACCAGTACACCCACCCCTCCCCTGTCTCCTCCCCCACCCCAAAATCAGACACGCTGGGTACTGTTATGCACACTAGATATACTCCACCCACATTTATGCATTCAGAACTCACATCATATTGTACTCTACAAACAGTAGATTAGTATCATGAACCATTACACGATAAGAGAAAGGACCAAATTATAAATTAAAAGTAAAAGAAGAACACTTTTGAGTATTCCCGACAGACTGAGCTCATCAATTGAGTGCTGTATAAGCAACTCAAGGGTAGTCTGTTAAACTTTATACTCATACGTGTCACAAGAGTGGGCTTAGAGAGTCCCACCATTACCCAGCACTGTCCCCAAAGTCATGCGCTCATGAACCCAGCATAGGAAGTTGCCAGGATAATCTCCTTTGGATACTGTCTCTCCCTGTTCCCTAGGACAACTGAGTGCTAGAGGATTTAGTGCTGCACATGGAAGGAATGTCAAAGCCAGTATGGGGAGATCAGCAGTTTCCATATTATTTGATATGATATACAGCTCATTAACCATATGAGGAAGGCTGTCTATCAAATTGTTTACACACAGCCCCTATGTTTCCGCCCTTTCCTTGGGGGGTTATATGTATTCTTCTACCAATAACATACAGTATTTTAAACAGTCCAGTAAAAGTAGTAATAATGCAACTGCCTGAGAGCCCAAGATCAAAGGCTTCACTTCTGTGTCCCCTGATGTTCCCCTCCCTGGGAGAAAGGTCCAAACAACGTAGTGTTCCAGTATCTTGGTGATGTCAGCTGTACAATGAAGTCCATATGGGAGCTACCAATGTTTGGCAGATGCAGCCAGAGACAAAGCACAAAGCACTCTCTAGTTGGTTGTAGGGCATTCAACAGCCCCTGGCCTTGTAGTTTCACCAAAAGGACTGCAAAGTTGTAATTAACAAGATGCACTGAGGTGGATCTCCATGTGCACACCATTAGGGGAACGTGCCCAAGAATGATTGAGTGGGCAACAGGATAAAATCAACTAGCTGGCTTCCAGGCCGGAGGTTTAAGAAAGCACACAAAAGGTAACTGGGCTGGTCACAACTTAACTAGCATGGTGGTTAGCTCCTCATTCTTACACAGTGCTCCGGAGACATACGCCATTTCTTCTCAGAATTTTCTGCAGGGCTGACCCTTTATGTCTCCAGGTCTTGAGTAGGATGCTTGTCCTCTTTCTCTGCCTGTTGCTCAGGTGAGGTTGGTACTTTGGGTGGGCCCAAGGTCTGCTGGAGAATTCATTCGCCTCTTCTAGTGAGGTGAACAGTTGTTGTTCCCCATAACCCACACTGACAGGGTGGCTGGATATAGAAGGGCACATGTTAGCCCCTATTGCATAAGCCAGCCTTTATTTTATCAAATTTCTGGTACTTGTCTAATACAGAATGAGGGTAGTCAGGGTAGAATGAGAGTCTGTCCCCCGACTAGTATTTCTTGTTTCTCCCTCACTCCATAAAATCAACTCCTTGTCCAGAAATCACAGTAGTTTGGGGCCCTAGGTCTGTCACCACCTTGGGGCCTCCTGGCCACCTAACTCGTCACTATCAGTTTCAAATTGAACCCCATGTGTTTGAGGCCTAGCCATTCAGGAAGTTTTGTCTTAGGAAATGGACTGAGTCAGGACCATCTGTCCCCTCTCAGCCCAATCAGACTTAAATTTTTCATCTCTCCTACCTTCAAGATCCATGGCTTTTTTGTGAGCCATTCCACCTGAGTCTCTGTGCACTGTAGCCACATGGTGGTGTCCCTCCGGCTCTTCGAACTCCATGATTTTTGGTTTTGGTTGATGTAACTCTTCCAGTAGGATTCGGAGATAGAGTTTTGAGTGTCCGTCACTGTTTGTCGAATGATCTTGATGCTCGATGCCATTTTTCAAGTAGTGAGGGAGTGGGACCAGGTGATTCTTGTGGGTCCCATGAGGTGCCTGTCACTGTTAGGTGGTCATCTTTGCTTGGGGAGTGCTGGGATGGGTGGGGATTCTCTGATGTCTTTTTCAAATTTAGTTCCAGTGTTCTGGTAATATCCATGTGTGTGGGTGAGGACTTGTAGCTCCAGCAACTATTTTTCTTGCTGAGGATAGCCATTGAATCAATGATTGGGGGCAATGCTGCGGTCAATGGTAGAGAGCTTAGGCAGCCATCTTGGTTGGGTCCTCACGTGACCTCACAATCAGAACATTTCAACAATATCTAACACCAGGCCCCTCCTGGTAGAAGACTTGGTTTTGCTGGCCAAGGCACCTAGCTTCACCTGAGCTCTTTCCTTCTAAGACTGCTTGAAAGGCAGAGAGAGAAACTTACCAGAGCAAGGGAGAAGGATTAAGACTTAGTTTTGCTAAGCAGATTTACTGTGTGGTGGTGTTTTTATTTTTTACTCACAGGGATTGCTACTGTTTGTTGCTAACATTTCATTGCTTTATTTTTTCTCTGATTCAAATTGTTGTTGCTGGTATACCTTCTTCTGCATTATTACAAGGTGTGCCTACAGGTGTGAAGCTAACAGATTACTGCTGTGATCTTCTGATTCAAATTGTCTTTTGCAAGGTATATCTTCTGTTACTGCTTTATTTTTCTCTGGAGCAAAGTGTTTCTTACAGGGTATATCTTCCCTGAAATTACTGTATTACAGGTGGAGCTTACATTTTTGTGACTTTTTATCATTGGGCTAAACAAAATTACTGTTTGACACTGTGTTTTATTTTATTCTTGTTTGTTGTCTCAGAGGTGTTTCAGTCTCCTCTCACATTGAAGGAGCTAATTGCTTTCCTCCCACAGCTCTTCCAAAGGATTAGGTGTGTATGTGAGTGGTGACTGGCAAACTGTCAGTAATTTCCAACAGAAAGAAGGGTTAAAAAGTCAGGTTAGTTGATATCTTGGAGGTAGAAGACTTGGTTTGCTGGCCAAGGCACCTAGCTTCACCTGAGCTCTTCCTTCTAAGACTGCTTGAAAGGCAGAGTAGAGAAACTTACCAGAGCAAGGGAGAAGGATTAAGACTTAGTTTTGCTAAGCAGATTTACTGTGTGGTGGTGTTTTTATTTTTACTCACAGGGATTGCTACTGTTTGTTGCTAACATTTCATTGCTTTATTTTTTTCTCTGATTCAAATTGTTGTTGCTGGTATACCTTCTTCTGCATTATTACAAGGTGTACTTACAGGTGTGTGCTAACAGATTACTGCTGTAATCTTCTGATTCAAATTGTCTTTTGCAAGGTATATCTTCTGTTACTGCTTTATTTTTCTCTGGAGCAAAGTGTTTCTTACAGGTATATCTTCTCTGAAATTATTACAGGTGGTACTTTACAGGTTTTACAGTTTTATCTAACATTAGGATAAGCTTTCAGGTTACTGCATTTGTTGTTGACTGATTGTTTCTCTTACCTCCTTGTTCTTTCGTCCGTGGTTCTTCTTTTTAGGCAGGGAAGGGCCCAGCCACCACCCCCATCCCCAACCACCCCACGCTACACTCCTTTTATAGGGTACCACAGTTGTGACATTTCCTGTGGCAGAGCAGGAAGGGCGGATCAGTGGGGCCTCCACAAGGTGATCTCATTATAGGGCATCTAGTAATTTAACTTGTTATAACAAGTTAAACAAAGCACAATTAAACCATTACTTGCATTTTTTCCTTTTTTTCCCTTCTAATTACTCTGACTAGGTTACAAACCCAGCAACTTATTTGGAATGGATTTCATTAACTGCAGGTACTGTGGAACAATTTTCAGAAGGACAGTCTTACAGGATTTAGGACACTGTCCACATGCTGGGCCTTTGGAGATCTTAGGTCTCAGCTCCAGGCAGCATGGGCAGAGATTGCCGCCTCAAATTTCATATTGAAGAGGAAATACATTATAAGAACCACCTGCCATTTCCCCAGCATCCAACAGAAAACCTGACTGCAGAGGGTAGTTGGTCCAGGAGGTTGGCAGGTGGTTAGAGGAGCAAATCAGGTGCCCCATCACCTCTGCTCTCCAACACATTACCTCAAAAACCATATAAACACTACAAACAGGTATCTGCCTCTATCTCTGAAATCAAATAAAGAGGCAGAAGACATTGCAGAGCAGGACACTCGTGCACAGGAGCTAACACAACCATACTCACCCAAATCAGGAACCAAAACTAAACAAGCACAAAGGAAATCCAAAAACTTCTGATCATAGGAGACTCCATGATTCAGGGTTGATACCATCTCCACCAAGGTAATGGTCAGATGTCTCCAGGTACATCAGCATGGAAGACACTGACCGCATTACTAAAATTGTTCACAAAGCAGGAGAAAACATTGATGTCCTAGTACACATAGGGACTAATGATCTCGCCAGCCGGTCAGTTGTGGAGACCAAGGAACACCTGACTAGGCTGGGTGACAAACTATCATCTATTTTGTCCGGCATCTCCTTCTCTGAGATCCTGCCAGTCTGGGAGAAGGGAGCAGATGGACGGAAGGTCAGAGAAGGGAGATAGGGAGCTAAACACATGGCTCAAGGACTGGTGCCAGGAAAAAGGACACAGATTTGTAGGAACTGGCAACAGTTCTGGGAGCAAAGTTCTTTAAATTTGATGGATTGCATCTGACTAAAGAGGAGTCAGTGCATTGGGGCAGAAGTTTGACGTCTTTGCAGAATATTTAAACTAGCAAATGGGGAGAGGGTGCAGTACCCCATACGTCGAATGGGAAGAACACCCTTCCCTCAGCTAGTGGTCAAACAGGAATTCAGCGTGTTTGCCGCTCATTTGCATCACCAGGTAAGAAAAAGGTTTGTCTCCACACGATGCACAGGGGTAATGCCAAACTTCACCCAACAACTAACACACCAAAATCTGCCTATGGAAAATCATGTACACAAATGCTCACAGCCTGGGAAATAAGACCCCAGACCTGCAGGCAATAATGTCAGAGGCTAAACTGGACATAGTAGCAATTAGTGAGACGTGGTTTACCAGTAACCACACTTGGAGACTTCAGTACCTGGCTATGTATTGTTCAGAAGAGACCGAGGTGCAAAAAGGGGAGGAGGCCCTGTATGTTAATGAAAATATCAAAGCTACAGAAATTCAGAATACACATAAGGAGCCAGAAGAACTGTGGGTCACCCTGAAACAGGAAATGGGACAGCCATAAGAACTGGGGTTGTCTACAGGCCCCCAGACCAGAGGAGGACATAGACACATTACTGTTAGAAGATATACAAAACATGACAGCTAAAGGGAGGTTCTGATAATAGGAGACTTCAACATGCCAGATACAGATTGGTCAATACCAGCAGGAACATCTGCCAGAACTAGACTCATAGTGGATTCCCTGCAGGGAGGGCCTCAAACAACTGGTACAGCAACCCACAAGAGACAGGGCTATCCTAGATCTAGTACTGACTAACAAAGAAGGGATCACAGATCTCCAGGTGAAAGGTCACCTGGGGCCAGTGACCATCACATGGTATGGTTCAATTTGGCTACTATATCTAAATCATCCCATTCCAAGGCAAAAATATGGGACTTCAGAGGAGCTGACTTTGATAAGATGGCAAACAGAGTTAATAGCCCTGGCAAAAGAAGCACAGGTGAGGGGTACAGGCAAAGTGGGCAAGCATTAAGGATGCAATACTTGAAGCAACATCCCATTGTGTTAGACAGAAAAGGAAGTGCAAAGAAGAAGGAAACCACTTTGGTTCTCAAATACAGTAGCAGAAAAGGTCAGAGCCAAAAGGCTGGCCTTCAGGAAATATAAGGGAACACAGCGGGATGAAGATAGGGAGGCATACCAAACTGCCCTAAGGGAAGCAGGTAAGGCAGTAAGGCAGGCAAAGTCCCAAACTGAGGAAACACTAGCACCGAACAGTAAAGAGAGGTGACAAGACTTTCTATAGATACATTAGTGAAAGGAGAAAGTCCAGAGGGGGATTGCTAAGCTTAATGGAGAAAGGGAGCATGTGAGGAGGAGGACCCTGTAAAGGCATCTATCCTAAATAGATACTTTTGCTCAGTATTTACTGAAGAGAGGTAGGGCAGGGCCACAGCTCAGCATCAGGGACACAGGGGGGAGGTGAGCACTACTCCCTTCACAAAGAAAGGGTCACACAAGAGCTTGTTAAGCTCAGGTGGATAAGGCAATGGGACCTGATGGCATACATCCCAGGGTACTTAAGGAGCTAAAGGATGAACTAGCAGAGCCATTAGTAGAATTGTTTAGTGAGTCTCTGATCACAGGAGAGGTCCCAGAAGACTGGAGAAGGGCTCATGTGATCCCGCTCCACAAGAGTGGTAGCAGGGAGGAGGCGGGAACTACAGACCAGTCAGTCTTACCTCAGTAGTGGGCAAGATTATGGAGGCTCTCCCAAGGAAAGATAGTGCAACACCTGGAATCCATAGGGGCACAGGATCCAAGACAGCATGGGTTTACAAAGGAAGGTCCTGTCAAACTAATCTCATAGATTTCTTTGACTGGGTAACCAAGTGGTGGACCAAGGGGCAGTTGATGTCGCCTACCTTGACTTCAGCAAAGCTTTTGACACTGTTCCACATAGAAGATTGATAAATAAGCTAGGTAGGCTCGGGGTGGGTCAAGTTGGTCAACTGGGTGGCAAACTGGTTGACTGGCAGAAAACAGAGTGGTGGTAAATGGTATACAGTCAGAAGAGATGCAAGTCACAAGTGGGGTACCTCAGGATCAGTCCTGGGGCCAGTCCTATTCAACATCTTCATTAGTGACCTTGCAGATGGACTAGAGGGTAAGGCTTGTTTGTTTGCAGATGACACCAAGATCTGCAACAGAGTAGATGATCCAGATGGGGTGGGCAGAATGAGAAGAGATCTGATAAACTAGCAGAATGGTCAGAAGAGTGGCAACTGGGATTTAATGCAAAGAAGTGCAAAATCATGCACATAGGGAAGAGAAACCCTGAAGCCACTTATAGGCTGGGAGGGAGTTGCTAGCAGTCACAAAGGAAGAAGAGAGACTTGGGCGTCATCATCACTGATGACCTAAAATCATCCAAGCAGACCTCTAAAGCAGTAGAAGGCTAGGGGGTGTTAGGGTGTATTAGTAGGGATATCACAAGTCGTGAAGAGGGAGGCAAAATCCCTCTGTACAAGACATTGGTTAGCCCCATCTGGAGTACTGCGTGCAGTATTGGAGGCCACACCTTCACAAGGACATTAACCAAATTGAGGCAGTCCAGAGAGGGCAACCAAAATGGTGCAGGGACTGCATCAGAAGACATATGAGGACAGATTAACGGAGCTCAATATGTATACCCTTGAGCAAAGGAGGGAGAGGTGATATGATCCAGGCATTCAAACACCTTAAGGGCATAAACAAGGTGAAAGAGTCTAACATGTTTAAATATAAGAAAAATAGCAGGACAAGAGGACACAGCGTGAGATTAGAGGAGGCCGATTAAGGGGAATGTGAGGAATTCTTTTCACAGAAAGGGTGGTAGATGCATGGAATGGCTTACACAAGAAGTGGTGGCTATGAATACAGTGCAGGGCTTCAAACAGGCATGGATAGGCATAAGGAGCAATACAAATGACTATGAATAGATAGGTCACTGACAGAGCAAAGGCCAATGGCACATTTATAAGGTAGAAAAAGAAATGGGCAGACTGGATGGGCCTTGAGGTCCTATCTGCCGTCAACTTCTATATTTCTATGTTTCTATGTTTCTCCTTGTACAACCAGACAATACGCCATGGTCTACTATATCAACAAGCAAGGAGGGACCAAATCCCAAGGCCTCTGTCATGAAACAGCCATGGCCTGGGAGAAGCCATGTGGCAACAACTGACAGTTTTATATGCCGTCCCTCTATCCCTCTTCTCCAACGGGTCTTCCTGAAACCGTAGCAGGAACCAGCAACACTAATATTAATAGTGCCATTCTGGCCCAGACAGATCTGGTTCCTGCTCCTTCAACAGCTAGCAATCGCAGACACCATTCTACTTCTACTCTGCCCGGACTTTCTAACACAGCATCAGGGATCTCTGTTACATCCCAACCTACACCCCTGCATCTTTATGCATGGCTTCTGGTTCTGAAACCGCTCCGTAAACAGACATAATATGTCTCAAAATGTGTACCAGGTTTTACTAGCCACAAGAAAACCATCCACAAGAAAACCTTGTCAAGATAAATGAAAGCACTTTGCTCACTGGGCAACCCTGAAAGCACTAAACCCTTTCTCATGTTCTCTCCCGTACATTCTGGAATACCGTATGATGAAATAGTAGAATGCTCTTCTGCTACATGGCAGAACAGCATTTTATAAATGTTTTATCTGTGCTGACTAGCTTTTCACCACAGATAAAACAGTCAAGAACACGCTCCACCATACACTATAATGTTCTGCTATACATGATATACTCTTCTTAAAAACATTATTCAGCTAGCTATCAAACTAATGTAGTTTCTCAGTTAGCGAGTAATCATTCTTCTTTTACTTTAAAATAATCTCTGATGGGGCTGCTCGATGGGCTAGTATGGATAGTGTGCTCACACGCTGGCAACCCACATTCATGAGTGGACTCAGGAGCCAGATGGGTGATTGGAGGGCATGGAAAGTGCTACCATGGGCAGTACTTTGAGCCAGGAGGGACATGCCAGGTTTCACTTCACAGTGACCCATGCAGTGAGCCCAGGAGGCTTCTCCCTCTGCAGAGTCCTTCTATGCGGATATGGCCTGGAGGGTGCTGGTGGGTGGTGGGCAGGGTAACCACAACATTTCTACATGCACTGGCTGCCATATATGATGGCACTGATACTCACATCCTGCCCCATGTTGACCTCTCTGCGTGACAGAAGTTCGGTGGTGGTCGGGACTGGGAGATGAGAGGAGCCTGATGCATGTGAAATGTGATGGCTGGAGCGCTAAAAGTTAAAATGAAACAAGAAAGAAAAAAATAATCTCTGAGGCTGAAACTCATAAGTTATTATAGGAGATGTGTATCGATAAGAATGCAGGCTTTGATGGCCTTGAGCCTAGATTTACGGAGCTTGATAGCCGAGTTTATAACATTCCCATTAGTAAACATTTTCAGTATGTTTTTGATTACACATTCTGTGCTTAGTTCTTGGAAAATCTTTAAAGTTATTCTAATCAGTTGGGTTTGCTTACTTCTATAGAAAACTCTTGGCCTATATGAATCAATACCTTCCTGTCTGTAAACTTTTGGAACAATTTATTATTGACCTGGTGAATGAATATCTTTATAAGTATAGTATGATTGCACCTGAACAGCATGGTTTTGGACAGTTCCATAGTAACTCAGACTGGCTTGGTCAGGTTCACTGACCATATGAGCAGAGCTGTGGATGATGGCCTGCTCACTGGTGCTATGTCTGTGGACCTGGGGCAAGGCATTCAAAATATAGGTAGCAAGCAGGCAGTCTCAAGTCGAACCTAAGCCTATTGCCTGACTCTGGCTTGGCTTAATGTTTGTAAGTGATTTAGAGCCTCAGGCTATGCCAAGCTAGTTATGATAAAAGTAAACATTTGTATTAGTCCAAGCAGCTAGTGCAGTGCAGAACTTTCAACTTATCTCATAAGGGACACTGTCAGTATCACACAGTATCATATCATGTATCATAGCGTATCATATCATGTACCACAGACAATCATATCATGTATCATAGAGTATTATATCATGTATCATAAGTGTATCGTATCATGCACCACAGACAATCATATCATGTATCACACAGTATCATATCATGTACCACGGACAATCATATCATGTATCATAGAGTATTATATCATGTATCATAGAGTATTATATCATGTATCATAGTGTATTGTGTCATGCACCACAATCATATGATGTATCACACAGTACCATATCATGTACCACGGACAATCATATCATGTATCACACAGTATCATATCGTGTATCATACAGTATTATATCATGAATCATAGAGTATTATATCATGTATCATAGAGTGCCATATCAGGTAACATAGCGTATCATATCATGTACCACAGACAATCATATAATGTATCACACAGTATCATATCATGTGTCATGGACAATCATATCATGTATCACACAGTATCATATTGTGTATCATACAGTATTATATCATGTATCATAGAGTATTATATCATGTATCATAGAGTGCCATATCAGGTAACATAGTGAATCATATCATGTATCACACAGTATCATATCATGTATCATAGAGTAGTATACCATGTATCATAGAGTATTAGATCATGTCTCATAGAGTACCATATCAGGTATCATAGTGTATCATAGCATGTATCATGGACAATCATATCATGTATCATAGAGTATTATACCATGTATCATAGAGTATTAGATCATGTATCATAGAGTATTAGATCATGTATCATGGACAATCATATCATGTATCATAGAGTATTATATCATGTATTATGGACAATCATATCATGTATCATAGAGTACCATATCATGTATCATAGAGTATTATATCATGTATCATAGAGTACCATATCATGTATCATAGAGTATTATATCATGTATCATAGAGTACTATATCATGTATCATAGAGTATTATATAATGTCTCATAGAATATTATATCATGTATTATAGAGTATTATATCATGTATCATGGAAGTCATGTCAGTATTAATGCTTGCCTCATGCTTGGCTCTTAGAGTCAACTAGGTAAATATGAATTATTATGTTTGTCTTCACTTAATTTCTTCCATAACAAAACTCAACAGTTTGCTTGAGAACTGTTAAATCTTGCCATTTATCACTTCTTCTTCCTCCCGAGCCTCCCTTTTTCTTTCCCCACTATATATCCCTTATTTTACCTCCCTCAACACTAACTTTGTTTCTTTCTCTTTTAGATATTTCTGAAGAAGACCTAAGGTCAAAATATAGATCTTTAACTCTATTTTCTATTTTCTATTTTCAGCATGCATTTAATATAACCATTTTGTTTTGCACACAGCATTGTTGTTAACTGTTGCCCATCCATTATCCTCTATGTTTTGGGAGGTTGTAACCCAGATTAGCCAAGTTAAATAATGATTTAAAATATTATGATTTACAGGGGAACCAATTGGAAAACATCACTTCATTTAACTATTTGGGCATTTCTTTGATCCAAATTTGACCTACTTTGATCAGTATCAATTCTGTTTATAAAATAATTTATCAACATTTGGACGTCTTGTGTGAACTTTAAATTGTTTATCTTATGATACATAGAAACACAGAAACATAGACTTTGACAGCAGATAAGGACCACTTGGCCCACCTAGTCTGCCCATTTCCTACCTTGGATAAGCTGCAGATCCTAGTTAACCAACAGCCTATTTCTTCCTACCCCCACAAGAATTGCCTTATGTCTGTCCCATGCATTCTTGAATTCTCCCACAGTTTTAGACCCCACAACCTCCTCAGGAAGGCTGTTCCATGCATCCACAACCCTCTCTGTGAAAAATACTTCCTCACATTGCCCCTGAGCTGTCTCCCTCTATCTTCAAATTGTGCTCCCTCGTTCTTGCAGATCTCTTTTTCTGAAAGATGCTACCCTCTTGGACTTTGTTGATTCCACTGAGGTACTTAAAAGTTTAAATCATGTCCCCCTCTCCTCCTTTCCTCAAGGGTATACATATTAAGCTTCTTTAGTTTCTTCTCGTATGGCTTTTCTTGCAGACCCTGCACAATTTTAGTTGCCCTCCTCTGGACTGCCTCCATCCTGTCTATGTCCTTGCGGAGATGGGGTCTCAGAAGTGGACTCAGTACTCAGATGGGGTCTCACCAACTGTCTGTATAGAGGAATAACAATTTCCTGTTTCCTGCTGGTGATACCTCTCCCTATACATCCCAGTATCCCCCAGCCCTCCCTACTGCCTTCTCACATTGTTGCCAACCTTAAGGTCATCTGATATTATTACCCCAGGTCCCTTTCCATTTTTGTTGTTGCTACCTCCCCCCCATTGTGTAATCTTCCCTGGGTTTTGTTTCCCAGGTGCATTATTTTCACTTCTTTGCATTGAATCCAAGCTGCCATACTTCTGATCATTCCTCCAACCTTTCCAAGTCCCTTCTCATCCTTTCCACATACCCTTGTGTATCAACCCTGTTGCAGATCTTTGCGTCATCTGCAAAAGGCATAGTTTTCCTTCCAGTCCCTCTGCAATGTCACTTATAAAGACATTAAAAGGACTGGACAGAGTACTGAACCCTGTGGTACCCCACTAAGTACCCCCTTCTTCAAAGTGGACTCAGTTTACTATTACCTTCTGTGTCCTGTTGTCCAGCCAACATTTTACCCAGGCTACCACCCTGGGACCCACTCCCAGGCTGGCTAATGTGTTTATTAATCTTTTGTTTGGGACTGTGTCAAATTCCTTGCTAAAGTCTAGGTAGGCCATGTCCACAGCCCCTCCCTGGTCTACTACTTTGGTCACCCAGTCAAAGAAATCGATTAGATTAGTCTGACATGATCGATATTAGGCTAGGGATTGCTAGGGCACATTACTGCCTCATTTTGATAACTGTTCTATTGTTTATTATAATGCACCCATCTCTAACTTACATATGTTAAATAGTACATGCAATAATATTTGCTGATTAATGCTACTTTCTCCATTACTATACAAAGATATAAACTGACTCTCACCTGATTTAAGGAGGTCTTTTCTGTTGGGTTGTTTGACAACTAAGATAAGCCAACAATAAGACACGATGAGGTGTGGGTTATGGCCTGATAAAACGCCCAGGTGCTTTATGAGGCATGAGGCACTAGGCTGAGTGCCTTTAGCACCTGGGAAGTGCTCTGATGAGGCCATAAGCCACACCTGGAGTGTCTTTTATTATACTTATAAAATGGGTCCTATCAGTAAATGTAAAAAAGAATGAAAAATTCCATATTTTTTAAACGAGCTTGATAACTGTGGTAGTAATGAAAATAGTTATTTTTAAAAGTATAGGATGGCAACTAGAGTGCTCTTTCACCTACCAAACACACAGGGCTGGATATTCAAACTGTGCCATTCTGAGCGCAAGCCCTTGCGCTCGCGCAAAATAGTTAGCATAGGGGTGTGGCCAAGGCGATATTCAAAGGAGTTGCGCTATTGAGCAACTCGTTTGAATATCACCCCAACCACAGCCACTGTGCATGGCGCAGTGAAACTTGTGCCACCACAAGTTGTCAGAGTGGAGCATTCAACTTGCGGTGGCCAAGTACCATTCAGCCATCGCCAAAATCACGATATTCAAAGGTGACATGCAAATGGGGCCATAATTCATGCAAAGGCGGAGGCCATTTGCATCTGATTATGGCCCCATTTGCATGCAATAATCGCAGGTGCCGATCCCCAAGGACTTGCGCCTGGCTGCCCTGCCAGGCAGGAGCCGTTGGGGACCGATGCACCCTGCAGCCCGATGGCGGGCAGCAATGTGGCTCCCCACCTCCTCCATTACATCTCCCTGGTGGTCAGTGGACCAAAATGCCCGATCAGCGGGCAGAATGTAAAATGAACCCTCCCCAACATGTTCCTAGTGCCCGATCGCGGGCAGTAATGTAAAGTGCCCCCAGAACATCTCCCTGGTGGTCCAGTGGACCGTAATGCCTGATCGCGGGCAGAATGTAAATTGACACCCCGCCCAAACATCTCCCTGGTGGCTAGTGTCCCCCACCCCACCCACCCATGAAGCCCCACCACCCGCTCCCCCGGCGGCGGCGGGCGGCAGCATCCCACCGCCTGCACGCCCGCCCACCCGCCGACTGACTGCCGGTAGGGCTCTGCGCCCAGTGGTGCAGGCAAGAACCAATGGGCGTGCAGCTATACCGTATGACAGTCCAGATTTGTGAATGAATCATTCACAAATCCGGACTGTCATCTCGTATAGGCTACGCCGTGGCTCTTGCTCTGCACCAATAGCATGCACCCTGAGCAGTCGGATCGCGGCAGCGGGCAGCAGGTGGTGGATGCTGCCCGACCGCCGGGGGCGGGTGGTGGGGCTTCGTGGAGTGGGTGGGGTGGGGGACACTAGCCACCAGGGAGATGTTTGGGCGGGGTGTCAATTACATTCTGCCCGCGATCTGGCATGACGTCCACTGGACCACCAGGGAGATGTTGGGGGTTCATTTACATCCTGCCGATCGGGCCATTTCGTCCACTGGACCACCAGGGATGTGAACGGAGGGGGAGCTACATTGATGCCCGCGATCGGGCTGGTGGGGGCACAGGGACTGAGTTGGTGTTCAGCCACAGGTGGCAGCTGCTGTGTTGCGCCTGCAATACAGCAGCTCACCTGGGTGGCCCCTCTATAAGCCTTTTTTTTTGGCTCAAGGTCCTGCAGGCTCAGGTTGGGGTTGTGCCTGCACAACTCTGCACAGCCCGGCTGAATATCGGGCTGTGCAGTTTATGCATAGTTCCTCCCTCCTGTTGAGCATGCATTCATTTGCATTGTGCTGTTGCTCAGCCTGTTTTCAGTAAGCAACTGCCTCCTGCTGAATATCGAGAATGGCGCAATGTAGGACTTGAGCATGCGCAACCCTGTTGAGCATGGCGCAACCCTTTGAATATCTGGCCCCACAGTGTTTTAAACTTGAACATCCTGCTGTGATACAGTACCAATTTAAACTATAGTAGCTGGTTTTGTTGCTGAGAGGAATGTAGGATTCATTTCACACAGAGGAGAGGCTGGTTTCATTGTAAGGGATGTTAAGAGCGGGCAAGCAGTTTGTGCTGACTGATGTGAACATGTTTAGCAGGCACGGCGTCAGAACCCACCCCCATCCTCACACAGAAAATCCAGCAAAGTATGTTTAGCTTACTTTTTCTTTTAGTTTTATTACTTTGTGAGTGTTTCTTGCTGTATGATGGAGTACGCAGTTAATTTGAACAAGACCAAGTGGGAGCGAGCACGCCTCAGATCGGCTGCCGTACACAGCACTTTTCTTTACTAGTGCTTTGCTGAACTGATCACTCCCATTTGAAAAGACTACACATGTTATTTAAAAAAAATAGAAAGATGGTTTTAATTATTTTAATGTTTGATAGTATGGCAAATACAGCTTCCCTGGACCCCCACCCCCACAAAAGATTCTCAATTCCGTGGGGGTCCAACTCAGAAGCGCACAAAGTATTTACAAAATAACATTTCTGGGACCAGAATTCAAACCCGGTCCTAGACACAGTGCCTGGGTTCCTGCTGCTGTGGTACTGTCCAGTGAGCCACCGCAGCTGCTCGGTGGAACCTACTCCCAGCAGAGGTCTTATCCTCTGCCTGGGAGTATGAATGGTGCAATACCATGTACAGCAGTATACATGGTATTGCACTTCTTCGCTGTCCTAGACAGCACTCTTACGGGTTAGCTATAATGTCATACACTATTAAGCATACAACATTATGGCTCAGTAGGCCTGACTTCCGACTAACTGTAGGTCTGTGCCTGCGGTGTAATTTAAAACTGTCAGGTTAACCTCACTTGTCCAGACACAGTGCATGGGCCCATCAGGTCTCAGCATGCATATTAAACCCTGAGTAATGGAAAGCTCCTCAGCCCTCACATGGTGTCATGTGTGCGCCAGAACATTGCAGTGTCCCTCCTCAGGCTAGTACCAGTGCCACATGCTTCAGTGCATTTCCCCAGCCTTGGCTCATTCAGGTGGCTCTCTGATCTTGCACCCAGACTCAGGTCACATGGTACTATATAGCATGTTCCCAAAGTCAACAGCAGGAAGGATTATTTTCACCACAGTCTCTTGACATGTGGTAGGGGTATCAAAAGTTGTTCCAGTATACCACACCAAGCTCAGGAAGCAGATTTTTGTGGATGACATTCATGTGGTTGAGGTCATCCACGTGGCTAGTAAAGTCAAGGTGACTGTCCAGCCTAACAGCAGATATTTACAAGGAGGAGACTTCCCAACAGAGTATCTTCTAGAGTTGTGAAGGCCAGATTGGACAGGTGTTTAGCCAGTCTGTGCCAGAGTCCACATGACATGGAGACTGTTCTTTCTTTTTTTGACTTTCTTTTATTGGTAGATTTTTCATTGTACAACATGTAACAACAACAACACAATACAACTCATAGCTGTGGTTAGGTCTGTTACATGTAGGAAGTCTTCTATGTTACTATGTATGTGTCTTATCTCTATAGCTTGTTCTATAGTACTGTAAAGTCTTTGCTTAGTTTTTATCCTTACCATACTGAGCTCATGTTAGGATTTGGGCAATATCATGGTTCCCTTTAATTCTTTGGTTAAGGTACACAATCATTTCTTTTTACCATTATATACATAACCCACCTTGCCATATCAGCTCAAATGTTTGTACTGACTGAGATACCTTGGCCGTTAATTTTTCAATTTCATAGATCAAGTTCACTATGTCTTGCCAGAGCTCTATTGTAGGAATTGTGGGGAAAGCCAGTTCTTAGTTATTGATTTTCTGGTGCTAGCATGGCAATGCATATTAGTGCTTTGGTATGAGGATCCCTAAAACCGTTTTGGAGATCCAGGAATAGTAAGGTAGATGGTTCTAAATTAAATGTTGGGTCTAGTAAGGTTTTTAATTCCATTGCCAGCTGATTCCAGTAAGTTTGCAGTATTGGGCAATGCCAAAATATATGCGCATGTGATGCTCTAATTTTTCCGCACTGCCTCCAGCAACTGTCCCTCGTATGGATCTGAGGCCTGGTCTGCTGCGCCAGGGTGCAGAAGTATCATAGCAGGTCTTTCCATGAAAATTCTTTCCATATGTAGGAAGTCACAAGCTTGTGGGTGTGCATCATAAATGTATCCCATTGGTGGGGCGAATTTCAATCCCAAGGTCTATTTCCCATCTTTTTCCTAATGTATTCCATTGATGTGCTTGTCCAGGTCCAACAGGGCCACGTAAATCTTTGAAATAAGAGATTCCACTGACCCTAGGGTGAAGGTTTGTATTATTAAGAGTATTAGGAGAGGGGCTGCACTTTGTTGTTGTGTGATGTAAGATCTAAGTTGTAAATATCTAAAAATCTGTTTGTCTTAAGTTGAATTTTTCTTTTAAGAATGTGAATTCCACCATTATAGCCTTTTGCTGGCAGTGCCATGGTAGAAAGAAGTTTCCTCTTTCCCATTGCTGATAGATGTGGTCTAGAATTGCTAGCTGAAATTTGTTACTACCTGCAAAGGGTAGTTCAGTATCTATAAGGTAGGATCATGGGTGTTTTAGTGCCTTATACCAGTTATGAATTGTCTGTTTTGTGAATGGATTATCACTCTCTGGTGTTTGACATAGTTTTGGGTCATATAGGAGTCTTTGAGTGAGTGGGATTAGTTCTTCTTCCACCATTTAAACTATTTTCCAGAGGGCCTCATAGGTCAGTGACAGCCAGTAGAGTGCAGTTCGAATCTGTGCAGCCTGGTGGTATGGTTGCAGGTTGGGAGGCTAGGCCCCTTTATTATTTGGTAGTTGAAGTGTGGCATACCTAACTCTCATACCTAACTCTTGGTTTCAGTTTTCCCCATAGGAATTGTGAAATCATTTTATCCCACACTCTAAATTGTTGTGCGGTTGGGGAAATGGGTAGTGTTTGGGCTAGGTATAGTAGCCTGGGTAGAATATTCATTCTAATTGTATCGATTTTGTGTATGAAAGATAAGTTTATAGTCTGCCATCTTCTTAGATCCTCTTGGATAGCTTTTATGATAGCGTCATAGTTTAGCGTATTGAGGAGCGGGTGACTGTTCTTAGCACTGAGAGAGCTGCTAGCAAAGAACCAGCACTGGATGATTTTGAAGTCACACTGGAGATGCATTGCCAGCTTGAGGCAGAAGAGCCACAGACATAAAGCACTGTATCATCTGCATACATGTGAATGTTTGCAGAGATGTAAGCCATGCATCCACTAAACAGCAAACCGATTCAACAGCACATCTCCTGGGAGCAGGAGAGCTCCAAGAGGCATCAAGAGGCTCTGGAACACCCCCCACACTAGACAGCAGTCCAATTCAGTAGCACATCTCCTGGGAGCAGGAAAGCTCCGAGAGGTGCCAAGAGGTAATTACTACCTCCTTTCCAGCTTATTTGTTGAGGGTGCCTGACTTCAATTTTCTGACCTCCAATTTGTACTGATTGCTTTTGCTGTGTCCTACTGGACTCTTATTGCTGCATTTCAGGTGTTTTACCACAGTTACTTTAAGGGCTGTTCTCATATTTGTCAGCATTTTTACTGTACTGAGTCACATTTGTCTAGTTAGACTGTTCAGCCTGTTAGACTGGGGTGCTGTTAGCTATCATTTAGGGGAATTTCTGTTCTACTTACCTGTAATGTTTCCAGCGATGTTTCTGGCGTTTCCTTGCCATCTTGCCAGGATTCCTGTGCATGCTGATGGGTCTCTCTCCGACTCAGAGCCCAGCAGCTGGCACATGCACAGTAGAGATTTTTGCAAACAGAATTCTCCTGCTGCATACTAATTCCTGGCCTTTGTCTCTCCTCCCACATATAGGCCCCTGGAACACCCCTCCCACTAGACAGCAAACCGATTCAGCAGCACATCTCTTGGGAGCAGGAGAGCTCTGAGAGGTGCCAAGAGGTAATTGCTACCTCCTTTCCAGCTTGTTTGTCGAGGGTGTTAGTCCGTCGACGCCCGGTGACTGTCCTGCCCATCCTCCCACCCAAGCTCGACCCTCGACTTAGTAGTCCCTCCCCATCACGTGACTTCCTGCTACTATTTGAGTTAAGTCCCCGTCTCCATTTGCAGCTTATACTCACCATCCACTAGAGGGAGTTTACCTGCTCACCCACCCTAATCCTCTCTTTACCTCACTGTACTCTACTTCTGTCCGACCTCCCACCTACCCAGCAACTCTACTACCTAGCTCTAATTCCCTAGTTCCTACAACTCCCTCATAAGCATTACCCCATCATCTCCCTGACTTCAACATCCCTCCCCAATCAGCCCCCACACACACACCCCCAGCCTGCAAACTAGGTGCGAGTTGTACACTGAGCAGACTTAGATAGACTGGGTGGTCTGTTTCATGGTACATTCATATGTTCATATGTTCGTATCCTCAACTGACCACTAGGAGTTGCTACCATACCCTCCGCTCTGCCTCCTAACGTCACCCCATCTCAAGTCACCTCCCAATGTGCCTCCTCCTAGGCCTATATTTCTGCCCTCCTGCACCAGGATTTGAACCTGGTACCATTACAACAAGTGCAGCACCCTGCCACTACTCCATAGTGGCAGTCTCACTATTGACCAGTATGATGCACCTCTTACCCTCCTCAATGCGTCATGGACCAAGGGCAATGATACTGTCCATGGTCCTCATCCTGCTTCTACACCAGCCCCACCTCACCCAGGATCCACACCCACAATCCACAGTACCCCTCTTATCTACGCTTCCTCCTCCAGACCCCCAATGCTTGACAACCCCCACCCCTCACCCCCACCTCCACCCTCTGCTACCTCTTCCTTCCCACTCATACCCTGGACTCTCCTTTTCTATGCCATTCCCTCCCTCTGTACTCTACCCACCCTTGCACCCCAGCATCAGATCCTTGCCCAAATGCAGCAGCGGTGCCACAGGCACTACCATGCATTAGTCTGACTAATCACACTCCTACTGCTATTATCAGGTAACATTCATCCTAACCCTGGCCCCTGTGACCACCAATATTAACAAGCCTATTCAGGCTCAAGGTCTCCACATCGCCTCCATGAATATTTGCAGTCTCCTTAAAAGGCTACAGCATTCCAATGCTGGGTTACTCAGCACCAACCAGACATTCTTTCCCTCATTGAAACTTGGTTATCCAAATCCAGCCCTGACTCCTTCATCTCCCTCCCAGGTTATACCCTTTCAGGGAGACCGGATGGTCAAGCATGGAGGTGGTTGTGCTGTTTACATCACGTGACACCCTCCTTGGACATGCTCTTCCACCACCCAAGCTTGATCATGTGGCACAAGCCCTTCGCTAAAATCATCCCCAACCCTGCAAAGGGCCCTCTTTCTTACTGTTGCCTATATTCCTCCCAGAAAGCAAGACCTTGCTATTCAGGTGCTTACTGACTATCTCACTGGCCTACCACCCAAAGCGGGCCAGCTAATTGTTGGTGACCTAAACATCAACTGACTCTCTGACACTGCCTCTCAAACCAGAGATATTTTTGCCACCCTTGACATAACTCAGCTTGTCACCAGCCTTACTAGATTCAACCCTCTACTGGTACCAGCACCTCCTGACATCATTATTACCAACCGTCCTCAGAAGGTGCTAGATATCAGTGTCCTTCCCAACTCACTTAGTGACCAATTCCCAGTCATATTCTCCTGGTCTGCTACCAAAAGTAAACCAACACCATGAACCATCCAATGCCGACGCCTCCTCCCAGGTAGCCTTCATCACCTAAAACTGTACCTTGCACAGCTGGACTGGTCCCCATCAGACTTGCATCACCCATAGATGAGGGCCCTGGACTTCTTCTCTTGATGAATCACTATGGGTCACCCTGGAGACAGGAAAGGGCACCACAGTCTGCATGGGGTTGTGTACAGAATCCCATCTCAGGGGAGGAAATGGACATGAAAATGATAGAAGGCATCCTGAAAATGGCAGAAAAAGGGAGATATTGTTGATGGGGACCTGAATATGCCAAATGTTAACTGGAGTACCTTTGCTGCAGGCACATCCAAGAGCAGGGTCATTCTTGATGCCCTACAGGTAGCAAAGCCTCAGACAGCTAGTGTTGGAACCCATTCGGCAGAGCAGTCTTAAACTTGGTACTCTCAAATGGGGAAGGAGAAAGGATCTCAGATTTAGAAGTGGGTAGCCATCTGTGAATAAGCCATAGAGTCAATCCATACAAAACAAAGAGTATTGGACTTTAGGAGGGCTGACTTTGGGAAAATGAGAGCATGTCTCAGAAAAACACTAGCAAATGGGCAAGAAGGAGGGGTGGAGGAACAATGGGGAACAATCAAAACAACCATCACAGAGGCAACAAGCCTTTTGTGAAGCAAATCAACAAAACAAAATGAAGGAAAAAACACTATGGTTCTCAAAAGAGGTGGAAGGGAAGGTTAAGGAGAAAATTATAGCATTCAGGAAATATAAGGAAACACAGAAGGAGCAGGACAGAGAACTTTATCAGTTAAAGCAGAAGGAGGCAGGGAAGGCAGTCAAAATAGCAAAGGCCCAAACTGAGAAGCGATGAGCCAACTCTGTAAAGAAGGGATAAAACCTTTATAGGTACATTAAGGGCGAAAGAAAGATCAAGGGTGGGATACGGATAGAGACTCAATAAAAGGGAGGAAATGTGGGCAGATGGTGACAGTGAAAAGCAGGAATACTGAATTAATATTTCTGCTCAGTATTCCCAACAGAAGAGGAGGGAGGTACCTAAATCAAACAAGAGAAACACTCTGAATAGGGGTCAATACCAATCCATTCACAGAAGAAAGGGTTTTGAAAGAACTCTTGAAACTGAGGGTGGACAAAGCAAAGAAGTCTGATGGGATTCACCCCAGAATTCTAAAAGAACTAAAGGTAGAACTAGTAACGCCACTGACTACTCTCTTTAACAAATCATGGGAGGATGGGGTGATATCTGAGGACTGGAAGAGGGCAGATGTGATTCCACTTCACAAAGAGGGAGCAAGGCAGAAGCAGGAAACTACAGACCAGTTAGTTTGACCTCAGTGGTAGGGAAAATGGTGGAATCACTTCTGAAGGAAAGAATTTGTGAGTACCTAGAGGCCAGTGGGCGCGGGACCCAAGGCAGCATGGTTTCACAGCAGGAAGGTCATATCAGATGAACTTAATGGATTTCTTTGACTGGGTGACCAAGGTAGTAGACCAGGGAAGGGCTGTGGATATGGCCTACCTAGATTTTAGCAAGGCATTTGACACAGTCTCACACAAAGATTAATATACATGTTAGACAGCCTTGGAGTGGGTCCCAAGGTGGTAGCCTTGATAAAAAATGGCTGGACAACAGGATGCAAAGGGTAATAGTAAAGAGTCCACAGTGAAGAAAGGAGGGTAACTAGCGGGGTAACGAGGGTTCAGTACTTGGACGGTCCTCTTTAATGTCTTTATAAATGACATTGGAGAGCACCTGGATGGAAAGGTATATCTCTTTGCAGACTACACTAAGATCTGCAACAGGGCTGATAAACAAGGTGGGGTGGAAAGGATGAAAAGGGACTTGGCAAGGTTGGAGGAATGGTCAAATATATGGCAGCTCAGATTCAATGCAAAGAAGTGCAAGGTAATGCATCTGGGAAACAAAACCCAGAGGAAGATTACACAATGGGGGTGAGATGATAAAAACAACAAAAATCGAAAGAGACCTAGGAGTAATTATATCATATGACCTAAAGGTGGGCAAGCAACGTGAGAAGACAGTAGGGATGAGTGGGGGATACTGGGATGTATAGGGAGAGGCATCACCAGCAGGAAACATGAAGTTGTTATCCCTCTATACAGACAGTTGGTGAAACCCCATCTGGAGTACTGGTGCAATTCTGAGACCCTACCTCTGCAAAGACATAGACAGAGTGGAGGCTGTTCAGAGAGGGTAACAAAATGGTGCAGGGTCTGCACCAGAAAACATTCGAGGAGAGACTAAAGCAGCTTGATATGCATACCCTTGAGGAAAGGAGGGGGGTATGATAGAAACTTTCAAGTATCTCAGGGAATTACCAAAGTACAAGAGATTAGAATTGTTCAGAAAATGAGATGTGCAAGAACAAGGGACACCTTTGAAGATAGAGGGAGGACTGCTCAGAGGTAATGTGAGGAAGTATTTTTTCACAGAGAGGGCTGTGGATGCATGGAACAGCCTTCCTGAGGAGGTTGTGGAGTCAGGAACATGGGATGGGACAGACATATGGCAATTTAGTGGTGAGTAGGAGGAAGTAAGCTGTTGATTAACTAGAATCTGCAGCTTATCCATCAGGTAGGAAATGGGCATACTAGTGGGCCAAGCGCCTTATGTGCCATCAAATTCTATATTTCTACGCTCACGCATGCCTTTAACACAGCCTGTGACCTCTTTGCCCCTACTCTAGAACACAAACCAAAAGCCAAATGCACCTTGGGTCATCCTCCCTCCTCCACAAACTTAAAATGGGAGACAACCTCTGGCACACTGCCATGGAATCTGGCAAGTCAGCAGACAGGCAGGCGATAACGCAGAGTGAAACAAGTGCATCTGGATCATTCAGCAGGCCAAAGCCCAGTACTCACCGATCCACACTTGCCTCTTCCTGGGGACTGGCTAGGAATTTTTGGAATAACGTAAAAGAGCTGAATGGAAATCCCACTCTCCCCCATCCCAACTCTCCATTAATGGCACTGTCTGCTCTGACCCTGTGGCATTGCAGACTGCCTAAACCATACCTTCTTGGATCTAAGTTCCGTCCTACCCAGTAATTTCTTTGACATTGTCCCAGTGTCACCACTGCCCACCCTCCATCACCCACCATTCTATCTACATACCATCTCCCTGCTGGAGGCCAGACCCTTTATTCCAAAAGCCTCAATAGTAATAGCCCTGGCACCGAACTCTTGGACACTAGGTTCCTTCGGCTGGCTATGGATGCTATTCTGGTCCCCCTCACTGAACTACTTAACCACTTCCTGTGGTTGGGGCAGTTCCCAGTGCCTGGAAAACTGCTATCATCACTTCCATCCTAAAGAGTGGATATAGGTCCACCCTGGTAACTACTGACCTATTTCCATCCTCTCCCCACTCTCTAAGGCCCTAGCAAAATTGTAGCCAGCCAACTCACTGAATACCTGGCCAAGCATAATATCCTGTGCCCTGAGCAGCATGGCTTTATGCAGGTCACAGCACTACAACCACCTCTACTCTAATTTTCTAACTTTCTGCACTCTGCCCTTGACACCAGAACCCTGTTGGGGACATGTTCATTGACCTCTCCAAGGCCTTTGACATGGTTTGCCATCTCCTCCTGCTTGATTCCCTCAGATGCCTTGGTTTCTCTCAGGTCCCCTTGCATGGTTCACCAGCTACCTCTCTGACGGAGCACAATGCATAAAAATCAATAGTACCTTATCTGACACACGACCTGTCCACTCTGGTGTTCCCCAGGCCTCTTATTTTAGGCCCCTCCTCTCAGCCTCTATTTTAACTCACTCCCTGCCTGCCTGCTCTTGTAAGATCCCCCTATGGATGATGCAGTGCTTTTAGCCTCAGATCCCAACCCCACCACACTCCAGACCACCCTCCAACATGCATTTCATAGTGCTGAGCATTGGTTCGAGGCATAAAGATCGGTCCTGAACCTAAAAAGACCAAGGCTATGCTCTTCTCACATCGCCAAAGCAAAGCCAGTGGTGTCCCCTCCTGATACTATCTAACACACTACACCCCACTGAGCAGGCTTCCTCCTATAAGTACCTGGGTATCACCTTTGACTCAGCCTTTTCCTCCATTCCCACATCAGCACCCTTTCTGCTGCCACCAATGTCAGGATAGGACTATTATACCACCATAGGGACTGCCTCCCACAAGAGGCTCTCAGATTAGCAATCATCTCCTCTGTCCTGTCGCTAGTAAACTATCAGCTGCCCATCTATGCTGCCACTGACAATACTGCCCTTGCTAAAATCCACTTCTCCATAAACAAGGCTTGCAGGCTTCTGTCGGTGCCCCAAGGCACACCCACACATGTCTGCTGTACTCTCCACCAACTTGCTCAATCTAGAAGAAAGGCTCCGCCCAAACCTACCTTCTTGTAAAAGAGCATACTAGGCTCTCCTCCCTGGGTCTCCATCTCCTCCAATGGACCTCCTGACAATATCCACCCACAGCACTGTCAAGACTTCTCTTACTGTCCCTATGGAAGGACCTCTATGGCCCAGAGGTCCTTCAGCTGTAGCGCCCCACCTGGTTCAGTTCCCTCCGAGCCAACATAGCTGAGTCTACCAAGGTAGGTCCTTTCAAGGCTGCCCTCAGAAGCTACCTGACTAGCTCTCGTTGCTGCAGCTGCACATAACACCCCCAGTCAATTTCACCTTTCAGCTAGGCCATGGTCACCCTGACCATAGCCTTCTTGGGAACACTGTATTGGGCCTCGCTGTAAGGCCTGTGGTCAATTGCCTCATCTACTGACAACTGTAACAAAAACTGTCTCTCTGTTGTTCATGGTACTTGTGTACCTACAACATGTGTACTGTGTCCTAACTATTGCTACCTTTGTATCACCAGTGAATGTAACACTGGTTGCTCTTCAAGCCATTCTGTCTGAACTGTACCATTGTGTTGTTGTTGTGCTCGCTCCCATCACGAGGTGCCTTTGTAAATGAGTCCTTGACTCAAAGGTCTGTAAAACCGATACTCTAATAAATAAATAAAATAAATAAATTTAGAAAGACTGAGAGCAGGCCGAGGCTGAGGACAGAACCTAGAAAGGGGAGGGCACAAGACTCAAATGAGACAGGGAATTGAATTGCATACAAAGATAGCTTGGGATCTCCCAGCCAGGTAAGAGCCAAACCGTGACTGTTAGATCAGAGAGTTCAGAACTGGTAAGCTTGCTGAGTAGGATGGGATAGCGGGCCATAGTGTCAAAAACTATGGCAAGGTTGACAAAGTTGGCTGAGGTTATCATAACCTGATCCATCCTCTTTAGAGTGATATCAGTGAGTCTGAATAGGAAGGAGCAGTAGAGTGCGACTTTTGAAACCAGACTGCCAGAGGTTGAGGAAAGGAGAGGAAGAGCATCAGCATCTCCTGAAGTTTTACCAGAGCAGGGGTGAGCGAGACAGGATGGTAGTTTCTGGGAACAGAGAGATCACCACCATTGTAAAGGGAAGGACTTTGGCCTTCTTCCAAGTGCCTGGAATTTTACCTATAAGCAGGGCCCCTACTTTTCTGCGGCACAGTGGGATCAAGTTCTGGGCAAGACCACCATTTGCCGAGAACTCTATGTGGTGGTTTGTAATTTCTGCAGATGTTCTGCGGCACTAACAAACTACCACATCACAGTATTAGCTTGTCATCCTGGCTTTATTTTCATGGCAGTGGTTATAGCAATCAGGATGGTGGAAAGCACAGTAACACTAGTTCAAAATAACAGACTTATAGAAATAATTTTATGCCTAAAAAGGCAAAACAAGTATCTCCCTTAAGATTCTAGCCTGTTGCATAAATGACATATGCAGAGGGGATCTTATGTGATACATAAGTTATTTCTATATGCATGCTATCTATCCCACTAATGAGGTTTCCACTGTCTATCACTTACATGTTTGTATGTGCTTTCTACACCACTCTTGAGGTTCCCACTGTGTATCACTTGTATATTTATATGCAGTTTGTAACATACAGTACAAATATGCATGTGTGTGTGTGGTGAGAGAGACAGATATATTGTGTGTCTCTGTGTGTGTGTGTGTGTGTGTGTGTGTGTGTGTGTGTGTGTATATATATTTTTTTTCCATGAACTTGCATCCTCATTCATACAGGTCCCATTGAAATGGCGTGAAGAGTTATTGCAAAACTCATTTTTCATGTCAACCTGCTTTCCTGACACACTGCATAACACCATCAGGCCATGACATGCATGTGAACCAATTGTGAGATACAGCTCTCCAGCCCATCACAATGTATCCACCATGTGACAGAACACTGCACCATACCTTCCCAGGCTCCAAGCAGTGATGTGTTCCACCAGTCCTTGTGCTGCCCAGCCAGCTCCCAGAGCTAATCTCTGAACCTAAGTTGCCGCACGGAAACACAGCATGCTACCCTCTGCCCAACAGCTGTCTCTGCACACAACATTTCTCCATAACTTTTAGGTGATTATATCAACCAATGACAATATGTAATCAATAACCCTGGCAAAATGCGCACAGTGCAATTATTTATTTAACAGGTCTGTTCTTTCAACAGGTCTACACATTATTATATTTCACTTTTCTGGGCATAATTACTTTATTTTTCTCAAAATGTAGACAGTTAAATTAATTTTACCACTTATTCATTTCAGATAGCGTCTCTATACCTTAAGGGCACAAATAGATTTGTACAAAGCGAGGTATGGACTTAAACAAGTCTGTGCTCCTGACAAGGTTTTGTTTAAGCTGGCCATAGTGCAACAGTGTAAGACCGAAAATTGTATTAGGCTGTAGTGCAGGTTGAGCAAATATCACCATGCATGATGTGCTATGCCACCATCTCTGGCAGTGGGAGCTGTGGTAGATAAATGACTGTTCATTTCTGTTGCAGAATGTAGCCATTTCATTAGCTAGTGTATGATGTTATAGCAATGATAACATCACATTCAGAACATATAGGGGGTTTTGGATATAAAAAGGGGGAAGGAACCAGATTCTATGCATAAACAGAAATATTAATAAAAATCACCAAGAAGAGTGAATTCTGCGGCACCACAGAAGTTTTATGCGTAGATTGTAAGTTCTGTGTTCTAGGGCCTTGCCTATAAGGAAGAAATGATTGTGCAGAACGGAGATGGGATGTGAGATAGCAGGAGCAGAGAGGCAGAAGATTTTAGAAGAGTTCAGAAAATGTAATAGTTTTGTACTAAAAGCCCTTGGTTTTTCTTTCAGTCAGGTTTATGGTGCAGAGCTTGGTGTGCCTTTTCTGTTACAAAAGAATCAGCTGGAAGGTGGATCCACCAAAGAAATCAACAGTTTATTGACAAGAAGTATAGCATCTGACCCTTCAATATGTTCTGGCAGACCAGTGATCCCAATGTTGTTTCATCTATTGCTTGTCTCAAGGCCTTCTATTTTAGCATCTAGTTTTGCTGTTTTCCTGTAGTTGGTCAGCCTTTCCTGACACTCGTTCAATGATTTATTTTGCAGGCTGCTGACTCTACACTCGCATCTTCAAATCACTGTTTCTGTTCCTTCATTTCATTTTTTTAAGGTTTTTGGGCCAAGCTCATCCATACTTTGACATTTAGAAGATTTGAGGATTGAGAGGGCAGAGGAGGTAGAGAACAGAACCTGGAGAGATAGAGAAATCAGGGAAAAGAGAGAGTTGTTGGGGAGGGGATATAGAGGATGAGCAGACTGGATGGGCCACAAATAATTTATCTGCCGACAGTATCTATGTTTCTATGAGGAGAGGGCAGCAAAGTAGAGAAGAGTGGAAGTGGAAAAGTTACTGAAAGCAGAAGATATTTGGGTCAGAGATAAAGGTTGTTGACTGGGAGGTCAAATGGGAGTGGACAATCTTCCAGTATTTAGAAGGGTTATTTATACTCATCTGGATGTTGGAAGCAAAGTATGCAGATTTAGCAAGGCAGGCAACTTTCATGCAGGCATTACAAGCATATTACATATACGAACATATGAAATTGCCTGCAGAAAAGGCCCACAGGTCTATCAATCTCTGCCCAATTGTGCAGCTCTTAGTTTCAAATCACTACAGCTGCCCAACTGCCACCCAAACCTCTTTCCTCCTCTTTCCGGTCCTTCGCTTCTTTGTTTTTTTTTTGACCTAACCCTGCCCTTGACTCTGACCCATCCCCACTTAAAGCTATCCACTGTCCTTTGAGCGATTAACTCTTCCAGCAGTGCATTCCAACCTGACACCACTCTGTCTGTGAAGTAGTGCCTCCTCATCTCCCTCCTAAACCTTCCCCTTCCAACTTCAGACTGTGCCCCTAGTGACCCTTCCCACTTTAAGCAGAACAGCCCTCCCTCCCTGACTTTGTTTATGTCTTTCAAGTACTTGCTATGTCAATGCTATCTCTAAATCCAGAGCAAGCAGTGATACAATTGATCTTAAAATTCTGTTCCTGACCCTGGAAGAAGTGCTGCACCCACTCACCAAAATGTTCAATCTCTCCTCTGCCTTAGTCAATTCCCCAGCAAATGGAAGGCTGCTATAGTCACCCCAGTGTTCAAAAGTGGTGACAAGTCCCTACCTGGGAACTATCTCGACTATATCAATGCTTCCACCCCTCTCCAAGGCCCTCAAGCATATTGTGGCTGACCAACTCTCAGACTACCTGCACAAGTATAGCATGCTCTGTGTGCAGCAACACAGCTTTAGGAAAGGACACAGCACGTCGACCGCGACTGCTGGAATTTTCAGGAGAAATTCACAATGCTTGGACAAAGGATATCAAACTGGAGCAGTTTTCACTGACCTAACAAAGGCGTTTGATACTGTTCACCATGGCTTACTTATCACAAAACTACAAATTCTTGGCTCTCTGAAGGACCAGGTGCCTGGTTAAAGTTACCTTGCCAAATGCTCTCAATCAGTAAAAATCTCAGGGTTCTCTCAGACTCAAAGCCTGTCCTCTCAGGTGTCCCACAGAAGTCAATCTTAGGCCCCTCCTTTTCAGCCTTTTCCTAAACTCTCTCCCCAAGTCATGCCCTGAACAAATAATCCTTTATAGATGATGCGTTGATTCTTTCCTCTCTCTAAGGACCCAAACTCTTACTTCATAGGTTTGCAACTTGCATTCTCCGGTTGAAAAGTGGTTCCTAGATCACAGGCTGGTCCTAAATCACAAAAAACAAAATCCATTCTCTTTTCAAGTCCACAAACAAGAAAAGGCAAATTCCACTCTCTATCAAAATGTACCAAGGAAATACCCTTGAACAAGTGTCAACATTCAAATATCTTGGGATCACCTTTGATCAAGGACTAACCTTATGGACCCACATTGATAACACAGCAAAACGGTGAACCAACGATTGGTATCCTGTTCCAAAACTGGCAGTTCCTTACCAAATCAGTGCTGAGGATTGCTATCCAAAGTTCTGTCATCTCAATCATAGACTATGGCTTGATTATCTATGGTTCTGCCTCAACCACCGCACTTAGGCGATTACAACCTCCCTAAACAAGGCCTGTCGGCTGCTCACTGGAGTGCAAAGACGTACTCATTCATGTGAGCTCTACACTGAAACAGGATGGTTGCAACTCTCTAATCGCAGATAGTACCCTCACATGCTTGATGGCGAAAAAACCATCATGGGCATCACTCCACCGAGTATCCAAGCTCTGCTATGCCCGGATACCAGCATCCGTCCCACCAGAAGATTGGAACACCAGACTCTCCAGGTCCCCGATGCCGGACCACACAGAGCCAAAGATCTTTTGCCTATCGTGCCCCCAGCTGGTTCAATGCCTCAGCATGTGCATTACATCCTCCACCTTCCTAGGAGCTTTCAAATCTATGCTTTTACCTCACCTCTCAGCCTCTAGTTCCTGTGACTGCCTGGATTAAAGATTCTCCTCATGGCTGTTTTACTGTTTATCTTCCTCCTCCTCTGCTCCTCTTGACAAAGGCATATGAGTATCTTGACCTCACTATGTCTGCTCCTCTATCTCCTCCTACCCAGTTCCATTTTGACCATTTTATCCTAAGTTTTTCCTTAATACAGCTTGTTCTATGTATGCTAAATATTATTTTCTGTCCTTCCCTCTTTTTCTGAAGTTTTCTGACATTATTGTACTGTATTATACTAGCTTATTGCTACTTATATTTTTTGTTGACCATTTCGATGTAATCATGATTTGTTTGTACATTACTGACATGGAACCTTTGTAAAAGAGCCATGGATCAAAGGTAATAATTCCTAGCCTAGAACAATAAACTAAACTAAACTTAAAGGTGTCTTATCATGTCCCCTCTTGCCCTTCTGTCTTCCAGTGATTACATGTTGAGTTCTTTCAACCTTTCCTCATATGGCAACTCCCTTAGTCCCATGATCATTTTGTAGCCCCACGCTACACCTCCTCCAGTAATCTCACATCCTTTTGAGGTATGGGCACCAGTACTGTACACAGTATTCCAAGTGTGGCTTTGCCAGTGATCTATAAAATGGCAGGATGACTTCCCCTTTGAGAGGTGATCCTCTGACAATGCATCCCAGCATCCTATTTGCCTTTGCTGCAGCTCTCCTACACTGTGCAGCTACCTCGTGTCCCCTGTGACTATTATCCCCAGGTCCCTTTCCTCCCTAAAGCCATTACCTGCACTCCCCATCCAGTAGCTGTTCTTGGATTTCTGTCTCCAAGGTGCATGACCTGCACTTTTTAGCATTAAACCCCAACTGCCACTCCTAGACCAGTGTTCAAGTTTAACTAGATCCTCTCTGAGTGCCTGCCTCTCTTCCTCATTGTCCACTTTTGCACAAATCTTGGTGTCATCTGCGAACAGGCAGATCTTATTACTGATCCCCGCTGCAATGTCTCCAATGAAGACACTGAACAAAACGGGGCCTAGCACTGAACCCTGAGGTACTCCACTTGTTACTGACTGTGGCTTGGATATCTCCCCTTACAACTACATTCCGTTGTCTGCCCTGCAACCAGCTCTCAACCCACCCCACCAGTTTTTCCTCCTCCCATGTCCCTTAGATTGCTCATTAACCCCCTGTGTGGCACAGAGTCAAAAGCCTTGTTGAAGTCCAGATACAGGACATCCACAGCGTGGCCTTTGTCAACCGCCTAAGTGACCCAGTCAAGAAGTCAACTGCTAGTTTGGCAAGATCTTCCTGTAACAGACCCATGCTGTCTCTCATCCTGCAGGCCACTGCTATCAAGAAAGGTTATCAACCTTAAACCTAGCTAGGTCAGCAGGGATCCCGAGGACTTGTGGAGGTGCCAGGCTCAGTCACATGTCTTGAGGCAGGCAGCAGATTCAGACTGACAAAGCCCAACACCTGAAATTTCTAGCTGGGGCCCCTTTGTTGGGTACCTGGCCACCTTCTAAACTCTGAAAATCTTTACATTTATCATCTATTTTTAAATTAAATGAGGATGTTTGGGGCACATTCTGTGTATAGGTTACATGCAAACAAAGAGCTTGTGTATCAAATTTACAGCACGAGAGTAGCAACAACAAAAGAGAAAAAAATCCCTAAAAGTTAGTTTCAGCTACAATTAATAAAAATATTAGCATCCTTCAGCTCTACTTTTCTAGGTACTCTCTATGTTTTGTACACTATGAGTTTATGACTTCAAACTCATGGAGTAGGCTAAGGAGCGAGTGCTGCTATGATAATTAAAACATTTTACCACATAAAAGCAGAGCCATTCACAACCTCCAATATCACAAGGGCACCGGTCTCATAAAAAATCACACTTTATTAATATATAAACAGTAAACGCATCAGGCTGTTGCCTCTGTTTTATTGTTTTTATGTATTAATAAAGTGTGAAGATTTTAAGAGACTGGTACCCTTGTGATATTGGCAGATGTGAGTGTTCTGCTTTTGTGTGATAAAACACGATGAGTTTATTTTATTTTCTGATCATAGCACTTTCCAGGTCTACAAGGCTATTTCTCAGCCAAACATGGCAGTGAACTTTTTTGAGAAAAAAATTAAAACACTTATAAAGCAAATGCTGGTAGAACTATAACATTTTACCACTAAACAGAATTGAAAGATACCTGAAATCTTTTATAGTGAAAAAGGTAGGGTCAATTTTGCTGCCCAATTTGCTGCACTGCTACTTTAAGTAGAATACTGATATAGACTGAGGGAGCACTGTGACCAGTCAGAGCTCCTTTTCTGTGCATGAGACACTCTTATTCTGTGAAGACTGTCTCACATGCAGCTGCCTGGAAACAAGCATGTTCGAGTAAAGCTTTTATCATTGATTGAGCTTGTTGGGCTCACTTACATTCTTGGATATGCTATGGTATCCCTAAATTCAGTTTCCTGAGTCATGGGATACCGACCCCACTGGCCCAAACTGAACATCCAGAGTCAAATCAGATGCCTAAACATATGATTTTAGGCATCTGATTGAAAAATAACAGTGCAAGGTGGGTGCTTCACCCTGAACCTCATGTGGGGCTCTGCCTCACCCCCTGCAACTAATATATCTAACTCCGAGGGAGCAGACATCAGAGTTATGAAAAATAGTTATGGGGGTACGAACTGGCATTAAAAATTCAGCACAGGCTGGCCTGATGGTGCTGAGGGTTGAGGCACTGGATGCCACACCTCACTCCATGCTGGGTGGGGACCCAGGTTCGGTGACAAGCTCGGGCCACTGGGGGTCAGCAGGGGGAGAAGGATTGAGCACCCACGGTGGCTCTCCCACTCTGGGAGGGTTCTGTGCCTGTCCTGCTGCTCTACTGCCATCTCTCAGTTGAATCTGGGGTTGGCAGTGCAGGTCAGATCACTTTAAGGGAAGGGGTAGCGTTAGTCAGAGAGCCCTGGGAGGAGTTGTATCATTACACATACCTCCCAATTGGCTCTCCTAGAGTGTCAATGACTGCAGGAACAGAAAAAGGAAAAAATGGCCCAACACTCCTAGGTAATGATCCCTTTAGTGCAGAGCATGTCAGCAAAACCATCAACAGAGCAGACTCCTGTGTACCACCCACTGCTCTTGTTCGGGAGAAGGCAAGAGGGACCTCTCCTCGCCCCACCAGGAGGGTTATCCAAGGGACCTAGGACTACTGAGAGGGTGATCACCTAGCAGCAGACTCCTGTGTTGGGAAGGCGAGGTTCAAGGCATGTAGGGGCTCTGAGCGTGTGGACTGATGAGGCAGGAAAAGTGGCAAAAGAGCAAAATGTAAAAAATGTTCTGAATGCAGCTGTGGGACCCAGAACCCACGTCTTGCAGGGAACGCTGGCCGAACTGCCAGTGATTTAGCCCACAACACCACTGGGGCAGCTCAGCCAGACGTACAATTCCTCCGCATTTCATATCCATCCACAAGGGTAAGCTAGGAAGCCGTCACATCCACTACCTTACCCCTGTAATGTCCATCAGGTTGCCATCATGCCAGGCCACTCACTGTCTGGACAATGAACCTGTCGAGCCAATACTGCCTGGGCAGGTCAGTGTTGGGATAGTCAGCCTCGAACAACATAAAGGGTACCACATTTTAGGGTATTAAAACCACTCACCTTTAATTTGCTATTCTCATACCCTCAACAATATGCATGAGACCACTCTTGCAACTACAAGACTGGTCTTAGTAGCAGTATTAACATACATGAGGGTGCTGGCCTGGGCCACCCCATTGGTTTTTCAGGTGGCCCCTGCATCCACTTTCCAAATGGGTACCCTGTACCTTTAGTCCAACTCTGGTAGGCAATAATCTCTGCCATGATCCAAAGAAGGTGGAAGCATTCCACACAACCTCCCCTCAGTGGGGCATGCTTGTCCCAGACTTAAATGAATTTAATACCAGAAGTATTTAGAGTGTCATCCACATCTGAGGATGTGGTGACAGGGAACAATTAGTAGAGGTCAGCAAACAGGGCAGAAAGATCAAAAGATCCAAATACCTTGAGCTGGATGAACTTTGGGAAAGACTTTAGGATGATGGACCTTTGCACAGAAGTCCATACACTGGCTACTGAGAGAACTGGGGAGAGTGCCTGCTTCCACAAGAAGGTGGAGAGGAGCATGATGGCCTCTTGAACAGTTGCTTTCTCCCTGATTCCTCCTCCACTCTCGGCAAAACAAGATTTAAGTCTAAATTAAAGACTTCCATGGTTAAAGCTAGCCTATCCTATCTTTAAAAACAGCAAGGAACATTGTGGCATCGCAATCTTTAAAAATAGAAACTGATATGCGAGAAAACCTACCTCTCCATACACCGCCAACAACCCCAACTCGACAAGACCGTGAAGTGTCTAAAGGTATTCCTGCAGGGGCAACAGCTGATATTAACCTCCAGGCCACACTCACTGAAAGAAAATTCTGGAAGGTATCTTCCCTCAGAAGGAATCCCTTGAAACTTTAACTGCATCTATCCACGGCATTACTCCCTCGTTGGCATTACTAACTCAACGCACTCAGATAATGAATCGGATATCTTCCCTTGATGACTGGAAGGAAAGAGTAGATCCAGAACTGACCCAACTGCAACACCTATTAAAGGCCATGGAGCTCAAAATGGAAGACCTAGAAGGTAGATCCAGAAGGAATAACCTGCTAATCCTAGGTCTTCCTGAAGGGAGGAAGGTTCGTCGCCTGTGCTGTTTATTCAAAAGCTGTGTAGCAAACTTGCAGGCCCTTCCCTAATGGCCCCAGTATGTAATTAGCGTGAGGGTGTAGCCATGGATTTCAGATCTGCACACCAAGTGGACTCACTGCTACCCCTCCCCTGTAGAGTGTACTACCCCGGGGTGTAGCTAGACAATATACAAATGTCACCAGAACCGTGTTTGTTGTCTCATTTTACACAATAAATACAACTTTTGTATCTCATGACAGTGGTTGTTGCCATGCATGGTAAATACAAATGCTATGCATTACTCTCTAAGACACCCACATACCAGCCCAGAGCCTATAACGTTGTATTGTCCTTGGAATGCAAAAGAGTATTAGTGACCAGTCCTTCTAGTTTCGACTCTATGAATAAAATTGCAGAAAGGTTCAGCATTTTCTTTAGTTTTCATGGAAAAGGAAGCAATTCAGTTTGCCATACCCCCTTAAATAAAATTGTACACCATGGACTATTTGGAGTATGCCTGACTACACCTATGATAATTTGAGTGAGCCCATCGATCTTTAAGGCCCATTCCTTCATTGGGCTCCTCCACAACCCATAATTTCAGGTTACTGAATTTTGGGACAAGCTGTACATCCTCAATAAAACTCGGGACATTAGTGAGCTGCTCTGGGAGGTAGAAGAATCCGGATGATTCAGGACCTACCAAAGACTGTAGAGGCAAGAAGAACGGAGTTCACCCGATAGTTGCGAAGCTTCATTATGGCTGGAATTCATTTTAAATGAAATATCCGCTACACTTCAGGTGTTTCACGGGGATGAATGGCATAATTTTGAATCGCATTGCCCAAGCCATTGAAAGTCTGAAGAAGCTATATCCTGACCTTTTAAATGAGAGTACTGGGAAGAAATGTACTTGAGGGCATCGAGTTTATTAGTGGACTGTGCTGTAGTAATCGCGACTTGTAATGTCCTGAGTCAATATCATACCGCAGAAACTTGCAGCAATGTTGATGTTCTGAACCTAATAAATTCAGTTGTGAACATGTCATTAAGGTGATTTGGCCCATTTTACATTTCATTGCTTCATGCTAAGCAGTTACTTCTCTTTGAAAACAAGCATGTTTGTTTCAGTCCCAGTCAGCTCATCAGAGGTCAGTATCTTTAAAAGGTGGAACGATCGTACATAGTAGAGCTTTGCTTAATTTGTTTACTTTCATGTCAATCCTTGTCCCTAAAGACACTATCAAGCCCTGATGGAGTCAAGATTAAAGGGACTTATAATGTTTGAACTTACGGTCTGTTTGAGTTAGTCAATTGATATAAGTATTAGGCTGCATAGTTTAATAGTGTTCTGATTAAGAACTTGGTTTCTTTCTTTTGTATCACTGACAGGAGCACTATATACTGCTTGAATGTAATGCAGGAATCAATCTCTAAGGGTCCTTTGATACACAGTTTGAGTTATGGATTCTAGTAGAAATCTTTCATTGTTAAGTGCATTGACCCTTTCGGACTATATAGAATGAATAGCTGCTAGTTGTGTTTCATAAGAATAATACATAGTTAGCACGCATTGGAATTCTGTTATATAACTGTTGTTTCATTATCTAATTTAGATTGCTTCCTATTCATGAGGAGTGGGGTGGGAGGGGGTTATGGGTTGTTTAGGGGATGGCACATTGCAGCCCAGAACTGTGTAGTACTCTGGTGTATAAAACCAGAATGAGAAGAGTACAAGTTTTCACTTTCCTTTTTTTGTGGGAGATTGGGTCCTTTTCTGTTTTTTTGTTCTGTTTTTTTTGGGGGATATATGAGAAGATAAGATACCAAACCAGGGGTTAAAATGGTTTTTCAACTTTAAAAGACCCAGGGACAATCTGTAAAGGGCTGATACAGGATGAAATATATGTCATGGAATGTTAAAGGGATACGTACTAGTATTAAATGGCACCAGGTACTAAGACACTTGCAGACGCTGCAGTGTCATACAACGCGTTCTCAAAGAGACTCACCTCTTGACCTCAGAGAACCTTTTCTCAGACACCAGTAGGTGGGACAAAGCCATACAATGGGAAATTCCACCAATCAGCGGGAGTAGCTATCCTCCTTCTGAAGGGACTAAACTTTCAATTAAGCATGGCTATTGTGGACCCTGATGGGCTTATATTTTCCTCTATGGCACCCTAGATCATACAGAACTGCTTCTGGGGTGTGTCTACAGTCCAAACACCCCATCTCCTAATTTTTTACTGGATTAATAAATGTGTTTTCCAGATTTATACACTTCCTTTAATCTTCACAGGTGACTGGAATATTACCATTACTTCTAACTTAGACAAATCAATGGTCAGGTCACTAGACCATCTTCAACACAGCAAGCTCTACAGGAACTTATAACCATGGGAGGTCTCTGTGACCCTGGAGAACTTTTCACCCAACCAACCATAAATATACTTTTTATTCCCAGTACATAAATCTTCTTACCAGATTGATAATTTCTTAGTTAGTACCGAAGTCCTGTGCCATATCCCAGATGCTGGAATAGCTCCCAAGGTATTGTTGGATCATTTGCCAGTATGGCTTCTATACAACCCCAATCCGAATATTAGCGGATAACATTTGAAATTAAATTACAACTTCTCAAAGACCCTTGGGTCATAGAGAAATTGCAGTCACTTATCCAAAACTTTGGCAATCTAACTTAGGTTCTATCACCAATATAGATAAAATATGGAGGCATTAAAATGCTACTTAGGGAATGTATTCGATTGCTTCTACCTATAAAAGAAGAGAGAGGCTTTACGTGTCCTTTTATTGCAAATAGAGGACTTGAACATAGTCCAACCCTAGAAGCCTCTGAATGAGAGCAGATTGAACTAACCAAATTAAGACATCAATATACAGACTTACTAAGGAAAAGTCTGAATATGCATTACTAAAGACACGTTCCACCTATATAGACCAGGGAGATAAAGTAGGGCATTTGCTGGCTATGCAGCTTAGAGAGCAAGAAACTTCTTGTTTGGTAAAGTTATCTCCTCCCAACTCGATGATACCTTAAAACCTCCCAGTACAGATTACCCAAGAGCTTGACAGCTTCATTCACAGCTATATAGTCCTCCCTAAATATCCCTTCAAATAAGCATATTCAGGATTATTTGAGGAATATTCCACTTCTGCAGTTATCCCATGACCAAGAAACCTTCCTAACATGGCCTATATCTCAGTCAGAAATTTTAACTGCCATCCAGGCTCTGGCGCAGATAAATCTGCAGGCCCAGAAGGATTTCCCGCTAACTTATACAAAATCCTGGCAGATGATTTCATTCTCATTCTTGCTCAGATTTTTTCTTTCCTTTGTAAAAGGGTATATCTGACCCCTCTGTCCTGCAGGCTGTCATATTTATTTTACCTAAACCCAATAAACCCCCAGACAAAGTCACCAACTATAGGCCTATATCTCTTATGAACTGTGATATGAAAATCTTGGCAAACATTTTAGCTGCTAGGGTAATGCAAGTTTGGGAGGGACTTATAGAACCTGAGCAGATAGGGTTCATGAGGGGTAGATCCTCTCTAGACCATCTGTGAAAGCTGGACACATCTTCTCCATGTCCAGGGATTCTCATGATCCAATGGTTTTGCTGTCCCTGGATGCGGAGAAAGCTTTTGACAGGGTGTTAGGATTTTCTTTTCTAACAATGGAAAGATTTGGTTTCTACCAGATTCATTGCATGGATAAAGATTCTATACTGCAGCCTGAATGCCAAAGTATATTGCAACGGTATTCTCTCAGGAGGTTTCTCTCTTCACTCAGGTACTCATAGGGTTGCCCTCTATCCCCATTTGTGTTTAATATTTATTTAGAGCCCTTAATTAGACTTCTGAATTCCTCCCACAAGTGTAAGGTATCACATTAGGCCCCTTGAGGTTAAAATCTCAGCTTATGCCGATGATATTTTATTGCATCTGTCACATCCTGCCACTTCAATACCAGCTGCTCTTCACATTATTTCCATTTTGGACTGGTCTCAAATTATAAACTTAATTTGGACAAAACCACCTAATGCCCTTAAATCATCATGTACTCCCCACAGATTATACACAACTAGGGCTGAAAGGGAATCTAAACATGTCTATTTAGGAATAATTCTCACAAAAGAAATACCTTGAGGAGAAGGTTGAACCTGGATAATTTAGTGGTAACCATTGCACGGGATTTAAATAGCTGAGCATCCTCCTAATGTCCATACAAGTCAGAGTCAGTGTTATTAAATGAATATCCTCCCCGCATTTTTATTCTATTCATATGCTTAATCTCTTTATCCCAATCACACGGTTCAAAAATTTCATGCATTAATATCCGCTTTCTCTGGCAAAAGAAATGCCCACATCAATCTTATATAAAATTGGGTGCTCCAAAACATCTGGAGGGACTCAGGCTACCAAATCGCATTTATATTATTTAGCCAGTCATATCTCAAAATATGCCTGCTGGACTTTAGGTTCGGGCCTATGAATACTTCAATATATATACCATCTGGTTACAGATCAAAAGATACTTGATTAGGACAATGGGAATATCTCCAGAGTCTATGTACTTTGTATCTTTAAATGGATTACCTCCACAATTAAGATGTACAGTTATAGCACAGCGGTCAACGTACACATTCAACTTTGCAGATCTATTAAATATGATAACACGCAAGATATTTCCCAACCATTATGCAGAAACACAAACTTTAAACTTCAGGGCATAACTATTTGTAGGCCAGAATTAATGAGAAATACATTTCAGACCTCATACTGGAGGAAGAATGCCTGAAAGCCCAACACTACTTCATGATCTTCCACGGTCACAGATTTTCAAGGAATATCAGATCTGCCATATGCCGATAGAATGGTTTGGTACAGTAAACTGGGACATTAGTCAAGGAGAGTTTTCTCCCATATGCAATCCTCGCTTGGTTACCCCATTTGGTCTCACGTCTAGTGAGCTTTATCTTCCCCATATGTATCCTACAATAACTGGGGAATCTTATTATTGAGTAGGACACTACCCACGTTGCCCAAGGAGGATCGCATTTGGCTTGACCTTTACCAGTATTTAACAAATGATAGTTTACGCCTACCCATTCTACATTCTCCATAATATATATTTTACCCCAATGCATTTACTTAGAATGGGAAAACTTCCCACAGCAACATGTTCTAGATGTGCATCTGCAGAAAGATCGCTGTTTCACGTCCCATAGGAGTGCAATAGTAGCCCACTATGGGAGAAAATTAAGACCACAATGGACCCCTATTAGGGTTAACAGATCTTTTTCCCCTGAAATTTGTATTGTGGAGTCCTTTCATCGATTGCTGTTAGGGTGAGAAGGTTCCACATCTCCTTAGTCTCCTCAGCGGTAAAGTGATTGGTCTTACATCACTGGCTTGATCAGGAGGAAATTTCATATTCGAATGGCTAAATGAAATTCTGTACAGCCTAAGGATTGAAAAACAACAGCCACTCTTAGGGGCCCTCAAGGATAAGGACAAGAGATGGAGCAAATTGGAGACTTTGTTAATGGTGCAAACAAACCTTTAAATGATGGTTGAATAAATAATAACAATACTATGGATATATTGTGATTAACATAACAATGGTTAAAGTTGTTTTGGTAGAATTTTCACATTCATTGTACACCCAAGATAAGGAACCCCATTTATTTTTATGCCTTGGTATCTTAGGGAGGAAGGGTTAACAAGGGGGAGAGGGAGTGTATGTATTGCTTTCAGCAGCTATTTCAGTGACGTTTGGTCTTTTCATGCGATGTAATTTATAATTTGACTGTACAAGTTTAATAACAATAAAGCTTATTAAATTAAAAAAAAACAAGAAGGTGGGGGTTGGAGGAGAGGGCCTATTCAATGAGCTAGTGAAAACCGTAGCAGGGTTGAGATGGGGGGTTGAGTGATGTGTTTCGTGAAGTGAATGGCTTGAATTTGAGTTTAGGTTGCATCTCTGATCCCTCTCTGTAGACAACCAATACCATCAGTGAGTGTAGTTTCAGCCCTGATCCCTCTACAGACAGACAAATCTTATCACTTGTTTTGGTTTCCACCTGGATCCTCTCTGTATAGATACAAATCACATAATTGATTAATGTGGGAGAGACACACACGGCACTGGCACCACCCACCCCCATAGCAACTGTTATTCAAAGAACTCTGACCTGCAAAACACAAACCAACAAATGCTGACAAACAATGAGAGTTGCTTGGGATGGAGAGATGTACCAGATGCAGACTCCAGGTTTACTTCTGGAAAACCTTCCTGAGTCTCTGCATGACTTTATGTAATGTCTCTCAACTGCATATTTTGTAAACCGGGACAAATGACCAAACTCAGAAATATGTCTTACACAAAAGAGAAACAACAGCTCAAGAAACCTGCTATACAATGTCTGAACCTAGTTTGGATTAGGCACCCAGTTCTGTTGTATCAGACCCCACTGACACACATTGGGTTGTGATGTGGGTCGACTGCAGCCTAGGTAGTGGCACTAATCTGTTTTCTTGCCTGTATGTCAGGCTCATTGACTTGAAAAGGCAGATCATGGTCAGGTCGATGTCTGAGGGCCGAACCGGGTCTGACAGCCATTACAGCAGCTTGTTGTCTGGTGGCATTGAGAGTCACTGTGGGGTCAGGATATCATGAAGTGGCTACGGTGGATCATCTGTTGTATTGTTGGAGTTCCCAGTACACAGCATACTTCCTCTTCTGATTTGGAATCAAATTGTTCTCGGTTCAAGTTCTGCACCTCCCAGCCCTGCTACAACCATGGCAATATGCCCACAGGGTATACCACTAAAGAGTGACTAAGATTGAGTGACTCAAATATGAGTGACTCAGTCTCAGCACTTGAATATGAGCTGCCCTTTCGGGGTAGTGATGGGTGAAGAAGAAGTGGGAAGAGGGAGAAAGGGAACGGAAGAGGACGGCAGGGGAATGGGAGTGATGGCAGGTATGTGGGAGGTAATGCAGCCACAGGCTGCCAGACTGTCTGTGTGGTGTGGTGAGGGTGGCCAGCCACAGTGGAAAGGGTACATGGTTCAGGTCTGGGTAGGTGCACGCTACTTTTATGGTGCGGTGGAAGTACTTTTTATTTTTTTCGTTTCACCCCTCCCGACATGCACTGTCCTGGAGTTGTTGATCATTTGTTAGGGATGCGGGGGAGGACACTGTCGTAGCTACAGTGTTGATAGCCATTTTTATTTTCGGGCGATGTACACTTGCCGTAATGGCGATCGCCAAGTTATGACATAGAATCGCCGCACAGCATCAAGGAGCGCACACCAGGCTGGCAGCAGGGATGAGGCTCATTAGCACAATGTGGGCATGATATTTGCATTCTAGAGCCCCAACCTCCTGCTGCAGCCAACCAGGGCAGCAAGTAACAGCAACTAATCTGCATAATGCATAGACAGTAAGCCTCTAGAGGTACGAGTTGGCTTTAAAGCACCACCCTTCTCGCACTCTCTTCTCCACAACCCCAGGATGAAATTAAAATGAGAGACAGGCATCAACCGGATGACAGAGGGTGGCATGGTACAGCTGCCACTGTACATGTCCCAGGATTTGGATAAGATGCTCGGCAGCTTCAGAGGAAGGAATCAGTATTTTGGTGGCATGGGAGGGTATGCAGTACAGATATAGCTGGGGGAGGGTATGCAGTACAGATATAGCTGGGGGGGTATCTAGTACAGATATAGCTGGGGAAGGTGTGCAGTACAGATATAGCTGGGGAGTTGCAGTACAGATATAGCTGGGAGAGTTGCAGTACTGATATAGCTGGGGAGTTGCATTACAGATATAGCTGGGGAGGGTATGTAGTACAGATATAGCTGGGGAGTTGCAGTACTGATATAGCTGGGGAGTTGCATTACAGATATAGCTGGGGAGGTTATGTGTACAGATATAGCTGGGGGAGTTGCATTACAGATATAGCTGGGGAGGGTATGAGCACAGATATAGCTGGGGGAGTTACAGTACAGATATAGCTTGGGGAGGGTATGCAGTACAGATATAGCTGGGGAAGGGTATGCAGTACAGATATAGCTGGGGAGGGTATGCAGTACAGATATAGCTGGGGAGTTGCAGTACAGATATAGCTGGGGAGAGGGTATGCAGTACAGATATAGCTGGGGGAAGGTATGCAGTACAAATATAGCTGGGGAAGGGTATCTAGTACAGATATAGCTGGGGGAAGGGTGTAGTACAGATATAGCTGGGGTGAGGGTGTAGTACAGATATAGCTGGGGGAGTTGTAGTACAGATATAGCTGATGGAGGTTATGTAGTACAGATATAGCTGGGGGGAGTTGCGTACTGATATAGCTGGGGGAGTTGCATTACAGATATAGCTGAGGGAGGGTATGCAGTACAGATATAGCTGGGGGAGTTACAGTACAGATATAGCTGGGGAGGGTATGCAGTACAGATATAGCTGGGCGGAAGGGTATGCAGTACAGATATAGCTGGGGAGGCAGTACAGATATAGCTGGGGAAGGTATGTAGTACAGATATAGCTGGGGAGTTGCAGTACAGATATAGCTGGGGGAGGGTATGCAGTACAGATATAGCTGGGCAGAAGGTATGCAGTACAGATATAGCTGGGGAGGGTGCAGTACAGATATAGCTGGGGGGAAGGGTATGCAGTACAGATATAGCTGGGGGAGTTGCGGTACAGATATAGCTTGGGGAGGGTATGCAGTACAGATATAGCTGGGGGAGTTGCAGTACAGATATAGCTGGGGAGGAGTGTGCAGTACAGATATAGCTGGGGAAGGGTTGCAGTACAGATATAGCTGGGGAGGTATCTAGTACAGATATACCTGGGGAAGGTTGCAGTACAGATATAGCTGGGGTGAGGTATGCAGTACAGATATAGCTGGGGAGTTGTAGTACAGATATAGCTGATGGGAGGGTATGTGGTACAGATATAGCTGATGGGAGGTATGTAGTACAGATATAGCTGGGAAGTTGCAGTACAAATATAGCTGGGAGGAGGGTATGTAGTACAGATATAGCTGGGGAAGTTGCAGTACAGATATAGCTGGGGTGAGTTGCAGTACAGATATAGATGGGAGATTAGGCAGTACAGATATAGCTGGGGAGGGTATGTAGTACAGACATAGCTGATGGAGGGTATGCAGTACAGATATAGCTGGGGAGGGTATGTAGTACAGATATAGCTGGAGGAGTTGCAGTACAGATATAGCTGGGGTAGGGTATGTAGTACAGATATAGCTGGAGGAGTTGCAGTACAGACATAGTTGGGGAGTTGCAGTCACAGATATAGCTGGGGAGTTGTAGTACAGTATAGCTGAGGGAGGGTATGCAGTACAGATATAACTGGAGGGAGTTGCAGTACAGATATAGCTGGGGAGGGTATCTAGTACAGATATAGATGGGAGGGTATTAGTACAGATATAGCTGGGGAGTTGCAGTACAGATATAGCTGGGTGAGGTATGCAGTACAGATATAGCTGGGGGAGTTGCAGTACAGATATAGCTGGGGAGGGTATGTAGTACAGATATAGCTGGGGAGTTGCAGCACAGATATAGTTGGGGAGGGTATCTTGTACAGATATAGATGGGGAGGGTATCTAGTACAGATATAGCTGGGGAGTTGCAGTACAGATATAGCTGGAGGGTTGCAGTACAGATATAGCTGGGGGGAGTTGCAGTACAGATATAGCTGGGGAGGTATCAGTACAGACATAGTTGGGAGGTTGCAGTACAGATATAGCTGGGAGTTGTAGTACAGTTATAGCTGAGGAGGGTATGTAGTACAGATATAACTGGAGGGAGTTGCAGTACAGATATAGCTGGGGAGGTATCTAGTACAGATATAGATGGGGGAGGGTATCTAGTACAGATATAGCTGGGGGAGTTGCAGTACAGATATAGCTGGGTGAGGGTATGCAGTACAGATATAGCTGGGGAGTTGCAGTACAGATATAGCTGGGGAGGGTATGTAGTACAGATATAGCTGGGGGTTGCAGTACAGATATAGCTGGGAGGGTATCTTGTACAGATATATAGATGGGGAGGGTATCTAGTACAGATATAGCTGGGGAGGGTATGCAGTACAGATATAGCTGGGGAGTTGCAGTACAGATATAGCTGTGGGGAGTTCCAGTACAGATACAGCTGGGGAGGGTATGTAGTACAGATATAGCTGGGGAGCTGCAGTACAGATATAGCTGGGGGAGGGTATGTAGTACATATATAGCAGGGGAGGGTATGTATTACAGATATAGCTGGGGAGGGTATGTAGTACAGATATAGCTGGGGAGTTGCAGTACTGATATAGCTGGGGAGGTATGTAGTACATATATAGCAGGGAGGGATGTATTACAGATATAGCTGGGGAGGGTATGTAGTACAGATATAGCTGGGGAGTTGCAGTACAGATATAGCTGGGGAGGGTATGTAATACATATATAGCTGGGGGAGTTGCAGTACAGATATAGCTGGGGAGGTATGGTACAGATATAGCCTGGGGAGGTGTAGTACATAAATAGCTGGGGAGGGTATGTAGTACAGATATAGCTTGAGGGAGGGTATGTAGTACATATATAGCTGGGGGAGTTGCAGTACAGATATAGCTGGGGAGGGTATGTAGTACAATATAGCTGGGAGGTATGTAGTACAGATATAGCTGGGGAGTATGTAGTACAGATATAGCTGGGGAGGGTATGTAGTACATATATAGCTGGGGAGGGTATGTAGTACAGATATAGCTGGGGAGGGTATGTAGTACAATATAGCTGGGGAGGTATGTAGTACAGATATAGCCTGGGGGGGGTATGTAGTACATATATAGCTGGGGAGTTGCAGTACAGATATAGCTGGGGGAGCATGTAGCACAGGTACAGGCACATCCAGGCAGGAACAGGAATAAGGGTGCAGTACAGTTGATGTTGCTGCCAGTTTGTATTTCATGCCGCCTGTAGCACTCTGATGGGCGGGTTTATACAGATGAAAGAACTCTAGCCATTATGTGAATAGCTTAGATAGCTCATTTCAACTATGAGAAATGTATACCCAGAAAAAAGAAAACACATCACGATTGGCCTCACTAATCATTGGCTGTCATTGATGAGCCAATTGTAGCCTGAGCTGCATTGGACCCAACAGTGACATACTTGAAATTACATTTTTGCAACAAAGTGTTGGTTGCATACATGTGCACACAGACATGAAAACTGTTTTGAGTTAAGTCTGTGATACATAAGATTCTTTAGGCCTGCAGGTGTTGAGAGAGAAGACACCCATTGGTGTAATACAGGTGGTGGCGCTTTTAGGGATGACGAGGTCAGTTTCTTTACCATGAGGAGTGCACACATCAGCCCAGTACCCTTGTGTCCTTGTAATGTGCAGTCAGAGAAAGTCTCTGAAAGCCAGGAGGCACAGCACTGGAGTAAGTATTACAGGCTTCTTCCATATATTGGAAAGTTCGAGCTTAGGGTTACCACCTTTTAAGAAGTCCAAAGTGGGACATTTCTTACTGAAACATGATTTTTCGCATGAGACAATATGTAACTTCACCAATGCAACAGATGTTTTCTAATCAGAATTAAGACTAAGTGTTGTAGTTTTTTGTTGCTTCTAGTGTTTTTTTATCATCTAAGGTATTTCACTAGGTTATAGTTTTTGCAACATTTAGAGGAAAGTTAGAAAATATTTTTCTACTACTATAATGTCAGGACATGTAGTGTTGTTCATGTTTTTTGCATGGCACAGCTGCTCAAATCAGGACTGTCCTGTGAAAATAGAGACAGGTGGTAACCCTATTCGTGCTCCACTTGCCTCCAAAATCTTTGGGATATCTCACAATACTATAGCATAAACAACAACATGCCCACCTTCTTGCCACATTTCCAGTAGTCAGCATTGTCCAGTAGACCTGACCGCTGATCCTGGGGAGGTCCAGTGCATTCTGTGTATGATTTTGAGTTGTGACATAGGGTATTGTAGTTCTACTGATGACTCATTTATCCTTCATAACACCTGGTTCCATTGATATTCAGTAATGTATCCCCCAGGTCTGCCCCACCCCCTGACCCCTCCATATCCTTGACATTGTGGTACCTGTTTTCACCTGTCCCTTTAACAGTTACAGACTAAGGAAGCATGGTGCAGTCCCTCCCAGGCCCCTTCCAAGAAATCTTGATCCAGGATACTCTGTGATTTCCCATCTACCTCCTTAATGCTGCTGAGATTGCAATTCTTATTTACATGTACAGTAAAGTCTACTGAAACACATACAACTTAAAGTGCTGCCCACAGAGACATAGAATTTGATGGTAGGTAAGGACAGCTTGGCCCACCCAGTCTGCCTGATTTTCCTACCTACAGTATCACCGCAAACCCTACTTGATCTCCAGCTCATCCATCCCCATTGCCTTATCACTAAGGTTCCTGTGATGCCTATTCCATGCTTTCTTGCATCCTGTTACAGTTTTTGCCCCCACCACTCCGCTGAGAGGCTGTTCCAGGCATTCAACACCCTCTGTGAGGAAGTACTCTCACTTCTCCCTGAGCCTACCCCCGTCCAGTTTGTAGCATGACCTCTTGTCCTTGAGCATCTTTTCTTCTGGATAATGCTTCCTCTTGCACCTTATTTATATCCTGGAAGTATCTAAAAGTTTCTATCATACCCCACCACCACCGCTCCTCCAGGGTGTACATATATGTCCTTTAATCTTTCATCAAAGGGCTTTTGATGCAGACCTGACACCGCTTTTAATTGCCCTCCTTTGTACTGCCTCAACTTTTCTATGTCCTTCCGAGATGAGGTTTCCAGAACTGACTCAGTACTACTCCAGGTGAAGTCTTACCAGTGATCTATACAAGGGTAACACCACATCTTTTCTTTCTGCTGGTGATACCCTCCAAGTAAACCCCAGCATCCCTTAGCTCTCCCACTGCCTAGCCACCTTTAGGTCATCAGATATGATAACTCCCAGATCTTTTCCTGTTTGGTGGTTGTCAGTACTCTCCTCTCAATTTGTATCCTCCTGGATTTCTATGCTTAACTGCACAATTTTGCACTTTATTGCATTGAAGCCCAGATGCCAAACCTTGACCACTCTTCTAGCTTTTTCAGATGCCCTCTCATTTTTTCCACCCTCTGGAGTGTCTATCCTGTCACAGATTTTAGTGTCACCTGCAAACAGGCAGCCATTTCATTCCAGCCCCTCTGCCTTGTTGCTAATAAAGACATTAAAGAGGTTCAGGCCTAGTACAGATCCCTGTGGGCCCCACTGGTCACCCTCTCTGTTTCTCAGAGTGAATTCTGCTGACCGCCACCTCTGACTCCTATCCCTTAGCCAATTTCTTACCCAGTTTACCATCTTTGGTCCCACCCCTAGGCTACCCAGCTTGCTTACTAATCTCCTATGTGGAACAGTGTCAAAGATCTTGCTGAAATCTAGGTAGGTCACATCCACCACTCCTCCCTGATCCAATTCTATGGACACCCAGTCAAAGAAATTTATTAGATTTATTTGACAAGACCTCCCCTGTGAATCCATCCTGTCTCTGGTCCTGTAAGTCACTGGATTCAAGGTATTCCACTATTCTTTCCTTTAGTAGTGATTCCAATAATTTTCCCACCACTGAAGTCAGGCTGACTGGCCTGTAGTTGCCAGCCTCCTCCTACTTCCATTTTTGTGTTTGCTTGCAGCATGCTCAAGAACACATTGCTTAAATAGAGACAGTTAACGAGCATGCCACTATGCTCAAAGAAATGACCGCTGCAATCAGAGTGCTCACAAAATCAGCTGTGTTTGCTGGGCGGTCCTGACTGAAGCAGCCAATTATCCTCTCTTTCTTTGTCTTCTCATCTGTTCCTGGCTAGTGTTTTTCCAGTTCTGTAAAAACATTAGTCTGCATCTTTAGGGAACTTAGCACATTCTTCTTCTTCTGTCTTGTCTCCACTGCTGCCCCCACATTCTCTCTCTCTCTCTCTGTCACACACACACACACACACACACACACACACACACACACCCCTCTGTCTTCCTCAATTACAGAGAATGCCTGTTGTGCTTAGTAGACATTCAAAATAACTATGCGTTAACCCAGCAATCAGACAGCAGGAAGGAAAATATTCATAAGATATCGGTCACTGTTTCCTGTCTTTTCTTGCTCCTCTTCAAAGTGTTGGAAACAGAAAAGAATTCAAATAAAGCACTGGGGAACACTCCTGGTCTGCTGTGAAAACAAGCTCATATGACCTCTGCACTAACAGAGAAAATGTTGCTGTTGAGGTTTGCGGGACCCAACAATCTTTGTTCGTGTGGATAAAATAAACTTTAGTTTTTCAGTTGTGTCCCAGAGACATGTAGGGGTTATGGTTATAATTGAAAGTGGACACCCTGGATGGTTAGGAGCTGAATCATGCCAGTTAAAATCTGTATTTATTTGTCTTATCACTCCACTATATGTTAGACAGCTTTACCGGATGATAATTATATAAATCACTATGGAGGTACAATACTCTGTCAGTGTCAGGTGGATTCATTCTAATCTTGTGCATCTTACACAAACTTAAGAAAAATAAAAAAAACATTTTGAAAAAGTTACCATTTACTTATACGATTCAGATGTGTTTTACTATGAATCAAGCTCCTGTAAGACATCAAAGCTCATTTCAAAGTGTGGTAAGAGCACAAGTGGGTTAAATGACTTGCTCAGTGGCACACATTATTTAAGTGAAGGTTCTGAGAATAACCCCATGTTTTCTGGATGTACTCTGAGTGCTACTCGACAGTGTTCAAAACCAGAAGACACTAGAATGCAATTATTTGTTAGCTGGACAAGTACTCCTCCAGTAGTGAGACATGAACCCAGAAACTCTGAGCAGGAGGAGCAGAAGCAGCACAATCTATATATATAAACTTTTTTAAACTATCAGAGCAAATCTCAGCCTTAATAGGCTCTGGAGACAGGCACTCCTCCAGCAGCGGGTCCTGTTCCTCCAGCACTCCTCTGCATGCCACATTTTCAATACCTTTAGAGCTGTGGTCCTCCTGTAGGGACCCTTTATCTACTAAGTGCCAGAAGAAGCATACAGATGGTCCAAGGAGCTTGTGGAAACCCCTCCTGTAACGACCTCCATAGCTCCAATGCAGGGCTACACTAATAGCTGCAATCCCAAAATGCAACATTTCAAACATCTCCCTTTACTACTACAAATAGTGCTGGGCAATCCCTACTTGCATAATGCAGATCAGTCCCAGGGCAGAAATGTTTTTTCAAAGCCCTCCAGCTCCCCTCAGACATTCTTGTCACACTTCTGAGGTTCTTGTCTGGAAGGAGGGGTTGGGGAATAAATCACTGCCCCACACCTCCAGAGACAACAGCAGCCATTAGTCAAGTCAGTTATGTTTATTTAAAAAGACGCCAATCCCAAAGGCTCTAAATGCATAATAAAAAAAAGAAAAGTAGAGAAGAATTTATAGCATTTCATGCCATATAAATACATAAAAGAATAAAACACATATACAAAATCATAATCAAACCCCAAAAGCATGTGAGAATAGATAAGTCTTAAGGCAAACCTTAAAGGTAGTAAGGTTCGGGCCTTCCTAACTGCAATTGGCAATGAATTCCAAAAGCGGAGCGGCGACACTGAATGCTCGGTCACCCGCAGATTTTAACCTCCCTTGGAACAGTTAGGAGGTCAGGGCCAGAAGAATGGAGATTGCGGACAGAGGAGGATGGTATCAGGAGATCTAACAGGTAACCAGGGCCCTGTCCATGTAGGGCCTTATAGGTGAGAAACCCCACCTTGAAGAGCACCTCCACCTGACAGGCAGCCAGTGCAGTTCACGTAGCACAGGTGTAATGTGACAGAATTTACTCTGCCCAGTTAAAGGCCAGGCAGCAGCATTCTGCATGAGCTGCAGTCTGCAGAGAGAACCCCCAGAGATCCCAAGATAGAGAGTATTACAGTAGTCAAGCCTAGAAGTGACTAAGGCATGTATCAAGGTGGGGAGGTCCAGAGACGGAACAAGTGGCTTAATCCTGGCAATGTTTCAAGATGGAAAAACAGGAACAGACCACAGAAGAAATCTGAACCTCCATGGACAAATTCCTGTCAAACATCATGCCAAGATTTCGCACCCAAGGGAGGCTATCAATGACGCAGCCCCAACACAAGGCCAGTTGCAGAACCAGAGGCCACCCCATCACGAACTCTGTTTGACTCCACTGCCAGTACTTCAGTCTCATCAGGGTTCAATCTAAGCCAGCTGGAGGCCATCCAGTCACTAATCTCAGCCAGACAGATGTTCAGCACATCTACTGTGTTGGGTGTTCCTGGGACAAAAGATAAGTATAGCTGAGTGTCATCAGCATAGCAATGAAAACTCAGTCCATACTTTCATGATCCCCTGGGGCAACATATACACTGCGAACAGCATTGGGGCCAACACCGAACTCTGAGGGACTCCACACAAAGTAGACTGGGTGTTGATGAGAAACTTCCCATCACAACCAGCTGTCTCCTATTTGTGAGAAAGGATTCAAACCACTTGATGACAATACCGTGAGTCCACATAACTCCCTCAGGCGGAGAAGCAACACACAATGGTCCACAGTATCAAATGCTGAAGAGAGATCGAGGAGAACAAGAATTGTCTTGTCTCCTTGGTCTCTAGCCCTGAGGAGGTCATTTGCACCGAACTAACGCAGTTTCAGTGCTATACCTGGCCTGAAAAGCCGACTGGAAGGGATCGTATAACTCGTGGAGTCATGAGATGCTCCTCCAACTGAAGCGATACACCTTCTCAACAATCTTCCCCAAAATGGGAGATTCGAGATAGGATGGTAATTTGCCCTGACCGCTGGGTCCAAAGAAGATTTCTTTAAAGGGGTCTAACCAGAGCCTCCTTCAAGGCATCCGAAGACACCTGACTTAAGGAGCACCGACAATCACCGCAAACGCCGGCCAACAGAGTCAATGCATCTAATTAAGAAACGCTGGCACTGGGTCCAGTTCACAGAAGGTATGCTTCAGATTGACCGCCACCTCAATACCTCACAGTCCTCCACTGGCCTAAACTCACCCCAGTCAGGCGGAGTGCACTCAGTACACGACTAGCGACACTGACAGCAATGGTATTGCTGGCTGAATAAACCTTACTGACTCCATTCAGTCCCACAGACAAGCCCCATGATGCTTTGCAACTCTCATGAGCTCCACACCCATAACTAATCCAGCCACATTTAAAGGGACAGGCAACATTTTACTGGATGTCTTTTAACAGTTGATCGAGCTGCTTAATATGTGGACTGCTCAAACATACAGACCATACATGATACAATTTTGTTAATCTCCACAGAATGAGATGTACCATGCCAAATGCAGAGAAAGCAGTGTAACCTTCATGGCATTTGAGGAGGATGACATAACATGCGCAGTCTGCACCCTGACAATCTGTAGGGACACAGCAGAATTGGAAGAAAAGGTATTGTAACAGAATCCCCATCGCCTCCTAATGCATCAATTACATTAGATGCCAGCCAACACAACTCCTTTTCCAACTCCTCAAGCACTGAAAAAAGGGGCCCTTGACATTCACGGGCACCCCAAACCCACGGAAAAACCTCTCAGAAAACATCCGCGATTAGATACAGGCAGCACTACAACTGTGTCCACAGCAGACCCGGAGGAGGCCCCACGGATAAGTCCACCAGATTGTGCCATGGAGACAATATCGATGAGCTCATCACCATGGTCTGGGCAGCTCTAAAGATATCTCAACAATCTGAACAGCCTCCATCTCGGAGGACCCACTCCTGTCCATTGGTGAACTGGAGGAAATAATTATTTCCATCCTGCAAAAGCATAGCCAATATCCTTGCAAAAAGTATGAGACCTTGAGCCAACCACACCCCAAACGGAGCATGGTGAGTAAGTGGTACCCCACTGCCAAAGACAGAGGTGACTGTTGAGGAAAAGCACCCAAAGTCAACCAACCCATATCTGAACTCCCCAAACATACAACCATATCAATAGAAAGCACTGCAGCCCCACGACCCAATGGGCAAAAGATAGAGGAACACCTCAGAAAAATTCAGGAGGCCTCAGGTATGCTGCGCCGGTGGACATAGCAGTTTGGTTCACATCCAGAGCACTGTGCAGGTGGCTAGACATCCTCACTGAGAACATCCCGGAGGACTCGCTGCAGACCGATGTGGCAGAATGCACCACTCAGGCAGTGAAGTACATAATCTCACGCCTCAGACATACTCAAGATCAGCATGAGAGCAGTCGCGCCGCAAAAGGGCAAGGAGGGCGCTGTGGCTTAAAATTGTGGCAAGCGGTAATGAATCTAAGAATGCGCTGATGAAGCTTCCTTCAAAGATGGTACACTGTTCGGGAAGGACTGACACCCTACCTCAAACTCAGGGAGGGTAAACAAGCTCAAGGTGACAAGGATGTCTACCTGCCTCGGACAAGACTTTCATCCCAAAAGTAAATTCTTCAAACCCAAGGCACAGTCATTCAACCCACCAGCCTCCAGACAGTGGAAGCAAAGACCCTTTTCCAGCGCAGAGGGCCTACAACAATAAATCCAAAGGCAACACAGGGAGCAATTATCTAATGGAGGCTTGTTTTTCAAGTGCTGATACTTGATGGCTTACTATGTGATCAGAATAGTAGGTGATTGGCACATTACCAGGTTGGTGAAGATTTAGTTGCTACATTGCAATAATTTAGTTACAGTGTGCTGGTATTCGAACCTGAATATAGGCATTTTTAAACTGCCTGCATCCATGGTTGACCATGATGGTTAGAATTGGTACATTAGCAGGTTTGTGAAGGTTTTAGTTGCTGCATTGCAATAATTTAGTTTTATTGGATGTGGTGGGATTCGATCCTGAATTTGGGCAGTTTTTTTTAACCACCTACATCCACAGTTGATCACGATGATTGAAACTGGAAAATTAACAGTTTTGTGAAGGTTTTAATTGCTGCATTGCATGCATACAGGGTCAGTGGCTGTGGTGGGATCTGAACCAGAATATCAGCTTTTTTTTAACAGCCCACATCCATGGTTGACCATGATGGTTAGAATTGGTACATTAGTGGGTTTGTGAAAGTATTAGTTGCTGCATTGCAATAATTTAGTTACAGTGGCTATGATGGGATTTGAACCTGAATATAGGCATTTTTTTAACTGCCCACATCCACAGTTGGCCATGATGGTTAAAACTGGTACATTAGCAGGTTTGTGAAGGTTTTAGTTGCTGCATTGCAATAATTTAGTTTCAGCGGCTGTGGTGGGATTCGAACCTGAATATAGGCATTTTGTTTTTTAACCACCTGCATCCACAGTTGATCATAATAGTTGAAACTGGAAAATTAACAGTTTTGTGAAGGTTTTATTGCTGCATTGCATGCATACAGGGTCAGTGGCTGTGGTGGGATTTGAACCTGAATATAGACATTTTTTAACTGCCCTCATCCACGGTTGACCATGATGGTTAAAATTGGTGCATTAGCAGGTTTGTGAAGGTTTTAGTTGCTGCATTTCAATAATTTAGTTACAGTGGTTGTGGAGGATTCGAACCTGAATCTAGGCAGTTCATTTTTTTTGAACCATTCACATCCATAGTTGATCACAATGGTTGAAACTGGAAAACTGGCAGTTTTATGAAGGTTTTAATTGCTGCATTGCATGCATACAGCTTCAGTGGCTGTGGTGGGATTTGAACCTGAATATAGGCTGTTTTTTTTTTTAACCACCGCATCCACAGTTGATTATGATGGTTGAAATTGGAAAATTAGCAGCTTTGTGAAGGTTTTAATTGCTGCATTGCATGCATACAGGTTCAGTGGCTATGGTCGGATTCAAACCTGAATATAGGCATTTATTTTTTTAACTGCCCACATCCAGGGTTGACCATGATGGTTAGAATTTATACATTAGCAGGTTTATGAAGGTTTTAGTTGCTGCATTGCAATAATTTAGTGATCCATACAGGATTTTGTCTCTCACAGGTCAGTGTAGCACAGAAGAGGTTCACTTTACATGACGTAATATGCTTTGTTGTACTTTTGATACGGTGACAGGAAATCTGGCTCCTTAGTTTTTCTATGATGTGCAATGGCACAGCACACTGGGATCCACACTTCATCAAGCCGTGGATGAGCTGTGACCACATTACATTTTGGGTGCTTTGGGCATATAACATGCTTTAAAATCATGTATGGGTCATGTGGTCTTTAGTGCACCCATGTTATGATGCAATAACCCACTCCAGGTTGTGGGGTTATAGGTATTTCATCCATGCCTGGGTGCATTGTGAGGCACAAGGCCGCACAGACTGGACTTTCAAGTGCCCTGAAATCAATAATCATACACTGTTTGTATTACATGGAAATTTCCATACAAAATGTTCACACCAAGGCACACCCACATCACTTCTACAAGGTACAGGTCAGATCACTGTCACTTCAATATCTCACTGCCACTCTGACTGTGTAGCTCATTATTTATTTATTCTTTTTTTTTTTTTATTAAGTTATTTGACCAGGAGTAGCACACTAAGCTGAACACTTTTACAGGCACAACCTGGGAGCACAGGGAAGTTAAGTGACTTGCTTAGGGTCACGTAGTATACAAGTGGAAGCTGTGGGATTCAAACCCAGGTCTGGTCTGCTAGATGTCACCAGATTTGCAGCTCAGAGTCTTAAACCACTGTGCTGTACTGCCTCTTGTTAACTTCTACAGTGTAAAGTCTAATGCAAGCAGCAAACATTCGGCATTGACAAATGCCTGTTGTGAAGTGAGACTACATCTGCCCTCCTCCAGTGCCCTGGAACTACTTCTGTCTCCAGCGAAAGGTTGAACAGTACTGTCAGAGGTGTAGCCAGCACCTCCCTGAGTTCCCTTAGTATCCTTGGACGGACCCTGTCTTACCCCACTGCTTTATCCACTTTCAGATTTGGGAGTCCTTCAGGAATCTCTCTCTCTCTCTCTCCTCTGTAAATAGACTAGTGTCCACTTCCTTCCTTCTATGCCCCTGTGACTTTTCAGTGGCCCCTTCCGATTCCGTTCCTTGGTGAACACAGAACAGAAGTATTTAAGATGTCTGCTTTTCTTGATTCCTCCACACATTCACCCCTCACCCCTTCTCTTGTTACTCTCACAATCCCTCCCTGGTCTGACTTTTGTTTTAGCTTACATACCTAAAAATCTTGTCTCCTTTTTATGCTGATTGTGCGCATGCGAGAAACATGTTGCATCAGCTTTCTCCACAAGCAGGTTGTGGAAGTGGCACTATTGTGTCCAATGCCCCACAGCCTGCAAAGGCTTCCCCATCCCCAATGCCGTGGCACACTGCTGCTGACACTAGTTCAGCCAGAGTGCCACAACCTTCTAAAAAGGTAGCTGCTGCGATCAGGGGCCACCTGCTCATTGCAGTGTCAGCCATCAGCTGCAATGAGGAGCGACCAGTAATTGCAGGGCGGGATGTGAAACTCCTGATATTGTTTGTGAACACGACGGCAGCTTGCCGCCGTGTTTCACAAACAATATAACCCCTCTCCCCATCGTGTTTACTTGCGACAGGCCCTAATCCCGTTAGCTGTGGTGCCCCGTGTTTCTGTTGTTGCTGACGGGAGCCCACTCCACGCCGGCATTCAGTAACCCCCGTTTTGTTCCTGCTGACGGGTGCCCAATCCCCATCGGCATAATGAACCCCCGGTTTTTATTCCTGCCGATGGGGTGCCCAATCCCAAATCAGTTACTGCTGGCCCCAAATGAAAGCCTCTGCTGGCACACTGGAGCCCCCCAACGTGCTAGATGCCCCTGTGAAGGGAAAATGGTCCCGCGATGTCTTTTTTTTTTCCTCCTGAAAAAGGAAAATGTCCTCGCGCTGCTCCCTGCCCCCTACCCGCAACCCACACCCACGCACTTCGCATCCTGCCTCCACACACCCACCCACCCCATACTTACTGCCGGAGTCGGCGACAAGCTCGTGGCCTGGGAACACGCCTGCACTCTTCAAAGCCAACCGAGAACTAAGGAAATGCAGGTAAGCTGTATAATGTAACAAATAGTTTTTTCAACTTTAGTACATATCTTGGGCATTTTTGGGAATTTTTCACCAAATTTTCAACATGGGGTTTTAGGACCCTCCTCATGAATTCTTTGAACTGTAATGACGTTAATCGCCCCGAAGGTGATTTTGCAGTCACTGTGTGGAATCACCCTTCGGGCAGATTAACGAAATGACAGTGCCAGTGTTCATGTGGTGGGCTCTCAAAAAGCCTATGTTGCAAATTTGGTGGAAAACCAAAATTTACTGTTTTTACTAGCTGCTATGCAGAAGTTACATGCACTCGTAACTTCGCAAATTTACAATATTTTCATGCTAGATTTCAACATTGACATTTTGTCACACCTCCTTGTGAGTAGTACAGCTGTCATTGTTCACATCCTGACTGAAATGTGTTTTGGCACTTCCGACGCAGAATAGAGCGGTCGCTGTGGGAAATCAGTGTTCAGGACAGATTAAGAAAATGACAGTGACACTGTTCATGAGTAGAGGTCCTAAAATGCCTATGTTGAAAATTTGGTAACGATACTCCATAAAATAACTGTGTTATGAGCGTTTGCGCAGTTGGCACACACACTCGTAACCTTGCAACTTCATAATATTTTCCTCCAGATTTTCAGCATTGCCATTTTCCCAGCCCTACTTATGAACAGTACAGCTGTCATTTTTCCCATCCTGGGTGAAATGTGTTTTCATCGCCTGGCGCAGAATAGAGCGGTCGCAGTGGGAAATCACTGTTCGGGACAGATTAAGAAAATGACAATGATACTGTTCATGAGGTCCTAAAATGCCTATGTTGAAAATCTGGTGATGATAGCCCATCAATTAACTGTGTTACAAGTGTGCATTGTGCCCTTTCCACGCACCCTTGTAAGTTTGCAGATTGTAGTATTGTCACACCAGATTTTCAACAGTGCCATTTTTTCACACCTCCTTATAAGTAGTAGAGCTGTCATTTTCACATCCTGACTGAAATGTGTTTTACATTTCGGTAGAATAACGTGGTCATTGTGGGAAATCAGTGTTCGGGGACAAATTAAGAAAATGACAGTGGCACTGTTCATCAGCAGAGGTCCCAAAATCCCTATGTTGAAAATTTGGTGACGAAACTCCATAACATGACTGTGTTACAAGCATCGCGTCAACTGTTTCCACACACCCCTTGTAACCCGCAATTTGTAATACCACATTTTCAACAGTGGTGTTTTTCACAACTCCTTATGAACACTACAGCTGTCATTTTTCAAAACCTGGCTAAAATATGTTTTTGCACTGTGCTGCCAGACAATAGCACGGTCACTCTGGGAAATCAGTGTTTGGGACAGATTAAGATCGACCGAGTGAGAAGGTGGAGTGACCGAGCTCAACTGAGCTCTGTCGGGACTGCTGCAGATTTGTTTGTGTTCAGACAAAGGCCCCAACACAAGAGCTCAGTACAAAAGGGCAGCCTGCAGCACTGGGAGAAACAGAACGAGAGAGCGAGTGAGGGAGGGGGTGGAGCAAACTCACGAAATGCTGTCAGGACTGCTGCAGATTTCTTTGTGGGCAGAAAAAGGCCAGCCTGCAGCAGTGGGAGAAACAGTACGAGTGAGTGAGAAAAGGAGACATAATGAGCTCAACAGAGCTCTATCAGGACTGCTGGGATTTCTTTATGAGCAGAAAAAGGCGCCAATGCAAGTAGGAGCCGCATACAAAAGGCAGTTTGCAGCGCCAGGACAAACAGAATGAACAATGAGAGAGGAGACTGAGTGACCTCAATGGAGCTCTGTCGGGACAGCTGCGATTTCTTTGTGAACAGACAAAGTTACCAATGCAGCCAGGAGCCCCATACAAAAGTGCAGTTCGTGCGCCAAGAGAAACAGAACGGCGGTGACAGAGCTGTAGTGAGCAAGCTCAACGGAGCTCTAGTGTGTGACTGCTGCAGATTTCTTTGTGGGCAGAAAATGCGGCAATGCAGGCAGGAACCCAGTACAAAAGGTCAGCTTGCAGCGCTGGCAGAAATGGATTAGAGTGACAGAGGGGAGGAGCAAGCTCAGTGGAGCTGTGTTGGGACTGTTTCAGATTTCTTTCTGGCCAGAAAAAGCCGCCAATGCAGGCAGAAGCCCAGTACAAAGGTCAGCCTGCAGCACCAGGAGACACAGAACAAGCAAGTGAGGGAGGGGAGTCAGTGAGCTCAAAGGGGCTCTGTTGGGACTGCTGCAGATTTGTTTTGGGCAGAAAAGGGCAGCAATGCATGCAGGGGCCCAGTAACAAAGGGCAGCCTGCAGTGGCAGGAAAACCAGAATGAGCCAGTGAGTAAGCTCAACAGAGCTGTATTGTAACTGCTGCAAGTTTCTTTGTGGGCATAAGAAGGCAGAAATGCAGGCAGAAGCCCAGTAGAAAAGGGCAGCCTGCAGCGCCGCAGAACAGAATGAGCAAATGAGAGAAGGGGAGTGAGTGAGCTCGATGGAGCTTTGTCAGGACTGCTGCAGATTTCTTTGTGGTCAGAAAAAGGCGCCAACAGAGGCAGGAGCCCAGTACAAAGGGCAGCCTGCAGTGCCAGGAGAACCAGAATGAGTGAGTGAGACAGGGGGAGTGAGTGACTCAAGCGGAGCTCTGTCGGGACAGCTGTGGATTTCTTTGTGGATAGAAAAAGCCACAACACAGGCAGGAGCCCAGTACAAAGAGCAGCCTGCAGCACCGGGACAAACAGACTGAGCCAGTGACAGAGGGCCACTGAGCGAGCTCAACAGACCAACGAATCAACATTTGGCATTGACAAATGCTTATTTTACTTCTGTAACCCCCTGAAAATGGGGTTCCCAAAAGTCTTCCAGGAGCTTGCTTGAATGCTGCAAGCCTGGATGGTGTTCAGCATCTAAGCCATTTATCTGAGTGCTTTTAGAGCATCTGGTACCGTCTCTTTAAGAGCTGTCTGCCTGCAGACATAATTAATTTGGATGGGGGTCTGTGTGTTTCCCTGCTTGAGTCCCACTGAGCTGCTGCCAAATCGCCCATTTCTGCCATCACTAGTGGGCAGAGTGAGCACTTTTCAAAGATATAACTGTTTGCAAGACATCATTTAGAGTAATAATGAAAATACAGTTTGTCTAACCTGCTTTTCTTTGCAATCAGAACTGTGTTTGCCTAGTCCCCATTCTAGTTTTGAACTGCTGAACTGGACCAATCAGTGTGGGGACCTTTGAAATGGAGCCTGCTGCTAGCAAATCAGAACCTGGACTTTCACTGTGGAGCCAGCCACCTATGTACTGTATGGCCAATGCTTCTGGGAATTGTAGTTTGACTTCAGTGCCTTTTTCCACCAACAGGAGTTTACTATCAGTGACAGCAAAACCAGCCAACTGAACTGTGAGGACCTCAAAGGAAATGCCCGGCTCTGTCTACTGGAAAGATCAGATGAGTTGTGACTGTGAAAGGGAAGGAGCTCCGGGCTCCTGCGCTGTTGAGTTTTCACACGGAAGCTTGTGTGGGCCCTGAAGTTCAGCCTATAACTGTTTGTGAGTGCCAGTGTGGACTGAATCAGAGTTGTAAGGAGAAAGAAGCACCAGAAGTGAGGAAACCAGGTTCACCCTGTAGAAGACTGGAGAAATTGCTGAATTGCACTCGGTCTGTCAGGAACTGAATCTGCTGTGTGTTCTCCGGGTATTGTGCAGTAATTGCGATCGGGATAGAGAAGCAACCTGCCTGGTATAGTACTTTCTTTTACATATAAATGTGTGTAGTGCTTGTGGGGAATCACGTTTCAAATCCCCTGTACAGTGAATAGAGTGCATGAAGCTGGAAGTAAACCCCAGCTTAATCCAGACTACATCCATTTGCTCTAAACTGCAGTGGAGTCCAATCACAAGGACCTTGTCCACATGGTCTGCTCCTCCTGGCAATCCAGGACAATCTGCCTTCTATCCAGTTCCCAGCATTGAGTTTGTGAGTACAAAGCAGGGTAGCTCCCTGCCATCTGTATATCGAATTGCAAGTGTGTCATCTAATTGTTGTTTTTTTTTCATTTCTTCACAAACTGAGCCAACCGACTCGAATTCAATTTGGGTATTGTGCCAGTGTTTTTCCATCACAGGCCCCAACCAGCTGTAACCGATCCTGGCTAGCCGCCTCTCCATCCTGGGTACCCAGTGAAAGTGACAATTTGGGACTCTGAATATGTGCACAGTACTGTGATTATTAATGTGTTTAACCTAATTAACCTGATTTCCTTCCTTGTTACAGCTCCTTAAATAAATCAGATCTGTTGGTTTCAGCAAAGTTACACTGGCTGAGGTATTGGTTTATGCTAAAGTATTGTACTGTGGTTTTGCACTGTATCATCTTGTTTTGCAGGGGTCCCCAGGGTTCGGTCGACGGAGCCAGTCCTGGGAAGTGTACATTGTGAAGATATTCCTAATGCATTGTGTGGGCCACTAGTGGGAAGAAAGGGGGTTCAGTGTCTCAGAGGGCTGTGACCAAGTTAGTTTAACTACTGCAAACCCTGACCTCTGGGTGGAGGCACCCACTATTGGACCTAGGGCCCTCAACCTGTTAGTAGTTAAGCAGGCAGGGTAGTAGCCCTTGGGATAGCACCACCTAGGGGTTACACTTGAAAGGACCCATCCTCAAAAGGCTGCTAATTATCTCCCTTACTGTAGCAAAGAAGGCTATTACAACAAAATGGCTAAGCCCAGACCCACCTGAGCTGGCTCAGTGGGATGAGCTAATGATACAAATGTACAACATAGAACAACTGACAGCCAAATTAAATAAAACGGTGGATTCCTTTGAACTTACATGGAGGAGATGGATTTTATATATCTCTGGGAAAAAACTGAGTTAGTACCTTAAAAGAACAGCAGTAAGGAGAAAAATAGAAGTCAAACTAATTTCTAATGACTAAATCTTATGAAGTATTACCATAATCAGTTTTATCTCTGCTTAAGGTGTATTTAAAAGAAGAAATAATATAAACTTTATTATTGTTAGTAATGAAATGAATCAAGCTGAAACCAACACAAATGTATTCCTATATTGACTCAAATACAAAAGGTGATGCCTAAATGAGATGTTACATGTATGCTGTAAGTTTTCCTGTTTGTGATGTTTTAAGAAAAAACATTTCTTCAACAAAAAAGTTAAAAAAAATCACTTGAAGAGAGGTGTGTGCTAGTTGTAGTAAAATATAATAGGAAAGGAGAATACCAGTGCGATTAAAGGAAGGACTATCAACACAAAAATAGTAAGTGGAAACTATTTAAAAGGGCAAAAAACCAAATGACCTGAGAATTTTGGAACAATATAGGAAAATAGTTAAGATCTGTAAAAGATATCAGAAATGCCAAAAGAAGGAAGAGAGGAAGGTCCCATCTGCCTGGATTGGTGGTAGTTCAGGTGGATGCTAAAGGTTCCGTGGCACTTATCGAGAAAGAGTAGGGAATGTCCCCGTGTCCTGGCCAAATTTCTCCCATTCACTAAAATTACCACCAACAGCTTAATCTGGTTCAATTTCAGTTGCTTACCATCTGTATCCCCCCTTCCCCTGGTCACTCCTGAAAAAGGGACTTTTAGGCCCAGTGGGCTTACCAGGTCAAAAAATTCAATAAATAAAAAATAAATATGGCAAGGACTTCTAAAATAACACTACAGCATTCTGGAACTATGTGAAATCTAAAAGAGGTGGGGACAGAAGAGTTGGATCGCTAGTGGAGAATGGGAGGAAGTTTGAGGAAAGAGGGACATAACAAGCATCTTAAATAATTTTTGGGTCCATATTTCAGGTTACAGAGTTATCCAAGGTGACATTCCTGATATTGGTAATACTATAATTTTTTTCAACTCTATTTATGCCCCTCCTGTCATCGACCATCCAAGGCATCTCTCGAGTGGCTGCACGCACTCTGCCTCTACTGCCCACCTGACCCCTCACCCCAACAGAGGAATCAGTTCCTGGTTCCCTCCCTGCCCTGCTTGAGGGAGAGCAGGGACCATGGAGAGTCAAGTCAGAGGCTGGAGCTGGTACTGGGTGTGTGGCTTTGGCCAACAGAGTCCACCATCACCTCCTGGAAGCCAGGGTTTTTTTGCTTTCTGGTGCCCCCCAATGCAGGATGTGCTGCTATCCAGTGCGTGGTGTGTGCACTCCCGCCCATGCCCAGAGGATGGCCACCTGACATCATTCCCTTCTGGTCCCCAACTGCAGTGCACCCAGTTTCCACCAGGTGCCACTAGTGTCACAGGATGAAGACCCCTCCCCTCCCAGGAGAGGAGAGCAATGCATTGGACACTCCAGTCCTCTTCCTCTCCTGCCAAACTCTGGCTCCCCAGGCTTGTTCCAGAACTCCAGTCGCCAGCATGGCACGAGGTAAGGTGGATGCCTCAGCCTCAGCGCCACCAAGTTGGTAATACTATTAGAATAGAGAATGAAGAAGCTTTGTCCCTGTTACAATACTTGTATGTGAATAAGGCTCAGGGTACTGATGGTTTGCACCCTGCTAGGGCACTAAAGTGATTGGCAATGGCTGGTATTGGCTGACTCATTGATTAGATTATGTTATGCACTCTTGGAAGAGGGTAAGCCCCAATATATTTGAGGAGAGCAGTTGTTACACCCATTTTTAAAAAGGGAAAAGTGATAAAACTAACTACAGACCAGTGAGCTTCACATCTGTGGTAGAGAAACTCTTAAAAATGTCTGGGGCTAGAATCAATAAATTTATTGGCAATAAAAATATTGGGGCTACTACACAACATGGGTTTAGGCAGGGTAGGTCATGTCTAACGAATATGATGGAGTTCTTTGGTAAAGTCAGTGAGGTGCTTGACTGGGTGCGTCAATGAATTTGTGTTCCTGGATCTCAGTAAGGCTTTTGATAAAGTTCCACATGCTGAGTTAATACAAAAAAAAAGATGAGTTATGGATTTAACCTAAGGCTAGTAAAGTGGATTAAATTATGGTTTGAGCATAGGGTACAGACAGTTAAATTAAATGGTTATAAATCAGCAGTACTCAGAGTGACTAGTGAAGTTCCTAGGGGTCTGATTTGGGGCCAACACTATTCAAGTTATATATACAGGATATGCAAAGAGATGAAGATACATGGCTAGCCAAATTTGCAGATTACACCACAGTGGGCTGCATTGTGGACACAGAGCAAGGTAATAAAAAGCTACAGGATTATCTGAATAATTTAAACGTGGTCACTAACAAATAAAATGAGCTTTAACCTTGAAAAGTGCATAGTGATACATTTTGGGTCAAATAATAGGCAGGCAAAATATTATATGGGATGCACAGAACTAAGAACTACAGATTATAAGAAAGATCTGGGAATTTTAATAGCAAGTTTAAATTCTAAAAACACTGTGACAAAGTTGTCTCAATGTGTAATAGGATCATGAGTTGTCTAAGCAAGAATGCAACATGTAGGAAGAGAGAGGTGGTTAGGCCACTGTATAGGTTTCTTGTTGTTCATCCACATCTGGAGTACTGTGGACAATTCTGAACCTGTTAAAGTAAACATACACAAGTTAGAAAGGGTACAGAAGGAAAACTATAAGGATCATAACAGGAATGAATGGATTGAGTCATGGACAAAGGTTAAATGAATTGGGCCTCTCAAGTTGGAGATGAGGGACTAAGGTGACATGGTATTAGTTTTTAAAGCCATAACTAACCATGATTTGAGATTGTCTAAATGTTGAACATTCAGAAGTAAAAAGTAACAAGAAATCATAAATTGCAATTAAAAGGTAGGCAATTTAAAACTGTAAGGAGGAGAGCATGGTTCTCACAGAGAGTGGTGAGTTTATGGAATGGCTTACCCACAGAAGTGGTGGAATGTAAAACTGTCAGCAGTGAGAACTAGATGAATATTTGAACAATGGGCATGAGTGGTTGGTCACTCATGTTGATAAAAGCACGTAAGCTAGATGGGCTTTTGCCTGCTCTTGTTTTGTTCTTCCTATGTTCCTATGTCAATCAATCAATCAATAATTTATTGTTGGGCCAGTTAGGCCATTACAATTTTACGTAAAGGACAAAATGTAATAAAACATAGTACGCATTTAAAATTTCCGTATTTAAAATACATGCCAAATGTTGCCAATGTTAAGACTGTATGCTTATTGAAATATGTGAATATTGTACTCCTGAAGATTTAGGAATGTGAGTTAAAAGTAAATCTGAAAATGTATGGCAGCTGAAATTTATACATAGCAGAAGTCAGGTATGGTTTTCATAGAAATAAGTAAAAGGTTGAAACCAGTCTCACTAAGCAAGCAAAAAATAGAAAAGATTCATAAACCTCGAAAGCAAAGATTAAAATACATCTTGTATGTTAAAAAGACACATGCACTCAACCGATTAACTATAGCTGTATTTGCAGACCTGGTGCATCTTGGGCAATCATTCCATCCTAATTTTCATTGGCTGTATGTCCTGAGGTATAAAGATCCTACATTGTTAAAGTATAATCAATTCAATTTTACCATAATTTTTCCCTTGTGAATGCTATAAGTACATTTTCAAACACCAGTCTGACTAAACATTGGGTTTCGGTTATCCTAAATACAATAGCCCATGTAGAAATTTATATAAGTACTAAGTGACTGTACACCAAATTTTCAACATGGGGTTCTTGGGACCATCCTCATGAACACTGTCACTGTCTTTTTCGTTACTTGGTCCAGAAAGGTGAGTTCGCAGTTGCTGCATGGACTCACCTTTCAGGACTGATTAATGAAATGACAGTGCCACTGTTCATGAGGTGGGTCCCAAATATCCATGTTGAAAATGATGCAAAAAGATCGAAAAATGGCCGGGTTATGTCCGCTTGTTGAAATTTTTATATACACACGCATTTAACTTTGGTTATTTTTAGTATTTTTATTGCCAATTTTCAACATAGCCTTTGTTTCACACCACTTCATGAATGGTAAAGCTGTCATTTTCACATCCTGTCCAAAACATATTTTAGCACCTGTGGTGCGGAATGGCACAGTCACTACACAAAATCACCTTTTGGGATAGAGTACTAAAATAATAGTGCTACTATTCATGAGGTGCGGTCTCAAAAAGCTCATGTTGAAAATCTGAGCTAAAAATACCAACAAACGTCCAAGTTACATGTGCTCATTTAAAGTTTCTTGCACGAGTGTTACTTGGTCAATTTGTTGTATTACCACTCCAAATTTTCATCATAGCCATTTTCCACACTACCTCATGAAAAGAACAGCTGCCATTTCTCACATTCTGCCCAAAATATGTTCTCACACCTGTGGTGTGGAATGGCACAGTTACTGTATGAAACCACCTTTTGGGACGGAGTAACAAAATGATAGCACCACTGTTCAAGAGGTGGGGACCCAAAAGCCCAGGTTGAAAATTTGGAGCAAAAATACCAACAAACTACAGAGTTACCTCAGCTCACTGAAATTTCCTATGCTCAACTTTTGCCAAATTTTACATTTTGACTCCAAATTTTCAACTAGCCACTTGCTCACACAACCTTATGAATAGTACAACTGTCACATCACACATCCTGCCAAATGAGTTTCCTCACCTGTGGTGGAATGGCATTTTTGCCACAGATTAAGGCATTTTCACCTATGGGGTTTATGAGGTGTGGTGATAAGAAGACTATGTTGAAAATTTGGGGTCAATATTTGAAAAAATTACAAGGGGTGCATCGGTAGGGGTGTCACCAGAAGAAGGAAGGGGTACTGATGCCATTATATAAACCCTGGTCAAAGCCTAACAGCTGGTAGGTTATGTTAGACAAATCTAATTCTTGACTGGGTGACAAAGAAAATAAATGGGAGGGGCCATGAATGTTGTCTACCTTAATTTCAGCAAGGTCTTCAACATTGTCTCACATAAGTAGCTTGTTAACAGGATTGGTAGTCTGGGCATGGTAGACAAAGTGGTGAACTGAGTTAGGAACTGGCTAACAGACAGGAGACAGAGGTGGTAGTAAATAGGGTACAGTCTGGGGATCCGGGAGAGGGGGTGAGCAGCGGGTACTGCAGGAATCAGTGCTTTTTTTTTTTTTAGTCTTTGGTAACCGTGTAAGGCCCACTAGGCACAAGTGCTTGTTTTCAGGGGTGACCTGGGAGCACTGTGTGGTTAAGTGACTTGCTCAGAGTTACACAGTATGCAAGTGGAGGTTGTGAGAATCAAACTCAGATCTGGTCTGCTGGATGTACCAAGCTCGTTCACAGCTCATTGCTCTAACCTCTAGGCTATACTGCCAGCCCAAAGTCCTTGTGACAGTCCTGTTCAATGTCTTCATTAGTGACATTGCAGAGGGGCTAGAAGGAAAGGTCTGCCTGTTTGCAGGTGACACCATGATCTGCAACAGGGTGAATACTCTGGAAGGGTGGGAAAAATGAGAAAGGACCAGGCAGGCTTGAGAAATGGTCTGAGGAGTGGCAACTGAAGTTTAAATCAAAAAGTGCACAATTATGCACCGGAGCATAGAAACCCTGGGGAGAGGCTACAGGATGGGGGCGGTGGTGCTGACAGTCACCAAGGAACAAAGGGACCTGGGGTTATAATTTCACATGACTTTAAAATGTCAAAGCAGACTACAAAGGCAGCAGAGAGGGCCTGTGATATGCTGGGGTGCATAAGCAGGGTATTACCAGCAGAAGGAGGGAGGCAGGATGACGCTATATAAAACCCTGTTCAGGTCTCACATGGAGTACTATGTGCAGTTCTGGAGGCCGCACCTCTAAAAAGGGCAAAAACAGACTGAAGATGGTCCAGAGAAGGGTGACTAAGATAGTACAGGACTTGCACCACAAAACAAACAAGAAGAGATTATGGGACTACAATATATACTCACTGGAGGAGAGGAGGTAGAGAGGAGACATGATAGAGACATTCAAGTACCTCAAAGGTATAAACAAGGTGCAGGAGAAGACATCTTCCAATACAGGAGGAGTACAAGAATGAGGGGCAGGACATGAAATTGGAAGGTGGAAGGTTAAGAGGAAATATGAGGATGTTTCTTCACAGAGAGGGTGGTGGACACATGGAATGGTCTGCTATAGGAGGTGGAAGGAGCAAGTCCTGTGGTGGGAGTAAAACATGCATGGGACAGGCATGGGAGAACCACAGAGGTACAGCTGAGGGAGGTCAGAATCTATAGACAAGTACATGACTTACGGTCAGACTGGATGGGCCTAGCAGTCCCATATCTGCAGACAATGTCTATGTTTTGTCTTCTGGCAGCCATGTTCACAGAATCACTCAACACAGGACTGGTGCCACAGGATTGGAGATGGGCACATGTGGTCCCTCTACACAAATCTGGCAGTAGGGAGGAGGCAGGGAACTGTAGGTAAGTCAGCCTCACATCAGCAGTGGGAAAGATCATGCAGCACTGCTTAAAGAAAGAATAGTGGAACCTTTACAAGCCATTGGTGCCCAGGACCCTGATAGCATGGATTCACAGTAGGTAGGTCATATTACAACAATCTGATAGATTTCTTTGACTGGGTGATGAAGGGAGCAAATGGGGAGGAGCGGTGGATGCTGCCTACCTCGATTTCAGCAAGGCCTTCTACACTGTCCCACATAAGAAGCTTATTTACAAGATGGGTAGTCTAGGCATAGGATACAAGGTGGTGAACTGGGTTAGGAACTGGCCAACAGACAGGAGACAGAGGGTGGTGGTAAAAAGGGTACAATCTGGGGACAGAGGTGACCAGCGGAGTACCGCAGGGATCAGTCTTTGGGCCAGTCCTATTCAATGTCTTCATTAGTAACATTGCAGAGGGATGTGACCAAAAGGTCTGCCTGTTTGCAGATCACACCAAGATCTATAACAGGTGGATACTCTGGAAGGGTAGAGAACATGAGAAAGGAACTAGGCAGGCTTCAGAAATGGTCTGAGCCAGCCCGTCAATACAGCAGTTGGATTTCTGTCTGTAACACCCGGTGACCCAGGTCTGAGAACGGACCCAGGTTGCTGGACAGCCGGCCGGGGGAGAAGGATGGTCCATCCAGCAACAGCTCACCTTCTCTGGGGAGGGTGGGGATGCTGCTCAGCACCTGCTGGCCCCTGGCAGAGATCAAGGGCACAGCACAATGTCAGACCCTAGACATCTGGGGAGTGGTGAATGTCGGCACTTGCCATGATGTCAGTGGCACAGCACTCTCCAGGGAGAATAGCAGAAAACTGGTGCCCTAGCTGATTGGGTGATGGCCTCCACAGATCCTTATCGCTGGGCTCCTGGACCTCCATCTTCCACCTCAGCAGTACCCAGGATCGTGAAGGTATGGCTGGAAAGGCTTATCCTATGCGGGTAAGGGGCGTTCCTGATGAAGGGATACATCAGGGATACCTGGGTTGGCTGCAGTGTGGGGTGCTGAGGGCGGGAGTTGCCAGGACGAGTAGGTCCATGTGGGGGCCTGAAGGAGAGATCTGCCAAGGTGCAGGGTGGGAGCAGCAAAAAAGAAATGATCTGAGGAGTGGCAACTGAGGTTTAATTCAAAGAATTGTAAATGATGCACTTGGGCCATAGAAACCCTGGTGAGAGCTACAGGATGGGAGGGAGTTGCTGGCAGTCACCAAGGAACAAAGGAACCTGGGGATTATTATTTTAGAGCACCTGAAAATGTCAAAGCAGAGTGCAAAGTCAGGGGAGGGCCACTGGCATGCTAGGGTGCATAGGCAGGGGTATCACCAGAACAAGGAGGAAGGTGGTAATGCCATTATATCGAAAACCTTGGTCTGACCTCTCATGGAGTACTGTGTGAAGTTCTGGAGGCTGCACCATTGAAGGACATAAACAGGCTGGACATGGTCCAGAGAAGGGCAATCAACATGGTACAGGGCTTGCACCACAAAACGCGGCGAGACAGATTAGGGACCTCAATATGTACTTGCTGGAGGAGAAGAAGGAGAGAGGGGACATGATAGAAACATTCAGGTACTTCAAGGGATAAACAAGGTTCAGGGGGATGCACCTTCCAATACAGGAGTACAAGAACGAGGGGACATCATATGGAATTGGAAGGAGGCACGTTAAGAAGGAATGTGAGGAAGTTTTTTCTCATAGAGAGGTAGTGATGCATGGAATGGTCTGCCACAGGAGGTAGTGGGAGCAACTATGTTGGGTGGATTTAAACATGTATGGACAGGCACAGGGAACCATAGAGGTAAGTAGAGGGAGGGTCGAAGTCGTAATCAAGTACAGGGCTTATGGCCAATGGGCAGGCTGGATAGACCTAGCAGTTCTTATCTGCTGACAATTTCTATTTTTTATGTGTGTATGCGCTCACACCTACATATATATGCACATCTACAGAGGAATTCAAGCACAGGGTCCAATATTATTACACTAGCTCAAAAAGTAAGTAAATTCATTGTAAAAACTGTTAATGCATCAGCATGTCGCCTCCAGCACCGCTTCCTTCTCTTACAACCCTTGTCTGGTGCCTGACCTCCACGCTGTTTACTGTGCTCTGACAACTATTACAAACAACCTTCCCTATCAATTTATGTTAACCATCTACGGTATTCATACTTTTTTCCTTTATTAGTCCCAGCATTCATGTACCCTGCTCAGCATACTAATTCCAATTTCACCTTGTTTACTAAGGACAATTAGATGAAAACAGAAAAGGACCTGCTGTAGTCTGCTGTAAGGTCCCTACCTATTATACTACCATAGATCCTAATTGCTCTTCATCTATACCTCCCCAGTTACCAAGGTTCCTTTTGTTGATTAACAGGCATGTTTGACACTGATATCATCAGATGCACCATGCAAGGAAACATTCGGCATTGACAAATGCTTTTATCTTTCAATGCATAAGAATCATTTTTTCCAATTAGCCTGCATTAGTGATGCACAAGGGCTCAGGCTGAAATGGGATCATGTGGAGGTCAAGAAAGATGGTGCCATGATCAAATGGAAATTCAAGGCCTGATACTCATCCAAGTACAGGTTCCATATGAGGGTCAGATTGGGACGGGTTGCCAACATATGATAGTGTGCCTTTCTGATAATCGCATCTTGCACATCTGTCTGAAATAGAGCACTAAACTTAATTTGCTTAACCAGGGTGAGATAAGTCCTTTGAAGCACATTAAACTGAATTTGTTTAAACTTGGAAGTTTTGCTGTCTTAATTGATTTTAGAGCTTCTGACAAATGAGAGTCCAAGAGGCCAGTGCCTCTCTCCCAATCCAGGCTTCCCTCACCCCTGCTTAAGCCTCAATGGTTTTGGTCCATTAGCATGTTCCATATTTTGAAAAAAAAAAATAATAATATTGTTTCCAAAATGTTCGGCCTTCACTACATTGTGACTCAACACCACTGCTACTTAACAGGGCCTGGATCCAACTGGTAGTCTATGCCCACAATTGCTGCCCTCGAGAACCTATGCCCTATCACCCTTCCTGCATCGTAAGCTCTGGTACCTCCTTTTACTGGCCATTCTGCTCTCTGGGGATATACAGCCAAACCCTGGGCCTTTAAGCTCCCTGTCCCTCCTATTACTAATGTTAAGGGCCTTCCTATAGCCCACCACAATATTAGGAGTCTTGAGCGTAATTTTGTGGAACTTGAATCCTGTACCACCCTCTATAATCCTGACATCCTTTGCCTTACTGAAACCTGGCTAAAACCATCCACCCTTAACTCACTGTGCTCTCTACCATCCTATAATCTACTGAGGAATGATAGAGCCACACCCAAAAGGGGGAGGCAGCCATCTATTTCAAGGCACACTCCATCTCTCAGTCATCAACTCGCCTCCCCAAACCACTGTGAGACTCTTCATGTCCTCCTCACCCTTGGCACAAAGAAGTTGTACATTGTCTGTGCTACAATCCCCCACGTGGCCTAAATGGACTGAATGAGCTACAGGACCAAATTGCTCTTCAGTCAGGGAATAATTAAGTTATTTTGCTAGGAAACATTAATATCAACTGGTTGGGAAATACTCAAATGACATCCCTGTCCAGAATGCAACATTTCACCCTGCACCAGCTTATCTCCTACCCACCAGAACTGCCCCTCACTCCAATACCAGCACTCTGCTGACCTGGGTCATGACTAATCACCCCAAGAACATAGTTGACACAGGCGTCCTACCTGATGCCATCACTGATCACTCCCCCACCTACTGTATCTGGGGTAAGGCAGACCTGAACCTATGAAGCCCTGCTTCATTACTTTCCACAATGTCGCAAACTTTGACCACAGGCCTTCTTGTCTGATGTTGCATACACTGACTGGTCCTCTCTTTATAGCTCATCTGATGTGCAGTCTGCCCTAAATCTCTTCTTGACCAAATTCCTAGCTCTACAAGATAAACACTGTCATCTTGTTACCAGACGAAAGAAATAGATAGACCCACTGGTTAAAATCCAATCTACTCTCTTAAATACATCAGAGGGACAAAAGCTGGTTTCGCTACAAGAAATCTGTACATTTTAATACATATAGAGCACTGAGAAACTCATGTAGAAAGAAATCAAACGTGCTAAAAGCTCTTACTGCAAGGATCTGTTAATAAACTCCCAGGAAGACCCAAAAATTCTGGTCCCATATTAGGTTCTTCCTGGGATCCAATCAGACCCCTACACCTACTGACATGTCTCTAAAGGAGTCCATTGTAATAATCCTCACCATTGCAAACTTTTTTAACGTGCAATTGCTGACCTTAAACAATACACATCCACTTTCCTGACCCCATCTAATCCTGTCACTCCAACTAACCCTACTGGGCCTACTTTTCATTTCAAGGCTGTCTCAAAATGTAAGGTTCTCACACTGCTAGAAACATCTCAGAGTATGCAGCCATTGGGTCAGATAACTTGGAACCAAAGCTCCTAAAACTTGCTGCCACTCTCATAGCTGCTTCTCTAACCAAAATCTTTACTCTCTCATTGCGTCAAAGCTCTGACCCTGAAATCTGGAAGACAGCCAGAATTATCCCTGTACACAAAAAGGTGACCTGCTTGACCCATCAAACTACAGACCCATTGTCATCCTATTGGCTCGCAGTAAAATCCTTGAGAAACTCGCCACCCAAACAACTGATTTTGTTCTGAAACACAACCGCTTAAGTGATGCTCAACATGGTTTCTGCAAGGGACACAGCACCACCACTGCCCTGCTCAAACTCACTTCTGACACCCTAGTGGTCATGGACTCAGGCAGGCTCACTGGAGCAATTTTATTGACATGACCAAGGTGTTTGATCTTATTGACCACTCCATCCTCACTGCTTCTCTCAACTCCCTAGGTTTCAGATCCTGACCTCCAGTTTCCTCAGTTTGGTTATACTCATTAATTTGTAGAGTAGTCTCTTCAGGCATATATCTTTTCACGAACGTTGTGTTCCTGCAATATCTTTCTCCGTTGGTGACTGAACAACCACTTGATTTCCTCTTTACTGATCACCGTATGTGGTATCTTATTAAAAGGTGTTACGAACTTATCTACTTGGTCTTGTTTCACAAGGACTTGATCCTCAACGTCCCACCTCCAGAGTACTGGCTTTCGTTGGTTGTCAGTAGGCTTTGTACTTCCCTTTTTCTCGGCATCTCTGTCTCATACCTCTAGGTCACTCTCCAGTGTGGTTATATCTGGAAGTTTCCCTTAGTTTTCTCTTGAAAAGGAGCTCAGCGGGCTCTGGCCCATAGTAGAGTGATCAATGGATCTGTATACAGTAACATATTTGCATAGCTCTCGTTTCCAGTCCAGCCCTTCAGCTTGTGCTATCCGATCCTCTTCATGAGGGAGGCATTCTGTCTCTCTACCTCACCATTCCTGTGCCCATTTGTGTGTCGTCCTCACGTGCTGTATTCCATTCTCCCGACAGAATTTCTGGAATTGAATCGACATAAACTGCGGACCATAGTCCGACCTGTATTTATGAGAAGGACATGGCGACTGAAAATGGTCTCAAACTATCAATCACCTTTTCAGCCGTGGTGGATTGCATCACGTCATATTCATAATACCTGCTGTAATAATCAAGCGCTACCAATATTGACTGTCCTGTGGTGAGTGGACCTACAAATCAGTGGCAAGATCCTGCCACGGTCCTTCAAGATAACATCGTTGGTCTCAACAGTTCTGGTATGTCTGGTGCTCTACAATCTGGCAACCATGGCATGACTTGACATATTTCTCTGCAGCCTTGTCCATTCCTGGCCACCAAACTTTGCTCCTGAGCAGTTGTTTGGTGCCCTAACTACCAATAGTGTCCCTCATGGGCTAAAGTTATAGCTTTCTGGTGAAGACCATGGGGTAACCAATCTGGCGTTTCCTGAGAACTAACTGTCAATTGTGCTCAGCTCACTTGCTATGGGAGCATACGCCCATGTCATCAGAGCAACCCATCTCAATGGCACGCCTCACCTCTCTCAGCTCCTCATCACTAGCCGATGCTTCCTCGACTTCTCTTGTGGTCAGTGCACCCGGAGTTGCATTAACAGCTACAAACCATATGTACTCTTCTGCTCCATTGTGTGTGATTCCTTCATTGCCATCTCTCCCAATAGAAGAGACAAAGGGTCTGCTATTATATCTCCTGATATGTACTGCATATCGGGAAGTCACGAGTTTTAGTCTCTCAGTACCCAACGTTCAATACGAGCACACGGTTTGAGCTGAGACTGTAGATAGCCTCTAGCGCCTTATGGTCAGTCATTAAATCAAATCTCTTGCTGTACACATATGGGTGAAGCTTCTCAGGAGCCCAAACCAATGCAAGGGCCTCACGCTCCGTTTGTGAGTACCTGCGTTCGCACTCCGATAGACTCCTGCTCACAAACAGACTGGAACCATCTCTGCGTGTTGTTCCTGCACCAGTACAGCTCATGCCTACCGGTCCTGCATCTGCTATCACTTTGGTGGGCGCATCCTTGTCGAGTAGCTAACATTGCAGCCCGGCTAACTTGCTCTTCAGTGCTTGGAATGCTACCTTTTGTTCCGTCCTAAAATTGAATATTGTGTCCTTTCTTTGTCAACTTCCGCAGAGGCTCCAAGCTGTAGAGAACTGGAGGATAAACCTACTACTGTATCCCACTAATCCAAGAAGCTGCAAACCTCTGATGCTGTCTCAGGCTCCTGGCCTCGACCACTGCTCTTACTCTTTCAGTCGTGGGGCCTATGCCCTTTTGCAGAGTAACATACCCATGAAGACCAGTTTGCCCATATTGAACTGGCATTTGTCGGGATTAAGTGTCAGGCCAGAATTCGCCAATCTGTTTAGAACCTTGTGCAGCCGCCGGTCATGGCTCTCCTTGTCTGGGCCATGGACAATATATCATCTGAAATGTTCTCCACTCCCTCAATGCCAGCCAGTGCTGTTGCAATTTCATGCTGATACTGCTCGCTAGCAGATGAAACTCCAAAATGAGTCTTTGTATCTGATCGTCCCCATTATGCACTGCAAATGTTGTTATACCTCTTGATTCTGGTGTCAGTTCCAGTTGATGGTAGCCCCATTTAAGATCCAACTTACTGAATATGGTAGACCCATTCATGCCTTGCAACAGTTCATCCACCGTGGGGATTGGGTACCTACCACGTATGATTGCCATGTTTGCTTGTCTCATGTCCAGGCACATCCTGATTCCCCTGTTTGGTTTTCTTCTGCGCAGCTTTCCTCATTTTGAATACTGCGATTAACTGTTTCAGGTTTTGGGGCCTCTGAGTTCACATGCATCATGCATTTGCACCTCTATTCTCTCACACTGTGCGGACAGCTCAAGTAATCTCGCTAGTGTCAGCCCAGATCCCTCCTCTAACAATTTCGCGTACATATTCAGAGTTACAGTTACTTAGTATTGCATCCCTTATCTGATTATCCTCATCGCCTGCAAAGTCACAATCTTTGGCTGATTGTCTCAGACGGGTAACAAATTGCTGTACAGTCTCTCCTGTCTTCTGTCTTAGCTGGTAGAAGGCCTGCCGTGCAAACACAGTGTTCACTTGTGTGCACGAAGTAGGCATTTAGTGCTGTTATCACCAAATCATAGTCCGTTGTTCACGCCAGTGTCCCCGAGGCCGAGAAAATATCTTGTACATCTGTCCCTGCATGATGTAGTAATAAAAGCTCTCCTCTGTTGCATTGTAGCCGCACTCACATCGTCAGCTAATATCAATCCTTTCCCATCAGCAAACAGTTCAAAGATGTGCTAATCGTGTCCATCTCGCCCAAGATTGGCTGGTTCACTGTAACAATCAAACTTTGGAATAGCACTTTCCATTTCTCTGTTTTCTTTTTGTTTGGTTTTTTTCTTAGCTTCAGATTTAACCAGCATTTCACTCATCCCCTCCTCGTCGCCATTGTTCTATTCTCGACTTTACCATGCACTGTATACCAATTGAACAAACACAAGGACACCAAGTTGGAATTTCTAACTGCTTTACTCCATTGCTTCTCATGCACTATTACACGTCATCAGAAGCGTGGTGACGTCATCCGCATATACCGACCTCGTCAATCACAAATTTGTTCTAAATAAATCTAAGACCCAAGCAATGTTATTTGGCTCCAGTCTCAAACTCAAACACGCTTCAACATCTCCACCCTTGATGGCACATCTGTTGGGGTGGTAAACTCCTTCAAATATCTGGGCATCACTCTTGACCCATTGCTGAGCTTGAACTATGCATCCAAATTACCTGTAAGCAGGTAAACTACAAGCTTAGGATTGCCTACTGTACCAGCTATGCACTCACCCTCTCTACTACGCTTGCCATTGCCCGTGGGATATTACTTCCTCTCTCACATATCACGGTTGCTATGATACATCTGCCAGCAACTCGAGGTCTAAGCAAGTGGGATGTTACCTATAATAACATCTGCTGCTATGCATCCTCCTCCCTCTGGCTTAAACATCACTGTCTTCTCTATGCTAATCTAGGATGGTTTCTGCCACAAACATTAAGGTCATACGCACTTGGGTCCATCACAGACAGCATTATCAGATCACGTATACCAAAACCCTGGTGTGTCTCTTTCTATACCAGTCCACCAACTATGGCCTGCACTCAGCAGACAATGCCCTATTCACATCCCAAGACACTGCACCACAAAAGTGGCAGTGCCTTTGCCTGTCATGCACCCAATTTCTGGAACTCGCTCCCACTAACCCTACACCAAGCAGTATCCACATCTCTTTTAAGAAAAACTATGTCACTATCTCATCATCCTCCACAAATGCTCCTGTTTCCAGCCACCCTAGCCCCTCACTCTCTGACTCCTCCACTCAATCTCAGGTCTCCTGGGTTCAACACCAACATGCAGCACTTCCTCTCAATGTTCTAATTTCTGGAATTTCATCTACCATTTCCTACTCTACCTTTCTGGGTAACCTGGGAGGTAGTATAGTGCAGTGGTTTAAGGGTCTGAGCTGCAAATTTGGTGATATTCAGCAGACCAGACCTGGGTTTGAATCCACAGCTTCCACTTGCATACTGTGTGACCCTGGACAAGACACTTAACTTCCTTGTGCTCCCCAGGTTTCTCCTGTAAAAAAGCTTTCAGCTTAGTGTGCTACTCCTGGTTAAACAATTAAATAAAAAAAAACTGTACTTATTCTCTACCCCAACCTACCGCCACCCCCCACCTCTTGTTCTTCCCCTCCCTCCCCAGTCACTTTAGTTTCCCCATACCTATCTCTGCTGGGCCACATTTTGCTCTCCTTGCACTTATCTTTCACTTTCAACATTGTTCAGCTATTTACATTTGCCTTAAATGTAGTGTCACATGTAAAACTTAAATGCTGTTAGTTGTTCTTACTTCCTCTATTCTAGTTATTTTGCTGCTGGTAATGCCTTAAATATCTACATGTGACATGTATTATGTACCAAAATGTATCCTGATGAATTATATACCAAAATGTATCGTTTGAAGTTTGTCTCTGTACTCTCCCGGGTTGTGCCTGAAAATAGTCATTTCCTGGCTAGTGCACCTACCGGTAAACAAAAACTAAATAAAAAGTGCAACACTTCAACACCCTAGAACACTAAGGGATGCAAACATATAAGCTGTAGGTGTTTTGTACATGTTGCACAATATTGAAAAACAATTATAACTTGTTTTTATGTCAAGGATTTCCTTTAGGAATTGTTTCTATACAACTGTGTACATAAGGAAATGTAGTGCTGTTTGTAGTGAGCAAAATTTAGTCAAGCATCAGATGTTAAATTGCATGATGGTTGGTGCCATCTAGTGGACATTCATTAAAATGCACTATTAATACAACATGAGACCATGGCTGGAACTTCATTTACATAGATGCATAGACACTGTCAGCAGATAAGATACCAAGTCTACCTATTTGAGCTTGTAAGTTTCCTTTACCTTTTTCTAGATGTTTGCCTTGCCCCTGACCTCCAGAATTTCCTTATGTCTATCCATGCATTCTTAAATCCCGTGATTGTTTCAGCCCCAACACTTCCTCTGGCAGAGTGTTCTACTTGTCCACCACCTTTTCTGTGAAGAAATTCTTCCTCATGTTTCCTCTGAATCGCCCTCCCTCCAACTTCATCCCATGCCCGCTAGTCCTAGAACATCTTTTTTCTGGAAAATAGTGTATTCCTGCACCCTGTTCCTCCCTGTAAGGTGCTTGTATGTTTCCATCATATCCCTTCTCCCTCCTCTCCTCCAGGAGTACATATTCAAGTCCTTCAATCTGTTCTCATAAGACTTGTGATGCAATCTCTGTATCATCTGTGTTGCTCTCCTCTGAACCTTCTGTATCAGTCTATGTCCTACGTAGGTAAGGTCTCCAGAACTGTACACTGTACTCAGTGGGGCCTCATTAGTGTCTTGTATAATGGAATTATGACCTCCCTTTCCTACAGGTGGTGCTCCTGCCTATGTATCCCAGCATCCTATTTGCTTTACCTGATGACTTTTCACAACTGTTTCCTACCTTGAGGTCATCAGGGATGACATGGTACACAGAGAACCATAACTGGGATGCCAACATATCAGGGTATGCAATCTATAAGAGGACAGGGAGCGTAAAAGAGGAGGAGGAGGAGTAGCTCTCACGTAAGGAAGGGATCAAAGTAATGGAACTAAAGGGTAAACAGGGAGGAGAGGGGCACTGTGTCACTGTGGGGCAAGCAATGTAAGAAGGCAGTAGGGAGGACTGGGGGATACTGGGATGCATAGGGAGAGGCATCACCAGCAGAAAACAGGAAGCTCTTATCCTCTGTATAGACAGTAGGTGAGACCCCAACTGGAGTACTGTGTCCAGTTCTGGAGACCCCATCTCCATAAGGACATAGACAGGATGGAGGCAGTCCAGAAGAGGGCAACTAAAATGGTGCAGGGTCTGCAAGAGAAGCCATATGAGGAGAGACTTAAGGAGCTTCATATGTATACCCTTGAGGAAAGGAGGGAGAGGGGGACATGATAGAAACTTTTAAGTACCCCAGTGGAATCAACAAAGTCCAAGAGGGTAGCATCTTCCAGAAAAGAAATGTGCAAGAACAAGGGGACACAATTTGAAGATAGAGGGGGACAGCACAGGGACAATGTGAGGAAGTATTTTTTCACAGACAGGGGTGGACATGTGGAACAGCCTTCCTGAGGAGGCTGTGGGGTATAAAACTGTGGGAGAATTCAAGAATGCATGGGATAGACATAAGGAAATTCTTTGGGGTAGGAAGAAATATCCTTTTGGTTAACTAGGATTTGCAGCTTATCCTATAGGTAGGGAAATGGGCAGACTAGGTGGGCCAAAGCGGTTCATATCTGCTGTCAAAGTCTATGTTTCTATGTGACGTAGGAGCAATAACACACTAACATGGTAGTAGAGAAGCAGACAGTTTGATAACGTGAATGAGATGTCTGCTTGATAATGGAATGAAATGCCCAGGTTTGAGAGTAGCATGATACTAATGGTTTGCATTGAGAATGAGGGGATCTCTAAGGAGAGAGGAACAGTAGGACATTCTCCACCTCCATCCAATAGCAGAACCTACCTAAAGAAACTAGGGGACACTACTATGCTAACTAACAGTTATGACCTGAGGTAATGGAGGAGAAAAATACCACATGAGGAGGAAATCTCTGGGATCTAAGGCCTAGGTCACCTTCCTCAGGCTTGAGATAGTTTATTTAGTGATGGCTCTGCAGCTGCAATTTAGAAAACCCAATTAAAGGGAGGTGGAAAATATTCCAATTTGTAGGAAGACTCTCACTTAAACCCTCTAGCAGAAATGCCATGGAAGGTTACGAGAAAACTCTGCAACAATACATGCAACCAAGGCGGAGGAGGAGGCAATGACTGCTGAGGGCACTCACCTGGCCTACCGCCTAAACTCAAACCAGGTGAATCAGAGGCAGTCGTAGGAGAATGCTGTGAAGGTGCCTTGCTAGGGAAACCACTAAAGTCAATGGCTAACCATCATAGTGGAACACAATGAGATTGTCGTAACCACCCTTCACCGCTAGTCTTAAATTCTACACCAGGAGCTGCTGTCTTGTAGCAGGCAGCTAAAGCCAAGCCGAGGTAAGGACATTCCCAGCTATGGGCCAGGTGAGAAGGATCCCACCCCAAGTTGGACATGCTCCGAAGATGCGGACCAAATGCAGACGAGACCATTGGCTGCAGACCCTGCACCAGAATAGAATGGCTGACATGCCCAGAATTAGAATAAGAGCTGAGAAGCTGGCGAGCTGATTGAGCATTGTGTGCTGATTGTAATGAGCAGTGAGTGCTGAGACCTTGCAAGATCGAAAGTAGATTGAGTGTAGCAGACATCCCAAAGGCTGAAGTTGAGAGGATGCAGTAGGTATGAGCAATCGATTCGTATGCAAAGTGTGGACCTGTACATAGGTCAGTAAACAGAATAGTAAGTGAACCTGCATGTAGGTCTGCATAACATACAGTAGTAGCAATGAAACATCACTGAATAGTGGGGCAAACCAGCCAGACACTTAAAAGCCAAATCAAGGTGATAAATACTCTGAGGATTTTTGGGGTGAAGGCAGGATTTAGAACAGAAATAATGAGCCACATGGAGCCACGACTCCCAAACACTTCCCAGTCCCCACTGTGGGACAAACAAGAAAGTGATGGAAGGTCCGAGAACCACATGCAGATATAAAGCTAATTTAACAGCTTCAGCAGGAGCTTTTAGCTGACCTCAGAGTGTAACAGAGTGAATGAATATAAAATCAACATCCATGTAGAGTACACTGAGTTGTAACTGCAATAAACATAGATGAAGAGACACAATGCTCTGAAAGCAGGTGTAGCCAGGCAGGCAATGAAGCTGTTATAATGAGGTAAGCAGAATGAGACCGCATGATTGAGCTGCATAGCTAGGTTCAGTGTAAGCCTTAGTCAGGTGAAATCAATTGAGTATGCAACATGGAGCAGCTATGGTTGAGCTGAAACACACAAATAATGATTGCAGTTGCATTGCAGTAGTTTGAGAGTTGACTGACTGAAAGCAAGTATTAGGAGCTCTGGAACAATATGCTAGGAGTTTAGAAACAAAGGCCCAAAAAACAAAACAAAACCAAAGACACACAAACACAGAACAGGAAACAAAGAAAGAAGAAGCACACATGCAGGCGAAGGCAAAAGGCAAACCAGAAGCAGGAAAAGAAACACAGAAATCCAGCAAATCCAAGCAGGAGCAGGGAGGGCTCAGCCAGTCCTGCAGGCCTCAAACAGCTCAGAGGACAGACAGACAGAGCCTTCAGCTGCAAAGAATAAGTGCTTCACAATGAGGCTGAGAGGAACTGCTTATATAGCTAAGGAAGTGGGAGTGGCTGACTGCTTGGCCATCAAACTCAAGCATAGCCTTTCCAATTGTCAGTGGAATCCTTAGCATTCGGGTGGGTGATAATGAAGCCCGGACATCTTCCCTTGAAGACTGATGCAACAAAATGGACCATGAACTCAGCCACCTTAGCAGAAGTACAAAAGCTAGAAGAATGTTTCAAAGATTTAGAGGTGAGAAGTAGAAGAAACAGCATTGCAGTGCTGGGGTTGCCCAAGCAAGCTGAGGGCCCAAATGTTCTACAGTTTATGCAAAAACTCTGTGAAAAATAGCTGGATCCTCGCCTAATGGGCCAGTGTCTATTACAGAGAGGGCCCACGTTCCCTGAGGTCCATGCCACCAGAGGGTGCCGCACCCTGGGTATTGATCTTTAAATGCCTCAACCACCCGGACAAACAAGATATCCCACTAAAGTCCAGGATGTCAAAGACATCGTGTGTAAACTCTGCAAATGGGGGTTTCCAAAAGTATTCCTTGAGCTTGCTTAAATGCTCACTGCCAGGCTGGTGTTCTGCATTTTAACAGTTTAAATGTATTGCCAGAGAGTGCCTGTATAGCCTCTGTGTACTGTCTCTTTAAGAGCTGCCTGGATTGCAGTCATAATTAGTCTGAGAAGGAATTCTGTTAGAAGATGTGCTTGTTTGCTGATCATTTGTTAGAGTAGTAATAATATTGTAGTTTGTTCTAACCTGCCTTCTTTGCAGCATGGACAGTTCTGTTTGCTTTCATCATCTTGGTCCGGGACTGCAGAATGGGCCAATCAGTACATTTGGGACTCAAAATGGAACCTGCCCATGGGTTTGGTGGGGCCAAAACTTGTAGGAATTGTAGTTTTGGGCTTTTGGCGCCTTAAAATAACCTGGAGGGGAGCCTTTGTTGTGACTGACAGACAGATCAGCCAACCAAACCTTTTGGATTTTGGGAAAGTCCTACACTGTTTGCAGTTTCAGTTAGATCTGAGTTGGAAGTGAAGAAGTAACAGCTTAAGATAGTTTGAGCAGCAATCCATAGTGGATTCAGTGTGGGAGAACTGTGGAAAGGCCTGAGTTTGGCCTGCATGCCTGCCTGCTGTTCCTGAGATGGAACTTGTGCTTTATTTGGACTGAATCTGAATTTGGAGAGCAAATTAAGCCTCTGAATTGTGACCAGGCTTTAACCTGAAGAAGACCGAAGATTTGCTGAAAGCGATTGGCCTGTCCGGACTTCCAGCTACCTCTGAACTACCAGATTGTGCACAGACTCTGTAATTGCGACAGAGAGCCATTTGCCTGGTACAGTGAAATTTGCTTACATGTGAATGTGCTGTGTGCCTAAGCGAGTCATGCTGGTTCCACTGTGTGTCTGAACTGTGCTTTGCTTGCTGGAGGCTGTATCTTGCTCCACGGACTGAATCATTATCCATTTCCATTTGTCTGTGCCCTGCTACACTGGCCCAGCCAGAATACCTGCAAAGCAGAGAAAGTCATCGACGAGAGACCAGCCTGGGATCAGCCCCTGCTCGACACCTTGAACAGGAACAATGCCTCGGTGATTCATTGTAGGCCATGCTTCTCTGGGCACTCCAGCTCAACAGCCCTGCGGTCTCAATTTAGGTCTGCCTGCGTCCAATATTGGGTATCGTGAGTAAACATCAGGGTAGCTCCCTGCAATAACAGTTAAATCTATAAGTGTTGTCATCCGATTGTCTTGTTGCCGTTTCTTTCATGAACTGAGCCTCCAGCTCCGGATTATGAATTGTGTGTTGTGCATGTTGCCTTCTTTCCATCACAGGGCCCCAACCAGCTGCAACAACATTCCTGGCTAGCCAACCGTTTTCCTACCTGAGAACCCAGAGTGTGTGACTGTGTAGGGACTCTGAACTGCATGCATAACTGTCTGATTAATATAGCTTTCAAGCAAATCAACCTGATTATGCCCTCCCTTGTTCAAGTCCCTGAATAAATCAGATTTAACTTTGTTTGCATTTAATCTGACTGTGGTTCCAGTTTGTGCCAAGAGTATTGTACTGTTGCTATTTGCTGTGCTTAACCTTGTTTTACAGGGGTCCCCAGTGTCAAGCTAGAGGAACCAGCCCTGGTGGTAAGTGCAAACAGTGTGGTAATTGCCTGGTGAATAAGGGTCATTGTGAAAGTAATTATTGTATATTGTTCAGGCCACTAGAAGGGAAAGAGGGGGGTACAGTGTCCTGGAGGGCTATGCCCAGGTTAGCTTGACCACTAACAACCCTGACCTCTGGGTGAGGCACCCATTTCATTACCCAGACCCCTTAACCTGCTACTAGCCAACAGGCAGGGTAGTAGCCCTTGGGATACGCCACCTAGGGGGTTAAATCTTGAGGCACCACTGGGATTTTGTGCCTTTAGTGGCCAAAATTACAAACTATTGTTAAAGATTAATGGCTACCTCAGTAGAAATGGCTGTACACCAGTGGTGGAGTGATGTACTGGGCAGGAGATTGAGCCCCAAAATGCTCTACTTATATTGGATATTCCCGGTACCAGTAAGGACACTGTAGAGAGCACTCTCAAAGTTGAATGTTTAAAAACCCCGTGGTGGTGGGTCGACAGGCTGATTTTTTAAAATGTTTATTGTTTAGCCATACACAGCCATTACAAAAAAGGCAAAAAGACATGCAGTATAAATTACAAGTATCTTATACAAAAATTTCCTGAATTCAAAACTCATTTAACTTAAATATATATAAATATCTTAATAAGAATATACAAAACATACTTACACCTTCAGTTCATATACATAAGTGCAAAAGGGACGCCATCAATCTCATAGTGGATATCAATAAGGAATCGATTCATTAAAAAGATCTAGCTCATTGTATTTACAAAAAATCTCTTGTTTTCTTTTATAATTTTAAAAGCACATTTAAGATAATTAACAATTCTCTTAACAGTGTTTCCATTGCTTGTATTCATGACAATAAATGTAAGTTCACTTTTTGTTATATCAGGCCAGTTACTATATGGTTCTAACCAATACTGTCAGATTCTATTGTACCATGGACAATGCCATAAAACATGCGTAAGATCCTCCTCAATCCCATTTTACAATCACATAATTCATGCTCCTTTGAAAGTTTAGAATATCTGACTCTTAAAATATTATTCTCAAAAGTTCTAGTCTAGCTTTAAGGAAAATATTTCTATACACCTTATTTTCCAAAATGTCCCAATAGCGCCTATACATTAGATCATTAGTGTTTGAGGCATACCAGCTGAGAATCTGGACAATTGAATTTTGTCTAGATCTTGTTTTATCCAGTGTTCATTCACTTTTTTTTGGATAAAAGACTTGTAAGTGTTAATAATTTTTATTTTTTTGGGAAATATGATTTGAAGAATGTTAACCCATACTGATCTAATTTATTGTGATATCCTGCAACCAACATTTTCCCCACGATCATTTTTGATCAAAATAATTGTTCTAGGAAACACTGCTTAACTAATTTATCTTTGTCTATTCTTGTTAAATATAACCTGTATTTTAATTTTCTACCTTCCATAACTGCATTTACATTAATCAGTCCGAGTTCAGCTTGTAAATATGCTGGATGGACAGGACTGAGGAACCTGTACTTCAGCCCATAAAACCTTGTACACGGAGCCATACATATTTCAGCATCCTTACACTTCCAAACTTCAGATGCATAAGTCATTTGTGTCCAACTTTTCACCTTAATAGCTCTTAATAATGGTTTAACTGAAAAGCCCCATAAGAATAATAGAATTTCTTTAACCCAGTCATAGTTTTTATTTTATTATGTACCATTTCTCTTTGTTGTTTCCACATATTATTGTTTGTAAAATCGATAGGCTGATTTGATCGCCCAAACTTTCATAGCCTTGGTAGAGTGTAGTGACCTCGTGGACAGCTCTAAAGTGCCACAGACTTTTGCCTCAGAAGGGGTCCTAGTCACCTCAGAGTGATAACAAAGACAGTAAAGACCCTGGGGAGGATGAGCTCCCACCATTATCTGAGACTTTTGGGGAGAAATTTGCTAAGTTGTTGCTGGAGGAAGGAAAACCGTAGAGGACTTTAAGAAATTATTCCTGCCACCTGGGGTGTTCCTTCCCAACACCCCTCAATCCAGCACCTGTTACTGCCCCACCTTCTGTCACCATGCCAATGCTGGCCCCTATATCTGTGCCTGCCACTAGTCATGACTCCTACTGAAGACTGAGAATCTTCTTGGGCACCCTTCCCAACTCCGGGGAGGATGACTGGGAGACCTGGATCAACTATGTTGCCCCCTTGGTACCCGAGTGGCAGTGTCGGAGGCTGAGAGCGGAAAAGAATCATAGAAAGTTTGAGGTCCCAGCCCTTGAAGCCAGCACATTTTAAAAGGTCCATGAACCCTGATGCATCTGCTCAGAAGTACCTCTCTGTACTCAAGGCAATTTTGGAGCACTGAGTCAGGGGAGACTTTGATGTGAAATTCCAAGGTACCAAACAATGAAGCGGAGAAAGTTTGTCTGTGTATATTACTCACCTAGAAAGAACTCTGAAGAAGCTTACGGAAAGGTGGGGTAGCGCCAGTGATTTGAACCATGTGAGATTGGGGCACATACTGCAACTTTGCAAGCATTCTAAACTGCAGATCATCCAGTTAAGGCTCCAGGATAGGAGGTAATCCACCTGACTACTGTGACTTGATAAAAGAACTCCAGGAGGTAGAAGATGAAGAAGTAATTGTAATGGGATGAGTGCAGCCCAAGTGATCATGGCACTGGAAGGCCCTTCCAAAATGAAGACACTACGTGCAAAACGGTGGAGGGAGGAGTTGCTGAAGGAAGTCAGAAAAGTACAACTGGGTGCGCTCACTGAGTAGTATTTCCGCTGACAGAGACCCTGGCCCCGTCAGAATGTGACTGTTATAGGGTTGGGGTGCACCCACAGGCATCCTCTACTGAGGGTGGCTTCTTGGCTGAGCTCAAGGAATTGACTGCCACCATAAAGGAACTTTTGAAACATGGTACACTGCCAGCAGAAGTCAAATAATCTCCCTTTGATGCTCCAACATCCCCTGCTATGTTTTCCCAAGGATGCCCAGAGCCTGTCATTTGTCACAATTGCAGCAAGGATGACCATATGAAGAGGGAATGCCAGTCTCAGAAGGACTTAGAGAAAGTGGTGAACCGACTTCAAGGAGAGCTTTGTAAATGAGTCAGTGGTCAAGGGATGCACGTAAAGACCGTAGTGTAGGCTTCGCTATCCTAACTCAAACCCCTCTGTGGGTAAATTGTCTGTCCAGGCCCCTGCTGTTGTCCCTCCAGACTGGTCCAAAATAGTGGGCCCTTCAATGAAGACTACTGTGGCTGTGAATGGTATTCCTACTCAGGCTGTGCTTGACAGTGGGCTAAGTGACCATTGTATTTCAGGACTGGTATGACAAACACTTATCTGATGTGCCATTACAATCCCTGGAAGGCCTACATGTGGGGGGCTGAGCGACAAGTCTTATCCTACCTAGGATATGTCCACCTCTGGTTGTCTTTTCCTGCAACTGTAACTGGTGTAGAGGGCAAGTAGAGACACTGACCCTAGTGTGTCCCCCCACCAGACTGTATGATGGGGTTCCCCTATTGATTGGAACAAACGCCCACATGTTTTGGAGACTAGCACAAGTCTGCCATGAGAAACAAGGGCAACTGACTGGATGGGCCCTAAGAATTCCAGCCTTAGTAAAAGGGCATATGACTTACAACAGAAACCCAATGAAGAGGACCCAGATGAGCCAGTGGGGATAGTGTGAAAAAGGAACTTGGCTTGGTATTGGCCCCAACGCCCAGTGCACAATCAATGGAGAAGTCTGCCTAAAGAGAAATGTAAAGAACAAAATATTAATGTTGGATGCACCAGGTGATGGAAAGTTGCCAGAAGTATTATTGGTTAAAGCCAGAATCTTGCCTGCCCATGCCCATGCCTATGCACGACAGTGGTGGTCTAGATTTGAAATGTGTCAGATCAAGAGGTCCGGATGAACAGAGGGTGCACTCTAGCTACAGTACACTGCACAGACACTGTAGTACTACCCAATAACAAGTACTCTAGCCAAAAGGAGAGTGACCCTGGACTTATTTGACTTTGGTGATTCCCACTGCCAGCTGAATGGAAGGCTAGGATTTGCAAGACACTCACCCAGACAGACCAAGTGTTTTCATTAAAGAATGGGACGTGGGTGTGTCCAGGGTGCAGAGCATCATATACGCCTGCATGATGACCGGCTATTTGAGAGCGATCCCAACGCTCACCCCAGTGGACATAGATGATGGGAGGAGACACCTGCAGGAAATGTTCGCACTGGTGTGATACAGGAATCAAGGAGCCCATATGCCTCTCCCATTGTGGTTGTGCATAAGAAGAATGGGTCGATGAGGATGTGTGTTGATTATCGAACCCTGAACCAGCAGACCATCCCAGATCAATACACCATGCCCGTACACAAGATGCCCTCGATTTCTTGAATGGTAGCAAATGATTTTCAGTATTGGATCTTCACAGCAGATATTACCAGATTCCAATGGCCCTAAGGACCATGATAAAACAGCTTCATCTGTCCTTTGGGGTTCTAGGAATTCCTGAGAATGCCATAGGGGATTTGGTGCCCGGCCACCTTTCAGCGACTGATGTAACATGCAGGAGATATGAACTTGCTGGAATGTCTAGTGTACCTAGATGATGTCATTGTGTTCATATGCACATTAGAGGCACATGAGACCCGACTGTTTAAAGTGCTGGATCGATTGGAAGACTTCAACCTCAAGCTGTCTATCGACAAGTGCCAGTTTTTCAGACCTCCATGAAGTATGTGGGGCAATAGTATCTGCAGAAGGAATAGAGACTGATCCCAGTAAGGTTGAGTCACTGACTACTTGGCCCCAGCCACATAACTTGAAAGAACTACAATGTTTTCTGGGGTTCTGTGGCTACTACCACAGTTTCATAAAAGATTATTCAAAGGTAATTCACCCGCTTTAATCTTACCCAGGTTACCCCTACCAACCGTGAAATACAAGAAAGGAGCTGTCAAAGAGTCAGAGATAGTGTACTTCCACACAAGTGAACCTTTAGGGCCCACTGGACACCCAAATGTGAAGCAGCCTTCCATGAAGTCATATACCATCTCACCCCATGCCCCCATCCTCGCCCACGCTGATTCTACCAAGCCCTATGTGCTGCATATGGACGCTAGTCTGCAGAACCTAGGAGCTGTACTATATCAAGACCATGAGGATGGTTTGAGACAGGTCACTTTTGCCAGCAGGAGTCTGACCCCATTGGAGCGAAACTATCCTGTGCAAAGCTGGAGTTCCTTGCCCTAAAATGGGCCATCATTAATCAGTTTCATGAGCACCTCTATGGGGCAAAGATATTGGTGAAGACCGACAATAACCCATTGACTATGTACAGACTTCAGCTAAGTTAGACGCTACTGGGCACCGTGCTCTCTGCCTTATCAACCTATGATTATGCTGTTGAATACAGACCGGACTGAACCATATTGATGCTGACACCCTGTCATGAAGGCCCACTTCCAAGAGTGATTGGGTCAGGCTGTCTGAACCTGACATCTGAGCACTGGGCCAAAAGTTTGACAGAAATGGACAGATGTGTGTGAACATAGTGGACTGTCTAGTGATTGCTTGGGCCCTCCTCATACCTGTATACTGGCTGCCTATTGCCATTTCTCTGCTCTAGATATTAGTGCACTACCTCAGCTTGACGATGACAGTATTCAGTGGGCTCAATCCCAAGAATCTGTGATTCAACCCGCACTTGATGCTCTGTGTGTGGGGAAAGATGTCTAAGTTGGGTTCCCTGACTTGCAAACTGCCCTATTGTTTAAAGAAGGCCCCAGGTTAAAGTTACTCAATCAGTTGTTGTAACGAGAGACAGTGGATCATAGTGGTCAAGTAGACAAGCAAAATTGGTCCTGCCTACAGCCTTTAAACACTTGATACTGAGGTCCTCCACAATCACATGGGGCACCTCGGTATTTACAGGACTCTTGACCTGGTATGATCTTGATTCTACTAACCCCAGATGGGGCTGATGTTGAGCACCATATAAAGACCTGTAGTCATTGTCTCCAAAGTCAATATCACTACCAGTGCCCCCAAGGAACTAGTCTACATAGATTTTTGTGTTTAGAACCTGATCAACAGAATATTGGCAATGTGTTAGTGGTTATGGATCATTTCACACTGTATGCACAAGCTTTTCCAACTAAAGATCAAAAGCCTGTACCGTGGCCAAGGTGCTAGTGGAAAAATTCTTCATCCACTATGGTGCCCCAGCAGATCCACTCTGACCAAGGCAGAGACTTTGAAAGTAGGCTAATCAAAGAAATGCTGTCTCTGTTGGGGAGGCAGTTAAGAACCACCACTTATCTCCCGCAGGGGATCCTCAACCAGAACATTTTAATCGCACCCTTCTAGACATGCTGGGCACCTCCATCCAAAAAGACAAGTATAAGTGGAGCCAGAAGATTAGCACCCTGGTACACATATACAATTGCACCAAAATGACGCTACTTGGTTCTCCCTTACCACCTCATGTTTAGGAGGAGGCCCACCTGCCAGTTGATGTCTACTTTGAGGTCTCTCCAGATGGGGTCCGAGCTGAAAACTAACTGCAGTATGTACAGAAACTGAAAGCTTAATTGAATCATGCATATTAACTGGCCCAGACAATGGCCGCTAAAAGAAATCTCACCAACAAAGAGAGGCACGACAAGTAAGTAAAAGCTCAAGAGCTCGACCCGGAGACTGTGTGTTTTTACAATTTGGGACTACATGGCAAGCACAAAATTGCTGATAGGTGACACCATCTGCCTCATGTAGTAGTTGGAAAGTTGGATGATCTACCAGTATACAAGGTATGCCCAGAGAATAACCCCAAAGCTATCAAGACCATGCACCATAACCACTTGCTGCCTATTGGCTGATATTATTGAGGCTGAGCCAGCAGACATTGCCTCCCTGGGTCGGTGACTCATGCTGCTGCAAAAGAGACAGTCAACCTACCCCAGTAGTTACAGAGTTAAGGTTTCCCTTAGCAGGCCCAGAATGATAGTGACTGTCAGTCCACCTCTGACGATAGTGAGTGTGACAATGCCTATTACCCTCCTATGAACCGAGTCAGCTGTTTCAAGGTAACCCTATGACTAATTGTGGGGATGAAGCTGGCCTTCTGGACACTACCTAACCCCCAGCTTCGTCCTTTGAGCCAATGCTCCTGAAAGCGAGATGCAAAGCATCACATCTGAGGTTGCGGACTCTGTGTTTTGTGGAACTGTTTAAATTGCCCAAGAAGGGGCTGATGGTCTGAGTCTCCCTGGTGACACACCAGAACTTGAACAACAATATGAGAGTGCTGACAGCTCCCTTCAGTGCCACAAAGCCTAATTATGCCAGAACCTTCTTTAAATGAGCCAAGTGTTGTGGAAACAGAGTCCACAGAGCAATGAGCTGACAGTGCTCCTAGTTTGGACATTCTCATCCTTGCAGGGCACACCTCTTGAATAACGAAGCTCCAAAGTTAGTGCTGAAAGTACAGAGACTGTGGCTGTTCCCCAGAAAAACTGGCAGGCTGTCCAAGCCAGTATTGCACTTCAGTTATGATTCTCCCAGGAGGCCAGAGGATTTGCCTTTCAATGTAGTTCACAAAGGTTTTATATTTCTCAGAGCTCACTACCCAAACTGAACTTAATGGCCAGTTCCAGGTTGATTGTTCTTCTTCTCAGTATGGTGCCCCTGCCCCATCCAGCCCTAAGTTAGCTGATAGGAAGGGCCCCAACTTGCGTTGTTTAATGTACAGGAAGTTATAACATGAATCAATATTGTGATGTCACAGGTATGTTAATCATTGTGGAATCAGTATTAGCTATATGAAACATTCATAAGTATTGTCCTTATGGATATAGTATCATGAAGTGTAGTGAATACGTATAGTAAAGTAATACATTTATGTTAACTGATGCATGATGGTACAGACTTGACACAGATGCCAAGTTTTCTCCAGGCAGGGAAGGGTGAACCCCCTACAATGGGGTGCCCAAAAGTCTTCCTTGAGCTTGCCTAAATGCTCACTGCCAGACTGTTTTTCTGCGCTTTTAGCAGTTTAAATGTATTGCCAGAGAGTGCCTGTATAACCTCTGTGTACTATCTCTTTAAGAGCTGCCTGGATTGCAGTCATAATTAATCTGAGAGGGAGCGCTGTTAGAAGACGTACTTGTTTGCTGATCATTTGTTATGTTTGCTTGCATGCATATGCAAGAAACATAGTGCGATGATCCAAAATGCAGTGCCGTACAGTTGAAAGGGATAGCCCGCATCAGTGAGCAGCGCCCCCACACACACACGCAAGCATGCATGCATATTGTGTGCTCATGGGCTCCCCACGCACCCACCGTATGGCTGACAGGGGTGCCCAATCCCCTGCTGGGCGCCATGCCCCCCAAAAAGCTTTTGCAGGTGCCACACTGAGAGCCCACCCCAGCATGGCAAAATTGTTATGGCCCACGAGGGTGCCCAATCCCCATCGCTTCCAGGCCCCCAAACAGTTTTTCTCCAGCTGCCACGCTTGAGAACTCACCCCAGCGTGGCAAATGTCCCACATCATCTTCCTAAATAAAACAAAAACCTGTAAACAAAAATTCCTCGGCAGTCTCCCTGCCCACCTGCATCCACCCTCTGCACACTCTGCCTTCCCACACTCCCACCTCAGCCCATACTTACCACCGGAGCTAAGCGCCGACAATCTTCGGTGGACCGGGAACACGCCTGCACTATTCAAGGCTGACCACTTAACTAAAGAAATGCCTGTAAGCTGTGTAATGTAATAATAGCTTTTTTCAACTTTGTTGCTTATCTCAGGCATTTTTTGAATTCTGGCACCAAAGTTTCAGCATGGGGTTTTTGGGACCCTCTTCACACTTCTGTCGCTGCCATGGCTTAATAGGGCCCGGAAGGGTGATTTCGCAGTCACTGCGTGAAATCATGTTTTGGGACCAATTAACACAATGACAGTGCCAGTGTTCATAAGGTGGGCTCAAAAAGCCTATGTTACAAATTTGGCTAAAAAATTCCTAAAATGACTGTTTTACGAGTGTGCTGGTAATAGTTTCTACGCATGCTCATAAGTTCGCGAATTTTAGTTATTAGCACTCCAGATTTTCAACATTGCCATTTTACCACACTTCTTTATGAAATAGTACAGCCGTCATTTTTCACATCTCACCAAAATGTGATTCCACGCGTGTAACGCACAATGGCTCAGTCGGTGTGAAATCAATGTATGGGACACAGTAAGAAAATCACAGTGACACTGTTCATGAGCAGAGGTCTTAAAATGGCTTTGTTGAAAATTTGGTGAAAAAATTCCTAAAAGTGACTGTTTCCGGTGTGTGTTGACGCAGTTCTATACGCTCATAAGTTCACAATTTTTAATATTTGCACTGATTTTCAACATTGCCATTTTAACACACCTCCTTATGAGCAGTACAACTGTCATTTTTCACATGTTGCCCAAAATGTGTTTCCATGCATGAAGTCACAATGGCGCAGTCGGGATGCGCAATCAATGTTTGGGACTGATTAAGAAAATCACAGTGACACTGTTCATGATCAGAGGTCTTAAAATGGCTATGTTGAAAATTTGGTGGAAAAATTCCCAAAAATTACTGTTTTAGGAGCGCACATTGTGCAGTTCCTCACGACGCTCATAAGTTCGCAAAATTTTAATATTTGTAATCCAGATTTTCAACATTGCCGCTTTACCACACTTCCTTATAACCAGTACAGCTGCCATTTTCACATCTCATCCAAAATGTGTTTCAAGACATGTAGCGCACAATGGTGCAGTCAGTGGCGAAAGCAATGTTTGGGACAGATTAAGAAAATCACAGTGACACTGGTCATGAGCAGAGGTCTTAAAATGGCTATGTTGAAAATTTGGTGGTAAAAGTCCATAAAATGACTGTGTTAGAAGTGAGCATTGCTCAGTTTCCATGCACCCTCGTAAGTTCATGAATTTGTAATATTTTCAGTCCAGATTTTCACCAGTGGCACTTTTCCACACTTCCTTATGAACAGTACAGCTGTCATTTTCACAACATGGCCAAAATGTGTTTTCACACTTTCAGCACAGAAATGCGTGATCGCGATGGGAAATCATTGTTCGGAACAGGTAAAGAAAATCACAGTGACACTGTTCATGATCGGAGGTTCAAAATGCCTATGTTGACAATCTGCTGTAACAAAATCCCCAAACTAATTACATTACGGGTGTGCATTGCACAGTTTCTATGCACGTGACTTCACCAGTTTTTTAATATTTTACTGCAGATTGCCATTTTTATACTTCCCATGAACAGTACAGCTGTCATTTTTACATCCTGTTTGGAATGTGTTTTGCACCTGTGGTGACAAATGCCAGAGTCGCTGTGCAAAAGCAGCTTTCGCTAACAAACTGATATTGCCACTGTTCATGGAGGGGTCACTAAAAAATGTTGAAAATTTGGAGGAAAATACTAACAAATGTCTGAAGCATTAGGGTTTCCGACCGTAACGCCCCACCCTGTAGAGAATGACAGGCATCAGGGCTATGACTTGGGATTGTTGCCTGCAATGCTCATACCATTCCACCCCCACCCACATTTTGCAGCCACTGAGAGGCATTGAGAGTGCCTTGGACTCTTGCCCCAAAGTTCACCCCATTCTCCTATAACACACCCATCTCACCATATTTCCTGATGGAATGGGTGCCTCTTAAGGGCCAAAGATCCACAGCACACCATGACACTTGTCGGGTGTCTGCAGGGTAGGGTGTGGTGAAATGACGGGCTGCTATTCCTGATGACCCAAAGGCACACCTAATGCCTGTTAGTCTCTGTAGGGTGCTGGTGGGGTTGGCTTCAGTTCAATACTTCATGCCACTCCTATTATACAGCTCTGTAACTCCAACACTACCAATGCCGATGCCAGCAAACAAACATTCAGCATTGACAAATGCTTGTTAGAGCAGTAATAATATTGCAGTTTGTTCTCACCTGCCTTCTTTGCAGCATGGACAGTTCTGTTTGCTTCCATCATCTTGGTCCTGGACTGCAGAATGGGCCAATCAGTACATTTGGGACTCTAAATGGAGCCTGCCTACAGGGGCTTGGTGGGGTCAAAACTTGTAGGGATTGTAGTTTGGGGCTTTTGGTGCCTAAAATAACCTGGAGGAGCCCTTGTTGTGACTGACAGACAGATCAGCCAACTGAACCTTTTGGATCTTGGGAAAGTCCCACACTGCTTGCAGTTTCAGTTAGATCTGAGTTGGGAAGTGAAGCAGTAACAGCCGAGATAGTTCAAGCAGCAATCAATAGTGGATTCGGCGTGGAAGAACTGTGGAAAGGCCTGAGTTTGGCCTGCATGCCTGCCTGCTGTTTCTGAGAGGAACTTGTGCTTTTTGGACTGAATCCGAATTTGGAGAGTGAATTAAGCCACTGAATTGTGACCGGGCTTTAACCTGAAAGACACCAAAATTTGCTGAATGCGATCGGCCTGTCAGGACTTCCAGCTACCTCTGAACTCCTAGATTGTGCAGAGACTGTAATTGCACCGGAGAGCCATTTGCCTGGTACAGTGGAATTTCCTTACATGTGAATGTGCTGTGTGTATAGTAGGCCATGATTTGGTTCCCCACTGTGTGTCTGAAATGTGTTTTGCTTGCTGGGCTGTATCCAGCTCCATGGACTAAATCAGTATCCATTTCCATTTCCCTGGGCCCTGCTACACTGGCCCTTAGAATACCTACGCAGAGAAAGTCATCGACGAGAGCAGCCTGGGGATCAGCCCCGCTCAGACGCCTTGAACAGGAACGACGTCTCGGTGATTCGTGTGGGCTCTGATTCTCTGGGCACTCCAGCTCAACAGCTTGCAGTCTCAATTTCATCCTGCCTGTGTCCAGTATGCCCCTCCCTGTTCAAGACCAGGGTTTTAAATAATTGATTAGCAGTTTTTTCTTGGACCTATACTAACTGTACAGAAAATATTTATATAGATTTTCTAGAAGTGCTCTGTTTGTTAAACACAGTGAGGCAAGAGCTATGCTAGGCAATGGGGTAGACACTCCAGGGTGGGGTGGAAAAATGAGGAGGGACCTAGCTAAACTTGAGGACTGGTCAAGAGGCATCTAAGATTCAGTGCAAAGAAGTGTAAAATCAAGCACTTGGGGCACAGAACCCAGGGAAAGATTACATGATGGGAGAGGAGATACTAATGGCCACTAAACAGGAAAGGGATTTTGGGGTAATCATATCTGATGACCTAAAGGTGGCCAAACAATGTGCCAAGGCTGTGGGAGAGGCAGTGGGATGCTGCGGTGCACAGGAGAGGTATTTATTTATTATTTATTAATTTATTTAAAATTTGGTAACCAGGAAAGGCACACGAGCCAGAACTAATTTCCAGGTGCAACCTGGGAAAAAGGGAAAGGAGGGTTTTACCATACAATAACAAGATAAGTAAAATATTTACATAACAGATCAAAAGATATTTACAAAACAGATCAGAAGACAATGCAGTGTCCAATGAGATCAATTAGAATAATGATGTAAAAAAAAAAATTTACAAAAGGAAAGGCAGTTCGTAAACAGTATGCTAGACCAGTAGCTGGAGAGGACACATCATGGGAGCGGAGAGGTCAGGCAGGATGGCCTGAGAGCTTAGGGAACATTCAAGAACATGGGCTAGTGCTAAACATTGGAGCAGCTGCTTGAAGACTTTCAGAGAGGAAGAGTTATGTAGTGAGGTGGACTGCTGATTCCAGAGGTTAGGGAGGTGATAGGAAAAAGACAGACAACCCCTGGATATGCAGGGATGGGGCAGTTGGAAAGTGTGCAAACCCCTGGTATCACCAGCAGAAGAAAAGAGGTGGTGGTACCACTATACAGATCACTGGTGAGACCCCATTTGGAGTACTGGTTCCAGTTCTGGAGGCCGCATTTCTGTAAGGACATAGACAGGGTATAGGCAGTTCAAAGAAGAGCAACAAAAGTGGTGCAGGGCCTGCACCAAACGACTTACGAGGAGAAACTGGGGAGCTCAATATGTATACCCTGGGGGGATATGAGAGAGCCTTCCAAACACACAAAGGGCATACATAAGGTACAGGAGGGTAGCATCTTTCAGAAAAGGAGATGTTCAAGAACTAGGGGGCATGACAAGAGACTGGAAGGAGGTAGACTGAGGGGCAACGTGAGGAAGTACTTCTTCATGGAAAGGTGGGGATGCATGGAACAGTCTGCCAGCGGAGGTGGTGAGGTGAAGTCAGTGGGGAATTCAAAACTACATGGGATAGACATAGGGAACCCTAGCGATACAAAGGAGGAGTTAAAGGCAGAGAGATCAAGCAGGGTCTGCAGGTTTTGCAGTAGGTAGGGAAAATGGGCAGGCTGGATGGGCCTATCATAGGATCATAGCTAAGTACAAGCTCAGGAAGCATAGCTTTATATGAGCTCACCACCCATGGGCAGGCTGGATGGGCCTATCAGTCCTTATCTGCCATCAATTTCTATTGTTCTATGTTTTTGTTCCAGCTCACTGCCTACTCTTTCTGACTCCCAGACAGCTTCACTGCTAGCCCCAATCACACTGAACAAATTACACATGACTTTGGCAGCAGCTAAAACTCAGAAATGCCCTGATCCAGATGACTGTCCTGTCAAATGGTATAAATCCTTTCATGAGTCCTTTCTCCTCATTTGCATCAGGCAGTACTAGATATGATGGATAACCCCCCACCTCCCCCATCGTGGAGGTTTGCAACTTATTGCCGATTTGTAAGCCAGATAAGGATCATGCCTGTCCTTCCTCTTATTGCCCAGTCTCCATATTGAATGTGGATTACAAACATTTATGGCAACATGGGCACGGAGATTGGATCAGATACTCCCTTCATTGATACATCCTGAGTAAGCGTGGTTAATTGGCAGCTTAGACAATGGACAATATTTGGTAGACCTCATACTGAAAAAGGTCTCTGACAGGGTGCCCTAGGGATTCCTCTGGGACACCCTGCCTGTTTTGGCTTTCCTGACATCTTTCTTGCCTGGCTCAAAAATATCTATGACAGTACCCAGGTGTATGTCCAGGTAAATGGCTCATGTGGCTTCCTAATATGGCTCCAATGGGGAACAAGACAGGGGCACCCCTTGGACCCGTCCCTCCTGTTTGCAGTCTATACTGAGCCACTGGCTAGAGCCCTTGGGCTCCACTGCATAGAAGGTGCTCCTTGGGGGTGCCAAATATGAGCTTGCCTTGTATGTAGCTGACATTCTTTTATCTTAATCCAGAGGAGTCTATACCTGCTGCAAGGACTTCTCTGGAACACTATTGATCATTAACCAGTTTCCTTTGAACATCCGTAAAAAGAGAACTTTCTCATAAACTACCAACTTCTCTGACCCTTAGACAAACGTACTCCTTGCAAAGGAGAGGCACCAGATTCAAATATCTTGACATCCATGTAGCAAAGGACTTGGGGACTCTAGAATTACTTCATTAGAACCCTGAACCATGACACTGTTGGAGGGTATCCCCATTGAAGTCACTTTCCCTTTATTCTTTTCCAAGATCAAGATGATTTGAATGAATGTTCTCCTTTGTATTCTTTACTTACTGCAGACCACCCTTTGTACCTTCTTCTTGCTGTTTAACATCTCGGAATAAATTAATTTCCAGTTTATTTGGGGAGGATGCTCCCTCCCAATACGTTTCTCAGTATTACAATTATCTGTCCATCAGGATGGGGTTAATTTGTGGTATCTTCTTACCTATGCAAGGGCATGTCACTTATGCATTGTCTACACATGGCTCCACCGCAGAGTTGACCCCATCCCCAGAAGCAGTTAGAATTGGTAATTAATGATCTGCATGACATTAGTCATATTTTTTTCTTCCCCGTCAGAGGCTACCCATGATGGAGTTTACAGTTAATAGCAACACGCTTTTAGTCTAGTTCAAAATCAAATTACAGCGCCTTCCTCAATTATCCTTAATCTTTTATTTTGGTCAGATATGAACATACGAACATATGAAATTGCCGGCAGAAAAGGCCCACAGATCTATTTAGTCTGTCCAATTGTGCAGCTCTTAGTTTCATATCAATATCACTACAGCTGCCCCACCCCACCCAAACCTCTTCCTCCTCTTTTGTTTCTGCTCTACCTACTTGTTTCTTTTGTCCATGGTTCTTCTTTTTCAGCAGGGAAGGTCCCAGCCACCCCACCTCCATCCCCAACCACCCCACACTACACTCCTTTATAGGGTAGCACAGTCGTGACATTTCCTGTAGCAAAGCAGGAAGGGCGGTTCAGAGGGTTATCACACAGTGACTTCATTTACAGGGCACTAGTAACTTAACTTGTTATGACAAGTTATACAAAACAAACAAAACACAAAATCAAACTTTGCTTTCATTTTCTTCCTTCTAATTACTTTGACTAGGTTATAAACTCAGCAACTTATCTAAATGGATATCATTAACTGCAGGTAATGTGGAACACTTTTCAGAAGGGCAGTTTTACAAGATTTAGGACACTGTCATACATGCTAGGCCATTGGAGATCTAAGGGCTTAGCTTCAGACAGCATGGGTAGAGATTGCACCTCAAATTGCATATTCAAGAGGAAATATATTATAAGAACCACCCACCATTTCCCCAACATCCAACAGAAGCACCTCAACTGCAGAGGGTAGTTGGTCGGGAGGTTGGCAGGTGGTTAGGAGGGCAAACTGGTGCCCCATCACTCGTGCTCCAACATATCACCTCCACAAACCATATAAAAACTACAAACAGGTATCTGCCTCTATCTCTGAAATCAAAGGCAGAGGACACTGCAGCACAGGAGCTAGCACAACAAAACGCACCAAAACAGGAACCAAAACAAAAAAAAAAAGGAAATCCAAAAACCTCTGATCATAAAAGACTCCATGATTCGGGAGTTGATATGCGTATCTCCAGCCAGTGGTAATGGTCAGATGTCTCCCAGGTACATCAGCGTGGAGAGACACTGACCACATTACTAAAATTGTTCAGGAAGCAGGAGAAAACATTGATGTCCTGATACACATAGGACTAACGATCTCACCAGCCAGTCAGTTGTGGAGACCAAGGAACACCTGACCAGGCTGGGTGAGAAACTATCATCCATTTCATCCGGCATCTCCTTTTCTGAGATCCTGCCAGCCTGGGAGAGGTGGACAGATGGACGGAAGGTCAGAGAAGGGGAGATAGGGAGCTAAACATGTGGCTCAAGGGCTGGTGCCAGGAAAAGTAAAAGATTTATAGGGAACTGGCAACAGTTTGGGAGTAGAAAGTTCTTTAAATTTGATGGACTGCATCTGACTAAGGAGAGTCAGGCATTGGGGCAGAAATTTGATGTCTTTGCAGAATATTTAAAGTAGCAAATGGGGAGAGGGTGCAGCACCAAACATCGAATGGAAGAACACCCTCCCCACTCAGCTAGTGGTCAAACAGGAGTTCAGCATGTTTGTAGTTCATTTACATCACCAGGTAAAGAAAAGGTCCGCCCCCATGCGATGCACAGGAAATGCTGAACCTCGCCCAACAACTAACACACCGAAATCTGACTAATGGAAAATCATGTACACAAATGCTCACAGTCTAGAAAACAAGATACCAGACCTGCAGGCAACAATGACAGAGGCTAAACTGGACATAGTAGCCATTAGCGAGACATGATTTATCAGTAACCACACTTGGGAGACTTCAGTACCTGGCTATGTACTCTTCAGAAGAGACCGAGGTACAAAGGGAGGGAGTGGCCTTTATGTCAATGAAAATATCAAAGCTACAGAAATTCAGAATATACATAAGGAACCAGAAGAACTGTGGGTCACCCTGGAAATAGGAAATGGGACAGCCATCTGAACTGGGGTTGTGTACAGGCCTCCAGACCAGGGGGATATAGGCACGTTACTGTTAGAAGATATACAAAACATGACAGCTAAGGGGAGGTTCTTATAATGGAGACTTCAACATGCCAGATACAGATTGGTCAATACCAGCAGGGACATCTGCCAGAACTAGACACATGGTGGATTCCTGCAGGAGGGCCTCAAACAACTGGTACAACAACCCACCAGAGACAGGGCTATCCTAGATCTAGTACTGACTAACAGAGAAAGGATCACAGATCTCCAGGTAGAAGGTCACATGGGGCCAGTGACCATCACATGGTATTGTTCAATTTGGCCACTAGAACAAAATTATCCCATTCAAAGGCAAAAATATGGGACTCAGAGGAGCTGACTTTGATAAGATGGCCAACAGAGTTAAGCTAGCCCTGGGAAAAAGAAATGCAGGTGAGAGGGTACAGGCAAAGTGGGCAAGCATTAAAGATGCAATACTTGAAGCAACATCCCATTGTGTTAGTGAAAACGAAGGCGCAAAAGAAGAAGGAGGAAACCACTTTGGTTCTCAAACACAGTAGCAGAAAAGGTCAGAGTCAAAAGGCTGGCCTTCAGGAAATATAAGGGAAACGCAGCAGATGAAGATATGGAGGCATACCAAACTTCCTTAAGGAAGCAGGGAAGGTAGTAAGGCAGGCAAAGGCCCAAACTGAGGAAACACTAGCACGAACAGTAAAAGAAGGTGACAAGACTTTCTACAGATACATTCATGAAAGGAGAAAGTCCAGAGATGGTATTGCTAAGATCAAAGGGGATAAGGGGCATGTGAGGAGGACCATAAAAGCATCTATCCTAAATAGATACTTCTGCAGTATTTACTGAAGAGAAGGTAGGATAGGGCCCACAGCTCTGCACCATGGACACAGGGGAAGGAGGTGTGCACTCATCCCTTCACAAAGAAAGGGTCCTACAACAGCCTCGATAAGCTCAGGGTGGTCAAGGCAATGGGACCTGATGGCATATAATCCCAGGGTACTAAAGGAGCTAAGGGTGGAACCAGCACAGCCATTATTAGAACTGTTTAGTGAGCCTATGAGCACAGGAGAGGTCCCAGAAGACTGAAAAGGGGTTTCATGTGATCCCGCCCCACAAGAGTGGTAGCAGGGAGGAGGCGGGAACTATAGACCAGTCAGTCTTACCTCAGTAGTGTGGGCAATATTGAGACACTCAAGGAAAGGATAGTGCAACACCTGGAATCCATAGGAGCATAGGATCCAAAACAGTATGGGTTTACAAAGGAAACTCCTGTCAAACTAATCTCATAGATTTCTTTGACTGGGTAACCAGAGTGGTGGACCAAGAAAGAGCAGTTGATGTTGCCTGCCTTGACTTCAGTAAAGCTTTCAATACTGTTCCACATAGAAGATTGATTAATCAGCTGGGTAGGCTCGGGTAGATCAAACATTGGTCAACTGGGTGGCAAACTGGTTGACGGCAGAAAACAGAGAGTGGTGGTAAACGGTATACAGTCAGAAGAGATGCAAGTCACAAGTGGGTACCTCAGGGATCAGTCCTGGGCCAGTTCTCTTCAATATCTTCATCAATGACATTGCAGATGGACTGGAGGGTAAGGTTGTCTATTTGCAGATGGCACCAAGATCTGAAACATAGTAGATGATCCAGATGGCGTGGGCAGAATGAGAAGATCTGGATAAACTAGCAAAATGATCAGAAGAGTGGCAACTGGGGTTTAATGCAAAGAGAGTGCAAGATCATGCATAGGGAAGAAAAACCAGAAGCCACCTATAGGCTGGGAGGGAGTTGCTGACAGTCACAAGGGAAGAAAGAGACTTGGGCCATCATCACTGATGACCTGAAATCATCCAAACAGACCTCTAAAGCAGTAGATAAGGCTAGAGGGTGTTGGGGTGTATTAGTAGGGGTATCACAAGTCGGAAGAGGAGGTAATAATCCTCTTTACAAGACACAGGTTAGGCCACATCTGAAGTACTACGTACGTACTGGAGGCCACACCTTCACAAGAACATTAACCAAATTGAGGCAGTCAAGAGAGGACAACCAAAATGGTGAAGGGGACTGCATCCAGAAAACATATGAGGACAGATTAACTGAACTCACATGTACCAGAATATTCAAAGGTTGGCGCCATGCGCAACAGGGGTTGCGCGTGGCTAACTCAAAAAATGCGCCATTCTGCCGATATTCAGAAGGGGCCAGTCGCGCCACCAAAACATGCTGAGCAAACAGCCGCAATGGAAATGAAGGCATGCGCAACCCAAGGCGGCGGGGTCCATGCATCGCGCAATGCGACATCAACACTCTGCGAATGCGCAAGAGTGGCTCAGCCGGAAGTTGCGGAGTAGCGGAATTGAGCAAAATAAAAAGGCTCAAGGAAGTGGCGCAAGAACCCCAGCAGGCCGCAAACTGGGGGAGAGAGACAGAGAGAGAGAGAGAGAGAGAGGAGCTGAAGGGCGAGAGGGACAGGGGGTCCAGGAGGACAGAGAGGCCAGTGGGGGTGTCCGGTGCAGTGGAAGCAGCAGTGGGGGCAGCGGGGCAACACAGGAACAGCAGCCGGGGGGCAGAAGCCAGGAGATGGACAGTGCCAGCTTCCACATGGAAGCTGTAATGAGGGTGAGACACCATGCTGCAGGGGGCGTGGCCGAGGAGGAGCCCGTCGGCGGTATGCCCCCGACAGGCGGTATCGTGCCCGCATCAGCGAGCTGTGCACAGGCGTCCGAGGTTGTGGGCGATACCGCCTGAACAGGGCAATACAGGAGACGGCTCTGCGAGCTGTGCAGTGATGTGATGCAGGCACCCTCACGACGGAGTCCGCCCCTGTCGTGGAGACCAAAGGTGACAGCCTGCATGTCTCTGCTCACCACGGCACCTTCCAGAGCCAACAGGGATACACAGGCATTACACAGTCGCCACGTCCACCATCCTCACCCAATTCCTCAGGGCACTGCTGTCTCATGCTGCGGAGTACATCCATTTCCCCAGCACCGCCAGAGCGTGCGTAAAAACATGCAGGAGTTCACAGGGTGAGCACGTATGCCTGAAGCGTGCTGGGGCCAGAGACTGCACCCATGTGGCCATTCACGCCCACTGGCCCCACAGCCAGGCATGCTCAGACCGAAGGGGTTTTCCAGTGTCCAACTGCCAGGTGATGTGTGATGCCACTGGGCGCATTATCCAATATCTGTGTCACACACCCTGGCGGGAGCGCGCAGTGCCTTCATATGGCACCAGTCTGCACTGTGCCATGATTCGAGACTGAGGACATCCCCACGGGTCATCTAGTGGGTGAGTACACATGTATGGAATGCAAACTCTGGGCAAGGGTGGAATGACACAGGTGCCATGGTAGTGGCACACAAGGATATGGGCAATATGGACCTGACATGACACTGATCTCCACTATCTCCACACAGGTGACTGCGGATACCCACCGTCCCTGGCTGCTCACCGTACAGGCGCGCCCCGACCCCAGCGCAGCTAATGCTTCAATGAGGCACAATGCCGCAACCGTAACATCATCAGGCGGGTGTTTGGGATGCTCAAACCACGCTTGATGCCTGGACACCTCCGTGAGACATGATACAACCCCAAAGGCTATGGGATATTCTGGCACCATGCATCCTGCTGTATGTTAAAGATCATGGATAGCAGTACAGGTCTCAAGAGGGGGTTCAGCGATGGGGGCATCAGTGGCTGCCGGTGATGTTGGTGATGGCAGCCCCCTGGGATGGAGGAACCCCGACTGACCGGCAGCCCAGCTGCACCGGGACACCATTGCAGAAGACAACTCCCAACACAGGGTAGAATCAAGGGTTGTGTGCGGGCAACATGTCACATCGCATGAGCCACAGGCACACAGGGAACACACCCGGTGCGAGGGTCAGGGGAGTTGAGGTTCCAGGCAGCCCAACACACCATCAGAGACGGGTGAGCACTCATATGGACACACACACACCCAAGCAGCATACATGGGCAGCAGCACAGCACTGCGAAATGACATTGCCAACACACAGCACCACCAACCACCCCACCACCTGGACTGTCCACGCACGTGTGTCAGGACCTGGGCACCCTGCACCTTAATTGTACAGTGCAATGCAGGCATCATCATGCACACGCACCTGTGGACAGCAGTTGGGAGAGTGTGCAGGTGGTCCGTGTCAGCAGTGAGCAGAGCACCCAGCGGTGCACTGCCCACCATGACCACATGTGCACAGCAGGGCACCAGACAGGGCTGCTGAGAGACAGCTCAATCAGGTAGCACTGTCCCACGGCCACCATGGATGCGTGGGCGGCCCCACCATGGCCCAGCAGCACTGGCAGGCTGAGCAGGGCCACACGGGTGAGCTGGTGCACCACCAGGGGTCCCACTGCGCGAACTCGACCTTGCCCGCGCAGGGGTCTGCATCCTGCCAAACAAACTTGCACCAGGGGTGCTCAGGATGCCCACAGCAGAACCCAGCGTCAGCAGGCCTAGTGTCGCACGGCTCGCCGAACGTGGGTGGAGAGCGCACTGTGGGGTGTGTGTGCAGGCACCTGACAGTGTGGCTAGTCGCGTCCGCGACAGAGACCACTGCCTGGGTCAGCCTGTCAATGGCAGCGGTCACATCCATCAGCATAAGGACCAGCTCGGCTGGTCCGAGCACACTCCTGCTATGCCACTCCACGGACACAGACAGTGCCTCCACGGACCTTGCAACCCACCCCTGCAGCTGTGCAAGTCCTGCAGCAGGTGGGTATGCGCAATCCAATGGGTACTGTGCCCCAGTAACATCGTGACCCCAGGGTGTGGGTCCTGGTACACAGCACCTTGAGGTGGGCGCTGTTCACCAGGACCAGGTATGGGTGGATCAAAGGAGCATGTGGACATGTGCCACTGCTTGACACTGTACCCCAGACCTGGTGTGCGACTGCTGCTGCCGCACCTCCAACTGCTGAGCCCCAGGTCCACCTGTTCCACCTCCGTGCTGACAACAGTGCCAGACACCTGCACAGCCACGGTGCTGCCCCACGGTGCTGACAGACACAGCCTGGGACTGTGCCAGCATGCTGAGTACACAGGTGTGAACCAGGAAGGCCCAGGGGCATGTGCTGGCTGCCATGTGTCCGTCACCGGGACACACACCTATCACTGCCATTGCAGGCCTGCTATCATCAATGGCACAGGTGTGTGCCACTGCCATAGGTACAGCATGCTGGCATACCTGCATGCCAGACTGCTGTGACACAGGCTGTGCACCCCCTGCACCCTATCACTGACACCGGAGTTGTTGGCCCAGCGTGCATGCTGCTGCAGTGCCTGCAGGCTGGTGGCGGAGGTGGATGGTCCCTCCTCCACATCCAGCAGGTCTGCATCACTGTCTGGACCCACCACCACCACCGTCTCCTGAAGATGAACAGGATCTGTAACAGAAAGAGAGTACATGTGAGTGCATGTGAACAGCAGCCCCCCAACAACACCACCATGTCATACCGTGCAGTGATGGGCTTCCACCTGTCTGGAATCCTCCACCAGATACGCCCAATGTGCTTTTCGGCTGCATGGCCACAACCAGTGTCTCCTCTGTAGGGGTCAGCTGCAACACCACTGGTGGGCCCCCACCAGTGCCAGCAGCGCGCCCTGAAGGCTGCCACCTTCTCCTTCAGCCTCCTGCGGTCAGTCCCCATCTTCTTCTTGCATTCCTGCATGGGCGCTGGTGGCTTCCGTGCAGTGACGGCGAGCTACCCCTCCCATGCAGCTGCACGTTCCTGAGGGTGCCCCTCCATCCACTCACTAGTGGCTCATCCTCCAGGTAGGCCTGGTAGAGGCCTCCGTCTCTGCCCGGTGAGATTCGGCCTCCTCCCTCGCCCGCTGTCCACACCTCAGCTTGGCTCTGGTCAGTCATGGTGATCTGTATGGGTGGAAGTAGACACCTGTCACTGTGCAGTCGATAGCATTTCCCATGAGCATAGCTGCCCGGCCGGGGGGCGGAAGCCCACGTTCCACTCCCATGGCAGATACTGATCGAAAGGGTGCCCTTTGTCCCTTTCTAAGTGCCCTTTCATGCTCAGCCCCTCAGCCTTTATCATCCTCCGCCCAGAGCATTGTCCTGAGCATCACACAGCATGTAACTCACCTCTCACCTGCAGTAACCAAATCTGGCCAGCACAACCCACTGTCGCATTTTATAGGCGCAACACATGCAAATGAGGTGTGGCGTAACTTTAATGACATGCTAATCATGCCACTGCACCTTTGAATGGCTGATCGCATGATTTGCATATTCGGCTGAATATAGCGTATTTTGCGCTTTGCGCATCCGGAAGTCAGCTGAGCCAATGGCGCGGGTTTGTGGCTGTGTGCCACACTGCATGCGCATGCCCAGACAGCTTACGCGATGCGTCTAATCATGCTGCAGACCTGCGAGGCGCGATAGGCGATTCAGACCATAGCCACCATTGTGCCAGTGGCGCTACAGCACTGGGCACTATATGGCGCTAATGGCACTACTCGGCGATAGTCCACTGTGGCACTGGTGCTCAGCTTGGCGGTTGTCGGGATGCCTATCGTCCTATGGCACTGTGCATAGCCTTGCGTCATTGCGTGACCTTGTGTATGCCCTCTGACCCCTGGCGCTGTTGGCATGCCATGTCGTCCCTATTACGCTGTCTGGTGACAGCACCATGTGAAGTGATGGCGCTGTTAGAACAGCGCGATTGGGCTCTGTGGTGGTCTGTTACAACAACTCCACGTGGGGTTACGGGCGCAGTGGAAACCATGCCTGCTGAAAGTTGGTGCCATGGCAGGAGGAGGGCGGTGTCCTGGAGCCAGCTTAGTGGCCAACTTGGTGGCCCTGGTGGAGCCCACTGTGAGGCACTGTATGGTGAGGCCCCCTCACCATGCCTAGGACCCGTGTGGCAGCAAGTGGCCACTGACCTGGTGGAGGTCACTGGCGGGGCGGTCTGCTGAGCAGTGCGGCACGGTACAGTGAACCTCCGCCGGAAGGAGCGAACTCTTGATGCGGCTGCGTTCATGTGCCAGGTGGGCGTGGTGCCTAGCCAGGTAGTGTACCATCTATGCACTATATTCTCTGTAAAGGGTGTGTGTGTGCTTGGGTGGCTGTGCATAGGTGCCGGCTCGGACACGGTGGGCTGTGTCATGTGTGCAGCTGTGCGATGGATGGTTATGGCTGTGTGGGCAGGCACTCTCACTGGGGCAGGGGGCACTCTGCTTTTGAGTCACACTGATGTTTGTCTCAACATATGTCTCCCACAGGCTGGATTGTGAGGACACAGGGCCAGGGTGGCGTGGGATGCCAGGGCCCGGTGCCGGGGGTGTTGTGCCCCAGCAGCAGCAGCAGCAGCAGCAGCAGCAGCAGCAGCGTCAGACCCAGCTGCTGGAGGTGTGAGTATCATTACTTCATGGATGCTGTTGCGTGCTGGGGGCAACCACCAGCCATAAAGGGACACAACCAAAGGGAGGTCATAATTCCACTATACAAAACACTAGTGAGTCCCCACACTGGAGTACAGTGTACAGTTCGGAGACCATACCTCGTGATGGACATGGACTGGGTGGAGAGAGGTTCAGAGGAGGCGACACGGATGGTGCATGGATTGCATCACAAGTCCTATGCAGACAGGTTTGACGGAACTGAACATGTACTCCCTGGAGGGAGGAGGTGTGGGGATATGATGGGGACATACAAGTATCTTACAGGAGACAGAGTGCAGGAAAACAGTATTTTTAAGCGTAAAGGATGTTCCAGGACTAGAGGGCATGGGATGAAGTTGGAGGGGACAATTCAGAGGAAACATGAGAAAGTATTTCTTCACAGAACGGGTGGTGGACAAGTGGAACACCCTGCCAGAGGAAGTGGTGGGGCTGACTTGGTCACGGGATTTATGAATGCATGGGTTAGCCATAAAGGAATTCTGGAGGTCAGGGGTAAAGGGCAACAGACTTATAGGACAATAGAGTGAACTTACAAGGTCAAATGGACAGACTGGGTGTCCCATAGGCCCTTATCTGCCGACACTGTCTATGTATCCATGTATGTAGGCATAACACAGGTGACCTGCATCACAGTGCAGTATCACGGCATGTCTGTGTATCGTCACTGGTGGTCAGGCATGCACTGGGCACATAGCTGTGTAACTGGCATCGCACACGTTGCCACATCACTTGCCAGCCTAGTTTGTACTGTGATTGATGTGGGCAGTGTGTGTGGGCGGTGGTCTTGCATAGCTACTGCCGCCTGTTTGTGATGGCCATGTGCATGTTCTACTGTGGGTGCATGCCATCACAGGTGCGGGACATTGGGCTATATGGCTTGCAGGTTGGGTGGTGTTCAGGGTTGTGAGTCAGTCACAGCCATTGACTGTGTTCCCATTTTCCTGAGCCTCGAGGTTCTAAGGAGGATGCAGCGGGATGTCGTCGCCTCACAGAGGTCAGTGTGGCAAGCCACAGGATCCTGCGAAAGCGTCTGGAGGCATGGAGCGCCATCAGGGCAGACTGGAATGGGCGCCAGCAGGAGGACAGGAGCCTGCTGAGCCGGTAGCCCGTACACCCTTCCCACTTCTTCCATCCCTACCACCCTGCCTTCCTCTCCAAGTTTTAATCCCTCCCTCTTGAACACCCTTCCTTGTACCCGTCCCCCTTATAAATAGTTTTTATTGTTCTTGTTGCACTATGTTTAATATACATTTCTATTTTGATATATGAATACTGTGTTGGTCTCTGATTTGCAGCTGGCTATGGGTGCTCAGTTGCAGGTGTGTACATGCCATCTGGGCTGGTATGGTCCTGGGTATGTGTGTGTGTGTGTGTGTGTGTGTGTGCATGTGTGTGCATGGGGAGGTATCTCCAGCATGGCAGTGACTTTCGGTTGGTCTTGCCATCTGCTGCCACCCACTGCTGGGTGCACAGGGTGTGTCTGGCTGAGCTTCTGTGTTGCATGGGGCTGGCGTGTGCTGGGGGTCTGCATGGTTTCCTGCAGTGCCAGTCACTGCACATGGGTGGTGTCTTGGGATCACAGTGCAGGGTGCGCTGTGCATAAGGGGGCTGATGTGCACTGTGGTTGTCAACCCTGTGTGTGGCACTCTCCGCCTGCCAGTGGTTGTGCTGGGGTGTCAGGGCTCTGCTATGCTTTGTTGGCTTGTCCCCATGGGCACGTGGATCATCCGTCCCACCGCCAGTGATGCTGTGCTTGGGGTGTGCCGGTGTGGTGTGGGTTCTGCAGTGTGCTCCTGTGCCCATGTGTGGCATGGCTGGCGGTGGGCTCAGCCTGCCTCCTGGATGTGCAGTTCCATTGCTCTGGGGGGGCTGTGCCCACTGGCAGCTCTGGAATGCTCAGCTGAGCTTCCATGGTTGCGCCATAGCGCCAACATTTGGCTCAGCTTCTCCTTCCTGGTTGGCGATGGCGCCAGTATATGCGATATTCAGACGTTGGTTGCTTGCGCCAATTTGCTCTGCTCCATGTTTGAATATCACACCTGTTGCACATTTTGCGAACTGGTTTTGTGCTTGCTCCTGCTGTTGCGCCAGTTTTGGCGCTTGTTTGAATATCCAGGCCAATATGTATATCCTAGAGCAAATGAGGGAGAGGTGACACAGATTGAAACATTCAAATGCCTTAAGGGCATTAACAAGGTGAAAGAGTCTAACATGTTTCAATATGAGAAAATTAGCATGAAAAATGTTCCACCCATCCTCCCACTCTCTTCATTCTAACGATGTCTTAACTACAACCCTCTTCTCCCTTATGTATTTAAAGAACCCTTTCTCCTCTCTGATCCCCTGAGTCAGCTTCAGCTCCTTTGCTGCCTTGGCTGTCCTGACTGACCTGGTCACCTCCCTAGATGCCTTTGAGAACACTTCTATCTTCCTCAAACCAGATTTTTAACTTAATGAAGGCCAGTCTTTTCCCTAATCTTCCCTCCACCTCCTTGCTGAGCCAGCTTGGTTTTTGACTTGGACTGCTTACTCTGAGATTTGTCACGTGTTTGTGGCCTCATTTAGCTGCCCTACTAATTGCCCACTTCTGTTCCAGCATCCATCCCTAGGTTAATTTCAGCTAAATACCCCTCAGGATGCTGCCCATTCTTGAAAATCTGCCTTCCTGAAATTCAACACTTTTGTCCTGGTCTGAGCAGACTCCTCCCTGTGTTGAGGAGGAACCACACTGAGCAGTGGTCGCTTCCTGCTAGAGGGTCCTGTGCTACCATCCTGGACTTGGTCTCCATTGTTAGCACCAAGTCCAGTATGTCCTCCCTAGTAGGATCCATCACTCCTTGCACTAGGTAACTGTCTTGGATAGCCTCCCGCAGCACCTTTTCCCTGGTGTGTACTGTAGTTACTGTCTGCCAGTCAACCCAGGTAGGTCAAAGTCTCCCACTATAACTGTATTCCTCACCACCAACCTTCCTGATTTGTCCCCAGCTCCCTACCCACCTTCTCGTCTCTGTGAGGGTGGCCTGTACACCACCCCATCATGAACTTTACGTTTAGTGCTTTGGAGCAATACCATAGCTTTTGGCCTCCCTCGCCCCCCTCCTCTGGTACACAGTGTCCCATCCCTGACATAAATAGCCACCCCTCCAGCCCCTCCCCTCCCTGTCCCTGCAGAACACCTTGTATCATGGATTGTGAGATCACAGTCATGGTATTGGGGCCCAAGTCTCTGAGATGGCAGCATTTCTACCTTCCACTCTGCCATCATTGCCTGGCACTCTGCTACTTGTTTGCTAAGCTCCTTGCATTCAAGGATACTACAGTCCACATTGTGTCCTGCCCTCCTCTTCCATCTCTCCCCTTCCACTTTTGTAGATAACTCCCTCATTCTCCTCCTCTTTCTCTGGAGGGTGAGGCCTTCCAGTCTCCCGGAAGGTGCCTCCTCCCTGCTCTCTGACTCAGCCCCTCCACCTCCTCAGTTTAAATCTATGTTATTTTTAATGTACTTCTTCAGCCCCTGTGTGAATGCCCTTGTACCCTTAATGTTGAGATGCAGCCTATCCTTGGCATAAAGCCCTCTGTTTCATGTCTCACCCCACCCTACCATCCCATACCCCATTTCTGCACCTACCCTTCAGCCACACCCATTAAACTCCTGTTCTTAGCTTTCTTGCTGTGCTTCCCTAGGAATCCGGGCTTATCAGAGAACGCCACTGAGCTTCACACTAGATTGCAGATACCCACCACTTCCCAAACGCCTTCTGCACTTCTTCCACTGTACTGTCCTCTAGATCATTTGTTCCTGGGTATACAATGATATGAGGTTTCCTACCCACCTTCTCCACATTTCTGAATGCACTGCCCTACTATCTCCACTGTCATACCTGACATACACTCCACCCATGTTTGGCTCTTCTTTGCTCCTGCATTCTCTACATCTTACCCCAGGCATAGAATCCCCTATACAAGTAATCTCGCTCCATCCCTTGCACTTACCCATGGTTTGCCTCCTATGAACCCCTTTTCTCAGTGTCCTCTGCTATCATACCCTGCTCTTCCCCCCCTTCTCCTCCAATTGCACCTCCATCTGCTCTCCTCCTCCTCTGTGCTTTCTGTGCTTGCCCTTCCCAAACACTCCCCATTCACTATTTTTACATCCTCCCACTGCCCCTGAATTGTGCCACCCCCACAACATATTTTGTCCTTCCTCCCTTTGTTTAATGTGTTCATGCTAACTTGACCTACTTCCCTGCCTCCCCACTTTTATACCACTGTCTTCCTCTCTCCTTGAATTGTATATTCCCCTTCCTCCTGGTCACCTGACTCTTGTTCTATGGTGGCTTACCAACATCCTCCTCTGTTTCATCAACCAGTACTGTGTGCCAGTCTGTTGTCTCCAGCCTCCTGCCCCACCCTCCCTGAATCCCTTCTTGCCTCTGCTTACCCTGAACCTCTTTCCTACTTCCTCTCCATCTACCCATGTTCCTACTACCTGCCAACAACCCCTTTTGGTGATCCTGAGACCCTATGGACTTGGTCCCCCAGCCAAGTGCCCTTCCAGCACATGGCACCCTGGTCTATCTTGCAATGGAACCCTCCCTGCCCCTGTGCCCCATCTCCTCCTCAATCCCTCGTACCTGTCCCCTTCCCCCAGTTCCTGTCACAAGATTTCTATCTCCAGCATAAGTTGTCTGAACATCCTGCATACTGGACACCCCACCTTCCACCAGGTTCCCAGAAATAGTACTACCCACACCATTACAGCTCACAGTTCTCCCAGCCTCCCTGTGCCCCACCCCCCTAGTCATCCCAACCTCTCCACCCCACCCTCCATTCCCCACCTGCCTTCTTGCTCTGGCTTCCACATCCCCGTCCTAGTCTCCAAATATTCCCCAGCTCTTTACAATTGCATCTGTATGTCTACAAGGGCTGAAACCTGCAGCACTGCCCCCCAAAACTCTTACTCTCTCTTCTTCTTAATGACTTACAGCTTCTTTCCTTCTCCTTTTGTATGTGCCCTTTGGACCTAGTTACTGGTTAAACCCTTCATAATTCTGCTTATATATCAGCTGAGCTAATGTTTTGCTGCCCAACTGTTCTTGCTTCTTTAAGTAGGTGTGGCCTGACCTTCCACTATAAAGGCAGTGCACCTGGGGGTAGTGGGGAATGGGTTTGAGGCAGCTCCTTTGGTACATAGCGTCTACAAAAACAATCCGGTAAAAGACATACTTCCATAAACTACAGGGCAAAACACTGCTCTAGCATCATACCAGCAAACAGTTTCCCCAGGGTTCAATACTCTTGTCCAGTCCTTTTTAACATCTTTATAAGTGACATTGCAGAGGGACCGGAAGGAAAAGTATGCCTCTTGCAGATGACACAAAGATCTGCAACAGGTTGATACAAGGAGGCGTGAAAAGGATGAGAAGGGACTTGGCAAGGTTGGAGGAATGGTCAGAAGTATGGCAGCTTGGATCTTGATGTAAGCAAGGTAGTTATCCAGAGAATATCCCATTTATATCAACATGCTGAACCACTTCATTTTGTATGACTAACTGTCTTAAAGGCAATCTGTCAACAGTAAGAGCCTGACACCCAAGTATGGGGCGGTACTCATTTGCAGTCTGCAGAACAAAGTATTTTGTATAGTTACTGTTTGCTTCTGTGTAATAGATTGTATCACACTAACGATCTTAACCGCAAGCTGCCATTTTCAGTAACTACAAATCATAGAATCACCTGCAAATGACATCAGAGAGGGCAGCAGCAGTTTGAGATTAACTAGCCTGCAGTCCATTTAAAGCGTTTATAAGCTCTGATCATATGTTTGGTAGCTCAGCTGTTCTCCGAGAGCTTATGCACAGTCATCTGTGACTGTACTTATCCTCGAGAGGACAGCAGGAACAGAAACAAAACATCAAGGCGTATAAAACTGTAAGATGCACTACAGACATGAGAAGTTCCCCCTGCTGCACACCCTCCTCTGATGTCAACAGTAGGGGATCATTACACAGTCCCTGCACCCTCATTGGTTCCCCCATAGGTACACCGTAGACAGCTATTGCTTAGGTATATGTTATAGGCTATGGGCATCGACCATACAAGAGTAGATGTCAGGATATGCATGCATATTATTGTAATACACTTTTCTTGCTAATACATATATATTCTGTAGTATTTTAGCAATCATGAAGTATACAGTAGTCTTACTATGTCTAAAGTGTTCTGCAGTGTATCGACACGCAGCGGCTCCTTTTCCACAGTTTAATTGGCAACCTGAGAGTGAGGTTTAGACCGCCTGACAGGATTGTAGAATTTTTGTTACAAAAACTGTCAGCTTTCAAGTCAACAGAATTAGTATGATACAAACTACTATACTGCAGTAAACAGTAATGTTTTTCACACAAAGTGAAAACTTGTACGAAGCACCACTCCAGTGTGTGTGGCTCTTAGTAGTAACAGTTCCTCTATAATGATTAGTCAAGCACTAAATTGCCACCCTCTTACTCATTCTCCCCACCCAACATCTTGGTGTCACCGGCACGGAGGCTGATCTTGTTCTTGATACCAACCACAATGTCTGCTCTGAATGTAACCCCCAGGCGCTACCGCCAAAGACTACCCCTGCCTGCCTCCACTGAGACAGGGTGAGGGGCCCAGATCCAGTGTAGGGTGCCTCCACCCAGAGGTCAGGGCTAATACAGTTTAGACTGCCTCGGTTACAGCCCTCTGGGCTACTGCAACCCCACTTCGTCCCGCTTAGTGGCTCACACTGGGTACCAACAATTGCTCCACCAGTACACTTACCCCTGGGTAATGTCTCTTGGCTCACTCTGGGACCCCCTGTAAAGTAAGGTGCAGTTATATCACAGTCACTATACAGCAGTTCACCAGGGATGCACAAACCAGCCAGGGTGTAGTTTGCAACACAACAATCTGATTTATTAAAGGGGAGTTAACAAGGTAAGGGGAAAATCAGGTTGATTGAAACACACTATTCCTATATACCTAGGGCTCTGTGCACAGGCCTAACCTATATGATTTACTGTCCCTGGGTACCCAAGCCCTAACGGTTAGTCCAAACGTGGCAGCTGGTAGGGGCCCTTCACACAGAGAAGAAAGAAAAGTTTAATTAAGCAGTCAGCAGTATAGCAATGCCATTTGGAACCACTGTTGCACATTTAGCAGGGAGCTACCTGATTCAGTACTCACAACCTCCAGACAAGACAGAGTCCTTCAACACCAGCAGGGCTGAGCCTGAACTCCACGAGTCTCCTCACACATTTATATGGCAAGCTCCACAGCAACAGCAGAGGGTACCACACCAGGCAGCTGAGCCTGAACTCCACGAGCCTCCTCGCACATTTATATGGCAAGCTCCACAGCAATAGCAGAGGGTACCACACAGGCAGCTGCTGCTAGGCTCTCCAGATTTCACAGTTACTGAAGCACTGCAAATGGCAGCTTTATTCACTCCTCCATCGGACCGAGGTGCAATTTAGCAGATTCTCCAGTCCTCCAAACAGGTCAAGCCTGGTGGGTAGCTGTGCAGGACACAGCCTCCTCTGACCGCATGACAGCGGATTTAATCCGAATCCTCTCACAGGCAAAGCGCTTCAGACCTTCACGCGCTTCCCGTGAACACTTCCACAGCACAGAAGCACAAAAGCTCCTCACTCTTCACCAGCCACAATGCATCTGCCCTTGGCAGCACTGAGCACTCCTTCCAGATCGGGCGCTACCCGCTCCTATTGGCTGGCGGCACATGCCAGTCACTTTCTTCAGCTCTCAGTGGTGCAGAAAAAGCGCCATAGCCCATAATACCTTTCTCAATTACAACCAGCTCCTCTATTAGTCAGCCAGCTTTGTGGGGTCCCAAAGTACTGATTGGTCCGATTCAATAGTTCTGGACCAAAATGGAGGAGCAATCAAAACAGTTTCCACTGCAAGAGAAAACAGGTTAGAACAACTACACTGCCATCATTATTTTACGATATTTTAAGCAAACATTCACATCCTCTTTCAAAGCTTCCTAGCACCACTAGCGATGGCAGAAAGGAGCGTTACTCTGCAACCAGGCGGACTCAAGCACAGCAACACTCAAACCCCACCATGATCAATTATGACTGCAAATCAAAGCAGCCCTTACAGAGACAGTATATGGAGGCCTTTTAAAGCGCTCACTGGCTTCCCATTTAAACGGCTTTAGCTGAACTCTAACCAGGCACAGAGCATTTATCCAAGCTCCGGAGGTTTAGGAACCCCCATTTGCAAGGGATTACATGAAAATTTCTAACAGGACAAGTGCTGGTAAAGAACCCTGTAGGACACCACTTACATAGATACATAGACAGTGTCAGCAGATAAGGGCATATGGCCCACCCAGTCTGCCCTTTCGAGCTTGTAAGTTCAGTTTATTTTTCCTAGAAGTCTGTTGCCCTATCAGCAGACCTCCAGAATTCCTTTATGTCTATCCCATGCATTCTTAAATCCTGTGATTGTTTCAGCTCCTACCACTTCCTCAGGCAGGGTGTTTCCCTTGTCCACCATCTGTACTGTGATGAAATTCTTACTCACGTTTCATCTGAATTGTTCTCCCTCCAACTTCATTCCATGCCCTCTAGTCCTGTAACATTAATTTTGGCTTAAAATAGTGTATTCCTGCACCCAGTTCCTCCATGTAAGATACTTATATATCTCTATCATGTCCCCTCCTCCCTTCTCTCTTCCAGGAGAACATATTCAAATCCGTCAGCGTGTCCTCATAGGACTTGTGATGCAATCCATGACCATCTTGTTGCCCTTCTCTGAGCCTTCTCTTCCATGTCTATGTTCTTACGTAGGTATGGTCTCCAGAACTGCACACTGTACTCCAGGTGGGGCCTCACTAGTGTCTTGTATAGTGGAATTATGACCTCCTTTTCCTGCTGGTGATGCCCTGCCTATGCATCCAGAATCCTATTTGCTTTACCTGCTGCCTTGTCACACTGTTTCCCTACTGTGAGGGTCATCAGAGATGATAACCCCAAAATCCCTTTCCTGCTTGGTGCGTGCTATATCCTGACCCCCAACTGATATATTGTGCCAGGGTTTTGTGCCCCATATGCATTATCATGCACTTCTTTGCATTGAATTGTAACTGCCAAACCCTGACCATTCTTCAAGTTTCTGCAGGTCCTTCTCATTCTGTCTACACCCTCTGGTGTGTCTTCTCTGATACAGAGTTTTGTGTCATCAGTGAATAGTGAAATTTTGACTTCTAGGTCCAGCGCAATGTTACTGATGAAGATGTTGAATAGGACCGGTCCCACCACTGATTCCTGTGGTACCCAACTGGTCACTCTTCCCTCTGTGGAGTGACAGTCATTTACCTCCACCCTCTGTGTCCTGCCTCCCAGCCAGTTACCTACTCACCAGACTACTGTCCTGCCCACACCCATATTCTCCAGTTTGTGTAATAGTCTTCTATATGGCACAGTGGCAAAGGCCTTGCTGAAGTCCAAATAGGCCATGTCCACTGCCTCCCTGATCCACCTCCATAGTCGCCAGTCAAAACAATTCAACGATGTTTGTCTGACATGACCTCCCCTGGTGAAACCATGCTGCCTTGGGTCCTGTAGTCCATTGACAACCAGATGTTCCACCAATCTGTCCTTCAGTTGTGCTTCCATGATCTTCCCCACTACCTAGGTGGGGCTGACTGATCTGTAGTTCCCAGCTTCTCTTTGTTCCCACTTTTGTATAAGGGTACTACATTTGCTGTCCTCCAGTCTTTAGGCACTTCCCACTGCCCTGGGATCCAATGCTTCTACCCCACCCCTATGCCTATACTCCTTCTTGTGGGACAACCTTCCATGTGGCACTCAATCGAAGGCCTTGCTGAAATCCAGGAAGACTGCCACATGGCTCACATCCAGTGCTATCGTGACCCATTCAAAAACTAAGCCAAGTTTGTGTTACTGGAGCTGGCAGTGACAAACCCATTGCTGTCCGTCATCTTGCAGATCATTATCACCCAGAAACTGCATTGGCCTTTCTATGAACATAGATTCCATCTGTTTCCACAGAAGTGCAATGTGGATCGCCAGGTTGTAATTCCCTGGTTCATAAGTGGGAACACTTTTGTGGAGAGGTACCAAGTATGTCTCCTTACAATCTCTGTGCACACATCCTGTATTTAGCGCAGTGTTCTACACATTTGCCAGTGGCTTTGCCTGGACCACTGACAGCACCATCAGAAACCTAGCAATGTACCCCATCTGGCTCTGGTGTCTTGTCTACCTTCAGTGCTCTCAGGCCCTCCATCACCCTTTACCGTGTTACCCCATCTGTGGTTGTCTCACCCCCATTCATCGTCCCCTTATGTCACTGTTTTACTCCTTTAGGGGTCATCGTTATAAACAAAGGGTGGACACGTAACTAGATAACGCTAGAGATGCCTCTGTATATTTCTGCCTCTGGCAACAATCATAGTCACTTCTCAGCTGTTTCACTGTCCCATATGTGCACTTGTATTACTGATTGGATATGCACTTTTGTACAACTACTGATGACCACCTTGCTACCTCATTGCTGTGTTCACGGCGTGTCTAACTCTTTCCTTAATGAACAGTTCACTGGCCCACTTATCAAATACATACATACATAAATAAATTAATAGATAGATAGATAAATATACTGCCATACAGGGCTCTGCATTTGTTTCTAAGAAAACTTCAAATTGTATCACTCTGAACTAATGTGATGCTTTAGTTGCCATAAACCAGAATGTTTTGTTTTTCCCACAAAACTGTTATTAATTAGAAACACTGTGTAATTCAGCATTGTAAAGCTGAACCAGTACATGCTTTACACACTGATGTAACATGATTCAGTTGCAGCGTGCTAGCAAAACAATGCTTGGGAAATTATCAATAAAACAGATAAATGAAATGTGAAGTTTTCAATGCATGTTGATCATATTTATTTATTTATTTATTTAAACAGCAGTTTGGAAAACCTTTGAGCCATAGGCTCATTTACAAAGGTACCTTGTCACAGTAAGACAAACGAAAATACACAGTACAACAGTACAACACAGTATAACAGTAACTTAAGACATAGATACAAACAAGCTGGTACAGGTAGGATTGATGCAAACAATACCAGAGTTATGTTGTCCTTAGTAGCTTAGTAATAAGCTTTGTCATAAGTATTGAGTACGGCTTTGACTAGTGGCAATTACAGCATCGGGTGTTAATAAGGTGGTTACATAAGGAAGTTTTGAAGCATGATATAGTTGGAGCTCGGAGATGGAGGGTCGCTAGCATCAGATGTCATGAGATTGCTATTCCATGAGTGGGGTACCCCAGATGTGGAAGTTTTGCATGCCCACTCAATGAGAAACTGCCTTGATTCCACTTCAGAAGTCCTAGACATGGCATTTTCCTCAGGATGCATTCAGACTGTCACAGCAAAGTCTGTTTCTGTATGCGTTCATGCTACTCCCTTTCATCCAGAGTGTTGTTCAAACTGGAGGTACATGGGAGCCACGATGATCCTAGTGGTCCCCAGCTGCCTTCAGCAGATTGATTTCCTCTGTTAAATTAACTTTCAGTCAGCAAACGAAGAGCCCTGCCACTCTGGACGGACTTGCTGACTCAGGGTCAGCTGGTCTATTCCAACCTGCATTTCCTTCACCTCCAGGCCTGGGCTCCTGAAGAGATATTGTGTTTGGTATGTATTCTTATGGGTATAGGATCAGTGTGTGTGCTGCACAGTCACATTTTAAAATGTGAGTATGCTCTATGTATTTACAGCACACATTCTCGGAATTCTTTGCAAAAGTACCAGGTCGATGTCACTGCAGAATTATGCAGCGATATCAGTCAACTTGTATGTTGGTGCAAGTGTGAACAGACTACATTTGAATCAAAATGACCGCCACGTTGGAAGTCAATGGAGCAGTACCACCGCCTTGTTACACCATTCTCGTTCAACACCCATACTGTCCCATCCACTTTATTCTGTCTCTGATTTACAAAGGATCCTTTTATGCCACCCCTAATCCCTGTTCCAACCGCAGCTCCACCCGCCAAAGCCAATCTCACCCCTGGGTGAATCACCTGGCTGATATATAATTATCCTCCTCTGATATAGATCCCACCCAGACCAGTTAGAATTACCATAAGAAAATATTTTTAACTGCACTGCATCCTGCATCCTGGACCTCCTTTGTCCACCAACTCTGCTTCCTAGTTTTGCCTCCCTTTGGTCTTTCACTTATGACGTCCATGGTAGCCTCAGGGGCCCATTTCTCTGTGACTGCCACCACATCCACCACCAGAATAATCAGTGTCTGCAACTTAGACATCTTATTGCCCATTAACCTGGTGTTGATGAGGACCACCCTGTAACATACACCACTTCCTTCCTGTCCCCGGTGGGAGAATTACTTGTTCTTCCTTTGCCGACACCACTCACAAGTTTAAACTCCTCCTGGTAAGAAGAAATGCTTCCAGTGTCAGCTGCGCAACTAATTTCCCTTATTGATAGGGGGCCTGCCCTTAGTGAATTTTCTCAAACTGTTCTTGTAGTCTAAGTTATAGCCTACCCTAGCACCATCCATGGCAACTGCAGCCAACGTCTCCTCCATGCAGTCCCACCCTAAAAGAAATGCAAATGGTTTCTGTAGTGCAGACAGTTGAGGAGCTGACCCCATGACTTCAAACCACCACCACCATCTGAGACCCTTCTGGAGTACAGCGCCCAGTTCTGCAGACCCTATCTCCACAAGAACATAGACAGGATAGAGGCAGTCAGAGGAGGGCAACTAAAATGGTGCAGGGTCTGCAACAGAAGACATACTGAAGAGAGGCAAAATGGGCTTATATGTATACCCATGAGGAAAGGAGGGAGAGGGAGGGAGGACATGACTGAAACTATTAAGTACCTCAGTGGAATCAACAAAGTCAAAAGGTAGCATCTTTCAGAAAAGAGATATGCAAGAACAATAGGACTCAGTGTGAAGATGGGAGGTGGGTCAGGTGAAATGTGATTAAGTATTTTTTCACAGAGAGGGTGGTGGAGCGCTGTAACTGCCTTATTGAGAATGTTGTGGGGTGTAAAACTGGGAGATTTCAATAATGCATGGGACAGACATCGGCAATTCTTATGGGGGAAGAAGCTTATCCTGTAGGTTGGGAAATGGGCAGACTAGGTGGGCCACGCTGTCCTTATCTGCGTCCAAAGTCTATGTTTCTATGGTTCCTCTTCTTGTTTCACATGTAAGTGCTGTCTAACTGATACACTTTATATGGGGTTGCTATTTTGTATCCTGCTGGCATTTATTTTATCCTTTGTACACCTCCTCCATATTGGGTGTGTCTTAAAGTCTCTGTTTAGGCAAGACATTGCCTTAGTTGGAACAGTTAAGTCCTTGTCAGTACTGGCATGGTATGATACAGATGCTACTCTCTTGGACTGTGTTAATTCACATGTGGTACTTACACTTTTCTATTTTCATCATGTTGCTCATTTCCACCCTTTCCTCCAGGGTATACACATTATGCTGTTTGAGGCTCTAACCATATGGCTTCTGTTGCACAGCCTCACCTTTATAGTTGCCTCCTCTGGACTGTCTGCATCAAATCAGTTTCCTTTTGGTGTTATGGTCCCCAGAACTGGCCTTACTGCCTTTGCATCCAATTATGTGGTTCATAGCTCAATGCTTATGTTACATACTGTAGCTGTATGATGTAGATTATGGTTGGATACAGAGGCCATCTGATAAGTAAGACAATGTTTGCCAGGTACTAGTAGTATAGAATGATTTGTGCTTAGGTACTCAGCATAGCCAGTTTCTGCACCAGCCTATTGTGAGGAACAGAGTCAAATGCCTTGCCGAAGCCCAAGAATATTACATCCACAGGCTTCCCCTGTCCAGTTCGATGTGACCCATTCATAGAACTCCACAAGGTTGGTTTGACATGATCAATCCGGCACAAACCCATGTTGCCTACTGTCCAGCCCTCCCCTCCTCCAGGTACACCCCAGTCGTTCCTTCAGTAAAGTCTCCATTACTTTTCCCACTACCGAGGTCAAACTGATAGGTCTTTAGATACCTGGTACTTTCCTCGACCCCCCTTTATGGACTGGCACCACATGCACCTCGTCGAGTCCTAGGTACCGTCCTGTCTTAAGCAACCTATTGAAGAGCTCCACCAGGGTGCAGCCAGTATGTCTGCCAACTCCCATAGTACCCACAGATGAATGCCATCCGGACCCAAGATTTACCTTTCTTCAGGGCCTTTAGGGCTTGTCACACCAATTTGGTGGAGATAACTCAGTCGTCCCCAACTCCTAGGTGGTCTTTCTCTCCATGTCCTGTTGAGAAATCCCAGGTGTGCCACTCCCTCCCTTATGCTCTTTCTGTTAATCCCCTGTTCCTCTCAATTTTGTTTCTATCCCTTCAGTGGCTTGCTAGCAAATATCCCATCCCCTCCATAGTGTACACCAAGGCAAAGTGCTCATTTAATATCTCTGTCTGCTCGCTCGCCTCTTCCACCCACCCACCTTCCATTCCCAGTCTGCCAAACTTGCCTTAATTTTCTCACACCCGATGTACTGGAAAAACCCTTTCCCTCCCCAAATCCCTGTTCCAGACACTACTGTTCACTGGCCTTAGCCACCATCACTACCGGGTGACTTTATAGATTCAAGGTGGTACCTTTTCCTTTCCCCCGATGTTTTGTATTTTTGTAGGCAGCCTTCTTCCATAACCGCCTCCCTGAACTTCACTGGTCCACCAGCACGTTTATGTGACCTTGCTCCTTGCACTTCACCTTAACACAGGACCTGACTGCCTCATGCAGTCCTCTTTTATATCCTCCATCTCTGTTCCACGTCCATCATTGTTGTAATCCCTATCATGAGATCCTTTAGAATGTTTCCCATGCCGATAAAGTCAGCTCCCCTGAAATATACTGCCAGTGTCCTAGATCCCCCATGTTAGTTTGAAACCATACAGTGTCATGGTCAGCTTCCAATCAGGGGTCCTCTCCCACCAGGTTGCTTACCAGGTCCCCATCCACAAATAACACATCCAGAACATGACCCTACCCCATGTGCTCCCTCACATGCAGTACTAAGAACCATCTGTAAACCATCTAGTATCCTCTGCTCCTTGGCCACCTTAGAGGACATAGTTCCCCAATTTGTCTCAGGCATATTGGGATCCCCATTAATACCACTCTCTCCTTGAGGTCCACACTGGGCAATGATGGTGTCCAACAATCCATCCGCCAGAACACCACCCATCCCAGGGGGTCTGTGTACTATACCCAGCTTGACTTTATCTCCTGTCTGGGTTCGTAAGGAAGCCCATAAGGCCTCACATTTCCTCTGCCTCTTCTACCTAGCTATTTCTATACCCTCTCTAATGTACATAGCCACTCCTCCCCTCTGCACTCATTTCTATCCTTCCTAAGCAAAATGTATCCACTCATGTTTGGGTCCAAGTCATGTTTGTTATTGTCCACATTTCCGTGTGACTGCCACATCACATCCACCACCTTTGAACAGCATGGCCTGGAACTCTGTTTACTTGTTATCCAAGGTCCTGGCATTCACTAACACCACCATCCACCCTTGTCCCTGGACCCCTCAATTGAATCACACCAGGTACCTTGTGCCTCCAGCCAACATCTGCTCCTCCTGAAACCTCTTCCCCTGACAACTACTTTCCCCTCTTCCCTTGGGTTTGATGGCTTCTACCCTCATCTAGAGGAGGAGTCTTCAGTCCAGTCCCTCCTTGTCCCTCCCCACTCACAAGTTTAAACCCCATGTTGCTTGCATGTAAGGTGAAGCCTGTCCTTGGCGTACAGTCCCTTATCCTCTCCAAACCCCATCCCAGTTACCTATCACCTCCGCCCCTTTCTTTACCGCACTTCCTGAACCAGTCATTACTTCTGGGATCTTCCTTTTGGTATACATTGAGGCACTAGGTACTGGCAATATTTCTGAAAAGAAAATGTTTGCATCCATTGTCCCAACAGACCATAGCAAGTTCTTAGAACCTTGCTTGGATTTCAAGACACTGGAGGAAGTATAATGCAGTGGTTTAAAGCTCTGAGCTACAAATCTGGTGACATCCAACAGACCAGACCTGGGTTTGAATCCAACAGCTTCCACTTACATACTGTGTGACCCTGAGCAAGTCACTTAACTTCACTGTGCTACCAGGTCGCTCCTGTAAAAAGCTTTAGCTTAGTGTGCTACTCCTAAAACTGTGCCCTCTATATCATTATTCCCCAATTCACGAAATCTGGTTTCCCTCCACAATCCTTACCAGCTTGTACACAGGAACTTAGCTCTGTCACCATCTGCCCAGAGATACCCACTACCTTCACCCGGTTCTGGCATCCCTCCCCCTTCCCCTCCCTTTTGGATACCCTTTATCATTGAGTCACCCAGTAACAGAACCTAACGCACCACCTTCCTTATGGTTACCTACACTACCTCTCTGCCCTCTCAACCCCTCTGACCCCCCTTATCCAAACTCCCAATGTCGTGGGAGTCTTCCTACCTATTATGAGAGACTCCATTGCTACCCTACCCTTACTGATTCCCTTAACATTTTGTCCACTTGGCTCAGACCCACCCTGTATAGGTGTCCCTTTAGTCACACTCATTTCTGGGCCATTTATCCTAGTGATGAACATATCCCCTTCCACCACATCATCCTCCACACCCTTTATAATGGTACTATCTCCAGAGGAACACCACGGGACCCGTTCACTAGGTCTCCATCCTTGGGACAGGCCCCCTCCTGATGAGGGCCCCTCCACCACCCACTTGTCTACTGGGTTCTCTCCACTCCTGCTTTTTCTCCCTCGTTTATGCTGTATTTGCATCTCCCTCTCTGCTTCACATTGAGGTTTCACTTCTCCCCTTGGGACTATTTCTTTACTATACTATACTATACTGAAATGCTCCAGCAGAATAGGCCTAACGGTCTTTCGTGTTTCGTTTGGTCAGCCCCACCCTGAGACTGACCTCACTCCCCCCTTGCCCCTCTCGGCTTCTCTCTTCCCAGTTCTGGATATTCTCACTGTACTGGATTTTGCTTCCAGAACCATTCCCTGTACCTCTCCCACCCTCTCTTGAACCCCTCCACTGCCTCTGCCTCCACCAGCATCCTGGGAAGCAAATTCCATGGCTCCACCACACACTCAGTGAAGCAGTGCCTCCTCCTTTCTCCCTGAATTCCCCCAGCTTCCACGCATGCCCTCTAGTTGCCCCTCCTTCCCTCGAAGCACCCTGACTGATCCTCCCTATTTACCCTCTTCATGTACCTGAAAACCACTATCATGTCTACCGGTCTCTTCTCTCTTCCAATGTGTACTTATTTAGCTCTTCAAGCCTCTCACCGTAGGTCCCTATCCCCAAGCCCCAAATCATTTTGGTTGCCTCCTCTGGACCCTCTCTTCAGCAGTTCAGTTTCCCTCTTTAAATGTGGTCTCCAAAACTGCACACAGTACTGCGTTGTGGCCTCACCAAGCAGTTATACAGAGGATATCCTTCCCTCCTTCTGGAGGTGATCCTCTTAGTGATGCATCCCATCATCCTGTTGGACTAGGCCACTGTCCTCCTACAAGTCTGTGAGTTGTTCATCTTGACATCCACCACCATCCCCAGGTCCCTCTTAGCCATTGAAACATAACATCCCCCCACCCAGGGTGTACACTTGGCATGGGTTTCAGGCTCCCAAGAGCATATACCTTGCATTTCCCTGCATTGAGCCTCAGCTTCCACTTTGTAGACCATCTTTCCAGAGCATCCAGGTCCCCCTGTGAGGGCCACCCGCCCCTCCTCCCCATCCACCACCGACCCCAGTTGTGAGTCATCACAAAGAGACTCATCTCACTCCTGATACCTGTCCTTATGTCAGAGCGTAGGCATTGAACATGAGGGCCCAAGGACAGATCACTGCAGTACCCCACTAATGACTCTCCTTGGGGATGAGACTATCCTGCCAACTACAACCCTCTGGGTCCGGTCCTGGAGCCAACTGACTATCCATCTGATCATCTGGTTCCACCCCCATTTCTCCCAGCTTATCCAACAGGCCCCCATGAGGAACAGAGTGAAATGCCTTGCTGAAGTCAAGAAAAGGACATCCACTGGTCTACCCAGTCCAAGGAACTCATCACCCAGTCGTCCAGGCACTCTGACTTTCCAGGTCCCCCCAGCCTCTCCTTGACAATGCCCTCAATCACCTTGCCCACCACCGATGTCAGGCAGACATGCCTGTAGTTCCTGCCACCTCCCTTGATCCTCCCTTGTGGATAGGTACTATATGTGCCACCTTCCAGTCCTGGGGCACCACCCTGTCCTCAGACAGATACTGAAGAGCTCCACCAGGGTTTATGCCGGACATCCGCCAGTTGCTTCAGCACTCTGGGATGTAATTTATCCGGCCCAGTGCTTTCTCCATCTTAAGGGACCTGAGGATTCCCTCACTCTCTCTCTCTCTCTCTCTCTCTCTCTGCTGTGATTTCAACCTCCACTACCTTGTCCCCTGCTTAGCCTTCCCCCTCCTGCCAGTGATGCCTCCCCTCTTCCTGAGACCTACCGATCGTTAAGGGTTCCCCTCCTCAGTGTCACTGTCTCCAGCCATGTATGATGCAGTCCCCTATTTTCCTTAGTGAAAACTGAGGTGAAGTACTTATTTAATAACTCAGCCAGCTCCTCCGGTCTTGTGCCCATCTCTTCCCATGTTTTAATCCTGCCAATCTGCCCTTTCACCCTTGGTGTTCCCCAATGCATCTAAGAACCCCTTGTCCCTCTCCCTAATTTCCCTGGCCAGGTTTAGCACCTTCCTTGCCTTAGCCACCCTCATAACCCTCGTGGTCCTCTCTCACCATCATCTCATATTGCCCTCGACCCTTTCACCTTGAGCACTCGAATTGCCTATAGGCTGCATTCTTTCCCTCACCACCTACTGGACACTCCCTGGTCCACCATGATACAGGATAGACAGGCTTTTAAGTGAGACACTTAATTAATAACTGAAGATACAGGCTAGATCAGTCTTGTTTTCTTCAACAAACAGCACTGCTCTCTGACACTTAAACTCTTACTGATGGGACAGGGTGAACAGGCTCTAAATAGAATCTAACTGAAGAAACAGACTAAACAATGTAATCATATATTATAGGTTAGCTCTGTTTTTCAACTACCTGCCTGTAATATCACAGCCCAGAATAAACAATATATTCATTCAGTACATACTGTATCTGCTCTGTTTCATAACAGTTGCCTGTAATATCACAGCCCCACCAGTATCTCCATGCTTTTTCCCTACTCGCCCAGAATGAGACAGTTCTATGTAGGTAGAAGTCATGATTAGTCCTCTTCAGGATCCCCTCCCTTACCAGCCCATAAAAGACTATTTAAGAAGGTGGCGGGTGGGTGGTGGGGTTTAGAAATTCAATGCTCCGCTCCAGTCCCTGAGCTCAGATGAGCTCCCTCTCTCTGTCCTGGTCCTCTCTTGCTCTCAGCACTGCTGTAGGCTGTCCGTTAAAAACAGGGCAGCAGCCTGCAGCGTTTTGGCGATGAAAATAAAATTCAAATTCTCCAGTCCCTGAGCTCGATGAGCTCCTCTCTCTGTCCTGGTCCCGCTCTTGCTCTCCCTTGCTGCACCTTTTCCTCTCCCCTCCTTCCCTGCTCCTAAACAACTTCCCTGGGATTACTTTGCTCCTTCCTGCTAGTGCTCTGAGCACTTCGATGCTCAACCCTTGTATTTGGTCTGTTCTGCCATCAGTGTACATATTGATAAATTACCACCACTCATTATTAGTTTATTGTTCATATTAGATTGCACTCACCGTTCACTTATGTATTTATTGGGTTTTAGCAATTACCATTAGAAATGTATTCTTCCTACCCTTCCCGGCTGCACCTGAAATGAGCCTTGGCTCTTTCACCTTCCTTGTTGCATCTTATTAAATGAATACTTAAAATTCACTTACTATTTTCCTCTTTCGTTTGCTTCATCTCTTCACACAAAATATAGAAAACACAACATTTCAATTGCAGTACTTTTTCTGACTTGATTGAGCCTCCACAGGAACAGGTTGGGGGCCTCACCAGGGTGGCTGGACTCAGCATTTGTGACCCCTGCTCAATAGTAAAGACACAGCAACCAATTACACTTGTTTGTTGTTCAATTATTTTTATTTCTACATATGTGTATGTGGAGAACACATGGTCATAACTGTAGTTAGAGAAGACAATGGCAGTATGTCACTGGAAATATATCACACAATGGGATCAGGGATTGACATGTGGTTACATGGGATGACTTATTTTAAAACGAGTATGCTAAAAATGTATATACTGACAAGCATGAAAAGATACAGATGGAAATCATTCGATCTGGGTAAACATGCATTTGACAGTTAATGAGCATTACTGGAAGGCACTGGCAGCTTTGGTGTTGCTGCAAAGAAACAATATTGACTGATCACGCATGACAGGGACAGTAATTACGAAAGGCGATCAGTGCAATAACTCATATATTGTCCAGAAGGATCTGGGTAAACATCACATATATGCCATACACAGCAACTTGGAATGGGGGGCAGTTCGACTACCAGATGGCCCAATCTCCACAGGATAAATTGTCGATATGCTGCATGTCATCGTGACCGGTTTTGATCAGCATCAGGTGAAAGGCAAAGATATGCTCCCAATATGCCGATGCAAGTGTAAGTACACCGGAACAAGCACTAGGTGATGCATCATCTGCAAGTGAAGATAACAGTCATTAACAGTGATTAAGACACAGCATATCAAACTGAACATATACATACGACCTTCCGACCATCAGTGGTGCACAGTTGCACATATTTGTCTGCGACAATGCTCTCAACATGACGACCAGAACTTTGGAGACCATTCAGCCTTAACAACAGGTACTATGGCCAGTTAAACATTGAGTATTTGAATGACACCTGGGTGACCTAACGTGCATCTTGGTATCCACTTATGCCACTGTATGGCCCCTTGCTCCACCACTATCTAAATGCTCTTCCCTCCCTGACTGTCTCTCACCCTGTCCCCAGCTGTGTCTCCACTCTTTTTCTGCTCGCAATCCACAACTAGCAATGAAAAACTATTTACGTCCTTCACTTTGTCTATCTGTCTCTAAACGACTCTCCCAACAACAGTCCACATCCATACAGAATCAGAACTCTACCACACTCCATACCCCACACACAACTCAATCCCAGATTCTTTCCTCCTCCACCTGAATACGTCACACTTTCAGACTATGTAACATGATCCCTCTACTAATATGTTCTCTCTCTCTTCATCTCTCTTTCCATCTGCATTTCTTCCTCAATTTTGCTGAAGCTGCCAATCCACCTGTCTACATCCATGCATCTTTGCCATTGTGTCTCTCTGTGTCTTTGCATATCTGCCCACCACATCTCTCTGCATCATTGATACCTCGCTGAATCCTTGCATCTCTCTCAGTCTCTGTCGCTCTCGCTATCACTCTGTCTCCATCCATTGCCATCTCTTGTTGCATCTATCCCTCGATCGAGCTATAGTGACCCCATAGCTGCATCATGGCCCTCTTTTAATTTTTGTCGATGAGCCCCAATGCTACATCTCTATCTCTCTTCCTGTTTGTCTGTCTCTCTCTTTCTCTCTCTCTCTCTCACTATTTTCATTCAGTATATCTACCATGCTCTGTCCCTCACTTAATCTCTCCTCTCTATGCCCCTCACATTCTCTATGTCTTCCTCACACTATGTCTGTGCACTCACACTATCGCTGCACCGCTTACACTGTCTCTCAGCGCCACTCACACTCTCTGTGTGCTCTTCACACTGTCTATGTGCCCCATGTGCTCTCTCTCTCTTTCTCCTCTCTTTCTCTGTCTCTCTTTCTGCCACTCACAGTTTACCTCTTCAATACTGACGGCCTCTCTCTCTCTCTCTACCAGACGACTCACTGTCAAAGACTGTCTGTCTCTCTCTCACACACCAACCGACAACTTGTCTCTCTCTCTCTCTCTCTCTCTCTTCCTCCCTGACCGTCTGTCTTGCTCTTCCTGTCCCAGACACACTCACACACTTTCTGTCTTTCTCCCTCCCTCCTCAAGACTACCTCTCTCTCTCTCTCCTCTCTCTCTCTCCCTGTCAGTCTTCTTTGAGATGTCTCTGTATCACAGGCTTTCATGACCTTAAAACCCTGCCACCGATTTACCAGTAGTCCACATTAGTAACCTTATGAATCTGTATTGTAGCCTCTGACTCTATCCACATATGCAACCTCTTTCTCTTCGCAACAATTGTAATCTCACAGCCACAAGATGATGCAATGGCCATAGCTACCTCTATCTGATTCACCACCTGTATTCCACAATTTGTATACCATGCTGCCTCTTTCATGGCATACAATGCACCCTTGATCCTTAGACACTGTCTCAATACGATATTGTTCTCTATAGCTTTCGACTCCAAAGTCTAATGCACTGTAAAATGTTTCCTCACTCAGGAAATTTGTACACATCCAAGTCGAGCAAACACATGAACTGCAATCCCAAACAGCCAGACATCACTATACCGACAACACGATATGGTCACCACCATCTCCTATATCTCACTGCACAGACCGGTCTGTCTTTCTCTGATTAGCTAACTGTGGTTGTGGTCTCCACTAGAAAAGATGAGGTACATGGACAAATGACAGCGTGGATTCATGCATGGAAAAGTGGTGTCAGACAAACCTTGTGGAGTTCTATGATTAGGAAAAGTAGTGGAGGAGGGAAGGGTTCAGGAGTGGTTTGGAATGGTAAAGAGGAAGAACTGTGCTGGCAAGCACCTTACAAATGGAATATCCTTGACTGGAAGGCAGAATCACAAGTGACTGGTGGCGGGGCAAAGGAATGATGGGTCAGCGCAAAGATTGGTGTTCACTGAACAAGCTGACATGAAAGAACGTTAGAAAGATGCTAATGGCCTTTAGGTAAGTTAGTATGTACCTTTGCCAGCAACTGGATTGGTCATTTCAGTAATGTACAGTAAGCTGTTGGTCTTCATATCAAAAAGCAACATCTAATGACTGCAATCTGAACATTTCCTATTTCAAGTGAAAGCACGATGATGATTCTTTGCCTCAAATTTAAGGTGTAAAATAAGCCGTGGTACAGAGTGGATTGCACAAATCAATAGTATACACCATTACACTGTCTGTACACCGCAGCAGACGGTGTATTGCACAACCATTCAGGAACTTGGCTTACTGCATAAATATACAAGCTTAGTAACATAATGGTCTTTTACATCAGTGCTTTACACATGCCATGTACTGGTTTGCCACACCTTATGTATTGTGGTCAGACAGTGACATGCAGATAGGTAAGAGTAGGCAACAACAGAAGCTTTGCAGTGTATATAAACATGAAGCACAGTGCAACAACATACCTGTAAACCAGAAAGACAATCCTCAGGTCCATATCCACAGCATAGACTCGCCACTGCCATAGGCATCTCACAACACTTTGGCACACACACACCAACCCGAAGCTTCAGTGTCATCTCTATGTTCAGTATGGCTCAAATCAGGCTGCCTTGAAGGCATTATATTGAAAATCATACCTGGATTTTGGAGTGCACATTGGTGGCACAGGTCGGTGCAGCCGTCCAGGGTAATGTTGTCTGTCTTTGCCTGTAAGAAAGAAGAATGAATGAATAAATAGCGAAGAGTGTCATCTCTGTGCTGATTACATGACTCACATACCTCAGTGTGACAAGATAGCAATGTTCACTGAACACACCTACAGACAGGGAACTAGTGAGATGTGTAATGTGGCTATGTAATACAACTTTTGATGGTGTTGTGGATGAATGGCAAACTGTGTGTCTCACAGTCATGTGCGGGCATGTCCTGCCCATGGTACGTGTAGTAGCTATGCAGAGGAGATGGTCATAAAAAACAAAAAACACTAATGGCAAACATGAGAAAGGGGTAACGCTGAGAATTTACAGGGAAGCATAACATGTTGTCCTTTATGTGCATTTAGAAAATGGGTGAAACAATGTGAGTCTTATGATTGATTGAGGACTACTCAAGCTGGGCATCTATCAGACAACCGATGCACAGCTATTAAAAGTAACAGCCCAGCCCGCCCCATCACATAAATCCTGGTACCCAGTCTTCCTCCTATTTTGAAACAAAAGCAAATTTAAATCTGAAATTTCCATCATTTTTCTCCCCTTCAATAACAGAGACTGGCCCATAAATAAATGGTAGACAGTAACGCCCTCCTTACACCCACACGTCACGAAACCTGTCAGTGACAAACCAAATACATTTGTTTATGTAACCTAAACATGTTTTACACAGCAGCATGCTGTAATATGAAAGACCAGTAGCGCCATGGTCCCCAAAAGCGAGCCAAACCAGTACCTGCTACATGCCGGAAGTGCCTTCCAGCTCCGCTACTGACACTACCTAACTGCTACCATTGCTCCCCAACCACATTGTGCTGTTCTCCTCAGTTAAAAATTGTAGCACTACTAAATATCCATGCTCAAATACACCCACAAACAAAACAAAACACAGCAACCCACTGGTACCTCGCTACTAAAGTACAGCAAGGGGCTCTTCCGATGTCTCATTCCAATTCAATGCAATCGCTACCCTAGTGTCCATCTGCAATGTGCGATTTATAAAATTCCAAACTAAGAGTGGAGGTCCCACAATACTGACTCATTTATTCAGCTGAACTTTGTTCTTCCAGGGGACATAAGGCCATCTGGCTGTGGCTTAGTGCCTCATTACCCCCTGGGGTCCAGTATTGCCCAATACCGCCCACTTGATTGTGTATTATTGCTTACATACGCCATGGGCATAGAAGCCATGTAGCATCACACAGTGAGGCCCATGTGTAAGGTGAATTGTTGTGAAGTGAGTGGCACACAGATAGTGTCATACGCATGGCATGGAAGCTATGTGCAACACCCACAGACTGTGTGTCACAAGCGGAACCACCCAACTCTTCCCGGATCGCCACGCTGGAACTTGAGCCATAAAGAATTCAGTTTGGAGTTCCATTACTGTCATCCTTATCTAACCCAACTTAGATTCAGCACTATCCAATCAGTCCGCCCTCACACCCTTTGGTAATGCTGTAATCAAATCCACTGCCAGAGCACTTCCACCACCCCCATGACACTCATTACCACCCCAGGTTGATTTCTTCAGCCTAGAAATGGCCTCTCCAGAGCACACCATGCCCTGCTACTCACCACAACTCATTTATAAAGGCTTGATTTTGGCTTGTCCAGTGACCTACCCACTGATGACACAATTTTGCTTGTGCTACCAGCATCTGCTATACACCCCTCAACCCCAGGCAACTGCCAGACACCCCACCGATTCACTGACTGGGACTCCTGCTATACCGCCTCTATCAGCCTTTGGATCTGACCCTCTCTTCTGTCCCATGTTCTACTGTGGTCAATGCCCAATCTATCCCTGTACGTGCTCCACCCACCAATCCAACCCCTGCTCTACTTCGTGCTCCAGATGTAGCAGGGAAAAATGATTTGTAAGTGTGATGTCAGGCCCTGGGTTGCAGCCCCTCTCCACTGTCTTCCCAGACTACCTCTGGGAAACCATTTTCCTACAGTGTTCCTTCTGTACTTTGTTTTTTCAAATATGACTGTCCAGACTCTGGATTGGGCACCACCTGCTGCACTGCCTCCAGTCTCTATTTCCTCCCAGCAGTCAATAATATTACAGGACCCAAGCACAGTGCCCTGTCTCCTGATTAGCCACACCCTGCAGCTCTGCAGTCATACTCAGATTTTTCACTGCATTCCCTAATACCCACTTTTTGCTCCAGATTCCTTCTCCTGATGTTGCAGAACACTGACTAAAACAACTATCCTGGTCTATGATTACAGCCCTCCTGCTGAAGTAAGTACACCATTTCCACATTCAAAATGTATATATAACATAAAAATAACAACATGTACCTGGTGTCTCACACACAACATACTACCCATGAAGGTAGCACCACACATAACTCAACTACGTTCCCACTCACCTCAACATCCGGTAACCTCATTAAGTGTTCACGAATGAGCACATGTTGTAATAACAACATGCTCATTTAGTGACCAAGGCAGGTGTAACCACAATACAAATGGGGGTTCCCAAAAGTCTTCCTTGAGCTTGCCTAAATGATCACTGCCAGGCTGGTGTCCTGTGTTTTAGCAGTTTAAATGTGATTACCAGAGCCTGTATAGCCTCTGTGTACTGTCTTTTTAGAGCTGCTTGATTGCAGCATAAGTAATCTGAGATGGAACTCTGTTGAAAGATGTAACTATTTGATGAAAACCATTTAGAATGATAATGATAATGTAATTTGTCTAACCTGCTTTCTTTGTAGCAAGGACTGTTTTGTTTGTCTCTACTATCTTGGTCCTGGACTACAAATTGGACCAATCAGTTCAGGTGGGACCTAAAATGTAGCCTGACTACAGGTGCTGTCTGAATTCAAAATCTGCATCAACTTTAATTTGGTTTTTGCACCTTTTTGCAACTGAAGGGAGCTCTTGCTTTGACTGACAGCCAACTCAGCCACCAAACCTTTTGGATCTTGGGGAAGTCCCGGCTGCTGTCAGTTTTCAGTTAGTTCTGAGCTGGGAAGTGAATGAGAAGAGCTCAGGTGTATTTTGGGGCAGCAATCATGAGTGGATTTTCATGGGAAAACTGTGAAAGGCTGGGTTTTTGGCTTGCATGTCTGCTAGCTGCTCCTGAGAGGGAGAGAAGTGAATTATTTTGGACTAAATCCAAGTTTGTGTGACTAAGTAAGCTACTGAAGTGGGCCTGGCTCAACCTGAAGAAGACAGAAGACTTTGCTGAATGCGATCGACCTGTCAGGAGTTCCAGCTGCCCTAAGCTCCCGTATGTGCAGAGACTTTGACATCGTGACCGGCAGCACTTTGCCTGGTACAGTAGAATTTCCGTACTGTAAATGTGCTATGAGCTGCTAGTGGATTGTGAGTTAGTTCCCCACTGTATGAACTTTGTTCTGCTTGCTGGAAGCTGTATCCAGCCCAAAATGGACTGCATCCGAATTTGTCTCCATGCAGTCTGGGTCTTGCCAGACTGGCCCAGCCAGAATACCCACTGCACAGAGACACCATCGACAAGAGAGACCTGCCTGGGGATCAGCCCTCTGCTCCACGCTTGAACAGAAACGATGCCTCTGCAACTCGTGAGGGCTCCTGCTTCTCCTGGCATTCCAGATCAACCAACTGCAGTCTCATTTTCGTCCAGCCTGTGTCCAGTCTTGCATATCATGTTGTTTCATTTCCTTACGAAATGAGCCCTCTGGCTCCGATTTAAAAATATTGTGTACTGTGCATGTTATGCTTCCATCACAGAGCCCCAACCAGCTGCAACCCTGGGCAACAGTCCTGGCTAGCCCTCTCTTCTCCACCTGGGTACCTAGAGGTATGACTGTGTGAGGGACTCAAAGCACATGCATAACTGCTTGATTGATATAACCTTTAGGCTAATTAACCGGATTTTGCCCCTTCCTTGTTCAAGTCCCCTGAATAAATCAGATCTAACTTTTTCTGCATGTAATCTGACTGTGATTCCAGTTTGTGCTCAAAGTACTGTACTGTTGCTATTTGCTGTGTATAACCTTGTTTTACAGGGGTCCCCAGGGTCAAGCCAGAGGAACCAGCCCTGGTGGCACGTGCAAACAGTGTGGGTATTTGTGTGGTGTACCACGGGTATTGTGAAAGTGATTATTGTGGTGTTCAGGCCACTGGAGAGAAAAGACGGTGGTTACAGTGTTCCAGAGGGCTGTGGCCAGGTTAGCTTAACCACTACCAACCTTGACCTCTGGGTGGAGGCACCTGTTTCAGAACTCAGGCCCCTTAACCTGATACTAGCCAAGCAGGCAGGGTAGTAGCCATTGGGATAGCGCTACCTAGGGTTACACAGGCATCAGTGAATTGCAATATCAGGGACTGTAGGGAAAGGTGGGACTGCTTCAGTCCCACCAGTGGTGAGTGATGGTGGGAAATGGCTAGGGGATATTAGGGTGTATTAGTCAGGGTATCTCAAGTTGGAAGTGGGAGTTAATAATCACTCTTTACAAGACACTGGTTAGGCCCCATCTGGAGTACTGCATGAAGTACTAGATGCCACACCTTCACAAGGTCATAGAAACATAGAATTTGATGGCAGATAAGGACCGCTTGGTCCACCCTGTCTTCCATTTTCCATACCTAATGGATAAGCTGCAGAGGTACTTGCAAGTTTCTTATGCCCCCCCTTTCCTTGAGGCTATACATGTTAAGCTCATTAAGTCGCTCTTCATATGTTTTTCTTGTGCAGATCCACCGTTTTGATGCTCTACTCTGTAGGGCAACAACAATAGTGCAGAACTGCATCAGAAAACATACGAGGACAGATTAATGGAACTCAATATGTATACCCTAGAGCAAAGGAGGGAGAGAGGAGTTATGATCGAAACATGCAAACACCTTAAGGGCATTAACAAGGTGAAAGAGTCTAACATGTTTGATATAAGAAAATAGCGAGACAAGAGGGCACAGCATGAGATTAGAGGAGGCCGATTAAGGGTAATATGAGGTAGCTCTTTTCAACTGAAAGAGTGGTGGATGCATGGAATGGTCCACCGCAGGAAGTGGTGGATATGAATACAGTGCAGGGCTTCACACAGGCATGGGATAGGCATAAGGGAGCAATACAGATGAGTATGAATAGATAGGTCATTGACAGAGCAAAGGCCAATGGCACATTTATAAGGTAGAAAAGAAATGGGCAGACTGGATTGGACTTGCAGTCCTTATCTGCCGTCAACTTCTATGTTTCTATGTTTTGGCCATGCAAATGCTGTATTGTGTGATGAAGCAGTTGTTTCATATGACCATGCTAAACAAATATCAAAAACAATACAGCTAAGGGAGAGACATGATATACCATTCAGTTCACTGTAGCGATATATTGTAAAGTTTGTTCTTGCTAGTATTTCCTCCGATCTCTGTGTCATTCGTGCCAGGATCCGATCTAGATTGGCCAGGTATGGAACACACCACCCCATGCCCGTGTCCATGTCTGCTTTGAGTGCCGTGTCCACGACTCTTCCATCTCCACGCACTGTGCCTCGCTGTCCACGGCAATGTGCTCTTTTGCAGGAACAATTGTGCCAGATTCAACATCTGAAGAGCCAGCACTACTTGAGTGCAAGGTGAACAAGCAGAGATGAACTGCAAGAATAGTAAAATATGTCGGCAAAAGTGAAACATAACATGTACACACACACATAGCATCTACCATGGAACAACACAGCCCCACCAACCCACCCATTCACAGCCACCCACCAACCCACACCAAACAACAAGACCACATCAAAACACCCACCCCAACACCAACACTCATGCAGAAAACATTCCTTTTGAATGTAGTCTTCCATGACACTAACAGGTTTTCATCATACTATTTATACTTGAACATTGTCAAACTTTTTCATCAGACAATTTCTAGATGAAAAGTCACATTATATGATTGCTGACCTTCTCTAAAATTCATTGGAATAGCTGGTTGTGTAATCTACCTCCTTTCTTCATAGGACTGGAATGCATACTAATGTTTCTAATCCTTGATTTACATTTACTGCATACTGTTTGAACATAGGAACACTATAAAAGAGATCAGTCACTCAGGATGCAATAGTCTCCTCTCATCCCACTGCAGCTTGAGTGTCTAGCCTGTCAGGTGTGGTCACAGCATTATAGTGGACAGTCTTTTTCAAGTGTCAAAGGAAAAATGTGTCATAATCAATCTACCTGCAACATCAGCAACCTCTGAAAAATGTTTGCATTCATAAAATGTGGATTTTACAGTAGACATTTTGAGGCCTTAGAGGGCTTGACAGTGTCCCTTTAAACGTCTTGCTACTTTTATTGTGGGTCAATGTGTGTGTCTTGTTTTTATGTTTGCTTGCGCGATGTGCAAGAAACATAATGCCATCATCGAGTTTTCTAGAGGTGTGTCAGCCTCTTCAAATTCAGTCAGTGTGTTTGCAGGCGGTCCCAGTGCGCAATCACTCGCTCCAGCTGTCTATGACAGCTGAAAATGCAGTGGCAGACAGTTGAAGAGAGAGCTCTGCTTCAGTGAGCAGAGCTCCCCTCAACACCTGCGCCATATTAGCGTGCTGGCATCCCCACGCACATTTAGTATGGCCGACAGGGTGCCCAATGCCCCGTCGGCTCCACGCCTCCCAAAAAGCTTTCCCTGGTGCCGCTGGGGAGGCCCACCCAAGCGTGGCACTGCCATCCAGCTATAGCCGACGGGGGTGCCCAATCCCCGTCGGCTCCAGCCTCCCAAACATCCTTTCCAGCTGCCATGCTGGGAGCCCCTAGCGTGGTAAGCGTCCTGCGTCGTCTTAATAATTAAAAAAAAAAACTGTAAATTAAAAAGCGATTCCTCGTAGTCTCCCTGCTACCCTCGCGCTTCCCTGCCTCCCCCCACTCATACTTACCTCTGGAGTCCGGTGCGATGATCTTCAGTGGACCGGGAACACATCTGCACTCTTCAAAGCCGACCGCGAACTGAGGAAATGCCGGTCAGCTGTATAATGTAATAGACAGGGTTTTTCAACTTTGCTGCATATCTCAGGCATTTTTTGAATTTTTGTACCAAATTTTCAACATGGGGTTTTGGGACCCTTCTCATGAATGCTGTCACTGTCATGGCGTTATTCGGGCCGAAGGGTGATTTCCAGTCACTGCGAAATCACCTTTCGGGACCATTAATGAAATGACACTGTTAGTGTTCATAAGGTGAGCTCAAGGTAGCCTATTTTTTAAATTTGGTGGACAAATTCCAAAAATGACTGTTTTACTTAGTATGCATTGCGCAGTTCCCACGCACACTCGTAAGTTCGCAAATTTTCAATATTTTCACTCCAGATATTCAACATTGCCATTTTACCACACCTTCTTATGAGTAGTATAGCTGTCATTTTCACATCTCACCCAAAACGTGTTTCCACCCATGTAGCACACAATGGCGCAGTCGGTGTGCGAAATCAATGTATGGGACAAATTAAGAAAATCACAGTGACACTGTTCATGAGCAGAGGTCTTAAAATGGCTATGTTGAAAATTTGTAAAAATTTCCTAAAATGACTGCTTTACAAGCATGTGTTGCAGAGTTCCTCGCTTTTCGTAAGGTTCGCAAATTTTAATATTTTCACTCCAGATTTTCAACATTGCCATTTTACCACACACCTCCTTATGAGCAGTACAGCTGTCATTTTTCACTCTCACCCACAACGTAGTCTCGCCATGTAGCGCATTAATGGCGCAGTCGGTGTGCAAAATCAATGTATGGGACAAATTAAGAAAATCACAGTGACACTGATCATGAGCAGAGGTGTTAAAATGGCTATGTTGAAAATTTGGGCAAAAGTCCCCAAATGACTGTTTTAGGAGCGCATTACGGTAGTTCCTACACACGCTGGCAAGTTTATGAATTTGTAATATTTGCACACCAGATTTTAACAGTGCCATTTTACCGCACTTCCTTATGAGCAGTACAGCTACCATTTTTCACATCTCGCCCAAAATTTGTTTCCGCACATGTAGCGCATAATGGTACAGTCGTAAAGTAAAACAATGTTTGGGACAGATTAAGAAAATCACAGTGACACTGGTCATGAGCAGAGGTCTTAAAATGGCTATGTTGAAAATTTGGTGACAAAACTTCATAAAATGACTGTGTTATGAGTGAGCATCTAGCAGTTTCCACGCACTGTAAGTTCATGAATTTGTAATATTTTCAGTCCAGATTTTCACCAGTGGCATTTTCCACACCTCCTTATGAATAGTACGGCTGTCATTTTCCATGACATGGTCGAAATGTGTTCTACACTTTCAGCGCAGAAATGCGTGGTCGCTGTGGGAAATCATTGTTCAGGACAGATAAAGAAAATCACACTGACACTGTTCATGATCGGAGGTCCCAAATGCCTGTGTTAACAATCTGCTGTAAAAAATCCCCAAACTAGTTACATTACGGGTGTGCGTTGCACAGTTTCTATGCACGCGGACTTCACCAGTTTTTAAGATTTTCACACCAGATTTTCAACATTGACATTTTTTACACCTCCCCATGAACAGTACCGCTGTCATTTTTCGCATCCTGTTGGAATGTGTTTTGCACCTGTGGTGCAAATGCCAGTAGTCACTGTGCAAAAGCAGTTTTCGCTAACAAACTGATATTGCCACTGTTCATGAGGTGGGGTCACAAAAAACCATGTTGAAAATTTGGAGTGAAAATACCAATGAATGCCTGAGGCGTTAGGGTTTCTGACCATAACGCCCCCACCCTGTAGAGAATGACAGGCATCAGGGGTGTGACTTGGGATTCTTGCCTGTAATGCCCATACCATTCCACCCCCACCCACACCCTGCAGCCAGTGAGAGGCATCAAGATGTGCCTTGGACTCTTCGCCCAAACGTACCCCATTCTCCTATATCGCACCCATCTCACTGTGCAGCTCTGTAACTTCTACACTACCAATGCCAATGCCAGCAAGCAAACATTCGGCATTGACAAATGCTTGTTGGATGTGCATTGACTTGGTTTTGGAAGGAGATAGGACACACCAGTGACACTCACACATCCATCCACCAATGCACATCCACACATGCAGCAAGACCCAGTCACCAACACACCCAGTGACACTCACACATCCATCCACCAATGCACAGCCACACACAAGCAAGACCCAGCATCACCAACACATCCACTTGCACTAAATAGACACTACAGTGAGTGCTTCAGCAGAGTGAGTGCGGTTTATGCTGCATGCTAAGCAGGGATTTATTTAACTCTAAAATTGATTAGCGTTTTGCTCATAAAACTGCTAAATCTTTGTGAAAATGCATAGTTTTGCCTCACTGTGTTTAACGAACACAGCACTTCTAGAAAATCTATATAAATACTTTCTGTACAGTTAGCATAGTCCCAAGAAAAAACTGCTAATCAATTATTTAAAACTCTGCTAAACCAACGTTTCCTTATGGATTTGACAGGAAAATAAAATGTAGACAATCAGCGTTACTGTACATTGCAGGAGGGGTACGTTACCAATTGGTGGGTCTGGGGAGAGGGGACATCACTGGCAGGTGGGGGAGGCAAAGCAGAGGACGAGGTAGCAGAGGTGGAAATCATGGAGAGAGAGAGAGAGAGAGAGTGAGGGAGACATCGGGTCCCGTAAGACAGACAAAGCACAGGGATGGATAAATGACATCCCAGAGTGCTGAAGGAACTGGCGGATGTCCTGGCAAAACCCCTGGCAGACCTGTTCAGCATCGGTCTGAGGACGGGTGGGTGGGTGCCCCAGGACTGGAAGGTGTGCATATAGTGCCTATCCACAAGGGGAGCAAGGGAGGTGGCAGGAACTACAGGCCCATCAGCCTAACATCAGTGGTGGGCAAGGTGATGGAGTACATTGTCAAGGAGAGACTAAGGTGGGCACCTGGAAAGTGGGGTGCCTGGATGACAGACAGCATGGATTTGTCCTGGAGAAATCATGTGAGACAAACCTTGTGGAGCTCGATGACTTGGTGACAAGTGCCCTGGACCTGGGTAGACCAGTGGACGTCCTCTTTCTTGACTTCAGCAAGGCGTTTGACTCTGTTCCTCATGGGGGCCTGTTGGATAACTGGGAGAAATAGGGTGGAGAACCAGATAAACAGATGGATAGGAAATTGGCTTGCAGGCCAGACCCAGAGGGTCGTGGTTGGTGGGATACTATCATCCCCAAGGAGGGTCATTAGCGGGGTCCCTCAGGGATCGGTCCTTGGACTACTCCTGGTCAGCGCCACATCTCTGACATAAGGAAGAGTATCAGGAGTGAGATGAGTCTCTTTGTGGATGACTCAAAACTGGGGCGGTGGTACTCCACTGTATAACTGCTTGGTGAGGCTGCACTCTAGTACTGCATGCAGTTTTGGAGGCAACATTTAAAGAGGGACATTGAACTCCTGGAGAGGGTCCAGAGGAGGGCAACCAAAATGATTTGGGGCTTGGGGACAGGACCGATGGGAGAGGCTTGAAGAGTAAATGTGTACATTGGAAGAGAGAAGGGACCGGGGACATGATAGAGGTCTTCAGGTACATGAAGGGGTAAATAGGGGATGATCAGTTAGGGTGTGCTGAACGAAGGAGGAGGGCAACTAGAGGGCATGGATGGAAGCTGGGGGAGATTCAGGGAGAAAGAAGGAGGTGCTACTTCACTGGGAGGTGGTGGAGCCATGGAATGCACTGCCCCGGGAGCTGGTGGAGGCAGACAAGGTGGAGGGTTAAAGAGGGGGTGATAGGTACAGGGAAGGGTTCTGGAAGCAAATCCAATGCAGCGAGAATATCCAGGACTGGGATGGGAGAATCCAGAGAGGACAGGGGAGCAGCAAGGTCAGCACCGGGTGGGGGCTGACCAAACGAGCAGACATGAAAAACTGTTGCTCTATTCTGCATGCTTGTAGTCACTAATCTCATGGCAATAAATAGGGTAATTGTAGAGGACACTTCCGCTGTTGGAGCCGGGGAACACCAGGATACCTCTCAACTGTCCAGGATTTTCAGGGACATCCCTGATTTTGCCTCCAAATTTTACTCTGTCCCTCCTACAAATTGTGTTTCCATGACCAAACAGTGGAGGTTGTAAGCACAAAATAATGTCAAACATTAATGTTACAGAGTTGTTCTTCCTTATAAAATGCATTTTACACTAGCCTCTTATTCTACCAGCTTTCAGAATGGATATCCCTAATTTTGAAGATGCGTCCCTGATTTTGGTCCCTTGTCCCTGATTGTTTTAAGCCTTGTCCCTGATTTATGAGGCAGGAGGTTGAGAGGTATAGGACACACAGAATAATGTTTGATAGGTGGATGCTGAGGAAGGCAACATGAAGGCAGTACGTCACGGATACAGTAGTGGAGAATGGCAGTGCAAGACCAGGAACGGGTGGCTGCTACTATGGTGGGTGAGTTATTTATGGCTGTGATAGGTGTAGGCAGAGGGTACATACAGGAGCCACATTTGGTAAGAGGGGTCAAGGGTGGTTGGGGCAACAGAAGGTGACCAGCATATGTAGTGACCCATAGTCAGACTTGCAAGACCATAGCACACATTCAGGGCTTTATAGTATGTTTACATGTACACACAAGTTCAGACTGCCTATGGTGGTCCTCATCACACAACGTGCTGTGTAGTTAGCAAGTTGTCGACTGAGCAAATTTGTACTATACATGGTACCAGGCATATCTGAATGACAAGCTATATCCCATATTTGCAATGGCAAGCTACACTTTGTTTGCATCATATAATGACATATGCCATGAGTGATACATCAGTGTGCACGCAGACCCACTAATAGTTCAGGCATTTCGATTTGTTGCACATAATGTCACACTTTGTTTGTGTCCCATTAAAGCATGTGCCATGATATACATATGCACTCCAACACAAAACAGAGTGTGTCCTTTGCACACACAAACACACAAGTAGTTTCCTTGAGGTAAATATTATACTGTGGGCAGTGGGGTCCAAATTAGACATCTGAAAACTTTGACTTCAGTGAAACAACAGTGAGAACCAAAACACATGAAAGGAAAGGTAAAGCAGGGTCGGCAATAACATTTTGTATTGTGCTGTCTATGATTCAGTGTTGTGCTGTTATAAAATTTGAGTGTAGAAATGTAGAAAACAAGCCACATTCAGAGTAGGAAGGTACTCATTGAGTTAAAAATTGTTGTCAGTTGCCTGCTTCACACACAATGGCCACATAGAAAAATGAGATGTAACTGTAGAGCATTCATACCTATTTAGTTGCATCAAATGATTTTCAGCTGTGGACTACAAATAACATTGTAAGACTGAGACAAGTCAGTGTAATGCCAGTTGAATATCAATTGCGCCTTCATCCTAGTCTAGCCAGACAAGTGAAGAGAAACAGCTATGTGATCACTGTAATGGCAAATGCAACCACAAAGTAAATGTGAAAGCTTTGAAGGGACAAAGGAAAAGTTTCCTTTTGATAGATTCAAGTGACCAAACCCTACAACATGTTACTAGATGAGGTGATAACAGCATGGTGCCCAAAAAGAAAAAGATGCTTTAGTGATGCAGAGTTCAGAAGTAGTAGCAGTCCCATTGAGAACATTTATAACTGCAGACCACTCATACCCGTTTAGTAGCATCAAAAGAATTTCAGTTATGGACTACTAAATACCTTTGTCAGACTGAGACAAGTAAGTGTACTGCAAAGATCAGAAGAAATAGATGAACAATCTCTTCTACAAAGGCAAAGCAGAAAGAGTGACAACATTTAGTGGTATCTCAGTCTAGGAGCACTATTGACATAACAAACTGTGTAAGGTGTGTGTGTGTGTGTGTGTGTGTGTGGGTGTGTGGGTGTGTAAGGGTGTGTGTGTGTGGGGGGTTCAAGGAACAAGCACAAGGAGTGGAAGATGGCAGTGGATGAGCCAGCCTGGACATGATACATGTGGAGCAAAATGAGTTCCCATGGTCATGGCCAGTGCACAGCACAATGGAACTGTAGTGACTGCATTCATTAGTGACATCACACACACACACACACACACACACACACACACACACTGAAGTCGGCTGTTGGCCACCTAGGATCTGAATCTTATCCATTAGGTAGTGAAATGGGCAGACTAGGTGGGTCAAGCGGTTGTTATCTGATGTCAACTTCTATGTTTCTACATGGCTCCAGGGCAGATAGCCCACAGAGCTGCAAACATAGTGACGACAGAGGCAAAGAGCAGACATAGGTACATTTGCTACAAGTAGGTCAATTTCAGGAAGGGCATGACTAACGCCCATTGTGAGATGGAAACAAGGCATTGTATTTTGGGTTGAATGGCAAGTATCAAGGGTGTATTCAAGCCGAGGATAGAATTCTCACCCTATAAGGCTTGCCACCCATATTTTAAAATGAAAATTTTTTCTTACCAAAATGATTGTCGATCTCATTCTTGAATCTGCTCATGGTGGTACTATTAACAAGTTCTTTCTGTAAGTTATTCCAAACTCCAACTACTCTGCAACTATACCATTGTTTCCAAAATTATGCTCCCATGCTTGTTGGTAAAGTTGTTTCTTATGCTTTCTTGTACTAATTCTACCAAGGTTTTTCATAAGTCCCATTTCCTCCATTAAATCCAGATCATTCATGTTTTTATATAGGAAGCACAGATCTCCCTTAGTCTGCGATAGAATAAAGAATAAAGATTAAGGCTGACATGTCTATCGTGATAACTTTTATTTGTTAATCCTTTTATTTGCTTAGTTAACTTTCTCTGAACCCCTTCTATTGATAGGATGTCTTCCCTATTTTGAGGTAACCAAACTTGAATGCAATATTCCAGGTGAGGCCTCACTAATGCACTATAGAGAGGAATCAACACCTTCCTATCCCTACTTGCTATGTGTTTGAGTATACAGTTAAGGTTTTGGATTGCCTTCCTAAGTTGGAACCTACAATGTGATCTAAATTTCAAGTCATTCGTAACTGTAATCCCCAGATCCTTTCCTCTTTACTACCCCCAGGGTGATATTATCCAATTGATATATTTCTTCCTTATTGTTCTTACCAAAGTGCATAACCTTGCATTTAGTTTTGTTTAATACTAAATTATTTGAGTTGGTCCATTCATATATTGTATCCAAGGCATGTTGTGGATAGCTTTTTGTTCAGCATCATTAACGACTAGGCCCAGCCTACAGTCATCTGCAAATTTATACATCCAAATGTTATTATCTCTAATTTTTAGTGAAGTGATGTACATATTGAATAAACTGGGACCCAACACTGAGCCCTGAGGGACCTCACTGGTAATAGGAACCCAAGCAGAGTATTCCCCATTGATGACTACTCTCTGCCTTCTATCTTGGATCCAGTTCGAGACCCATTTACAGATATTACCAGACAAATTAATGCCTTCCAGAACTGTCAGTAATTCCTTATGAGGTAGTTTATTGAATGCTTTAGCTAAATCAAGGAAAATTACGTCCACAGAATTTCCCACATCCATCTCCCTACTCACTTTTTCATAAAAATATAGTAAGTTAGTCTGGCATGATCTATTTTTGTGACTCTGTGTTGTATGGGATCAATTAAATCCTGTCTCTCCAGATGTTCTATTAGGATTTCTTTAATTAATCCTCCATTATCTTTCCTAATGTTGAAGTCAGGCTAATGGGTCTAAAGTTTTCAGGTGAAGTTCTGGGTCCTTTTTAGGATAGGCACAATGTTAGCTAATTTCCAATCCTTAGGGACCAATCCCATGTCAATAGATACTTGGAAGATATAAGTTATTGGCTGTACCAACTCTTCTGCCAATTCCTTCAGAATCCTAGGCTGCATTCCATCCGGACCGGGATTTATTAACATCAAGACTAGCTAGTTGTTTATGTATAGTATTAGGGTTTAATATTATTGTACCAGGTACAGTATGCCTTACATACTTGTCTGGCTAAACAAGAGCAAAGGCAAAGTTGTTTGATGTGAGGAGAGGAGAAATTCAAATGGCGATGCTAAGGCACCTTCACAGACTTTTAGACAGCTCCCAAGCAGTCATACTATGTAAAACTTCCTGATGAGGTGAAAACAGCTTGGTGCTGAACAACACATGGTCTATTGTGTCACAGATCAGACATAACTGCAGGATCATTTAGAAACCTTTACAGTAATCAATAGATGTTCAGCAATAGTCTCACAAAACCCATTGTGAGATGGCGACAAGGCATAGTATTTGTTTGTTGAATGGGAACATTGACTTGCTTCCTTGTTTGGATGTAGAAGTGGAAAACAAAAGCTGTGTGATCCTGTCGCAATGCAGGTGAATGTAAATGTAATGACTGAAGCTGCTTCTTCATTACATTGCCTGTCATGAAAGTTCAAAAGCAGGCCACTGGAGTAGGATAATGCTTATCACCAAGCCTCCCCAGTGTCCCTGAGTAGTACAAATGTGTACAAGCTGCACTATAGTACTGGACGCACACATAGTACACTGCTCATCACTGAGCTTGTCATGGGCAGTGCCTCATGCAATGTTAGTGTGTAGCCCACTGAGGTAGAATGCCATAAAATAAAGGGACTAAGCACAGGGAAAATGTTACACTCATGACCAGCATTCTTCACCTTTGAAAATAATCATACATAATGATTGCATGGAGTCAATGAACTAGTGATAGAGTTTATGATCACTACATGCTATGTCATATCCTCTGATACCAGGTCCCCCCACCCAAAATAAATATGGCAACATTTTTCATTTCATTTCGTTGGTGGAACACGAAATACATAGTGTGAGTGCAGTAAAGGAACAATATAATTACTTTGAAGTCACAACTATTTTCTTCACACGCACCTCCACATGTAGAGGATTTGGCAACAAAAGGTGATCTTGTAACACAGAAATCATAACACTGAACAACTTAGTAAGTCAACATCTGTTGAAAGAGACCTATTATACCTGTTCTGGATCCACGTTATGGTGATCAGGCAGGGAATAATGAAGATAGTAGTGACGCAATGTATCTTATTCAACAGTCATATGAAGACTCAGAACTGGAGTTTACGAGCACTCAAAGCTATCTGACATCCACTGCCCACCCCATCCCCAATCCACACATTTGGGTTTTACAGAATCCAATTCAATTAGTGATGGGAAAAAAATAACAACCTTTGCGTGATGTCATCCGACAGGGTAAACCATGACATCATCTAATAAAGACAACATTGGTAATAGCACACTCCATGTATTTTAGATCATTATTATTCTGAAAAGTGGTGCCATTCAATAAAAAGCTACTGACCGGAATAGCACAGAACTAATTTTAATGGTGCAGGATCAATGTATAGCATAAAAGATGAAGAGATAATAAGAGATGATGACAATACCACCTCCCAAAGCATCAAAATCCCAAGACATGAAATGGCTCTGATTATCAATGCTGTGATGTTCAACTAGCATGCCATAAACAGAAATCACAAAAAAAAAATGAAATTAGTAGTATCACCGGCAAGGAAACCATATTCACCAGTTATAGTAATCTCTCAATTGATGGCATAAACTACACATTGCCATGTAGCGCTTTCCGACATTGGTGGGTCTCGAATTACTGCAGACCAAAGATGCATCAAACATGACAGTATTGCCACCATCACGCCCCAAAATAAAGAGCACTATAGGATTCATCTAACTTGCTATTCAGGTGATGGTTATCTGAAATAGATGCCCCAAGTAAGATAGGCGTCAAGAGCACACTTTATTTTTATGGTTGGGGTGTAGGTGGGTAACAATACTATGGCTGAGACATGAGAGAGCAGGTATCTAAAATTAAAACATGAAGCTACATGCCAGTGGTATGTGGCCAATATATACCAACACTAGCTGCATGATAGACATGAATTGACACAGCAGCACTCTCATAGTCTTTGCTGAATATATCCTCGTGGAAAGAAAGGTGCAACACGCTGCTGTCTCCCAAAATAAACCGGTGGGTTATTAACAAGTATTCATGGTATGATAGCCCATGAGTCTAAACACACTCATTTGATTGAAGAATCATAGCACTGTATGCTGTTTCATACCCTTTGACACAACCCCCCAACCCGAAAAAATATCTGGCAACATTTTTCGTTCATTCGCTTGTGTAAAATGAAAACATATTGCACATCCAATGCACACCCCATCCCCCAATCCACACACACACAACTCTAACTGGCAGTATATTTTGTTTCATTTTGTGCATCGAAACACCCTCATAATGGAGTTTATGAGCACTACATGCTCTGCCCATTTCATATACTATGACACCAAGCTCCCTCCAAAACAAATCTGGCAACAATTTTCATTTCATTCATGGAAAACGAAAAACATATCTCACATCCACTGCCCACCCCATCCCCCAATCCACACACACACACACAACTCTAACTGGCAATATAATTTGTTTCATTTTGTTTGTGCTAAACAAAATATACAATATGGGTGATGTGAACGAACAATTACACAACTGTGAAGTCTCTAGTATTGTCTTCACATGCAACGACTGCTGTTCATGGTTTGGCAGGTAAAAGACAATCCCACACCATGCAAAACATATGCCATGTCGAATTTGTAAGTGACATATTATACCTGTTCAGGATCCATGTTTTGGTAAGCAGGTAGGCAGGCAAAGGTGAAGACAGTAGTGTGGCAAAGTTGGACAAGTAATGCACTACAACTCCACCCGCGGAAAGAAATACTTGGAAGAGTGGGACATGAAAACAGCACTCCAAAGACAGGACAAGAAATTGATGACCAGGTGCGTAAAGCCAGCACCTACAGCATACCAATCGGCAGCGTGCATGAGCACGCTTTGGCACTTGCAACCTGAAACCCAGCTCCAGAGATGTGAGAATTTTATAGCTTATTTTTGACTTTACACATAAATATCGATGTTTACACAACATGGACTTCTTGAATGCAACATGCATCGGTGAAAACCAACAACTAGGAAATCAGATTAATGCACAAGAAAACTGGGGAAAAGCTGCAGTGCCCCTTAAGGTTAGCAAGCAATGTGAGAAGGCAGTAGGGAGGGCTGGGGGATACTGGCATATATAGCGAGAGGCATCACCAGCAGAAAAAAGGAAGTTGTTATCCCTCTGTACAGACAGTTGGTGAGACCCCATCTGGAGTACTGTGTCCAGTTCTGGAGACCCCATCTCCACAAGGACATAGACAGGATGGAGGCAGTCCAGAGGAGGGCAACTAAAATGGTGCAGGGTCTGCAAGAGAAGCCATATGAGGAGAGACTAAAGGAGCTTAATATGTATACCCTTGAGGAAAGGGGGCATGATAGAAACTTTTAAGTACCTCAGTGGAATCAACAAAGTCCAAGAGGGTAGCATCTTTCAGAAAAGAGATGTGCAAGAACAAGAGGACACAATTTGAAGATAGAGGGGGATGGCTCAGGGGCAATGTGAGGAAGTATTTTAGATAGATGCATGGAACAGCTTTCCTGAGGAAGTTGTGGGTCTAAAACTGTGGGAGAATTCAAGAATGCATGGGACAGACATAAGGCAATTCTTGTGGGAGGTGGAAGAAATAGGCTGTTGGTTAACTAGGATCTGCAGCTTATCATGTAGGTAGGAAATGAGCAGACTAGGTGGGCCAAGCGGTCCTTATCTGCTGTCAAAGTGTATGTTTCTATGATTCTATGTTTCTACTCCTGTCCACTCAAAATGGGGACTCCAACTGAAGGTCTGTTAGGCACACTTGAATTTCAACCTTCACAACCTCTATTGAAATGTGATACCTGCAGTTAAGGTACAACCTCAGCCAATTTTAAACACTCACCCACCTTCCAGCAAACATTTTCTCCTACTTCTGCCCACTCAAAACGATGTTAGCATCAGATGCAGAGTTCTTACCTTCTCAAATGAATCAAGCCTCTTCTCATTTGATGCCTTGGTCTCATGCATATCCTCAGACATTGCAACCTATATGTGATCTGATGGGACAGGAACATTTCTGATATTTGCAAATACGTACTCATCTTCTTCATAAAAATGACTGAGAGAACCAGTCTGCCAGATCCACCACCACAGCTTCTGTCGCTGCTCATTGGGGCATTTCAGGGTACCAGTTGGGGCCACTTGATCAGTAACGCTCTACAGCTCTGCAAGACCAATTACGGGATTCTGCTAGATCAGTATTGGTAAAATATAACTCTGAACTTGGACTACAGCTGACATATGACATTTGCTTTCATAACTCCCCTAACCCCCAAAAGTGAGGTCCTCCATGAACTAGGGAGGATTTGCATGGAAATGCCGATATAGGTTTTTCAAGACCCTGCAGTCCTGACACAGTTTCTACCATTAGAGTTCAGTAGATGCTAGCATCATTGTGGACGGGCTACAGCTAATCATTCACATTTTCTGGTACTGCCCAGTGCTTCAGCTGTTTTGGCAAGATATAGCCACACCGCTTATGGAGTTATCTTTCTCCAGAGATTAAGTCTTGCCAGCGATGGTGCTCCTATCCCTTCCAAGTGTGGGCTCCCAACTGAGTAGACGCTTCTCTTGCTTGTATATATTTTCTTGCAGCTAAGAAGACAATGACTCACTTTTGGATGCAAGTAACCTCTCAATGGTAGATAACTGGCATACAACGTTGTTAGAAATTTACTGTATGGAGCACTTACAGCCTCCATCCATGACTGACTGGAGCAGTTCCACACCAGGTGGCAAGGATGGACGCAGTACATTCTTGCATTCGATAACTCTTTCTACCATGCATTTTGCTTGGCCAGACAAGTGCTGAGGGGCCTCTTGTGTCTCTGGGACGTAGTGAATTTCTTACTAGCTGCCAGGTCAGGCAGCAAAGGTAATTTATAATGGGTTTTATTTGACTGCCTCACTCTGTGTAAACTGAACACATACTTCACGTGTCTTCATCTGTGTTTTCTATACTACTGATACATAGATAGAATGTGGTGGCAGATAAGGGTTGCTGGGCCCACTCAGTCTGCCCAATTGTCTTTATTTTTATAATATTAATATTTTAATACCCTCTATCTCACCCCCACAATTCCTTTATGCCTATCCCGGCATTTTGAATCTATTTACTGTTTTCACCTCGACTACCTCCTCGGGAAGACTGTTCCAGGTATCCACCACCTTTTCTGTGAAAAAGAATTCTCACATCCTTTCTGAATCCTAACTGGGAACAGACTGATTCTTTGACTAAAACTGCAACTATCAGCTGACCCAGTGATGCAACTTCATATTATGCCCCATGTGTTACAACACCTTTTCCTTATTAACCCTGTAAAGTATTTAAAGGTTTTATCATACCCCCCCCGGTGTACATATTTAGCTCCTCATGTCTTTCCTTGTAGAGCGTTTGATGCAGACACAATAATAAAAGTCTATAACCTGTAGGTGCAACCGTGATGTTGACCTTTGATTAACTATGTCTCAATAAAAATCTTAAATATAAAAACGAATCTGTATATCATACATGCAGCACAGTGTATATTTGAATAATCAGGTACATTTGTCAACTTATTCCAAATGCAACACCTTTCAGTTTCTTTTTCTCCAAGCAACTAAATCAGAGAAGGATGGGTATGGAATGAAACTTTGCATGAAACACAATGGAAAGAAATGTACAGACCAACTGAAAAAAATAAACAGTAATTAAATTTTGGAAAGACACATTTTATTTTAGAAACATTTACATGTTTATTGATGTTTGGTGTTTTGCATGCAGTAATGATCTATCGTTGATACATAGATAAAGATGACTCTTTGACCTTGGCACTTTTATTTGTAGCTGGGTGTCTCATTAGTAACAGTTCTGTTTTAAAAGAAGCCCCATATGTCACCACAGAGCAGCTTTCATATCCCCACAAAAAACATTTTAAAACATTAATATAGGACTGAGGGATTTCAAAGTAGATCACCATGGTTAATGAAAAAATACTTTCAAAATATAAAAGATATATATTCATAAACCCCTAGCATATAATACATAAACAGATATGAATAATATTAATTGACAGAATGACTGATAGTGGAAGTCTGCATTTGATTACTCTTTAAAAACTGACAACGAATACATTTTCTGACCAGCCCCCACAGTTGTTTGGTTTATGTTTCCATGTGTTTTTATTAAATCCAAGGCCACTTTATGAATCTTTAAAATTACAGTATTACTATCAAAGCAGGAATGGGCCCCGAGTCTGAATCCAAGCCTGGTGTCTCAACTTGCCACTGCACTTGTGTTGAAGGAGAAACTGTTTCTTCGAGAGTCCTGAGTCTGACTTCCAACACAGCAGTGCACATTTACTAGTGCATTCTTTTAGAGCCTGCCTACAACTGTAAGGCCCCTGACTTTGTATCCCAACACAGGGCGCCAGCACACTGATGCACTGGTATGGATAGTGGAACTTTTATCATTGCAAGGGCCCTTCATTTGAATCCTATCACAGAGGCTCATCACAATACTGGTGGCGGAGATCCTCTCACATGCTAAATGTTCCTGAGTTCAAATCTAAATGCTGCTTTTCAAGCAGGGCTTGGGTCTGACAAAATAGAACACTGGATAGTTATGAAGATGCTGGGCACAATTGACATGCTGACAGCAACATAACTTGGCTGGAAGTGGCAGGGCATGTACTGATGAACTGCAACAAGTTTTAGAGTGCTAGCAGCAGTGGTTGCCATGGGAATGAGAGCTGGGTCATCAGCTCTCCGATTCATAATTATTTTACAGTACATTTCCATCAGTAATTTAACATGCCTGTACCAGTACTACCAAATGTGACTAAACATTTTTGACAGCTGTGAGGCAGTATTAAACACTGTATGAGATTAATGCAGCTGTGTACTCTACTAATATCACAACCCTGAATTGCTTTGCTAAAGATCCTACCTCCTACAACCATGAAATTTATGCTAGTCAGCCAGCCCAGTGGTGCTGAGGGCTGAGGCACCTTTGCCTTACCTTGCGCTATGCCGGCGACCTGGATTCAGGAACAAACTCAGATCGCTGGAGTGCGGGCACGGGGGGGCAGGAGCAGGATTGAGCATTGGCTGTCCTCTCCACAGAGGTTTTTGGAGTTTACCAGGGGTCACACATATGCAATTCCGCCATCAGCAGGATGGAGGTCCGGTGGTAGCATCGCCAGTAATGGAGTAACTGGTGGTGGGTGGGGCGTCCCATAAGTGCGTGACGTGCATGTGCCTCCACATGTGTGCATCACGTCAGGGATGCGAGGCTGGGATTGGGACAAAATGACAAAAAAGCAATTAAAATGCATGTGGGAGAAAAAGATTTCATGCTAATCTGTTCATTGCCTGTCAACTAAATGCGTCTAAAACAAAGTTTTTTAAATCTTTGGCTTCTATTATATGTGTTTGAGAAGCAAAATTTTAAGTAAAATGATTAGAGTTTTCTATTATCCATGTCAGCTTTCTGACTGAAAAGCCCTGTATGGGTTGTTATGTACCTCAGACGTAGTGGCTAGAGGTTAAATGACTAGAGGAGACATCAGTTATTGCTGTGTGCACCAATTCCCAGCTAAATGCTCTGACTGGGAACAGACTGATTCCTTCAGGAAAACTGCAAACTATCGGCTGACCCAGTGATGCAGTGGAGTGCATTTGCTGTGACCTAGGAGACTGAGGTTCCTGTACTAGCCCAGGAGTCCTAGTCTGCAGCTGGTCATGATGGCTGAGGGGGGAAGGGCATGGGGCACAAAAAGTGGTAAAACTGCAGTACTCCCATAGCAAACTGACACCAGGATGGTGTGTGCCGGAACCAGACAACCCTAGGGTTGGATCTGAGTGTTAAACATTGAGGACCAAAACAAGCCAGGATAAGTCCATAGAAAGACACATTATTGGGTGTTAGGCCTATCTTACTTATATATTTTGTTTTCCCCGTGCCCAAAGCAGTAGTATTTCAATTACAGGTATCATTCAGTGTGTCACATAGCACAAATCAACAAGCCAGGTCCAAAGTTTGCAGTGGAACATCAGTACATATTAGCACTTCATCTTCCTGCACAGAGTAGATTCAATGAAGGGGCAGGTGAGGGTGCTGAGCTGTCGTTCTCAGTTCAGGGCTTAACTGCTTTGCCCATGTTTTCATGACCTTCATTTATACTGTGGGTGTTGTACTGCTACTTGAAAGATTCCTGGTGCGGGGGAACAGCATAGTCCTCTCTCGATCGGCAAATGCCTGTACTGTAGGACAAAAATAATAGGAAAGAATAAATGAAGTTATAAAACACATTTGTTGAAGTCACTCTATTGCTGTTTAGTTTGGGCATTATGACCACTTGCCAGAATATGCCAGTTTCATGTAGGTAACGCTAGATATCAGCAGGGCTTATCATGACACAGACCTGTTGTACTAGTTTTGTTAGTTTTTGTTTCATGTTTTTGAAGTGAAACATTCAGTGCTAGTGAAAGATGAGGCTGAGTGGTTTTTCAGTTATAATGCTATCCCAGTATATCATTACCACTTAAAATAAATATTTCAGGATTCATTTTAAAATCTCAAGAATCCAAGTGCATGTATCATTGCAAGATATCTGTACTTCTTTAGATTATGATAACGATGAAGGCACTCAAATTCATCTTGCATTTCACAGTGTACCCAAGGTGTGAAGCTATTCCATGATAACACACAATCTTATGAGTTAATTGTATTGCCACTGTCCAGTGGGAATAAAGAAGCAATATTTGCTAATAAATTACAGAAAACATACAGTTGGATTCACTGTCCACCAATCAAATTCAGGCACATGGGCCCACGCCAATGGTCTAGCGGCAGCATGTGACACTGCCGCAAGTGACACAAGTTCAGCTGCAAGCTCAGGTTGCCATGTCAGGGCAGGCCAGATCACAAGCAGCTGCCACTTGGCAGTGCACTGTGACTGGAAGGGATAACTTAGGCGCCTTGTGCAGTGGTGACCCGGCAATGGGCACGGGAGCATGCTTCCTCTGCAGGATGTCACGGCATCAGCCAAGGCTGTCAGAAGGCTCTGCCATGCCAGAGGAGAAAGGAGGACAGGGGAGAAAAACGGGGCAAAATACCACGTACTATCTGTATGGTGGCTTGGGTTCCCTTGACTCCCCTGGGTCCTAGTACCTGCTGGCACAGAATCTAGTCTGCATTCATTTAAGTACAGGGTGTCACCATTGACGATACCCTACCATATGTTCAGCATATAGACATGGCGGTCAAAGCTGTTAACTCAAGCTCATAGTCTTTTATATAGGCATTGGAAATACCTCACTCCAAATGCCCTCCATCCCTCTGTCACTAGCTCAATCTTATCCATCATTGACTATGAGCTGGTGGCTTATGGATCAACCACAAATACTGCTCTGCAGTGGGAGGCAACAGCACTAAACAAGGCGTGTTGACATGCCACTGGTGCTGACCGACTCACCCACACCTGCTCTCTGTACTCTCAGGTGAACTGGCTGTCACTGGAGCATAGAATAAAATTCCAAACCTGCCTACTCAGCAAGAAGATGGTTCTGGGCTCCACCCCTCTGCATCTCGGACCTCCTCTACCAAATCGACCAAAGTACAGAACCAAGAGTCGGGCATAAGCATGCCTGTACAAGTACTGCCAAAGCCGACCCAAAGTACAGAACCAGGAGTAAGGTGTTAGCATGCCTGTACAAGTACTGCCAAGTCGACCCAAAGTACAGAACCAGGAGTAAGGCATTGTCATACCTGCACAAGTACTGTAAGCTGACTCAAATCACGGAACCAAGTAGGCGTTAGCATGCCTGTACAAATACTGCCAAGCCGACCCAAAGTACAGAACCAACAGTACAGCTTAGCATGCCTTTACAAGTACCTGCCAGCCTCCCTAAAGTACAGAATCAACAGTAAGGCGTTAGCATGCCTGTACAAGTACTGGCAAGCTGACCCAAAGTACAGAATCAGGAGTAAAGATGTTGGCCTACCTGTACATGTACTGCCAAGCCGACCCAAAGTACAGAAACAGGGTAAGGCATTAGCGTGCCTGCACAAGCACTGCAAGCTGACCCAAAGTACAGTACCAGGAGTAAGGCATTGGCATGCCTGTACAAGTACTGGCATAGCCGACCTAAGTACGGAACCAGGAGTAAGGCATTTGCATGCCTGTACAAGTACCGCTGCTTCCACCCAAAGTACAGAACCAGGAGTAAGGTGTTAGCATGCCTGTACAAGTACTGCCAAGTTGACCCAAAGTACAGAACCAGGAGTAAGGCATTGTCATACCTGCACAAGTACTGCCAAGCTGACCCAAAGTATCGGAACCAAGAGTAAGGCATTAGCAGGCCTGTACAAATACTGCCAAGCTGACCCAAAGTACAGAACCAACAGTGAGGCATTAGCATGCCTACTACAAGTGCCTGCCAAGCCGACCAAGTACAGAACCAACAGTGAGCATTAGCATGCCTGTACAAGTACTGCTAAGCCGGACAAAGTACAGAACCAGAGTAAGATTGCATGCCTGTACAAGTACTCTCAGTCGACCTAAAGTACAGGAACCAGGAGTAAGGCATTTGCATGCCTGTACAAGTACTGCCAAGCCGACCCAAATTACAGGACCAGGAGTAAGGCATTAGCATTCCTGTACAAGTACTGGCAAGCTGACCCAAAGTACAGAATCAGGAGTAAGGTGTTGGCCTACCTGTACATGTACTGCCAAGCCGACCCAAAGTACAGAAACAGGAGTAAGGCATTAGCTGCCTGCACAAGCACCGCCAAGCTGATCAAAGTACAGTACCAGGAGTAAGGCATTGGCATGCCTGTACAAGTACTGCCAAGCCAACCCTAAAGTACAGGAACCAGGAGTAAGGCATTTGCATGCCTGTACAAGTACTATAAGCCGACCCAAATTACAGGACCAGGAGTAGGGCATTAGCATGCCTGTACAAGTACTGCAAGCCGACCCAAAGTACAGAATCAGGAGTAAGGTGTTGTAGCATACCTGTACATGTACTGCAAGCTGACCCAATACAGAAGTAAGGCATTAGCGTGCCTGCATAAGCACTGCCAAGCTGACCCAAAGTACAGAAACAGGAGTAAGGCGTTGGCATGCCTGTACAAGTACTGTAAGCTGACCCAAAGTACAGAACCATGAGTAATGCGTTAGCATACCTGTACAAGTACTGCGATGCCGACCCAAAGTACAGAACCAGGAGTAATGTGTTAGAATGCTGGTACAAGTACTGCTAAGTCGACCCAAAGTACAGAACCAGGAGTAAGGTATTGGCATGCCTGTACAAGTACTGCCAAGCTGACCTAAATTACAGGACCAGGAGTAAGGCATTAGCATGCCGATACAAGTACTGGCAAGCCGACCCAAAGTACGGAATCAGGAGTAAGGAGTTGGCCTACCTGTACACAGGCACTGGAGCTGGACCCAAAGCAGAAACAGGAGTAAGGCATTAGCGTGCCTATACAAGCACCGCTAAGCCGACCCAAAGTACAGTACCAGGAGAAGGCTGGCATGCCTGTACAAGTACTGCAAGCTGACCCAAAGTACAGAACAAGGAGTAAGGCATTACATACCTGTACAAGATACTGCCATGCCGACCCAAAGTACAGAACCAGGAGTAAGGCGTTAGCATGCCTTTACAAATACTGCCAAGCAGACTCAAAGTACAGAACCAGGAGTAAGCGTTAGTATGCCTGTACAAGTACTGCCATGCCGACCCAAAGTACAGAACCAGGGTAAGGCGTTAGCATGCCTTTACAAATACTACCAAGCGATTCAAAGTACAGAACCAGGAGTAAGGCGTTAGCAGGACTGTACAAGTACTGCCATGCCGACCAAAGTACAGAACCAGGAGTAAGGCGTTAGCATGCCTGTACAAGTACTGCCAAACCGACCCAAAGTACAGAACTAGGAGTAAGGCGTTGGCATGCCTGTACAAGTACTGCAAGCCAACCCAAAGTACGGAACCAGGAGTAAGGAGTTAGCATGCCTATACAAGTACTGCCAAGCCGACCCAAAGTACAGAACCAGGAGTAAGATGTTAGCATACCTGTACAAGTACTACCAAGCTGACCCAAAGTACAGAATCTGAAGTAAGGCATTATCATGCCTGTACAAGTACTTCCAACCAACCAAGTGCAGGAACCTGGAGTAAGGTAGCATACCTGTACAAGTACTGCCAAGCCAACCCAAAGTACGGAACCAGGAGTAAGGCATTAGCATGCCTGTACAAGTACTGCAAGCCATCAAAGTACGGAACCAGGAGTAAGGCGTTGGCATACCTGTACAAGTACTACCAAGCTGACCCAAACTATGGAACCAGGAGTAAGGAGTTAGCATGCCTGTACAAGTACTGCCAAGCCAACCCAAAGTACAGAACCAGGAGTAAGGCGTTAGCATGCCTTTACAAGTACTGCCAAGCCGACTCAAAGTACAGAACCAGGAGTAAGACATTAGCATGCCTGTATAAGTACTGCCATGCCGACCCAAAGTACAGAACCAGGAGTAAGGCGTTAGAATGCGTGCACAAGTACTGCCAAGCCAATCCAAAGTACAGAACCAGGAGTAAGGCATTAGCATACCTGTACAAGTACTGCCAAGCCGACCCAAAGTACAGAACCAGGAGTAAGGTTAGCATGCCTGTACAAGTACTGCCAAGCGACCCAAAGTACAGAACCAGGAGTAAGGCAGTTAGCATGCCTGTACAAGTACTGCCAAGCCGACCTAAAAGTACAGGAACCAGGAGTAAGGCATTTGCATGCCTGTACAAGTACTGCCAAGCAAACTCAAAGTACAGAACCAGGAGTAGGCGTTAGCATGACTGTACAAGTACTGTATGCCGACCCAAAGTACAGAACCAGGAGTAAGGCGTTAGCATGCCTGTACAAGTACTGCCAAGCCGACCCAAAGTACAGAACCAGGAGGCGTTAGCATGCCTGTACAAGTACTGTCATGCTGACCCAAAGTACAGAACCAGGGTGAGGCGTTAGCATGCCTTTACAAATACTGCCAAGCCGACTCAAAGTACAGAACCTGGAGTAAGGCGTTAGCATGCCTGTACAAGTCACCAAGCCAACCCAAAGACGGAACCAGGAGTAAGGAGTTAGCATGCCTGTACAAGTACTGCCAAGCCGACCCAAAGTACAGAACCAGGAGTAAGGTGTTAGCATACCTGTACAAGTACTACCAAGCTGACCCAAAGATCGGAATCTGAAGTAAGGCATTACCATGCCTGTACAAGTAATTCAAAGCCAACCCAAGTACGGAACCTGGAGTAAGGGTAAGCATACCTGTACAAGTACTGCCAAGCCAACCCAAAGTACAGAACCAGGAGTAAGGAGTTAGCATGCCTGTACAAGTACTGCCAAGCTGACCAAAGTACGGAACCAGGAGTAAGGGTTAGCATGCCTGTACAAGTACTGCCAAGCCGACCCAAAGTACAGAATTAGGAGTAAGGAGTTAGCATGCCTGTGCAAGTACTGCCAAGCCAACCCAAAAGTGCGGAACCAGGAGTAAGGAGTTAGCATGCCTGTACAAGTACTGCCAAGCCGACCCAAAGTACAGAACCAGGAGTAAGGCATTAGCATGCCTGTACAAGTACTACTAAGCCAACCCAAAGTACCGGAATCTGGAGTAAGGCATTATCATGCCTGTACAAGTATGCCAAACCAACCCAAAATTGAAAACCGGAGTAAGGAGTTAGCATACCTGTACAAGTACTGCCAAGCTGACCCAAAGTACAGAACAAGGAGTAAGGAGTTAGCATGCCTGTACAAGTACTGCCATCGGCAAAAGTCACGGAACCAGGAGTAAGGCATCGGCATACCTGTACAAGTACTGCAAGCCGACCTAAAGTACAGAACCTGGGTAGGCATTATCATGCCTGTACAAGTACTGCCAAGCCAACCCAAAGTACGGAACCTGGAGTAAGGCAGTATCATGCCTGTACAAGCACTGCCAAGCTGACCCAAAGTACAGAACCAGGAGTAGGCGTTGACATGCCTGTACAAGTACTGCCAAGCCAACCCAAAGTACGGAACCAGGAGTAAGGTGTTAGCATGCCTGTGCAAGTACTGCCAAGCCAACCTCAAAGTATGGAACCAGGAGTAGGCGTTAGCATGCCTGTACAAGTACTACCAAGCCGACCCAAAGTACGGAATCTGGAGTAGGCATTATCATGCCTGTACAAGTACTGCCAAACCAACACAAAGTACGAAACCCGAGTAAGGAGTTAGCATACCTGTACAAGTACTGCCAAGTCAACCTAAAGTACAGAACCTGGAGTAAGGCATTATCATGCCTGTACAAGTACTGCCAAGCCAACCCAAAGTCTGGAACCTGGAGTAAGGCATTATCATGCCTGTACAAGCACATCAGCTGACCCAAAGTACAGAACCAGGAGTAAGGCTTTGACATACCTGTACAAGTACTGCCAAGCCAACCCAAATGCGGAACCAGGAGTAAGGTGTTAGCATGCCTGTGCAAGTACTGCCAAGCCAACCCAAAGTACGGAACCAGGAGTAAGGAGTTAGCATGCCTGTACAAGTACTGCCAAGCTGACCCAAAGTACAGAACAAGGAGTAAGGCATTATCATGCCTGTACAAGTACTGAAAGCTAACCCAAAGAATGGAACCAGGAGTAAGGTGTTAGCATGCCTGTACAAGTACTGCCAAGCTGACCCAAAGTATGGAACCAGGAGTAAGGTGTTAGCATGCCTGTACAAGTACTGCCAAGCCGACCCAAAAGTCACGGAACCAGGAGTAAGGCATTATCATGCCTGTACAAGTACTGCCAAGCTGACTCAAAGTACAGAACCTGGAATAAGGCATTATCATGCCTGTACAAGTACTACCAAAGCCAACCCAAAAGCAGGAATCAGGGTAAGGTGTTAGCATGCCTGTACAAGTACTGCCAAATGTGACTCAACATATTTTAGACAGCTGTGTGGTGGTAATGGGTGCACTTGCTGTCCCTTTCTGTAGAACCGCATATGGGCAGCGGGCCTTCATGTATTGAGCCCTTCTGTGGCTCATTGAGTGCCTCGAAATCTCATAAGGAACTACAAGCTTGCTAGTCTCTAAGTCTGAACTTAAAAACAACTCCTCTCAGAAATGCTTGTGACTGTCCTAGTTGCATCTAAGATGGCTCTTGCCCCATAAACACTCCTCAAAGATGTCTCTGCACTTGCCTACATTGTCCACCCTCAATTTTTCACTCTAAGCAGCTTATATTGTCCACCTCTCAACCACACCTCCCCATGCACACCCACCACAGTCCCCACCTCCTTACCTGTCCTCGCAGACCACACTCTCATACCTTCCAGACCCCCTCCTCTCTCTCCCTTCCCCTTAACTTCTTGTAATCACCCATCACTTTTGGCCCACTTCACCTTCTGTTGTCAGCTACCCTCAGGCTTTCTCCAACCTTTCTTACTGTTTCCACTTGCCACCCCCCGTTTCTGTTTGACAAAGTCTTTCTATCAGTCTGCTAACCTTTCCCTCACCTCCTCGCAGACCACATCTTATACTTGTTCCTCTTAGGTTATCACCTGTCCTGATTTTCACAGGACAGTCCTGATTTGGGCAGCTGTGTCCTGAAATAAAAACATGAAAAATACGAAATGTCCTGATTTTACAGTAGGAAAAATATTTTCTAACTTTCCACTAAATGTTCTAGAAAACCACAACAGCTTAACTAAAATACCTTAAAATGATAAAAAAACAATAGAAGCAACTAAGAAACTACAATACTTAGCCTTAATTCTGATTATATAGAAAACAAGTCTGCTGCATCTGTGAGGGTTAGGTACTGTCCTGCGAAAATCATATTTCAGTAAAAATGTCCCACTTTGGGCTTCTTAAAAGGTGGCAACCCTACTTCCTCTCCCTCTCCCTCTCCCTCCTCCCCAACTTTTTGTAACCACCCATCACCATTAGCCCCTACCACTTTCTGTTGCCACGTACCTCATGCTTTCTCCAGCCTTCCCACTGTTTCACATCCCACCCCAACTTTCTTTTGACAAAGTTTTCTACCAGACTGCTAACCTTCTCCTCACCTCTACCCTGCTCCTCCCACCTGCCCCTGGTTCTTCCTTGAACCTGTCTACTCTCCCCACTGCCAAGGATCAATGTCACTGTAACTATCTCCCTCGTTAATTGTTATTGTTGCACCTCAGTGAACTGTTTGTTTGTTTATCATGTGCTGTATATTAGGTATTTTCAACTATTTGTTTTATTCTCTGTCATGGAACCTTTGTAAATGAGCTTCAGCTCAAAGGCTGTTCGAATAATTAATAAATAAATACACATAAGTGGACTGCTTGGGGGATAGGCCTCCCTGGACCCATGCCACAGAGTGGAATCTGTGGGAGAAGCTGACATGGTAGCAGGACCTGGGGGTGGGGTCAGTTGGCCTGTACATGGTATGGCAATGGGACCAAGGCACATCCCTGACGAACATGGCCAGAGATGAAAACACTCTACAAAAAGTCAGAACCATGAAGCAACCACAACTGTATTGCTTTCAAACTGAACCTTTTCAAATTTCTAATGTAATTCTTGAATGTTTTATGTTTTGGTTTGGAACCTCTACATGGCATGGGATCATGGATAAGACAAGAACTGAAGAGGATGAGAAGGTTACATGAAGGACCTACCATGAATAGATCAGCGTGGCCACAAGGAGAGCCAACAGGATCGCCAGCAAGGAAATGAGAATGGAGGTGACAACAACCATCCCACCTGTCCGCTTTCCAGGCCAGGTATCAATATTTTGCCATGCGCTTGCTGTGGAACAAACAAGATAATGTTAAGAACATGGGGACTGCAAGAGATGCTGTAACTAGTGTGATTAAAAATCAGGTGAAACAGTGGAACATGACAAATAGTAGGAACACAAAGCATTAATTACAAGTTGCCTTTTTCCCCTCATCTTAATTTCACTGCCTTTCTCCCTAGCCCAAACGTCTGGTAATAAACTAGCGCAAGCTGGCACTGTGCCATAACAGCATTTGTAACAGCACCGATTTTAAACTGCAAATTGGTGATATAATTCTATCCTACTTTGACATAGAAACATAGAAACTGATCGCAGACAATGGCTGCTTGGCCCATCCAGTCTGCCTTTTTGTTGTGATTGCTTTCATGGATCCTTCTAGGTCTCTGGCACTTTCTCTTCCATCCCTTTCCTGTCCCTTATTATTCCCTGGTGCCTATCCCAGGCCTTTCTGAATCCCACCACTGTTTTGATTTTGACCTTGACTTCCAACAGGTATCATTTGTTCAAGTCCCTTTGGTTCATCTAATTCCAAATAGATCGCAATTCATGGCAAATGCATTTTGAATGGAAGAACCAATGGGAACTGAATAACCTACTGGAACTCAGGGTAAGATTGGAAATACATTATTAGTTTGTGGTTTAAAACCTGTGCTGCAAAAACACCACCATAGCATGGTACCATGTTTCACAGACTGAGGCCCAGATATTCAAAAGGGTTGCGCGTAGGCTCAACAGTGCTGCGCCATGCACAACCCACTGATCGCCCGGTCGCGATATTTAACGGAAAAGTGCGCCTGCACAAATCTCGAGTGTGCCGGGTGCATCAGTAATGTATGCAGGCACAGGTGGGGGCGTGCCCATGCATAAACTGCACAGCCCGATATTCAGCCCGAGTAGTGAGAGTTATGCAGGCACAGCCCCTACCTGCGCCTGCACAAAGTTGAGCCGAAAAAAGGAACAAGTAAAGGACTACCCAGAGGTGAGTTGCCACATTGCAGGGTGCAACACAGCAGCTGCCACCTGTGGTGGCCTTCCACTGTTCCTGCCACTACCTGGCGCCCCATGCCCCGATCACGGGCAGAAGTGTAACCCCACTCCCGAGTAACCCAGTCGCAGGCAGAAGTGTACCCCCACCCCGGTAGCCGATACGTGGGCAGAACAGTATTCCCCCCACCCCAGTAGAGCGATCACGGGCAAACAGTATTCCCGCCCACCCGAGTAGCCCGACTGGGGTGGGCAGTGTACCCCCACCTTCAGCCCGACTGCAGGCAGAATAGTATTTCCCACCCTCCAGTAGCTCGGGACTGCAAAACAGTATTCCCTACCTCTGAGTAGCCCGATCGCTGGCAGAACAGTATTCCCCCACCCCCGAGTAGCCCGAGTCTGTGACCCTTAGTAAGGAGGCGAAGTAGAGTGGTTCCTCTTAAACCAGCTTGGACAGGGAGAGAGTGCTAGTGGAGGAAAGGAAATCAGCTTCCCACAGTTGACTAGAGACTCCTGACGCTTGGCAAGGGCAAGGAGGAGGAAATGGGACAGTAGTTTCTGTGACAGGAATGGTCACCGCCTTTGTAGAGGGTAGCATCTTGGCAAATTTCCAGGCTGCAGGGACAATGCCTGAGGAAAGGAAAAGATTAAGCAAGGTATGTAAGGGGAGAACTATGGCAGGGGTGGAGATATGAAGGAGCTTGGGGTCGATGCCATCACAGCTATGCTTAGCTAGTTTTAATGACAAAAGAGCATGGTAGACCTCCTGCTGAGAGATTGGGGAGTGGTAGCTGCAGCTGCTAGGGAAGTGCAGAGTTGGGGGATTGAGTGGGCCTTGTGGGGAGGCTGGAAAGAGAACAAGAGATAAAGTATTTGTTTAGGGTTTCAGCTACCAAGGAGGAGTCAGAGATTTGGGAGCCATCAATTGAGAGAACTGGGTGGTAGACTAAGTGGGGGTGGTACATGAGAGAGAGTGAATGGTTTTCCAGAAATTTGAGGGACAGCTGTGGTTAAAGTGGAGGAGGTCCTTAAAATAGGCTGCCTTAGCTGTCTGGACAGCCTTTGTACTGGAGGTCAGCCTGGGTCAGGAGGATTTCAAGTAGATCACACAGTTTTCACTGAGCAATTAAGCTTGTGCTGATCCAGGGATGGTGGGTACATTTATCCTCGCTTTTTAGGTATGCATGTGTATTCCAGACTCTGGTGAAGTTCCTGGTGAAAGAGCTAAGGGCTATGTCTACGCTTGATAGCAGAGAACACAGGGGACCAGTTGGCTCTGAAAAGATCTTGTAGAAGGAGTTAGAGTTGAGTGATCTAAGAGAGTGATGCCATATGTAAACTGGCCTGGGGAGGGGAGAAACAGAAATAAAGGCATTAGAACCAGGGATAACATCTTCATACAATGAAGGTGCAGATAAAATGACGAAACTCTTACATGTTAGATATATAATATCATTTGCTTCTACATAACTAGTATTACCACTCCCTCCACACATATCCAAAGAGGAATCAATAAAAACAGAACCAAAACAACTCCCATTCCAAACCCACCAGTCCACAGTGCTTGTCATCCAGTCCACAAGTGGAATATTTATTTATTTATTTAGCTTTTGTTTACTGGATAAGTACACTAGACAAGTATTATGCCTATTTTCAGGAACGACCCAGGAGAATACAACATGAGGAACAACAGTCAAGGAGACATGGCAAAGAGTACAGTTTTTGTCACAATAAACAAACGTGGAAATACATCATTTGATGCTAGGGTAAACATATAGTAGTAAGCACATTTCAGATTATACACTCTAGACTAGCTAGTTCAACTGACAGGTATATATAGGTCATCATACATAGGAGTGGAGCATAGCTCAAGGACTGGATTGAGTCATAATATAACTTATAACATTGTAGTATACACCCCTAGACTAGTTGGATGGCGGACAGGTATATACAGCTCATCACATTTTCTAATATGCACATGTTAGACAGAAACAGAAACACTTGGTAGTACAAGTTTCTGTCAAGTGACCAAGGTGCAATATGTCATGGTTAGCCTATGACTATGGAGCAATAATGGGTGTAAAATGCCCAAGGCTTTCTAGGCAGAAGTAGTCAGACGTCATTGATGCAGTGGGGAAATATCTCCAGGAATTCAATGGAGACACCCTGGGGAGGGTCAGACAAAACAATTTGACACTTTACTCTAGGGAGGTTTGGGGCAGTCACACTCTGATACTAGTTTTAGGAAACCCCACAGGAATTTCAAAAACTCAGATAGGAGGGCAGCTTGGATATCCACAAGCAGCGAATTCCAGAGTCTGGGCACACTTATGGCAAAGTCCCGATCCCCATGAGGGTCGGGTAGGAGGGACTTTGAGCATCCCTGATGTGAGAGACCTAAGTTGGTAGGCAGTGGGATTCAGTTTAGACAGAAGCCGGACCAGCCCCTGAGGTGCTAGTTCTGATCACTTTCCCAGAGAGGCATCCCAAACAAAAATCAAGGTATCTAGCTGGTGAGAGCCAGCAGTTTCTCATATAGCTCACAGCGGTGGGTGAGTGGGGGCAGCAAAACAAAATGACAAATGTTATTGTAAGCAGTGTACCACCGGGTGAGATGTGTCTTTGGAGAGCGAGCAAATAGGTGCAGCCCATAGCTGAGAGGAGGGAAGGAGCACACCCTTCACTAGGGCAAGCCTGGCTGCCGGTGTGGTTATACTTAGCCCTATAGGCCAGACCCAATTGCAGTTTGCCGCCTGCAGATGTTAAGGATATGATTACCCATGTCAAGTTGGGGTCAAGTGTTACCCCAGATATTTGATGGAGCTCACCATGGGTAGTGAGGATCCATCTGCGCTGGTGACATGTAGCGTCATTCTGCATCTGGGTGTTCTCTTCTGGTCTTGATGAGAACGTTGTCCAGATTTTTTTCTTCTAGTTTACCAGCCTCCATAGGGTTGGAGTACATGTAAACCTGACCACCATAATCAATTTTAAGACAGAAGGGAAGCAGCATTTAGTGGTTAATGCAAAGCTCACACAGTGCTGCCTGAGCACCGTCAAACCCATTTTGCCTATGATGCTAAAACTGAGATCTGGGAAAAAGTACTTTTTGGTCACAATGACAAACACCTTCGATACCCTTTCTGCTTGAAGCATTCTGTCTTGTTCCTTCTCCTCACTCCCAGTTACCAACAACAACTATGTAAGCTGCCTCAGAATTTGTAACCTGCCACCTGGATGTAATCCAGTACACTCTTCAAAGCAAAAGAGGTGTCAACTGAGATAAAATGCCCCTTAGCCAAGTCTGAAAGTTAGGGTCATCTCCTTCAACACCCTCAGGTAATCTCATTACACATATATTATACACCCATGCCATATTTTCAAGATACTCAATGCATGCCTTAAAGTCCTATTTTATTTCAGAATCCCATTTGTATCCATCAGCGCCTTCTCAGTAATGTTTGTGAATCCTCAGTTGAACTTTGCACCTTATCAAATTTAGCCTCCAGTGAAGCAGTGCAGGCATTGAAGCTTCCACTCTGCCATCAAGTCTTTGCATCTTGGCCAAAACCATTTACATAGATGGCTCCAATCCAGTCACTGCTGCCAGGCGTCATTTCAGCAAAATCATAGGGGTAGCAAGGTGGGTGGGCATGATGTGGTCGGGGCCACGGTGTGGATGGGGGGCCAGAGAGGTGGCATTTGTCAATATGACATAGAGCTAGTGACCAAGTAATTTAAAAATGGGTATGAAATGGATAGTAAAGTCTGAATATAAATATGAAATGGGTCATTACAGATGTTGATTCAAATTAATAGCTAGTTTTCATCAAATTATGGCATCATCAGTATAATGAAAGTCCCATTCCTCAGCCGTACAAATATTAAACAATATTATAATGTATGGGTAGTCTTATTACCCACTGAAATCAAACAGATTACAACCTTGTAATCCCACTGTTGTGATGTCAGAATGATATAAACCTATCTCATCTATGTCGAGCAGTGGGTTTACAAAACGGAATGCCAGTGTTATTCAGTATTCACACCCAGAATGTGATTATAATGTATGGTAAGTGCCTATTAACCACCATAATCAGCAGTCACACAACTTTTTATGCACTGTTTAGAATTTTAAAAGTTGTTGACCACACTTCAGAACTTCCAAATAGTGGCATAGCAAAAAGAATGCACCAGAGTTCCATAATTCTCTACATAGAATGCAAACAGTGTTTTTGACCATACGCTATAAAAGATGATGTCTGGGGATCAGGTGACAATCACGCTGAAATCACCTCTCGTGGTTGCTAGGGCTACAGTAAACCTCTCGAGCTGCGCTCTCAAGGTTTACCATGTTGCCCTAGCAACCACTCGAAGGTGATTACAGCGCATATTCACCCATCCCCAGCCATTATCCTCTATGTTAGTCTCAGTACAGTATTCAAATAACATTCCAATTGTCACAGTTTACTGTTACTGAGGTCTAGCAATCACTGTGTCAGATAGAGATTTTAACTCTGGTTCCTTTCTATCACAGTGCAGTGGCAGGTTGCCTTGCAGGTGTGAGTTTTGGAGATGCCTGGAGGACATGAGGAGTATTATTTTACAGAAAGGGTGGTGGAACCATGGAGCAGTCTACCTGCCAAGGTGGTGGGTGCTAAAACCATTACTGGATTCAAGCAAGGTTGGGACAAAGTGAAGGGTATAATGGTTACTCAAGGCAACAGATACTAAGAGGGGAATAGCGGGTGGATAGAGAGGGCTAGGGCCCTGGGTGGACATTAGGTTATGGGATTAGATAGGGAACCATAGGCAGAATGGATTGCCAGTAGTCTTTTTCTGCCATCATTGTCTATAGTAGAACAATCAGCCATCTCCGCTACTTACCTCCTCTCATCCCTGTGAGGTAGCCATTATTGTTAACAGCTGCTCTGTGATGAAAAGGAGGCAAGAAGACTGAGGGTGAGCCACATTTTGCTCCAGAACCTGGGCCTAAAATGCACCATTTCACACATTAAGTATGTCGAAATGCATTTCTGGCAAAAACTATGGGATGAAATTTTTGCCGACTAACAAGTAATGCTGCTTTAATGAATTTATTTTGTTGGTGCCTTGCCGAAATAAAGAAGTAAGAGTCCCAGAATTTGTTTTGTCTTTTGTTCTTTATATTCTTTTCTTGCTGTGATGTGAGTGTTGCAGTTTGAGTGATACAGGTTAAAACCATCTTCACAGTGTTTTCATGTAGTTTTCATTCAGTGCAGACTTTGTGAAAGGGGTTTGATGAGGTAACTTTATTTTCTGGTTCTCTGTTTAAAAATCAAGACTTCAGAGGACACATCAGTTAAAATAATGTTCAGTTTGTTTCATGTGGGCATGAGTAAGCTTTAGTGCAGACAGTTTTACCATGCAGCAGTGACAGCGGACACGGAGACATCCCTGACAAGCGACAGCGCATTGCTAGGTGTCAGCAGCGGTGTCAGGGATGCCTCAGGTATTTCCATCGAGGGGCTATGTCCCCAACCCCCATGTGGGGCGCCACACCACCCAGTCTCTAGGATTCCAACTCCACGTCAGAGTTGGACGGGGACACCTGAAAGGCAGTCCCTGGCCGTGCAGAGACCACCACAGCGCATGCGGATTTTGCCCAAATCCTGTCACTGTGATGGTCTTCGCTGTTGGGAGTCACTGCAGTGATGGTATACCCTTCTTTAAATGCTACACTCACTCCTGCACTCCATGTACCCCAGGGTTCCACATCTGCAAGGTCACCCAGTACTTCCAGTACTCCTCAGACTCTCTCTCATCCCTCCATTTCTCTTGATTGTTTCTCCATCCCCATCCCCATCCTCCGAACCAGACACACCAGTCCGCTCCCAAGACCCACTCCCACAGTTCTGTCCTCCCATGACCCCTGCTATCCCATTGTGTCCATATTCACAGGTAAGCTATCATTACCACTGTACTGCCCTCTCCCCGTGCTCCTGTATCCTTGGTACCAAACACACCAGTCAGCCCCACTCCCACAGCTCTGCTCTATCCCCATGTCCATCATGACTCCCAGTCTGGACAGGCCAGTCAGTCCCCTCTCCCCATATGCCTTCTGCTGTCCCAGTGTCTGCATTTGCAAGTAAGCATGCACCCCACAGCAGTGTCTCTTGTAAATGGTCCAAACCAACTCCCTCTGTCAGAGGCTTACCACCTTTAAGAAGCAAGCAAAAGGAATGAAAGCAGTTTTTTCCCTTTGTTGTTTGTTGCTTACCTCACTGCTTGTACTGTTCTTGTTCTCCTTCAATCCAGGCATCTCCAGATCTCATCTGACCATCTCTGTCCTGTCTCAGACCAGTCCCGTCTCCATGTCTCCAACTCCTCTGAGGCGCTCCGTGGCCCACGCTCCTACTGCTCCAGTCCTGTCCTCTCCGCTCCTCTCCTCCTCTCTCTGTCCTAGACTGCACCGGTACGATACCTGGCTGCCGACCGATCGATGAAAAATAAAACCCAATCCGACACCAGCCCCTCCTCCTAGACCCACTTTCCTGGTGCCTCAGCTCGTCGTCTTCTAGCTAGACTTCAAACCTACTACTTTCCGCTGCCTGGCCCGCCTCCAAGGGATACCCTGTCTGCTGTGCTTGCCTCGTCCACCACCGTAAAGCGTCATGACTAGTCCTGCCCACTGGCCTCCCTAGCCAATCAGCGGTAGTACTAACCCATCTCAGTGCACACTGGGACTCTGAGACTTGGAGTTTTGGAGGGAGGCAAACACTGTCTCGACTCTTCAGGAGCAATCTGGCAAAAAAGTTTTTTTTTTTAGTCGTCTGACCAGCGGTGGCCAATGGTCAAGCAGTGTCCATAAGCCATGGCAGCAGGGTCGCAAGTTCCTGTCATAGGGGTCACAAGGTTTTCATTGGGGTCGCGAATGCAACCCCTGGTGATTCTAAATGACGCTCCTGACTGCTGCTGCCACCACTGGATGCGTACTAGCAGGCCTGGGCTTCAGGGCCCAACTCTGGCCCTCTCCCTGCACTGCTTTCTTCGGTTTCACCACAGTGACTTACATCACAAAAATCCAGAAAGGAAGTAGAATCCTCCACATGGTGATTGTCAGCTATGCCAGGTTTGAAAAGTTGTGATTAAGTAAGCAATAATCCATGACAGGGTGTGGGGTTATAGGCATTTAATCCACACCTGGGGTGTGCTGTGAGGCATGAAGCTGCATACCAAGTGTCCTCACAGTACCCCAGGCATGGATTAAATGCCTATAACCCCACATCCTGAGTGAGTTATTGCACTTATAACATGGGTTACCTCCCATACTGCAAAACCCCTAAAAATAATTTTTCCCTCTTTTTGCTGGTTAGAAACAATATTATCCTTCTGCCGTACAAAGTAGTCCCTTACAAATAATGTCTATTGTTTGTGTTTCTATATGCTAAAGGTTAACTGTCCTGTTTTACTATTCTTTTATGCTTACTGGACTATTATATAGTGCCACACTTTAATATGGTGTTCTAGAAAGATATCAGTGTCTGAAGATGGGTTATTCACTGTGACTTACAGGTGTAAATTAAACAGCTTCTGTACTACATAGCTTCTGTCTCCTTTATGCTTCCACTAGAGTGACTGCTACTCGCATATGCCATGAATATTACTGTGCAAATAGTTACCTGTGCTGCTCTGTACAGGAATATTGGTGTTTGCAAGATTTTGTGTTGATTTGATTACATTTCCACTATGCCCTCTATGAGTAGACACTGCTATCGTCTGTAGCCAAACCAGAGACAGAGAGAATATGAGAGGTCAATGGTTCACTGACTTACACTTTTACAGCAGTGGTCTGCTGAAGCTTGATAATATACGGACATTACTACATTTGTAACCTTCTGCACAACATGATAAACGAGACCGATAATTTTTTATATGAAGACTATGTGCCTGTATATTGCACAACAGTGTGGTGGCCAACACCCATGTTTATTTTCCTTGGTATGCTGTTACTACACTTTCACTTGCTACACATACATTCATTACTGGTCACTGCAATACTTGCACTTTTTCACTGTGCCACCTATTCCACAACTATAGTATGTGATGTACTGTTACCTTTCTCACCATCGCTCGCTCGACGTCTGTATGGCTCTGAAGGTGTAACAGCAGGACAGTTATTCCAGTGCTGCACAAATCAGATAGGAACACTGGCCAAATAAAGGACCAAAAATAATAAATTTATTTCACACAATTGTCTGACAAAATATCAAGGAGCTTTACAAAACATTAAAATAAGAATGATAAGATCCATAAATACAGTATAAAACAATAATAATAACCTGACAGGATTCATTCATTCAGTGCCGTGAAAGGTCTGGCACCATAAAAAGTATTTAATGCCTGTTTGAAGTATCCCACTGTCATGCACTCCTGCAGTCAACAGGTAGAGAATTCCAAGGGTGGGAGGCAGACGTACATGAAAGCACGGGCCCCAGAAGATTTCAAAGACACCCTCGAGATCGGTAGCAACCCCTCATCAGCTGAACAGAGCTGTTGCTCTGGCAATAGAGGAACCAAGCTCTTTCAAGTAGTCAGGGCCAAGTCCGTGTAGGGCTTTATATGTCAGTAAACCAACTTTAAAGGTGATCCACCACTGAATCAGCAGCCAGTGCAGACTCGCAGCACAGGGGAGTGATATGAGATATTTAGGAACCCCGTCAACAATCGTGCTGCTGCATTCTGCACCTAGCTGCAAGCAGCAGATATTAACCCCAGGAAGCCCTAAGTACAGGAATTGCAATAATCAAGGTGCGAGGTCACAAAGGCGTGGACCAGTGTCGGAAGATCTGTGGACAGAACAAGGTGCTTGATCCTGGTGATGTTCCTAAGATGGTAAAGGAAGACTTGATGACTGCCGACACTTGAGATCGTAAGGTCAGCCCATCGTAAAGCACCACCCGAGGTCCTGCATCCATTCAGAGGTAAGGATCTGGCGCCCCTAGATAAATTCCATAGGGCTGACCAGTCCTCAACCTCTCTATCCGTGACCCTGCTCCACAACCATCACCTCAGTCTTTCCCGCGCTCAGCTTTAGCCAGCTCTAATTCATCCAGTCCTGGATTTCAGCAAGGCAGTTGTTAAATACCGAGAGAGCACTATCCTGGTCGGTGTGAAAGACAGATAGAGCTGGGTATCATCAGCATAGCAGTGAAACCTCAGCCCATACCATTTACAATGTCTCGAGGGGCAGCATATACACTGCAAACAGCATGGGGAAAGCACTGAGTCCTGAGGCACCCACATGACAGAGAATGGGTCAGAGGAGGAAAATAAAAAACATGACTCTCTGAGTTCTGCCAGTGAGGAAAGATATAAACCATCTGAGGACCATATGTGTCAGGCCACAGATGGACCTCAAATGCCCAAGCAGTACCACAGTGTCAAAAGCTGAAGAGAGATCAAGGAGCACCAAGATGGAACAGCTTCTCCGATCTCTCAGCATCAGGAGATCATTGAGCATCCAAACCAGAGCAATCTTGGTACTATGCCTCTTTCGAAAACTGGACTGAGAGGTTCATAGATGTTATGGATGGTCAAGTGGTTCTCCAGTTGTACCGCCACTACTTTCTCAATAACCTTCCCTATAAAGGGAGGTTAGAGATTGGTCTGTAGTTGGACAGAGAGTCAGGGTCCAAAGCTTTCTTCAGGAGATGGTACCACCACCTCTTCAGGAGCTTGAGAACTCACCCGAATCAAGGGATCACCAGACTATCTGAACCAGGACCAGGCTGATGATATCACAACATCCCATAATCAGGGAGGTTGGGCCCGGATCAAACTACAGCACGTGGGGTGCATACTCTGGATAATCTGCATAACATCTGTGAACTCCGGCAGGTCACAGGAACTCCAGGAAAAAGCAGGTGAGGTGACCAGGCACTGATCAACAGCATCCCCACAGAATGAGTCAAGAGGATCTCAGACCTGATGTGGCCACTTTATTCTCAAAGAATCGAGCAAGCTCCCGCACTCCACTTGCAAGAAAGGTCTCCAGAGCTGCAGACAGGTTGGGTTGCGCAACCTGTGCACAGTTCGAAGAGCTGAGCTGGTCGGTTCTGAGCGGCAGCAATCTCCCAGACAGGAATTCTGCCTTTTTACGGAGATCGCTGATTGGTAGGTCTGATGACGCTCTACCAATCTAAGGTGGTCAACCTCCAGGGCGAATTTCTGCCAACGCCGCTCTAACCTATATCTTAGTCGCCACAACTCCCTCAAGGACCTATCAAACCAGGGAGCTCAAGGCAAGAGGGAGAGGATGAACAAGGACAGGAGCAATCAGGTCCAGGGCTGCAGAAATGGCCTTATTATAGGCCAAAACCAAGGCCTCTGGACTCGAGATGCCACGGAAACTCTGAGAGGTCAATTACCACTGCCAGACCTTCAGGACTCACCTCCCGTAAAGGGCAGTAACTGACCATCTCCACAGGGGCAGGCCTATGAAGGGGGTGCAAAGTTGAACCTCACAGTGTAGTGATCGAACCATCTGACAGGTTCCACCCCAAGTTGGAGGCCCCAATCCCAAGAGGAAAACCAAATCAATGGAGTGATCATGCTGATGGGTGGCAGAGGTAACAATCTGTGTGAAGCCCAGTGATGTCATCAACTGAAGGAAGTGCTGTCCAAATTGTGAGAGTTCATCATCGACCCAGGCATTAAAGTTGCCCAGAACCATCAATCTGGGTGACTCCAGCGCCATGTCGATGATGAAGTCCGCTACTTCCTGCTGGAATCACTTCTCATTCCCTGGTGGATGGTAGACAAGAGCTATCCTACAACCCACACCTGCCACCATGGTACACTCAAAAGATTCATCCTCCTCAACTGGTACACTCATGAGGCCCAACTCAGCCTTGAAACAGACTGCTACCCCCACAGTCCAATCTCGAGTGGTGAATCACTAGTACCCAGCTGGAATTGCAGCTTCCAATATGGGGCCAGCATTACCATACAGACAGGTCTCGGTGATGCAAGCCAGATCAGTTGTTCCAATAAGATCTGCAATAATTGCAGTCTTATTCTGCTGAATCTGGCAGTGCATAACACTGCTCTAGTTGGACGAGTTTGAGGCTGCCCCACCACTTGCTCAACAAAAGTGGTGGTGCCCTTGGATATGGAGACTAGACATGGCGCACCACATTCCAGACTCCATTTCACCCCAGGGATCTCTTCCTGAGACCCTAACCTGATGTGAGAGACCCATTCATTAGTCCTCTGATGTCCACCCCCCACCACCACCCCACGAACAATACTCAGCGCCCGACAGCACTGGTAAGTTGACAGCATCAACAGAGGGGGGAAAATGGTTGGAGGAACAGAGAGCAGAGGACTAATAGCGCACAACCGGGAGGAAGGCTCTACACATCATACAAGCTAATCAAACCAGATTACACAACACCCAGCACCACCCAGAAAAACACCCTGAACAGTAAATAAAGATTATCCAAACTAAACCAAAAAAAATAAATAAATAAAATAAATGAAAACCTTCCCAAACAAATAAAACACAATAAAATAAAAACCTAACCGTACACACGTGGATACTTTAATCCAATACCAGCACATGGAAAACATAAAAAGTAATAACAGTGGATAAAACCAGATAATAATAAAAGATCTCCTGCAGTCCCCTCACTGGAATGCAGACAAAATGTAAATCCCCCATCCCAGGTCCTCTCCACAGCCTGAATGGGAGAAGTCGAGAGCACTCTGGCTGCCCAAAATTAAAAAGATCAGAGTCTGCTACTGTCAGTTGTGGACATATTTATGGATTTCTACTCTAGTGCTGCTGTAACACAACATGATGCTGCTGCATATCTACTGCTTATAGCTTCTGCTGTCCAGCACTAGTAGCAGCTGCAGCTGCACTGTGCATTCCCAACTCTCTATCACCACTGGATGTCACAAATATGTCAGCGCCACACTGTTCAAGTGTCATTCTTTGCACTTTGCCGCTTCATTGACACCATTCTCTATTGCCTACTCCTGTGAAATACATCGAGACAAAAGGACAACAGCTCAGGATGACTTGGGACTCCTCACCACCGCTGCAGCCGACCACATGTCATTACATCTCCGCTTCTGGACTTAGCTGAAGAAGTTTGCATGGCATGCATTTACATGGCAAGACCTTTTGTAACTGTTCAGGAGACAGCTTCTGTTTTAGGAAACTTTAGTTGCAGCCACTGCTCAGCATTTGTATCTCCCAAAGGGGAGCGCATAAAAGGAAATGAGAGACCAGTGGCCTCGATAAGAAACTTTACAAATGGCTACTGCTTAGAATTGAGGCACACTTTTCAGATCTCTCCACTCTGTGTAAAGAGGTTCTCTGAGAAGCAAAAACACAACCTGACAGTAAACCATGGATTAAATAGGGAATTTAATCCATGCCCACCTGACACATTCTCACCAATTAGAAACACTTGCTAAGGTAACCCATGGTATAAATAGTTATAATTCTGAAAGATCCTGTAGAGCTCTCGCTCAATGTACGTTCACAGCATGGCAGTTGGCTCCTCCTCAGCTCTTTCTTTTAATAAATTAATGTTTTTATTCCATCTAATTCGAGTGCTTACTGTGCAGTGGTGTGCACCTGTCCACCCAATTCAAGAAACAGTCAGCCTTAGGAAATTATTTCCCAAGGCAATTATTTTGTAATACATGGATTTTCTATTTTCCCTAGGGCAACAGTTTTTGTTCTTTTTTCAATTGTTTATCCAGGAATGTCACACTAAGCTGAAAGCTTGTTTACAGGTGTGACCTGGGAGCACAGGGAAGTTAAGTGACTTGCTCAGGGTCGCCACAGTACAGTGGGAGCTGTGGCATTCAAACCTAGGTCTCAGATTTGCAGCTCAGACCTTTAAACCACTGTACTGCCTCCTCAAACAGTGGAATTCAAATCCTGCAATACCGTCACTGTAACACACTTTACATCACATGAAGGCTTTGGTGGTGCTCTGCTCTCTTTACTGGTGCACAAAGTAACAAGAAAAACATACATAAAACTCTGTGGCTGAAATGGCCATAATGTAGGCTCACCTACACCCTCCATAGTCCTATCTGTTCCCATTATGCCCTTCTGGTATATAGGGTAAGCACGCCAAACACGCCCCTTTAAATGCCAAAAAGTCCACAGTGATGCATATAGGGAATAAGAACCCCAGGATAGAGTACTGATGTGTGGGTAAGACTTAGCACTACTTCTGAAGAACAGGGACCTAGAGTTGTCAACAGTGACTGCCTCAAACAATCCAGTCAATGCAACAAGTCTTATAATAAGGCAAATAGGATGCTAAGATGTATCGGGAGGAGTACTGACAACAGGAGAAAAGTAATATTACCACTTTATAGATCTATGGTGAGGCATTCCAGAAGCACCTGTTCCTGTCCTAAATGTTTAAGCACTGCCTATAATCTATTGGAGAGAATTTTTGCTAACATCTTGTAGTCTTGGTTAAAGACTGACATTGGCCTACAGTTTGTGCAATTTGTCAGGTCCTTCCTTTCTTAGGGATAAGCGAAATATAGGCTTTGGATATGGCAGAGGGAAGTAAGCCTTTATCCCAAGGCTCTTGAAATTTTATGAGAAGAACCGGGAAGATGTGTGTGTTTAGTAACTTATAAACCTCACCTGTGATACCATCGGGTCCAGGAGCTTTCCCATTTGAGAATGAGTGTATAACTGATGATACTTTAGTAAAATGTTTTGCTCTATTCAACATTTCAGATGCTTGATATGAGATGTGTGGGAGCTTGACTTTGGGAAATATTTAGTATCTTGTCTGCTGCAGCTTAATTTAGATCGGTAGATGGAATGATAGTATTCAAGAAATGCTTTGTTAATTTCTTTGTTAGTCCATACCACATGCCCTGTTTTATTCTGAATCCCCAATATCATATTACTGGTCTGATGTTTTTAAGCCTGTAAGCTAGCAATTTGCTAACCCTCCCTAACTCCCAATATGCTTGTCTTGTGCAAAAAGTGCATATTCAACCCTTTGTGTGTATATCTGATTAATATATCTAAGTCTTGTCATTCGGTTCAGTAATTCAGGCTTATGATTTACATTTCATTTAAATGACAGTTCAGTTTTTTCAGGTTGGTTTTCTTGTTCAGCTAATACCTGTTTTGTCTTTTCCTTTGTTGCTGTGGAATAACTAACTCTTAGATATACTGTCAAAGTTTCCTATAAGCTAGATTGCGTAATGTCCCCCATTATCAATTATTCATAAAATTCAGCAATCTCTGTTTGACACCACACCTTAAATTTACTATCATGGAGCAATGACGTGTTGAACTTCCATTGAAATATTTTCTCATCCTTATTATCCAGATGTAGACAGACACTGATTGCTGCTTGATCTGAAATGATTATACTATACATTTCTGCAGAAGAGAGTGCAGTAGTGAGACTGATAAGTAGCATTAATCCATGACAGAGGAGGGCTCTACTGGGGATTAATGCCTGGTCGGGGTTGGTGCATAGGGCCGCAAGCTGAGTGCTTTAAACACTAATCAGGCATTAATCCCTAGTAGAGCCTCCTCTGTAGTGGATTAATGCTCTTGTAACATGGGCAATATGTTGAGGACTTCTGCTACATTTATACATGTAATATATTACAAATACACACACTTTCATTGATTAATAATATATGCTTTTCAATAACAAATGTCTACTAATTGTCTTTTTCTTATACAACCATATTTATTCATATGGTTTTTTTCCAAAAAACACCGTCCTTACATATATAGCACAGATAATTAGTGCTGTGACCATAACATTGTTTTCAATAACTACACATACAAAATGTGGAATTTTGATCAGTTTTCACATGTAGCTGTTTTCTACTACGATTCAAATGGCTAGGTATCTCATTTGCATATTGTTATGCATGCTGGAGTTGGCAATTTCCATGAGATTCATTCATACTTCGCTGATTCTCCATATTTAGTTTGAAAATCTCTGCTCTGGTGGTGCTATGGAGATATCATTATATTTCAAGCTCCTACTTCTACTGCTTATTTTTATGTTACTTACATTCTTTTTTTTTAAACAATTGTTATTGTATCAAAACATAAATGTAAACATAAACAAACAGTATGTTTTCCAAGTAATGCAGCAAACACAACAGCTTACAAGTGTATGATGTACCACACTAAACTTCTAACATATATTGATACAAGGTAATATAAAAACAAGCTAAAAAGTACAATAATGTAACTTCATACATTAACATATCTTTGAAGGGCAATCAAATAAATTGGTATGTAGATATAGAGAGAGAAAAGACAAGAGCAGAAAAAATGGGGGAATATAAAACCAGTAATATATATACAGTAACATATGCAATTTGAGGTTACACTATCATATTCTGCAGAATTTAGCCACGAAAAAGGGTCCCAGGTTGCATCAAATTTATGAACACTTTTGTTGTTACAATGACTTTTAAATTCATTAACAGCAACCTTAGACAATGCTTTAATCCATTTATCCAAATCCAGAGGCTCTTTGTCTTTCCAATGGCATAATATTAATCTTTTAAAACATAAGGATGCCACCATAATCTATCTTTTTCTAATACCAATAGAGATTCTAATATTGTTAAATCTCCTAATATAAATATTCCTGGATCAAAGGAAGATTAACTTGGAGGATGTTTTACAAGCTTCCCAGATTACCCCGGCTGGGATAAGAGGGGACAATCCCACATCATATGAAAATATTTGCTTCCCCAAACCACATCTCCAACAATTACTATCTTGGGAAATGCCCATCTCATGCAGTTTCTCAGGCACATAGTACCAATCATGTAGCAGTTTAAATTGAATCAGACATCCTTGCAAATCTAAGCTAGACTTGTACGCATTATGCCACAAAATGTTCCATGAATCAGCAGGCATGAGGTGTCCAGATTTTCTTCCTGTCTTACTTTGGCTGTAACTGTTAGATCGGACCATCCTTTATTAGGATTGGTATAATTTCCCAGCCCTCCTTTACTATTTGCAATCATGTTTAAATTCTCAAATTCCTTAGACATTGGGATACCCAGGTTAGTACCTATGATAGTCTTTAAAGCATCTCTTATCTGTAAAATGAATAAAACTACATATATGGTAATCTGTATATCGCTTTCAATTCCATAAAAGATCAAAGTATACCTGTATGAGGATTGATTATATCCCCAATACCACTATACCTTTATTTTCCTAAACTGGGTTAACTAGAACTTTACCACTACATTTAAGGTTTGATTTCTCCATAATGGAGTGAGTTGTAAATGTATTGAATTGGGCCAAATGTTTAGGAAAATAAGATACTGAACTGGCGAGCTTTTCATAAACGAATGAGATCCCGCTGAGGACAGAATTATTCCTAAAATCATATGGTGTAGCAAGTGAGGAAAATACTAGACTGTTCATATTAATCCATGTAGGGATATGACTATTAGGAAGGAGCCACTGACATGTTTGTCTAAACAAAAAGCTTGCTGGTATTTTTTAAAATCAGGGAGGCCCATACCCCTTGCTGCCAGTGTTCCTTGTGTTTTGCCAAACTAAGCCTTGCTTTCCTACCTTCCCATAGGAATGACCTAAATAAAGAATCCATGTTCTTAAACCACAGTGGACAGATGTACATAGGAATAATATTCATAAAGTATAATATTTTGGGTGCCAACATCATTTTCAGAGCATTCACTTTGCCCCATAAGGACAAATTAAGTTTGGCCCTTTTTATGCTTAACTCCATATCCTGCAATATAGGCTTCATATTCAAGGCTACTAAAGTATCTAAATTACATGGGATCAGGACCCCAAATAGGTAATACACTCCCCTACTATTTAATATTATTTTCCTGACAAACGATTCTAAGAGATTCCTTATTACCTTTTAAGGGAAGCACTTCTGACTTTGACCAATTAATGGACAGGCCAGACAACTTCCTGAACTCTTCAAGGAGTTCCATAGTATGTTTACGTGATCTACAAGGATTAGATAAGGTGAGAAGTAAATCATCAGCATAAGCAATAACCTTATGTTCCATTTTACCGAACTTCACCCCCATAATATCATTTTGTCGGATTAGACATAACAATGGCTCTATGGCTAGGATGAACAATAAAGGAGAGAGTGGGCAGTCCTGTCTTGTTCCTCTCTCAGTGAGAATTTTGAGAGAGAAGTCTGTTAGTGCAAATTCTCACAGGATCACGGTACATTATTGCCACCCTTGCGATAAAACTTTCACCCAACCCAAAGCTTTTAACACACTATATAAATATTCCCACTCAATTGAATCAAGCTTATGAGCATCCAATGATAACAGTATTTGACTCATCCTGTTTTTAGTAGCCATCCATATTATGGATAAAATTCTTCTAATATTTTCAAATCCCCTCCCTTAATAAAACCAACCTGATCTCTATGTATATGATAGGCTAGAACTTTCTGTAGCCTATTAGCTAGAATTTTAGCCAGACTTTATGGTCAATGTTCAAGAGGGATATCGGACGATAACGAGCAGGGTCAAGGGAATCTTTACCTTTTTCAGTAAGACTGTTATAATTGCTTCAGACATTGTTTGGGGTAATCTTTTTATCTTCTGATTCGGCAAAACTTTTAAGTACCGTAGCAACCTCATCGCTCAAAATTACATATAACTCAGCTGGCAGACCATCACATCCTGGAACCTTAGCTTTAGTTAGATTAGCTATTGCCTCTTTGATCTCTAAAACTGAAATATCTTTATCTAGGTCTTGCTGTTCTGACTCCGAGATTTTTGGCATGTTGGTCTTTGATAAAAACAACCAGTCAAGTCTAGGTTATTGTTGCCTCTACTCCTATACAAATCTTTATAAAAGTAAAAAATACATTGTTAATATCTTTAACATTAGTTAAGGTCCTTCTGTACATGTCCATAATACTTGATATGTTGTTCCTGTTTTGGCTCTGCTTCAGCATGTAGGCCAATGATCTGCCAGCTTTCTCCCTGATTCCCAATAGTTCTGTTGTGTTCTAAACAATGCATATTCAGCTTTCCACGTATGTAATTTCATACCTCAAAAGTATTATTTTTCTCAAAAGGTCCCTGCTATCCCCTTATGTATTATATGCTCCCTTTCCAGTGCCTTTAGCTCTTCCTCCTTTCAAGCTAATACCTTTTCTCTCTTTTTCTTGAAGGATGTGTAACTTAAAATCCTGCCCCTAATATAAGCTTTATAAGCCTCCCATACCATGGCATGAGATGTTCCCCATTATTATTTATTTCAAAGAATTATTTAGTTTCTTTAATGATCCAAGGCTTAAAATCCTTATTAAGAAGAATACAGTTAAATTTCCAATGAACTGTCTTAATGACATTAGGGTCCAAATTTAAAATGACTGAAACAGGAGCATGGTCCGAGATGACAATTGTGCCGATGTCAGCTCTGACCATGCCATAAATAAGTCATTAGACAAAAGGATCATGTCAATCCTACTATAAGTGCCATGCCTATTGGAAAAAAGGAAAAATCGTTCTTGTCTGGGTACATCACCGCCAAGCATCAGATAGGCCAAAACCCTTCATTCTATCTCTTATGATTCTGCTAGCCCTAATGTCTGTTCTATTACCACCTGAATTGCTCCTATCTGTCCAGTGGTCAAGGACCACATTAAAGTTAACCCACCATAAGGTTTTATTAGAAATTATGCTTAGCTCATCAAAACATTTGGTAAAAATGCCGGATTCCCATTAGAGCATATACATTGCCTATGGTGATCTCACGCCATCTAATAAACCTTCTAAAATTTGCCATCTACTATTAGGGTCCATCCTGTGGGATAAAGTAGTAAAGTTGAGTGTTTTCCTAATCAATATACAGTAGCCAATCCTTTTGTTTCTTACTAACTGAATTAGGAACAACATTCCCCAGCCAAGATCTCTGCAACAATAGCCTCTTCCCTAATAAATTAGTTTCTTGTAATAGGACTACATCAGCATTGAGCTTGTGGGGATATGTCAGTACCTTTTTCCTTTTAATAGGTGAACCCAATCCTTTACATTTCAAGAAATACATTTAACAGTAACTTTATTGTTATTCATTGTAAAATGTGGGGCTCGTAACAATGTTTAACAGATACTTTTAGTAGTCCCAGTATATGAGTAACATTTCCAATTATCTAAAACCTCCTGACCCCTAAACCTATACTTAAGAAAAACAGACAAATAATATAAACATTTGTAGACCTCTGCAGTTTAAACTCTCGCTCCCTACATTTAATAATGGCAAATGCACTTATGCCAAAACATGAAAGCCTATACATTCCTACAACCAATAATTCAAATCCGTTCATTATACCCACTTTTCCTAAGAATTTAAAATGTGGCACCAGGTGCCCTAATTTATTATTGTCTAAAACACAATCAGTCAATAAAGTTAACATTACACAAAATAGAGAAATGTTCTTGTTAGACTGTACTCTAAGAAAATTACATTACTCCTAGCCTAAACATATTAAACTGTAAGGTGGGACTATTAGGCCCACAAATCAACATAGGCAACTAAAATATAGCAAACAAACAATTTTCAAAACACAGCTCCACTTAAATCTGCAAACCATATTAGCGGAAACCCCATTTGCCTTGGTCACAGATTCCAGTCACACCACAAATTAGGAGAGGAAAAATTTACTTTTCATCTAGGTAAATGCAGCATTGTAAAAGAATGTCACCCTTGACAACCAGTACACATACAGCATGCTAATAGCCAATATCCCATGTGTCACATACATACATAACATATCAGACAACATACAGAGGTGATAACAATGGGATTACTGCAAAAGGCAAAAGGGGTTAGGAGAGGAAGCATCAATGTCAAATAAGTAAGTTTTAGAATTAAAAGAAAGGGAGGGAGGTTAGCCAGGAACAACTCTTGTCCGACATACTTTTTGTATCATTACAGATAGATTCGAATTGTTCAGATAACTACTATTCTGTTCAGAAAAAGAGGTATTAGAATTGTGTATTAAACAGGACCACCATAGTAAGCAAAGCACCAAGCAGTTCATTAGGCTGCCCTACGCAACACCTGATTCACCAGGAGTTAAATAGAACATGTGAAGCCATCGCCTAAGGCACTCCTAATATTACGTGGTCAAGCTAATACCTGTGACTCTTTCCTTGCTTATCATCAGTAGCTGTATATTAAAAGAAAGAAACCAACATGTATCAAGAAGAGTAGTAAAATATAAACAAATGAGCAAGAAAAAGAAACGAGGTAGGAGAAGGGGAATATAAACATGGAAGAAGTAAATGATAGGAAGGGCTTAACAAACTGAACATGACATAAGGCTGTAGCATTTAAAACCAGTATTGTATGTTAAAAAAGGTGACATAGATACTTATTCATAAACAACTTGTCACTATCCATATATGCTTGCTAGGTTATGCAATTATAACTTAATGGCAAATGTCAAATGTATATGGAATATTGACCAAAACCATGTTCTCTGTCACTAAAAACTCAAAACTGAACTCACAAGCTGCTGTTCCAGAACATCGCTGTAGAATAAATACAGTGAATATAGACAGTATGCAGCATACCCCCTTCTGCACAATACCATCTTCAGATACATGCACATTAAACCCAGTGCTAGAAGGTGGAATCTAAGCTAGGAGCCAACCGTAGGGAAAAGACTGACATTAAGAAAAACAATAAAAAAAAACACAGTTCAGCCCGTATTATTGTTGATCAATGTCTGAGGTAGAGAGGTGCCATCTGGGATACCCGTCGCACAGTAATGAGAGCCAGCATCCGATTGGACTTCTGCAGCACTCCTGTTTATTGGTTGAACCTTTTCTGTTCCTTCATCTGCCAGAAGCAAATCCATATTGTCAACAAAGCAAGTAAAACAGTTGTTGTATAGCTCCACAGTAGGAAAATTCCTCTTTCCAGCAGCACTTTTGGATTGAACATCTTGGATTTTGCACATCCTTTGGTAAGACCTTTACACTTTCGACTAATGGTTTGCCATTCCTTCTTTGGGGAGAGCTCAGAGAGTTTAGACTTAAGTTTGGGATGTCTGTTGGTCACAGCAGGTAAAAGCTGAAGGTGACCTATCCCCATTAAAACCACTGTTAAGAGGAGTCCCCAAGGTTATATCCTGGGTCCTATCCTTTTTGCCATTTATATAAATAATATTGATTCAACCTCACCAAATCCTCTGTACACCTCTTTGCTGATGACACTGTTTTGTATGTCAGCAACCCTTCATCTGCAGCTGCTCGTGAAATCCTACAAACAGAATTCTCCTTGTTACAATATCAGCTACTTGAGAAAAAGCTTCTGTTAAATGTAAAAAACTAAAGCAATGATGTTCACAAATCAAAGCTCCACCAGCACCTCCTCTTCAATCATTCTCCCCAGCTATGCACTATACTTGGAGAAAATCTGGAGAATGTGAAAATTTCAAATATCTAGGTGTGTGGATTGACAACAGACTTGACTTCACTCATCATTTAGAAGAACTGCTAAAAAGCTTAGCTAAAGGCTTGGCCTTCTCTATAGATTAAATCCCTTCCTAAACAGATTCAAAGATGAGGTTAGTCCATGCCATTTTTCTCTCAGTTGTTGACTATGCAGACTTCCTTTATAGTCACTGCCCCATCTCCTACCTACACAGTTGGATACCTTATACCATAGAGCAACAAGATTCATTACAGGTCTGCCATCGAATACCCATCATTGCTCTCTTTATGCTACAGTTGGATGGGTTTCCCACACCTCAGAAGGAACAGAAATGCAGCCCTATGGATTTACAGAGCGTTATCAAAAACCTCCAAACTATATTCTGGACTGTTTCACCCAGACCATTCCTAGCTCCTTTGCCCTAAGAAGCAACAACATCATCCTGCTCAAATTGCCCAAATTCAACACCCAGCTAGGGAGGACAGCAATCAGCTATTCTCCAGTTATAGCATGGAACACCCTACAAAATCCTTAAAACTGTTCAATATTATACCAGTTGCATCCTTTAAACAGCGTTGTACAGTTTTCTTCACAGAAAATGCAGTTGCTACCGCTAGAGCTAGCTTTGTCATCTCACAATCTCCCTCCCAAAATTAACCATATATGACATAATCTTTGTTCTTCAGTTCTCCCTCCCAGGCAGACACCCCATCTTATGGCACCCAGTAATACCTTCACCATCCTAGTATTACATTATGCTGTGTGTTTGCCATGGCCTCTCCACTGGGATATGTATACTGTATATACTGTAAATATTAGCTTAACTTTCCTATAACCCATTTTATCATGTGAATTTTACTGTACATCACAGTGTTTATAAACGTTTTCCCTGTATGTATATCTGTTTTTATATAAGTGTATTGATGTATCTGTTGTGTATCAACTGTTGAACCTTGACCTTATCAGGTCCATCTTGTAAATGAGCCTTGCTCAATGATGTTCACCTGAATAAATAAAGATTTGATGATGATGATGATGATGTTGGCTGCAAATGTTGATTTATTCTAAAATCCATTGAGTCTTGAGTACATCAGCTCACAGTCTGTCAGTCGTGGGCGTTGGGTATTTTCAAAATGATGTACACCATTTTGTTTGGATTTAATCTTATTATATATGAACTCCCATGCAACCTCAGGTGTTTAAAGCTGTGCCCCCGTTAAAAGTCACAAGCAGGATAGCAGGATAATTTATTCTGTAAGTGATGTTCATTTGTTTCAAAACACCTCTAATTTGAGATAAGCTTTTCTTTGAGTGACCACCTCAAGAATAATCTTGAAAAAAGATATCACTGCCATTCCAAAATACAGACCTTTTCTCCTTGCTAGCCTTAGTATGTCCTCTTTGACAGAAAATCATAAGAAATATGCAACAATTGGTCTGGGGAGGAACCTGGTTTTAGCTTAGGGCCAAGGACCTATGTGCCCTTTCAATTTCCAAGGGATAACCCCAGCTATGTTGAAGAACATTAGGTATAATTTCTTGTAAAATGTAATCATGTTATGACCCTCAAGCCTTCAGGAACCCCTACAATCCTAATATTGTTTCTCCAACCCCTATTTTCCAAATCATCCACCTTTGCCACAGTAGCTTGAATTGTTAATGTATAAAGTCGGATTCATCCTCAAGTTTTAAAATAGATCCCTCTACTGCTGCCACCCTTCCTTCAACTTCAGTAATTCTATTATTAAACTTGTCAGAATTCAACTTAATAATACCTACATCTATTAGCCCAACAACATCCTGCTTTATTTCGGATTAAGCATAGAAATATTCTGTAAAATGGCATACATATTATCTACACAAGGACTATCTGAGTCTATAACATTAGGTAGTGGCCTAGATCAGTCACCGGGCGGCTGAGTTTATTGCCATCATCTCAGTGTCCACTCTAGAATTCTGACAGTTCAGCTCAGAAAAACTCACTGTGAAGATTTAAATTAATTTGGATGTTTTTCTGAAATGAAATTAAATATGTATGTTCCTGTAGTATTCCACTACCAGTCGCTGTACTGTATGCTCGTCACCTGGATTAGACAGGATTTGTAACTGGATTTTGTACACGCGATTTAGTCCCAATCATAACTAAGCAGCCATCTCTGTAGGCGGCTAGCACATGACTACTTATTTTACTTCTCTCCCGTGACAAATTCCATTCCTGTGTCTTCTTTTTTTTTTATTGATTTTTTTTTTAGTCTTTTTGCCCTGCTGCCAGCCACCAATCATCTGTCGGTCACGGGCATCTTGACTTCCACCTCTCCTGTTCCATGCTCTTCCCATGGGACCCTGACTTGCCCTCAGAGGTGGGGTCACAGCACTGTCCCTAATGCACTTAAAACTAGTGACTGACTTGGGGAAGTGCCAGCAGGAGAGGCTGTTTGAAGCCGGATGCTGGCTTCACGGAGGCGGCTGACTGCGGGATTTTTTCCTTTTTTTTTTTTGCACGAGGGTGGGGACAAGAAATGTGTCCTGTGTTCTCCCGCTGCCCAAGAACTGTAACATGCCAGTAGCTGCAGTACCAAGGCCTCTGTCAGGGGTTCGTCAAGCACCAGATGGGGTCCCAAACCTCCCCTAGAGATGGAGAGCAGTCCTTGGGACCTCTATCCTTCTCCCCGGCTGGCCTTCCAGCAACCCGAGTCCATTCCTGAACCCGGGTTGCCGGCATCCTAAGCAGAAATCCACACGCTCATGCCAATGGGCCAGCATCCATTCCTGTGTCTTCTGCCTCGCTCACTTCTCTTCACCTACATCTCCCTGACCCACATAGTAGCCAAAATTTACTGCACCATGGATCGTGAAGTGCTGCAGCGAAACGGTTGAATGGTATATCTTCTGTTGGAGCACGACTGGGGCATTTCCGCTTCCTTTTTCTCCCTATGTATATCCGTTCTGTTGTTGTTGTTGGGGTATCTGTGTCACTGACTATGATCTGTTCAGGTGTCTTGGTCATCTCTGTTTTGGGTATTTCTGCAGTTCCTCACTTTGGTGTCTGCTTTTATTGCTGCTGGTGTTCGATTGAGTCATGTCATCTACATTTACTTCCTGACTTTCAGGCAGGCTCTATTCTGAGAATATGGGTCTACTGATGTGCTGCTTCTTACACTTTGCTCCACCATGTTAGGATGATCTGAGTTTTTGCTGGTATATGGGCAGAATAGTATTGTAGACCACTTCTTCCTATCTTTTGATGATGGAGCCAAATAACTCTAGGCTGATCTATCATCTTTGTCCTGTTACAGACATTATTTCTCTAGATGGAGACTAGCCTCAGATAGTATGTGGACAGCGGTGCTCCTTATACTATGATTAGTATATATCTGACTCAATTTAGCATCTGAAGAAATTTGTGGCATTAGGTCTCCCAGGTAGTTCTGCCCCATGGCTTGCCATATGTGTGCCAGGAAGCCTTGCTGTTCAATACACTTTGCAGTAACTTTAGGGGTGCAGGTATAACGCAGGAGCATTGTCGGGCATTTCTTGATGTACTCCCTATACATGGCTACTGGGCAAATCTTGCTGCCAGGTTTACTGTACAAAACTCCACGCTGATCTTGTTTAATCTGCTTGGTTACTTTATTATGGTTCTCTGTGTCTCACTGAAAGATAGAACTATGTACTCATCTCCATGTTCATCTCTGCCTATGATACATGAATCCTGTCTCAGCTGTCTCTGCCCCTCTCTCCTCTCCTTGCTAAACCCAGTTGGATTCTGAACCAGAGTCTGCATAAGCTCACACGCAGACTCTGGCAATAGCATGGGGGCATTTCAAATTTTCTGAAGGTCAGCTTCAGATATCCTCTGGTGGTGGGATGACACAACCTGTCCACCTGTTCTGTATTCTTTTAATACAGCAATGAACACAATATTCACTGACTGGAATTCAGGATCTGTCATAATGTTAACTTTTTGTTAACCTCAATGCTACTGATATAGCGGTTCAATCCCTCTCAGCTCAATATACGAGCTGATGCTGTACTGATTTCCTGCTCAGTATGCACACCATAAACTTTCTCAGAATCTTGGTTAATTCTCCCACTGGTATTGTGCTTATATCTACACTTAGAGGTTTGCAGTCGGCCAGTCACTGAACACATTGCCACACCGCTGTGTTTTTTGGGTGTTAGGCTCTGACTTTCTACTTTCCAAATTATTCAGCTCTTCTTGAGATAGCACTGCATGCCATGACATGATTTGTGACAGTAATTCTACTCTCTGCTCAATATTTTTTTCTTGTCTTTTCTTTTTAGGCTCTTTGATTCAGCGCCTGGTTTTCTGTCACTAGCCTCAGTGACTATAGCTGTGCACTGCACATGTTGTTTTCTACAGTACATTTCTGTGCACTTGCTACAGCTGTTCTCAACAGCTCCTCTGGTCTCCAGATCGTTTGCTCTACATCCGCTTCTGCTGCTGGTGCAGTAACGTTCTCTCTCCACATTGCTCGTCTGCCCAATAGCTGATCTCTTTACACTACAAATGGAACATAGTGATAAAATTCTCCATTTTCCATATATCCCGTCCACTGTCCGCATGCAAGCTACAGTGGCTGTTGGGTGGTGGGTGGGTGGGTGGGGAACTTATCTTTATCGGGTGACTCCTGGCGCATTTGTTACTGGCTTGAAAACTGTATCAGAGGACGCAGCAATATTGTACGATCTTTATGTGCTGTGGCTGACAGAGAAATTACAGCACCTGGTATTACTGTGGGATTAATACCACTGCATATTTGTCAGCTGCTTGTTTTTCACCAATCAGTGTGCTGTATTTCACCTCTCCTTAATTCCCATGTTACAATCGAAAATAATCCAGTCTACTTCTGGTCTTGTGTCTATTGGATATAAAGTAATAGTTCCTGTCCTTTGGGTGAGTAATTCTCCACGAAGTCAGTTAACCCAAAGTCTTCCTGTATTTTAAACAATATTCTTTGGGAATGAGTGAGAGCTAAAGAATTGCTTTGTCTGATACTGTATCTATACAATAGTGGGTCGAGGACTTCACTGATGTTCCTCCAAGTACTATTCCATAACCTGATAGATCAGTAAGATGAGAAAAGGTTATATTAAAATGTTTCTGATCTTTGTTAGGCATAGATGTTATATAATGTAGTAGGCACACCTTCTAGAAGGCCCAACAACATTTGGAATCTGCCTTCATCATCTGAAATATGTCTATGTTTTGTAAATAAAATTAATTTTTATCAAAATGGCTGTCCCACTTTTTTGTAGTTGAAATAATTAAACTCAGCATGGGTTGCCCAACTTCTTCCTAACTTAATCGCTTCTGAGGGAATAAGATGGGTTTCTTGTAGAAAAGTAACATCTTCAGTAATTCATATAGTACTGTACCTTCTTCCTCCTCTTAATAGAGGACCGTAATCCTTGTACATTGCAGGAAATAATTTTACAGACTTTAGCCAGTATATGTTCCTCTTCTCAATAATGAAGTCTACTATAACAGTCTAACAGTTATTAATATTTAAGTCAAAACTAATTAATAAAACAACAGTTCTGAAACCGGGGAGGTAACACATAGTCCAAAATGAGGACTAGGTACAAAGTGTGCCAGACTTTAAATTCCAAGGTACCAGAATAGCACAATGCCATCACTTCTAGCTTTACTTTGTGACCTTTAGAGGTGGTTACTGTTAGCACCGTTATAGTTTATATGTAGGGTGACTCAGCAGACATAACAATTGTAATTCATGTTATTAAGGATAGATCCTGCTAGGAGATCGTGACATCTTTAACTTCTGACCTTAGTGTTAGGCATTAGGCCTTTGAGCCAAAGTATGAGAGAAAAGATGAGGATGAGGGAGAAGAGAACACTGGGGAGGAGTTGCACCAGGGCAACAAGAAACAACCTTTAGACCCTGATGCCTCAGGTGATGCAAATTGGCCTTCTTGCACTTCCATACAGACTCCATAGAGCTGGTGTACAAGGACACAGGTACTGAAGTGGATGGATGCCTCTGTGGAAACCCCTTGTCTAAGAGCTCCAGAAGATGGGAAAGGGATATATGTCCTTAAGGAAGATGCAGACTTCATTCAAGAATAACAGATTGCTTTTTGCCAGGGCCTTACAGGGAAGGGTTGCCCTTTTGCCAGTCCAGCCAGCAATCCAGTTTCAAAGACACCATATATGGATATTACAACACAAACTATGGCTGTAAGACTTTAGACTGAGATTAAGGGTTTCCATGACAGAGGCCACTCCAAGGGAGGGAGGGGGGCACAGCTCACCCCCAACTACAGCAGATAAGTATGTCCAACTTGCTCCCCACAATGCACACAGTGCCAGGGCCACTGCAACTAGAAGCAGACCAGTGATTTTCTTAGCCAATTGGGATATGATTACACAAGATCCATGGGTACTTTCAGTGATTCGAGGTTACCACCTAGAATTTATACAGCATCTTCCCTTCCACAGTTCTCTGAGCCTCACTTTCCATGGTATTCTCAAGAGAATATGACTTGGTGGAAAAGAACTGGTCTTCATTCATAGGGAGTGATTTCAGGTTCAGAACTCTGAACTCTGGATAAGCTCCATCTTCCTTGTACCAAAGAAGGATGGAGAGTCCCAACTGGTTATCAACCACAGGGACTTGAGCTCATTCATCACTTACCCACATTTCAGAATGGATGGCATGCACCTCCTCAGGGACACCCTCTTGTTAGGAGATTGAATGGTTTGCCTGGTCCTTGTGGATGCCTATCTGAGTGCTCGAACCATCTGTTAGACAGGGCATGGCTAGATTTTCTATGGAACGGTCAGCAATGTAAATTCAACTGACTTCCTTTTGGTTAATCTAATGCTCTGGTGTTTCACCAGAATCCCATGTCCAGTGGTGGTGTGGCTCTGAGAAGCTGGGGTCAGGTTGCTCATCTATCTAGATGATTAGTTGATTATGGCTCAGTATCAAGTTCAGCTCTAGACTCTCCTGTCCATGCCATCTTGCTGCTCGAGGACCTGGGATTCATGATAAATGCCAAAAGTCTGTTCTTTCTACATGTCAGGTAGTATTCCTCCTAGGCTTCAAGGTCTATTCCAGGACATCTACCCTCAGACTTCCACCCAGAAAAGTGAAGGACATGACAAGGGAGATCAGGAAGCTCTTGAAGAAGGGCACTACTACTCTTTGGGACTTGGTCAACATTATCAGCCTCCTGGCATCCTCAATTCAAGGTATTTTTCCAGTCTCTTCCATTACTGTGCTCTTCATGAGTTCAGAATCAGTTCCCTATGGGATGTGGGGTCCTTCAACACCAAGGTGTCACTTCCACTCACATTTAGGATGGAACTCATTTGGTGGGTATGTCAAATGGATTCCTGGAATGGCAGAGCCATTTTTGGCACCAGCTGGAGATGACGGTGGACTTGGATGCCAAACTAGTGAGTTGGGTGCATGGTACAAGGAGGTCTTGAGGGCAGAAAATGGTCACTGCAGGAAGCTTCCCTGCACATCAGTGTGCTAGAACTCCTAGTGGCCAGCTTTGCCATCAGGAGTTTTGGGAAGGATCTGCCAAGAGTGGCCATCATGCTCCAGATGGATAATGTAGTCACGGTCAAGTATATCAGTTTGCCTTGGAGGGACCAGATCCTACAATCTGATGGAGGCAGCCAAGATTTTATGGTACTTCTGCCTGTTTCAGGACATGTAGATCCAGGCCATCTGCATCCCAGGGTTGTCCAACGGGTGATAGACTGGAGCCTGAGATACATGAAGGACTCTGATGATTTTCATCACATCCCCGAGGTTTTCCACAAGATCTCCGACAACAGATGGCATTCTCCACAGACCTCTGCGCAACAAGATTGAATCATCAGCTGGTCCAATTTTTCAGTTGGCATCCGGACCCAGAAGCCCAAATCACAGGTCCATTCATACAGACCTGGGAAGGGGAAAGGTTAGCCTTCCCCTTTCCATGATCTGCAGGACTCTGGCTCAAATCAGGCAACAAACAGCAAAGGTACTTCCAGTTACCTGGTGTGCAAACCCAACCATGGTATCTAGTCTTGCTGGAACTTTCAATGAACATTCCACTCCTGATTCTTGGCAGCCCAGTCCTTATGTCAGACCCAGCAGGTGCTTCCTCTCTCTAATCCTGGAAGAATCCTGACTCTAGCAGTTTGGACACTTTTCAGTAGTTCCTGGCAGCCTCAGGACTTTTGGATGGAGCTGTCAGCCTTCTCTGTCAGTCACAGGCAGGCGGTACCAGGAAGGCCTGTGGTAGCTGGTCTAGCTGCTGTCTCTGTAGAAATCAAGAACACATTTTGCCCTGTGACAGAGAATGTTGAATATTTGTTCAGTGTTTTTAGCTCAGGTAAGTTATACAGGCATCTGAACATACTTAGATCAGCAATCTTGGCTGGCCATGATCAAGTAGGGGCAGATTTGTAGGACAGAAACCCTGGTCTGCCCATTTCTGAAGGACATTAAGTCAATGGGGTCCCCATGCCCCAGATAAAGGTTTACATGGATGTTTATAGAGTGTTCATACTCTTTCAGGCTTGGGCCCACAATGTGGACCTGAGCATGAAACATATCACAAAATTGACCACCCTTCTGTGTCTGGCTTCAATTAAAAGGGTTATGGATGTGAGGGCCCTGTATGTCTACATGATGACAGATGCCTTAGAGCAAGTTAATTTTGAAAAAGAAAGGCATCGAAGACTTCTACTCAAGCGGTCTCTTATGTCAGATTCAATCCCAAGAGCCAAAGCTCGCGTGGTTAAGTGTATCAGGTTTATTTGGAGAGGACCATTGGTTTACACTCGCAAGGACAAAACCAACTGCTAATCACATTGACTAAGCCACACAAACCATTGTCAGCTGTCACCATAGCTCAATGGGTTCACTGGGCAATAGAGGGCAGGCAATGATATCACCCAATTTGAAGAACAGTCCACCAGATGTACTAAGGTTAGTCAAACCCTCAAGTGTGACATTCACTTGGAGGACATCTTGAAGATGATGAAGCAATGGCCTTTAGTCTTTTTTTTTTTTATTTACTTGTTTAACCAGGTATAGCACACTAAGCTGAAAGCTTTTTACAGGAACGACCTGGGAGCACAAGGAGGTTAAGTGACTTGCTCAGGGTCACACAGTATTCAAGTGGAAGCTGTGGGATTCAAACACAGGTCTGGTCTGCTGGATGTCACTAAATTTGCAGCTCAGAGCCTAGACCACTGCGCTACACTGCCTCCTAGTCTTAGGCCAGTACTTCCAAATGTGGCTAATGTGGTTATGCAAGGGCTTTGAACTAACACCATAATAGAAGCCTTCATGTGATATAAAATGGTAATCTTCATAGAGCAAGCTTGACAAAAAATTATGATTTTACAAACAATATGGAGGCATAGCTTATGGTCCCACCTCACCCTCCCTGTGTTCGTTCTCCCAACAGGACAACTCGATTCATCAGGGGGCTGACTGATTGGGTGATGACCTTAATTCTGGTATTCTGGGAATAAAATTGTTTCCAGTTACAACGGACTTTGTCGTTCCAGTTCACATCATTGCTGCTTCCTGTTGAAGAGGAGACCAGGTTCGAGCAACCAAGGAAACAGGATTTGTTTGGCGCACTTTGCACTTCCATACCAGAATGGCATGAGAGGATGGGGGTGTAGGTAAGCCTAGGTTATGGCCACTTCAGTCATGGTTTTATGTATAATTTTCTTGCTGCTGTGTATGCACTTGTAAAATGACCAGACCACCATAATCTATGCTTCCATCCTGTTTGTAAAATCAAAATTTTCTGTCAGACTTGCTCTAGGAAAACTACAATTTTTATGCCATCTATCAGAACTCGTAATGGCATTATTACTGAGTCGAGCATTCAAGAAAAGTTCTTGACTAGCATGAGTCGGGTTCCTATTGAACAACAAACAAAATGGCAACTCTATGCAGGTTCATCTATGTGGATTGCAATAAAGATGGACTTTACTATCTGTGCGATGGAGAGGTTTAAAACAAAGTTATGCCAATGGGCTCCTTGAGCACTGTGACTGATGCATGCGAGCAGAAACTGTGAGGGCTGCTGGACTGGAAAGAGTTAATGCCAGCAGCAGTTCAGATGAGGAAGAAACAACCTTGGAATCATATATTACAAACAATAATAGGAAGCTACTGTATGTATACAGTTAAATACCATTGTGGGTCTGGTGATATGTTGGGACCTCTCAAGCTGCATTTTGAGGTTCATGTCACTAGAACTTCTGTATGGATCATGTAAGAATAGCATGACAGATTATGCTATGTTAATATTAAGGCTGTGGGTTCTATCCCACACCAGGCACTTAGGTTAAATCCAATACTGACACTGTAGTGCAGCATGAGGGAGGTGCTGTAATCCTGAGGTGTCGTCTTTCGGATGAGACATTAAACCGAGGTCCCGTCTGCCTGTTCTGGTGGTTGTCCAGGGAGGCATTAAAGATCCTATGGCACTTTCTAGAAAGAGTAGGAAATTTTTATTGAAATCACATCAAAATAAATACATTTACAAAATGATACAAAATCATCATTTGGTCATAAAAAAAACATACTCAGGACAGTTACTATAACCACAAATAATACTAATCAAGAAAGTATTTACATTTTTCTTGTGCAGACATCAAGGCTAACAAAGGTGACCGATATCTTATTTTGCAATCTCTAATCCAATTGTTGAATCTAATTGCATCAACCTTGAGTACCTCAGGGTACTTGAACTTAATAAACTTAAGCAGCCCTTTCTACCACTTCTGTACCATGCCGGGGTGTGATTTAAAGCATCCTTTCTGTACACAGAGGTCACTACTTGTTCCACCATAACACAGTAGGTTTCATATGCCATTAGTTTCTGACAGAGGACCCATTGGCACCTAGGTTGCCGTAAGTAGTATTTTAGGCAGCAGAATAAAACAGCTAGGTACCTTTGTCGTGTTTGTTTAATAACTGAGGGTAGTGACCAAGAATTAGTATTTCATAAGTTAATGAGTTTAACCAATCCAACTTCCATATCTTCTCCCATAAATGGCCAGAATGGTTTTACAAATGAACATGAGAAGAGAAAATGTTCCCTGGATTCTTCAATAGCCTGACAGGAATTGTATGGACAGATCCTTTCTTCTTGGGCCTTGTGTTTTAGATTGCCTCTAATATTTAGTCTACATAGACTGAGAGCCATAGAATTTCCCATATGTGGACTGGAATTCTTTCATTATTTAACTGATGTAGCACCCCAGGAATCAATGTCTGAGGACAGTTCTTCAATTCAGGTTTGGTTGGATATATGTGAGACATGACGTGATTATATAATTTAGGCCCAGGAGCTGACATATTTAGGATTTAATTTCCATTTGTTTATCTTTTGTAAAGCTGATCTAATAAACTCTGGAACTTTAAGGTGGGGAGCTTTGAGGCCTCCAATCCACTCCATGTCGAAATAAGCTAGTAGGGTGTTATAACTCCATAGATGATATACTGTGTTAGCTGGTATGAGTGCAATTTTATAGACTGAGAAATGAATAGGGCATGAAAGAAGGTGTTGGGTCCACCATCCCTAGTCCCCTTGGGCTTTTGAAAGGTAAGTATAACACCACTTGATGGGATTTAGCCTGCTCCTCCAGATCATCTGGAAAAACAGGCATATATTCAAGACTCCTGTTTGGTTTTTTTTGGTGGGGATCATGGTCACATAAAGAAGGCAAGGAATAATAAATCTCTTGATAATATGAACTCTTTTGATTTTGGAGAGCATCCAGTTTTTCCACAGTGTGATTTTGTTTTCTACGTTTTGTATGACAGTTTCCCAGTTGTTGAGAGGAAGGTTCTGAGGTCCAAATAGAATCCCAAGAATCCTCAGGGGTCTGGAGTAAATGTTATACTATTAATTTCACCTATATCTTGGATTGGGGGTCCAATACAGAGTCCTCTGCATTTAGCTATATTCAATAATGAGTTAGATAAAATAGTCTTCTACCTGTCCTAACATAGAAGGGATGTGTGAGGCATCTGACATGAAAATACAGACATCGCCTGCATAGGCCTGGACTTTCACCTCATTCTGACTAGAGGGCCCAGTGAGCCCCTGCCAGTTTAAGGAACTGCTGAGTTTCTTAATAATGGGTCTCGGGAGAATATGTATAATAGGGGGCTTAGTGGACATCCTTGATGGGTCCCAGATTGTATAATAATACCTTTAGAGAGGATCCCTTTAATTATGAGGTGAACCATTGCTGATGAATATAACAGTCTTATCCATTCTATGAATTCCTCAGGGATACCATAATGCTAGAGGGTGAGAAACAAGAAGGCGATGAACTCTATCAAATGCCTTGCACTGGTTGAGGGAAATAATGAACCCATTTTTCTTGCTAACAGAATAATGTTCTATAACCTCTCTTATTACCATTAAGGCATGCTGTATTTTCTGTCAGGTAACCCACAGAAATGAGAGGGATGAATCAGCTTATCTGCGATGCCTCATAATCTATTGCTAAGAATTTGTGATGGGATTGTAAAATCAAAATTTAGAATGGTTTAGGGTCTCCAATTTGAAATATTTTTCCTATCTCCACTTTGAATAGAAAAATAAGCAGACCAGATGTGAAGTAGGAAGGGATATGTTTGAGCTTAAAAATAAGAATATACTACCTGTAGACATAAGACTCCATTGACTCTTTTCTCACTTTAAAGGCCTCAAATGGGTCACCTAAAGGAAATTTCTGGGTCCCATATTGTAATTCTGCCCTCATGTTGAAAGCCCTATCAAATCGAAAGTCCTTCATCCCTTGTTTGACTTTCTCAATTTATGCACTATAATCATGTCCTTGTAGTGGCATCTAGGGTATAAAGGTACTGAAGCTGGTCCCTTAGTTTCAGAAACTGAAAGAATTTGTTTCTGGACCTGTTTTTCCCCAAATTTTGAAAACCAGATGCTATGTCTAATTTAGTATCGGCTCCAATCCCCTAGATTATCATACAGATCACTCACTGATGCCCCTGCCCACAGAAGGGTTAGGATTTTATCTTTAGAAGGTGCCAGTTAAACAAGATGTATTAAGCCTCCATCTGAGTTCTTCTTACTTAAAGAAGGGGATGATTTACAACAAACCTGCAAGAATAGTTGAACTGAAAATTCTGGGATTAATCCTAAAGTGGGGAACTGGTAAACTATTTGAAAAAAAAAAGTTCATTTATTGAAGTCAGCTTGCCTCTTTTATAAGCGTAGGCAGGCCAATGTTCTAAAAAGTCTAGGCAGTTTATTAACTCGCTTTGTCTATGCATTTCTGAGAGCATTTGCATTACAGTAGTTTTTCCCCAGGGCCTTCCCTGCTTTTGGAAGGTCACAATTAAAATCACCCCCTAATATCATATAGGGAGGTTTCCTGGGTGCTCGGACCCTCCCCATTGCCAGTGCAAAAAAAAAAAAAAAATTTTTTTTTAATTCTCCCAGCCAGCCACAGTCAGTTGAGTGCTCCTTGGTTACTCACAGACATTGAGGCAATGCTGCATGCCACCAAGACCTGCCCACCATGCGGTACTGCTGTATCCTCCACCACCCAAGCAGCAAGACTGGCCCTGCCATTTAAACTTTAAAACCCCAGCTCTGCATGATGCTGTCTGCTATGGGAGGTGGGGCAGAGCACCAGGAGTCAGCTGGTGAATATGGATGGCGCCTGCCTCCTGCACTACTCCACAGCTCTAGTGATGCTGTCTGCTTTGGGAGGTGGGGGGCACCAGAAGTCAGCTGATGAATATGGATGAGCGCCCACCTCCTCGTGCTGCTGAGAAAAACTCGCTGGCTCTGCATCACATTACTGCATTTTGGAGAGGTCACATGTGTTGTAGAGCCACCGAGAAGTGCAGTCTGTGCAGTCGACAAGAGTCTTTCCGCTGTGAGGCTGGTAGTATCTATGTCAGGCCACAATTCTTGCCGCTAGTCATCTGTTCTCCAGTCCACCAGGCAGGGCACACATTTGGGGAGTAGTGAGTCAGGGGTCTATGTGATAATGGTGAATGCCTAAAGGCGATCACCGTTATCGCACAGTCAAATGCCAAAAGATTTTTGGCACTCTCAACAACCAGCGCCTGGGACAATGGTGCCAGAGAGTTTCTAACGCTTTTTGTGGGGGGTTGTGGTTTCACACCCCTCATGGGGGTTTTGCCCTCTGAACTTCCTTAGCTTAAGGATTCTCAACTCAATGGGGTGCATGTGGGGGTGAAAGCATTAAAAAGTAAAGGTTTGGGCTGGGCACAATAAAATCACACCAGCACCGGGCCTGAACTCTGTACCTCACCCACCCCAACCACTAGCCAACCCCGATGCCAAGACACAGCTTGGCCATCCACTGCAGCGCCACACCTACAGCCCTCTGCCCCTCCCAGCCCACGCGCCCGTGCTGCGTCCCCCAACGTGCATACACATACCCACATACTGTCACCCAGTCACGTCACCCTCATCCTGCCTACCCTCCATCACCATGAGGGATTGCGTCAGGAAGTAGTCGCCGCTATGGATGGCACCCTTCCTCATGCGCCCACCTCACGGGTTACCATGAGGCAGGGTCTCAGGCAGCCCGAGATGGGGCAGCAAATTATTCTGAGCAGCCAAGGAAGAGGCTGAGCAGGCTTGGCCAACACTGAGGGGTGGCAAAACCGGCAGGTACGCAGGCCCAAACACTTGAGTCAGACTTTAGAGAGTCAGAGTCAGACATGGCAGAGTTGGACATGGGTGATTTTAAGGTAGCTGGCAGGATACAACTCAGGCAGATTAAAATGATGATGGAACTAATGGCTCATTTTGGCCAAAGTAGCGAGTGGCCTGGGGATTTTTTGAAAGCATTCTCTCACACTGAAATGGGACAGTGATGTGACTGAGGAGGCCACTGGGATTAGGAAACTGTGTGGCTCATTAGCAGGGCTACAAACGCATCTTCTTGCCTGGTCTCTGATGAGACGAAAAACATAAAAGGGCTATCAGTGAAGCAGGACTGATGTGACTGAGGCCAGGGGATTAGGAAATTGGCTGGCTCATGAATTAACACAGCTAAGGCGCACTGCACCTTTTTGCCTGGTCTACGAGACAAAAACATAAAAGGGGCTATCTGTGCCATGGGGATATAAGGAAATGGTTCAATTTTGCCAAAGTGGCCTGGGGATTTTGGTGCATGTCATTCTAAAACTGAAATGTGGGGCTGATGTGATTGAGAGGTGGGGGAATAGGAAATGAATTAGTGGCTGACTCATGATGAATTAGCACAGCTAAAGGCACAAATGCAATGACTTATCTGGTCACACATGACACCACAAAACATGGGGGGCTATCTGTGAGCAGTGTGTTATTAACCCATAAAACTGCATTTAAATAACAAACAGAGGTGGGGACTGATCTGTGAGCTGTGTGTTATGTAACCCATGAGACTGCATTAAAATAACAAAACAGTGGAGGGGGAGCTGTCTGTGAGCTGTGTGTTATGTAATCCATAAGACTGTACTAAAATAACAACACAGGTCGGGGAGGGGCTGATCTGTGAGCTGTGTATGTAAACCCATGAGACTGTATTAAAATAACAACACAGGTCGGGGGGCAATCTGTGAGCTGTATGTAATGTAAACCATGAGACTGCATAGAAAATAACAACACAGGTGGGGGCTATCTGTGAGCTGTGTGTTGTGTAACCCATAAGACTGCATTAAAATAACAACACAGGTCGGGGGCTGATCTGTGAGCTCTGTGTTATGTAACCCTTGAGACTGAATTAAAATAACAACACAGGTGGGGCTATCTGTGAGCTGTGTGTTATGTAACCCATGAGACTGCATTAAAAATAACAACACAAGTGGGGGCTGATCTGTGAGCTGTGTGTTATGTAACCCATGAGACTGCATTAAAATAACAACAGAGGTGGGGGAGCTATCTGTGAGCTGCATGTTATGTAACCCATGAGACTGCATTAAAATAACAACACAGGTAGGGAGGGCTGATCTGTGAGCTGTGATGTAGTCAGTAAAATAAAGGATAATCTGAGGATTTTATGGAGAGAAAAAAAAAAAAGTGCATCTCCTGGCTCTGTATGAATTTAGCCAGCCAGTGTACTGCAAATAAATGTATGCAATGAATTAAGTGACCTGTTCTGGTCACATGACTGCATATTAAAATAAACAGGGGTGTTGATCTGTGAGTTGTGTGGAGTAGTGAGTCTTAAATGATTAAATAAATGATGAAAATGATAAATCTGAGGCTTGGGGGGTGGGGCGAAGTGTGTCTCCTACCAGGCTCACTCTGGATTAGCCAGCAGGTCCAGCAAGTAAATGGAAATGAAAGAACCTATTCTGCTCACACCCAGACTGCATATCAACAACATAGTTGAGGGTGGGGCTGAGATTAGAAGGAACACCTGGCTGAAATACCTGGAACTGTAGGGATGGATGAGACTGACAATTTGAATATCGATGCATTTGTGACTCAACAGTTATTGCCTAAAATGCATGAAACTGCACCCATTTAACACCTACATTTTCAAAATTTCTGGGGCATGACCCGGACACCCCTAGAGTGTTTGGCAACCCCTCCCCACCAAATCCTGGCTATGCCCTCTATAAGTGCCACTCTATCTGCTTTGGACTGTGGCCCATATATATATTCATGAGTCGGAAAGAGCTTTTCTTCCATTTGCCTTCATTAATGAGAAACCTCCCTGGGATCAGATGTACAAGTTTTGTCAGGGAGAAGGAAAATGTAATAAACACTACCCCACCCATCAGCTTTGTCTGGTCCAAAGGACCAGAATGAAGACCCCAAATCTATTCTGCCTGGAATGCTCTCTCCGATCTATTGAGAACATCCAGCTTTCCGGGAGGAAGCAAATGTCAATTTTACTCTCATAGATGTGGTGAAAAATGGCATTCCTCTTGACTGACTTGCATAAATGGCAACAATTCAGAGCCTATACTAAGGTTGGATATCTGATCAAATTACTAGACACTCTTTTTCTCTCTTCTTCTTTTCCCTTTTGTAGCCTAAGGGATCTACCAAATTTTCTGAGCTGTGGTTTTGAGTTTGATATCCCCAGTGTCCATGTCTAATTAGCCCCATGAAGAAGCTAAAGGAGCATAGGGGTTTTCTGAGGTTGTGTCGAAGATTCTGGAGATGGGGGGTTGTGTTCTTGGTCACCTGTTTCCTAGGGCGGGGGCTGGCTTTGGTCTGGGGGGTCCGTTGTACTTCCCTGTGGCATGTCCTGTGAGTCCTGGTAACAGACAGGGTGAGTTGTTCTGGCTAAGGAGACTGCTACCCTTCTGGTCCCCTGCTTCTTCCTTTCCCATGGTGAGATCTATGCTTTCCTCAGGTTCCATTTTCTTAGTGGAGAGTGGAGTGGGGGTACTGGTTCCACCTCATTGTGGTCTGTGGGGTTGGAGGCAGCATCTTGTGCTTTCTGTATTAGTAAATCTGGACTGATAACAGTAGCCTTATTCTTGGCTACCCAAGAGCATTCCGGGAAAGTGTGCCCAGTTTCTTCAGCACAGGTAACATTTGGTTAGATTCGCACATTGGGCACTGATGTGACCCACCTGTCCACAGTTATCACACCTTGATTTGTCATATACACTAGCGAGGTGATGTGTGACCCACACTTGTAACATGCCTGAGGCTGCTCTGCAGAAAAACACACAGCCCTATCCCTGCCTAACAAAAAGAATTGGGACTATGTTCAATTTCATTCTCGTTCTAACATAGTTTGACCTTGTACTTCCATCCCCATCCAAAAGAGCTCTGAATCCAGTATTGCCTTGGGGACACTGAAAACATCACATTTTATGACGGCCAGTATGTAATATCATCAACATGCACACCATCATTCCAAAGCATTACTATAACGAACTTAATCAATGGTTTCGTGAGAGAGGTATGACTAGGAAGGGGACCATAAGGGAGAAAATTTTACTAAGTTGTACTGTTGACAGAATAATTCCAGATCATATGAGGATCTAAAGCTAATGTCAAAATCATCCTGACCAGATATGTTATGATGAAAACTTCTTTAGGTGTGAAATGCAGTGATTCTTTCAATAACAGTCTGCCTAGTAATGCCTGTCCGATCTTGTTTCTAGCACCCCTTTTGTAATGTATCCTTACAGTGTTCCTCCAAGGCAGCTTCATTTTTTGTTTGGCAAATAATTCTGACAACAGAGGTCTCTGAAAGGGAGTTTCCATTGACCTCCCAGAGTCCACATTTTCTACCTGTTTCTGTTTGGGCTGAGGCCTCTTACATTCAATTTGTTGCCCCACTATTGGGGGGCCTGTGTCAGACAAGACATCATGTGGCTGCTTTGACTTATTTATACAATTAGTAGTTTCAGCCCATTTTGAATCCAAAATAGTAGTGGAATTATTATTGTCAAGGGAGCTGACAAATCTGAATCCATTGCAGGTACCGGGCTGTACTGGTGAGCGCCATTCAAGGAATCTTGAGAAAAATTGTCGTTTGACCACTCTGGGTTGGAAGCCATTGCCATCTGGCAGTCTCTTCCATCCTGCCACCAGTAATGCTTTCTCTGGAGACCATTGTGAGAAGGGTGTGAATTGAAAGGTTTTAAAGAAAAACATTATGCATAACTGCAGTCCGGGACTGCAGCAGTGAGATTTGACTTTGGAGCATCTGTAGAACAACCAGGGATTTCTTCGCTAAATCATTACTGAATTCTATGGTATTGGGGAATGTTCTTCTTAGTGGTAATTATTGCAGCCCTTTTAATTTAGTTCCTTCCACTGGCCAAGCTTTAGAGGGCTGAGGACGTATGTAAAAGAAAAGGAAGTCAGACCCACTTGCCGGTGAGGGCCCAACTGAAACATAGTTGCAAGTTCTAACTGATTGATCTTAGTCTTAGACTCGTGTTCCACTGGAGAACAGGTAACTTGAACCTTAGAATCATTTTTAGTAGCAACTGAGTCTCTTCACTCTTTTTCTCTCTATAGATAACGTGTTCCCAAGATTCTAAGTTAGAGGTAGAACATTAGGCCTGTCTTGTTCGCTAGCTAAATTTTGCACAAATAATTTGTTTCTTTCTACTGCTCGTGACTTTAGGTACATACTATCAGATGTATCATCACTGCTAGCTGCTTTGTTAGAGCTAGTAGATAAAATAGTTAAGTTACCTAGGTTCCGGCATTAGGTTGTCATTACTTGGTACGTCGGTCCTTCATATGTTGATGTGTCATTCCCTGTCTGTCAGGTAGGCCACTCATTATCAAACTTTCCTTCTGGTTTAATTTAGCAAGTGCTGACTTCAGTTTTGCAGTATAGAGAGCATGCCAGCGTTCCTCCTACAAGTTGAGAAATCATTCTAGACGCGAGTTTCTCGGTTGACCTTCACTTAGGTTAGAAACAATAATTTCAGTAGGGTTAAGCTGTATATTTGGGTCCATCTTTAAACTCAGGTCTTCATTGGATACAGATATCTCTTCATCAATGTCTTCTTCGTTAATCTCCATTGAGTTCTCCTTTGGAAACAAAACCTCTTGTGATATGAGGACAGAGGAGGAGAACTCCTCTGCCTCAAACCTAACCATTCCTTCAGCTCACATCTTGGTAGATGGCCAGCAAATTCTCTACAGGCAAGCAAGAAATTTTACTCCAGTGCCTGGCAAATTTCCCCATTCACTAAACAAAATACCACCAACAGCTTAATCTGGTTCAATTTCAGTTGGTTACCATCTGTTCCCCCAGTCACCCTGAAAAGGGACTTCTAGTTTCAGTGGGCCTACTGGGTCAACTAAATTCAATAAATAAAAATATACTGAGTGGTGGGTTGATGTCCTGAGCCTACAGGATGAGGATTTCACCAACATGAGGTACATTGACATAGGATAATTCCTCCCCATGGAATTGCCTTATTCCACTTATTAAATGATTAGTAATGTTAGTTTTCTAGCAGTGTTGTTATTTGGTGCTGTATCTTTAAATAGCTGCATTTGGGATATTAGCATAATTAGATATCTCGACAGGGGTTAGAGGTTGCTGCTGATCGCTGCACTAGCTGGGTGTTGTTGCACTGCAAGGTAGTGGGTTATTTTTGCTTTAAATAGGTATTCCTATCTTTAACTTCCCATACTTCCCATGTGATCTGTGAGGCTAAGCTAGAAGTGCATCCTGTTCTTTCCATGTGATCTGAGTTAGATCTGTAGCTTAGACCATTGATTAGATGTCATGTAACCTCATTGAGATGCCCTGCTGAGCAGTTGAGATTCAAACCAGAGGAGTCTGAGATGTCCTTTGATTCTAGAGTATGAAGATATGTTATTACCTTTTAGAGCAATGTGTGTAGACATTTTGTTGATGTTTAGTGTTGTATGTATACATATTTGTGTTGTTGTGTAGAAACATCATTTTAAAATATATGTTGTATTTTTATTAGATGTTTAAAATGTTTTATTGTGAGCAGCACTGAGACTTTGGGGTTGGATTTGTGAGTAGGAAGTACTGTATGTTTTGAAAGTTGTTGGATAGATTTCCTTTACTGTTTGTACTTCCTCACAGTGTTGCTATGTGTTTGTGGGGAGTTTTTTTATAATGTGCATGATTTCTTTTGATGTTGCTATGTTGTTTGTTTTGCATTGTGACCTTCCTGACCCTGGGGATATGTAATTAGCGTACTGACCTTTTGACTGAGACTGGTTGTGCTGTTGATTAATGCACCCTATCATGCTTTCTGAGCAGGACTATATACTAGTTAACACAGTGCCATGTGATGGGGTCCTGACCAATGAAGAGTCAGAATTGACCAGACACCATTTTATAAAGCCTCATAATACATGCAAATCTTAAGAAAAATTCCAGTAGAAAAGGCCAACATATCTATCTTGTTTGCTTGTAATGCAAATCTTCCAGTGATTACTGAGGTATCTTCCACCTCCCTTTAGGAGTCCCCCATTTTTCCACTTTTAATTGCAATCTTCCCTTTATTTCACCCCAACCCCTCTTTAAGCTATCCACTGTCTTTGGGATACCACCTCATCTGGCAATTCATTCCACTTAGCCACCACCCTGTCAGTGAAGAAGTGACTCTCATTTACCTCTTAAATTGCCTCCCACCACCAGCTTTAGACAGTGATCTCTAGTGGTTTCTGATTTGGCTATGACTGAAAAGACCCTCAGATTTCACCTTACTTATACTACTGAGGTATTTAAATGTTTTCAGTCATGTCTCCACGCTCCTCCTGTCCTCCAGGGGTGTACATGTTGAGCTCTCTGAGTCTCTGTATGTCCTACCCTGTGACCCTGGATCATTTAGTTGCTCTCCTCAGAACTGTTTCAGAAGAGTTATGACTTTTCTTAGGTACAGGCCGCAGTTCTGCACACTGTATTCCAGGTGTGAAGCACCAGGGATCTGTACAGTGGTAAAATGATCTCTACTTTCCTGCAACTTATTACTCTGGTTACACAGCCCAACATTCTATTTGCTTTGACTGTTGCTTTCCTGCACTGTGCAGATTGTTTGGGTCATTAGTGACCTATCCATTATTTTTCTTAGTTACCTATTACTTTATTTTTATCACACTACTCCTACAGATAGATTAACCCATGAATGCTGATGCACCTACAGGCAATGTTTCAACGATGCTGCATCTTACTTGTGGGTTGTGAGGTGGTTCAAACCAAGATTGTCCATGCATGATCTTCATAAAGGTCAGACACCATATTGAAGAACTGTGATGCCCAAATTGTTACAGTACAGAGAATAAATACATAGGCTGGAGTGTATAGCAAATTTTATACACTAGAGGTGTGATGCTACATAAACCCACAAATAAAACATGAGAGGTTGATAAAGCATCCCATGTGGGGGTGTATAGAATACTAGCTTACACATATTAGCACATATTTTGTTTTATAATTAGTGGGGTAGCATTTTTGTGTGTGTGCCATAGAGCTTTTTCTCCTGTGTGGCTTAGCACTAGTAAGCTTTTTCAGCCCTGTCTCTGCTTCCCTCACCCGCACCCACTACCCCGACTCACCTTGTGCCACAGATTCACCCACTGATTGCCTCCTGTGGCAGGCCAGGAAGAGTTGGGTCTGTCCTCCCCACCTGATGACTCTCATCCAGAACCAGGGAATCAGTGGTCAGGTGGCAATGTGGGAACAGAGGCATGTAGGCAGGGCTTCATTAATCTGTGTCAACCTCTTTTCCATTTTCTCCCTTTCCCTCCAGCAGCAGGTATCAGCTCCTGGCCTGAGGTGGTGGTGACACCTCTTGAAGAAAGCTTCTCTGAACCCAGACTGCTTTGCTAACTCACAGACCCATCTCTAACCTCTCCTTCATGGGGAAGGTGATTGAGAAGGTAGTGACTATACAGCTGGAACAAATTAGCCAGCCTGGAGTGGGTCCCAGGGTGGTAGCCTGGGTAAAACATTCACTGGACAACAGGACACAGTGGGTAATAATAAATGGAGTCTACAGTGAAGAAAAGGGTTACTAGTAGGGGTACCGCAGGAGTTCAGTACTGGGGCCAGTCCTTTTCAATGTCTTTATAAGTGACATTGCAGAGGACTGGAAGGAAAATATGTCTCTTTGCAGATAACACAAGGATCTGCAACAGGGTTGATACACAAGGTGGGGTGGAAAGGATGAAAAGGTATTTGGCAAGGTTGGAGGAATGGTCAAATGTATGGCAACAGATTCAATGCAAAGAAGTGCAAGTAATGCACCTGGGAAACAAAACCAGGGAAGAGTACATATTAGGGGGTGAGATACTGACAAAACAAAAAATGGAAAGGGACCTGGGGTAGTCATATCAGACGACCTAAAAGGTGGGCCAGCAATGAGAGAAGGCAGTAAGGAGGGTTGGGGAATACTGGGATGCATAGAAAGGCATCACCAGTAGAAAACAGGAAGTTGTTGGCCCTCTGTACAGACAGTTGGTAAGACCACATCTGAGTACTGTGTACAGTTCTGGAGACCCCATCTCCGCAAAGACATAGACAGAGTGGAGGCTGTCCAGAGGAGGGCAACCAAAATGATGCAGGGTCTGCACCAGAAGACATATGAAGAAAGACTAAAGGAGCTTAAGATGTATAGCCTCAAGGAAAGAAGGAGAGTGGGAGACATAATAGAAACTTTCAAATACCTCAAGGGAATTAACAAAGTCCAAGAGGGTAGCGTCTTTCAGAAAAAGAGATGTGCAAGAACAAGGGGCACAATTTGAAGATAGAGGGGAGGGCTCAGAGGTAATGTGAGGAAATACTTCTTCACAGAGAGGTTTGTAGATGCATGAAACAGCCTTCCTGAGGTCGTAGAGTCAAAACAGTGGGGAATTCAAGAATGCATGGGACAGACATAAGGCAATTCTAGTGGGGTAGGAGGGGCAGGCTGTTGGTTAACTAGGATCTGCAGCTTATCTGTTAGGTAGGGTAATGGGCAAACTAGGTGGGCCAAGCGGTCCTTTTCTGCCATCAAATTCTATGTTTCTATGGAGAACCATTTGCCCATCCATAACATCTATGAACCTTTCCAATCCGGTTTTCGAAAGAGGCACAGTACCAAGACTGCACTGGTTCGGTGCTCAGTGATCTCTGATGGCGAGAGATCAGAAAAGCCAGCCCTTCTTGGTGCTCTAGATCTCTCTCAACTTTTGACACCATAGGCTATAGGGGTTCATCTGTGGCTTGACCAGCACTGTCCTCAGATGGTTTAGATCTTTCCTCACTGGCAGAACTCAGATGGTGGTGTCGGGGATTTATTCTTCCCATCCCCTCTGTCTGTCATGTGGGGTTCCTCAGGGCTCAGTGCTGTCCCCATGCTGTTCGCAGTGTATATCTGCCCCTCAGAGACATTGTAAGACAGGGTCGCGTGCTAGCCATAGACAGCAAATGGCCGCTAATTTCAGTGAGGAGGAGTCGCGTATTAAATCCATTATTTACCCTAATCGACCTGGCTGGCAGTTGTTGGAAACTAATTAATTGAATGTTGGAAGGTCTGTTGAGCATAGGGGTGAATTTTCGTGAAGATCACTTGGAGACAAATAAATAATTTTACACAGCGAGTCATTTCTTCTGCACAGGGCACCAGAATGATGTCAGCAAGTTTGAAAGGACCATCCAAATCTAATGACACTGGCATGGACAACATTAAGGAAATGTTAAATCATATTACATTAAATCAATCAGAAATTAAGAGAGGCGTCGCTGGCCTGAAAGTAGTTGTGAACATTATCAGGTCAAATTCTGACAAATTTAATGAGAGGCTGTCAGAAGCTGAGGAAAGGGTGGCTGCAGCTGAGGATTCTGTCTCTACGTTGGACTGTGATTCCAATTATTTTTACCAGCAATTTAAACTTCTCTGGCAAAAAGTGGATGACCTCGAGAACAGAGATCGGAGAAATAATATTAGAATTGTGGGGTTGCCAGAGGGAGCTGAGGACCCAAATATGGCTAAGTTTTTACAAGATTCTATACCTAATATTCTACAATATAGGTGGAGCTTCCTCTAGAAATTGAGAGACCACACAGATCTCTGTCCCTAAACCAAAAGCAGGTGCCCCCGACCTATAGTGCATATTTTTACGTTTCACTGTGAAGGAGGAGATTTTAAACCTAGCAAAGGAAATGAGATCCATGTCCTGGAATGGAAATAGAATCTCTTTTTATCAGGATTATTCAGCGGAGGTGGTCTCACAGAGGAAAGTATTTACGGAAACCAGACGGATTCTACAAAACTTATTCTCCTTACAAGATTAAATATCCAGCCACTTTAATCATTTCTGCCAATGGTGTTTCTCACACTTTTAAATCACCAGATGCTGCAGGGATTTCATAAACAAATGGAAAAAATCTCATGGTGTTTCCTTGCAGAAGGGCAAGAAATTTGAAATACCTCAACATTCTGAAACAAAACAGGCTTGAGATTCCAGTCCTACACCGACTCCATTAGAACCTCACCGTCCACAATGTTCTAAAAAGCTTTAGCCTAAGATTCCATCGGTCCTTCCAGAATCCTCCCAAGTTAGCTGGCAGACTGTTAATAGGAAGTGCAAGGGCCTTACCAGAAGATCGCCATACTTCTACTTGTTTTGTGACAAGAAGCAGTCCAGGCAGACAAGGATTTCTCAATGTGGGATCTATTACCAATCGCTTTTCCCATTAGCTACAGGCATAGAAGCTATGGAAGAGGAAGCAGAAGGTCACTCCACAGGGAAAGTGAAAATGCCAGTCAATCAAGATGCTTCAACCTGGTTGTAGATTCGGATGTCCCAGGATGCCCTACTTCTCCAGATCTCCGAAGCCCCTTGATATTTGAGTGGTAGTATGCTGCACATTGCAACTCGTGGTGAATTCATGGTTTTGTTTTCAGTGCAACTTCAAGTGTGTTTTGATTATTATCTTTCTTACGTTGGATTATTCATGAGCATTAAGTTGCACGATCACCGTCGTATGCTGACAGACTTTCCAGAGTCCACAGGTGGCTGCAGTACTATCGGTCTATGTTTATTTTGGAGTTTGTAGAAATGAAAAGTGGTACATTACTGTAAAGAATTTAAACGCTTTAGCAGTTTTAGGCTATTTTTTCAAGCTTGACGAAATGCTAATTATTAAATTCATTCCTTATGTGTTTCATTATCTCTCCTAAAACAGTATCTGCAGATGAGGCAGACTTTTAGGTCAGTCAAAACAGGCAGCCTCAATTAATAATTTTTATATAGGAACTAATTATTAGATGCTATGGGCAGATATTCAAAACGTTGTGCCAGGCAAAGCTGTTTGCGCAGGTTTAGTGCGGGATTAGCACAGGTTTGCTATATTCAAAATGCCAAATAGCGTGCGCTAACTGCATTAGCGTCAAGCAAAATCATAATGTATGCAAGGGGAAAACTGAGGGTGTGTACATGAATACAGGCGCAGTGCTATTCAGTGACTAGCACCACGCAAAGTGGTTTGCGTGACTTAGCGTGACACTTAGCACGGTGCACATTACCGCCCAGGAAAAGGTAGTCTTAACCCTGGGCAATCAGCTTTATGTGACATTTTGGCTTTGTGCGGTGTTTGCGTGGCTTTGTGTGACCCTAACAAATAAATATGACAGATAGACAAAGCCAGACATAGAGAAACATGCTGCTCACTGATGGCATCACAATGATGCCATCATCTGCCACCAGTTCCAGCCATGCCAGGCAGTAAGTGGTGACTCTGCCGCCAGCGGACAGCATGGCAGTGTGGCCATACAGCACACACCTGAGGACCACTCTTCTGTGGACACCAACAGATGCCAGCACACACATGCAGCTCTGTGGGCATGGAGGATTTTGAGGGAGAATGTATAGGTGGCCAGGCTGTGCCACAGACCAGGTGTGGCCACAAGGCTGGAACACATCACGCAGTGCACATGGGCTAGTATTGGGAATACCCCAACACCAGCGTGCCTTTCTGATAATATATGCCCAAGGCCCCTGGAATTCTGCGGTTCTGCGGTTGTGGAATTTGCACGCAGAATTTGCATCATGCTGCAGAATATATATAGTGCCACAGAATTCATTGTTTTTGGTGAATTTTCACATAAATATACTGTTTTTCCATAGTGTCAGGCTTTCTTTCCCACCTCGTTTATCCTGAAGCCCCTCCTCTATGCTCAGCATATGATGTCATCGATGACATCACATCATATTTACCAATGACAGGACTGCATTCTGCCAGAGAAATGAATAAATCATGCGCGAAATCAGAAAATGCTGCCGCAGAAGTCAAGGCCCTGCACGAGAAATCAGAAAAATTCTGCCGCAGAACACCAGGGCCCTAGTATATACCCCATGACCACATACCGCACAGCTGTACAACTGCCACAGCACACAAAGCCGGACATGTATATGTCACTGTGAGCATCCCGTGCCAGAGGTGCAGCATCTGTGGGTCACACAACAGCGTAACAGTAATGTCCAGTGTCGGTAAACACCTGCATGTTGGGCCTGTCACTGTGTATAGTGCAGTCATCAGCACTGCCCTACATACCATAGGCAGTGCTGTATCCACAACTACTGGCCCCTTGCTACTGTAGTGTCTGCTGTGTACTGTAGCATGACCTACAGTGTGACAGTTGCATGCAGCACCACCACCATCTGTGTCTATGCTGTGTTGTCCCTGGGGTACAATATTCTATGCTATGCTATGCTGTACTGTTTACATGTAGCCTACAGCTATCATCATGCACTGCCAGACTGACCTACAGGTGGAGCTGTGGTCAGACCTCCGCCCTGTGCTTCCAGACTGACCTACAGATGGAGCTGTGGGACCCTGCAGTAACGCTGGGCAAACTGCATAGGCAAATCAGGGCATAATGAGATGCTAATCTGGATGTCTGCCCAGAGACTACCTCAGTAGGCTCATTTGCATGTCAGTTTTGAATATGGCAAAGTTTAGTGCCGGGCAAAGCGTGTTTGCACTGGGCTAACGTGTTTAGCCCTCATGTTAAACTCATGCAAATCTGTTATGCTGCGTAAACAGTTCGGCGAATATTATACAGTTTTGAACACTGTACTTTCACATGCACCGCTGCCTCCAGCTGTACTGGGTCCACACATTTGCTGGCACACACATTGGCCACATAGTTCACCTCTACCTACCTTCACATCACTGTGCACTGTGTTGCTGTTGGGGTTTGCATGTCCCTGGTTGCTATATTCAGAGCTGTCTTATTCCAGGGCTACATTTGCCTGCACCCCAGCCAGTTTCCCGGGCTCATTCCCATGCTATATTCAGAAGCTGCTTGCCTTGGGCTATTCCTTTTGAATACAGTTTGCTTTGTGCTCGGGCTAAGTTTGCACACCAGGCAGTGTTAATTTATCCCCGGGCAAAGTTTTGAATATCTGGCCCTATTAGTTCTAATCATTAGACTTTGCCTGACTGGAACATAAAGTATAGTATGAAGTTAAGATTGGTTGTTGGGCACTTGTTCATATCTCAGTTGTAAGATAGTTCAATTTACATATAGTGGCTTAAGACAAAATTGTTATTTATCTATTTATTTATGTATTTTCCCTTTGGTCTCATATTTGAGGGCGGATGTATATCTGTGTATCTTTCTCTCTGTACATGACTGATTGTAATACTGATATATGTTTTGGTGTACATTACTCCCTTAGCTGAGATGTTCATGCTGTATTTATTGTGGAAAACATAATAAAGATTGTTTGAAAAAAAAGACATTGTAAGACGATATGGGCTGAGGTTTCACTGCTATGCTAATACCTGGCTCTACCTGTCTTTTGCACTCGACCAGGATAGTGCAGTCTCGGTTTTAATAACTGCATCACTGAAATCCAGTATTAGATGAATTCCAGCTGATTGAAGTTGAACTTGGGAAAGACTGATGTGATGGTAGTGGATCAGGTCGGAGGCTGGTCATCCCACAGGGCTTTTCCTGGAGGGCTCCAGCTCTTTACCTCTGAACTGGTGCAGGACCTAGGGGTGATGCTTGATGATGTGTTGACACTGTGATCGCAGGTGTCGGCGGTTGTCAAGTCATCCTTTTACCATCTGAGGAACATTACTAGGATCAAGCACCTTGTTCTGTCCGGGGACTTGCCTACATTGATCCATGCCTTTGTGACCTCATGCCTTGATTACTGCAACTCCCTTTACTTTGGACTACGAGGGGTTGATATCTGTAAGCTTGCAGCTGGTGCAGAACGCTGCAACCCGGTTGTTGATCGCTGCGCAAACTGCAACTGGCTGCCGATTATGTGGCAGATCACCTTCAAAGTTGGATTACTGACTTACAAAGCCCTACATGGACTTGGCCCAGACTACTGAAGAGCTTCTGTCCGTTACTGCCCCAAGCGACTGCTCCGTTTGGCTGATATGGGTTGCTAAAGATTCAAGGGTATCTTTAAAATCATCAGGAGCATGGGCATTTATGTATGTGGCCCCATCCTTTGGAATTTTCTACCAGGTCAGCTCCGAGGCGCACGACCGTGGGCTTTTAAACAGGTACTTAAGACATATTTATGGACCCAAGCTTATCCTATGTGTTTATGCTGATAATTGAATTTTAGTGAATATTTCATATAAAGCAGTTTTATCTTCTTGTTTTAATTTATTGTAATGTGCCTTGACAAGTTTGAAAGGTACACAGCAAATAAAGATTATTATTATTATTATTATGTAAGCATGTGTTGTGGCGATACACATGCTACAGAACTGCAGCATCTCCCTTCCACATCACTGGTACTATGGCACTGACACCCAACTTCCATCAGGTGGCAGTCAAGGAGCGAGATGGTGTACCTCCCCACCCTGGAGAGAGCATGTCCATTGGATGCTCAGTCCTCACCCTACTCCGGCCAACCCCAGCAACCCAATCTCATTCCAGAATCTGGGTTGTCATTGTGGGAAAAGATAAGGCACACTAGGCACCTCAGCACTCTTCCCCACTGAGCCAGCAGTGAGGAGCATTTTAATTAAACGGTGAGACAGTGCCATGCAGTTTAAAACCATATGCTTGATTGACAGGTCCTGATTACACATGGCCATATGTAACACATAATTACAATGTGGTTATATGAGCATTAAAATACCAGCTACTGCCAGCCCGCCAGTGATATTTTTTTTAGGTTCTGGACCAATTTTGGTCTTAAACTTTGTCACATTACTGGCCTTTGTAATTTACCTTGGAAGCCGATTCAAAATGTTTATCATGCTCTGTTAAAATACATTTTCCTTAATTTCATTATGGACCCTTCTGGTATTTAATTTATGCCCATATTTCCTAGTTTGCAAATTCATTACTATCTCAGACAACTTAGAGGCATTTATTGTCTGCCACTGCCTTTACTATCTCAGTCACATCTCCCGTCAACCTCCTCATCTAATGTGTATAGGCCCCATTTCTTCAGTCTTCCAGTTTACTTAAATTTCCATTCCTGTTATCAGTTAGTCACTCTTTGCTGCACCTTCTCACATATCAGAATGTCTCTTCTATATCGTTACTCAGTAGTGTTGCTCAGATAGGTGCTTCTGTGGATCCGACAATCCTCCGTCGGATGGTGCTGAGTATCTGACCTAGTATCAGTCAATGGATCCAAGGTCAGATAGTTGGACCTGATGCCAGACCCGCCGGATCAGACTCGGATAATTGGACCTGATGGTCATATCCATCAGATCTAGGTACCTTGGATACTTACAGTGGATCCTGGGAGGTCAGATCCTTGGTCGGATGTCTATGCCATCTGAGGCTATCCAATATCCGACCAGATTAATGGTATCTGATGGTATCCGATCTGGTAGGATACTATCTGGGCAACACTGTTTGCTCAGTGTTTCTATATGTGTATTCTATATGAGGCCTTACTAAGTTGTTGCACAGTGCTATTAAGATATTATTGGACTTGTATTCTATTCCTCTCTAATATATTCCATAACATTTCATTTGCCTTACTCAGTGCCACTAACAATTGGGGCTATGCACTATTGCAGGTTGGGAACATGTGATTCACATGTACATGGCCCATGTAACTCTGCACCCACAGATAGAAGCAGGGTATGCAGTATGTGCAACTGCATGCTTCCACAGGATGTCTGTCCACTGCCTTGTCATCCTGGATTCCAAGGGGCCCTTGCTCCATGCAAGCAGGACATTGTGGGAAGGCACAGGACTGGATCATTTCTAAAGTACAGTCACATGCCCAAATGACTGCCCCAGCCATCCCTGTCAGCCCAGTGGGCTGGGGCAACATGATGGTGGGATTCCCTGTCCTGCTGCAGCCAGCAGGTGTCACTGGAGGGCACACAAAGTATACAGCAGGGTCCCCTGCTGTATCCTGTCTCCCTCTTTCCCAGCACTACACACTTACATGAATGGCACAGAGTGCAGGCATGCCCCAGACATGCCCTCGGGCTGGCCACACATAGCTGCATGCTCAGCTGGGGATCAAGTGCGCAGGGCTACGCCCCTTCTATGAATGCTATCGGGGTCTGCTGTATCCCCAGTTCGCTGCCTTAGAGTTGCTATGCACCACAGATTTGCAGTGTGTAGGCAGTCCATTCCTTAATGCATAGGGGCTATTGGGGCTATGCACCGTTGTGGGCTGGGCACACGTGATTCATGCAGACCCAACTCGGCTTAGATCTACTTCTGTGAACAAGAGTAGGGTGAGTGATATGCACAACTCGCGTGCCTCTGCAGGGCACCTATCTGTGGTCTCACCCCTGGCACAGACTGCCCTAGGGAAAGTTCAAGAGACACAGGCAGGCAGGCATCCAATCAGATGGCTGACCTGGGTCTCGAAGTGGATGTCCTGATCCATGCAAGCAGGGGATTCTGGGAAGGTGCAGGACTGGAAAAGTTTCAAAGTATGGGTGAGTATTCGAATGGCTACTCCAGCCCTCCCTGGACACTAGGTCAGAAGAGTGCTGTCAATAACAGTGCCGTGCACTACAGCACTGTATTGACAGCACTCACCACTGCAGCGGTAGGGACAGAATACTGCGGCAGAACATAGCACTAACACATTATTTAAACGTATTTTTATGTGGGGACTCCACCCCACACCCCCATTAGCCCTGTACCCCACACTAAAGGATTCCTACTCAAGGGGAGCGGATCAAAGAGAAACATAAAATTTGTGGGAATATTGATTGCACAGCCCATTGTAACAAAAAAAAAAAAAAAGCCTGGCAAGAAGAAATAAAGAAACCAAGATTAGAACCCTGGTTTCCACCACCATTCTGCCAAGCTGCTACATGCCTCAGCCCTCCCACTATGGGGGCAGCTCAGTCAGTCTCCTCAATTTCTCTTCCCTTGTGCTGTCTACTAGCACCAGGGACATCAATCTGGGGAGCATGTACTGCATAGCACTATTAAACCCCTATCTATCACTGTCCCTGGTAGTGCTCTACAGACTACACTATATTTTCATGTGCTATATTTGTAGCACTCTTCTGACCTAGTTACCCTCCCTGTTAGTCAGTGGGCTGGGAGAGCATGGTGGGGATTCCCTGTCCTGCCACAGCCAACAGGTATCATTAGAGTGCGCACAAATATTTGTAGGGTCTCTGCTGAACCTGTGCCCCTCTTGCCCACTAGTCTGTGCCTCCATGAATGGCATGGAGTGTGGGCATGCCCCAGACACCCCTAACTGGCAATACATGAGCTGCATGACTGGCTGGGAGATCCTGTGCAGAAGGGATGTGTATCCTTCCATGAATGCAGGCAAAGTCCAGGGGTCCCCTGGTTCACAACTTTCAGGCATAGGCAATCTGCTGCTTAATGCATAGGGGCCTCTGTGCAGAAAGCTTTAACCTTGTCCACTATTTTTCCCAGGTGTCAGCATTGCTCAGTTGGTAGCACAGCCACCTCCGGGTCAGAGCATTGTGGGTTCTAGTTCCACATTGGGATTGGGCTCATACCTTAAACCCTGGCACCCGAGTGTGGTATTGGATGGGTACTGTACTGCTGGGGTGTGCTGTCCTTTGGATAAGATATTAATGTGAGGTCACTTCTACCAATCTCTGGTGCTGTCCTGCTGGGTATCCAGGTGGAAGTAAAAGAACCCAAGGCACTTTTGCAAGAGAGGGATTTTCCTGTGTCCCAGTCAACATTTCCCTTCCCATAAAACTGGTTCATACGGTTGTCCAAGGCTGTGTGAAGGTGTTGCTTTGCAAAATGGCTGCCACTACATGTTCAGTCACTTCTCTACCAATCTAGCATTGCTTGCAAAGTGCTTTGTGATACAGTGTGTGTATGAAAAGTGCTATATATATACTGATTCCTCTTGTTCTGTGTCTTTTGTCAGTTATCTATTTACGATTTAGGAATGGAAAGGAGAAAAGAAAATGAACTTGGTTTTGAGAGTGCCTTTCATGCAATATACACAGTATCCCAAACTGGATTAAAAACCATGAACAGTAGCCACCGTTCAGCAAATACAGCATGGATGGTTAAGTGATTTGATTTGTAATCTAAGCTTGTTACATATGTAACCCCAACTGGCCTCCTTGTTTAACTAGCGGGCTGTTCCTCTCACCACAGAGTCTAGGGGCAAAGAGAGGGATCGGGGTTTACATAACAAGGACACACATTTTCTTTTCTAAGCCTGCTGTATAGACAGGCAACCAAGTGTGGCAGTTACCTGGCACACACTTGGTGAGACCATTTACCATGGCCATCAACCCAGGTCCCTGGGAGAAAATGTTTGCTCATAATTGTGCTAGGTTAGCACTTCTGGTTAGGGGCACCCAAGTAAATCCAAACACAATGGAAGCAATAACAATACTGTCCAAACCAGGTTGGGATTCTAGAGTGTGGCTTTTATTCAAGTACACAGAGTAGCAATAAACACAAAGTGAAGATGGACCCTCACTGGACTACACATACTGGTATTGCAGATTCTCCAGAGTACAGAAATTCCTGACATTCCCATTTAGCATAGGGTAAAGACACAAAACAGCGAACACTCTGGTTCTGAAATGAGATTAATAACACCGCCAGAACTGGTACATTTCCATTGACTGGGCACACATGGCCAGTACTAGGACACTTTCCCGTATATCATGAGGAATGAAGGTGGTACACACAACCACAAAAGCACATCCAGGCTCAAAATCTTCCAGCACCCACTATACTGAGGTGAACTGAAAACAGAGAATCCAAAACCCACATCTGGGTAACTATTTCCATCAGGCACTGGCCAAATTCACTGACTGAAAACTGAATTGGTGCCCATTCTGAACAGAGAGGGTAAATTGGTTACTCCAGATGGAGGTCTCCACCTTTTGCTCCCAAGTTTATACTCGGCCATTCATCTGGTTAACAACACCCTCACAGAAACTTGTAGATGCTATCTTGAAATGTAGATCACATTTAACATACTACTGGTTAAAAGTTCTGTACTTGACTAGTCTCTCTAGACTCTGAATATAGGCAGACACTTAAAACAGAAACAGTCTAGGTGACAGGGTCCCTTTGTCAGAGAAATTCATGATAGGTATTGCAGGTGCCCTCCTGGGCTTACAAAAAGTAGTATTCACAGTTCTGAAGTTGTACAAGGCAGCTTCACCAGACAGACTGGGTGAGGATTGCCCTGAACCCTGAAGATCGCTCCCATCCCTCCTGGGATGGGGCAAAGGAAAACCCACTTGCAAGGTCTCCTCCACTTCGGTCACTGTCTTCTATGTTCTTCTTCTAGGGTGAGAACAAACAACCCAAACCAAAGAGGTAGCACTCTGTCAGAGCTAGGTGAGGAGCTTCACAGCAAGCTGCAGCCTCCTCCTGGAACTCCTACTCAGGACTGACTCACTCTAACTGAACATTCTAAAGCTATCTCCCTAGAGCTGGCAAAGAGTATGGTTTATGCCACTGTGAGAGTTCTAAGATGACATCATCCTCCAGCTCAGCTGAGACTGAAACCAGATCATGGCAGTGAGAAACCCATTTAACTGGCATTTCACTAGCTGCCTTTCCCTGCCTGCCACTGGTTCTAACTGGGATTATAGTACCCCTGGGAACAAGGGGTTACACATAGAAACATAGACAATGACAGCAGAAAAGACCACTGGTCCACCCAGTCTGCTCATAAACCCTAACAAACCCACAGGGTTCTAACCCACCGTATCCACCCACATGCTCCCCACTCTGCTATCACCCTGAGCAACCACTAATCCCTTTCACACTGTCCCAGCCATATTAGAAACCATTGATAGTTTTGGTAGCCACTACATCAGCTGGCAGATTGTTCCATGGGTCCACCACCCTTTCCATAAATTAAAACTTTCTTACTCCCCTCTTGAATCTCTTTCCGTCAGTTTCAACACATGCCCCATGTTCCTAATCTGCTACTTATGCTAAATAGTTCCTACTTAGTTTACCTTGTTCTTTCGTTCAGGAACTTGAAGGTCTGTATATCATTTCTCCCTCTCTTGTTTGGTCTCCAGCAAGTACATGTTCATTACCATGAGCTGATCCTCATAAGATCTGCCCTGTTGGCCATGAATCATTTTTGTTACCCTAGCTGCTGCACTGCCTCCAGTTTGTGCTTATCTTTCCTTAGGTAAGGACTCCAGGACTAGGCACAGTACTCCAGGTGGGGCCTCACCAGTGATCCATACAGGTAATAATACTTTCTTCCTTCTGTTGTCAGTAGCCCTTCTTATAAACCCTGGCATCCTGTTTGCCTTTCTGTAGGACTTGTTACACTGGTTTGATTATTTAGAGTCACTGATGATGATCACCATCTCTTTCCTCAGAGACCCGTACACAGCTTTGCCTCCCCATCCCATTCAGTACTCTGTCCTGGGGTTCTTGTTCCCTATGGGCATCACTTTGCACTTTTGGCATTGAATTTCGACTGCCAAACCTTTGATCACCTCTCATGCTTTTGTAAGTCTCTCTACATCTTGCTAATCTCCTCCTCACTGTCTACCCTGTCACAGGCTTAGCGTCATCTACAAAAGAAACATCTTTCCCTGGATGCCTTCTCCCATGTCTCTCACGAGAATCTTGAAAGACTGGACCCAGGACCAATCCTTGTGGCACCCACTGGTGACCTCCCTCCCTCTCTTCTGATTTGACTTTGTTAACACAACCCCTCTGCTCAGTGGCGGAGCCAGGTTTAGGAACTTTTGGGGGCCACAGGGAGCCATTCAGTCAATTCTGGGCTCCACAATGGGCACTAAACAGTGAATAAAGATGGTGGCGGGCACCACCACTCACACTGGGCAGTCAGCAGGGCCACCACCCCCAGCCCCCTTCTAGCTCCGCCACTGCCTCTGCTGTCTTCCTTCCAACCAGTTTCTCACACATTCCTGTCTTTCACTGCACCCAGATCCTCTAGCTTCTTCAGTAAACTTCTTGAGGCACCAAGTCGAAAGCCTTGCTGAAATCGAAGGAGAATAAGTCCACAGCATGGCCCTTATCCACTACCCTTGTTACTCAGTCAAAGAATACTATCAGGTTGGTCTGACAAGACCTTCTTGCCATGAACCCATGTTGTTTATTATTATCTTGTAGTCCATTGCTCTCCAGGTAGTGTGAGAGGACCTGTTGACTAGTGTCTCTATCAGTTTACCCTCAATAAGGTAAGACTGACAGGTAGGTAGATTTACAGTTGCTCTTTGTTCCCCCTTATAGAGTTGGAAAACTTCTGCTACCCCTCCAGTATTCTGGTACTACTCCTGTCTGAACTATCAATCAATCACTTTATTTAACCAGGCATAAACAGCATTGAGCAAGCTCATTTCAAAGGTGGTCCTGGGCATTAATACAATACAGTACACTTCATAAAATTACAATTATGGAGACAACAGTGCAAAAAAAAAAAGAAAAAACATTGTGAAGGTGCGGTCAATATGGGCCTATACATACAGTCAACATAATTAACATGCAAAAGTACATAATGATAAGCTTTACTGAAATGAGAAGAGACAACAATCCCATATAGTCTCCACTAAGTAAGAGCTCATACAAAATGATAAAAAATAAGGAAGTTAAGGAATAGGGTAGAAACTGGGGTGAAAGAATAGGCAGCCAAAGGGAGGCCAGAATAGGTAAAAGGTAGAGAATAGGCAGGGCCATCTTGGATTAAGGAACTAAAACATGGGTCCTAGGTTTCTGTTGTTAGGGATATGCAGAATTGGATTTTGAATGATGGCCTTACCAGGGACTGTCAGTTCCATTGCCAATTTCTTGTGCACCCTTGGATGCATCCATTAGTACCAGGCCTTATCCATCCCTAAGTTTTCAGCCCTCTCAAACTCTTACACTGGTAAATACTTGCTGCTGCATCTGAGACCCCCACACACACACACAGTTGCCTTAATGCCACTCTCTGGCAGAGGCCCTCTGTCTTCCTTGTGAATACAGAGCAAAAGAGTTATTAAGAACTTCTGCTCTTTGACCGTCCCCTCAGGTTTTTTTCTTAAAGATTTTATTGGTTTTACACATGCATACATACATCTGTGGTAGATACAAACTGCTGATCGAAAAACCTTGAAAGGCATACAGAATGTACAGTAATGGAAAAAACACATAATACATGTTCAAGTTCAAGTTTACTGCAGAAAACTCTGTTAAGCGAGCCTCATTTACAAGGAGGTCCTTTGACACAGACAGGTAGTTACAGCTTGCATAATCGAAAAAACAGTACAAATTCAAGTACAGAATTATGGGCAAGCATTAACATGTTGCATAAAAATTACAATGACATAGAAAAATACAAGTACAGAAAAAGGTACAAAGTGCTTGTTTGAGAGTATCAAAGCAGCTAATTTCTAGGTAAGTAAGAGGAATCAGTGGGCTAGGGTTAGAGCAGTGAGCTAGGATTTAGAAGCAGCTGCATGTATTTTTTATTTTTGCTGCAACCAACCGTTTATATAGGCTGACAGGGACAGTACCGGAAGCTTCAGTATGCCTTGGAACTGGTTCCAGATAGTTGGGAGTCATCGATATGGCCCGCTTGCGAGTAAAGTTGCGAGTTCTTGGTACATCAGAGGAGGAGGAGGTAATTTTTCCCAAGAGAGCAGGCACTATGGAAAATAAGGAAAAGGGTTGTGAGATAGTTCAGGAGCTTGTTCAGGAGTAACCTAAGAATCCAGATACCAGCATGAAGCGTGCGTCTAGTTAAGAGTGATGTCCAGCCAGTGGCTAGCTACAAATCACAATGGTGGGTTTTGAGTGAGTGGGTTGTCTCATGAACCGTGTAGGCGTGGTGGAAGAGGACATCTAGTTTGTTGAGTCCTGAGGCTGCTGTGGAGGAATACTGTAGATTAGATCTCCATAGTCGAGTAGCGGCAAGAAAGTAGCCAGTACCAGCCTAGTTCTGGTATCCAGTGGAAAGAGGGACTTGTTACGGAAGAAGAAACCTAGCCTAATTTTTAGCCTCTTTGCCAGATCGTCGAGGTGGTCATGAAAGGAAAGCTTGTTGTCTAGTCACATACCAAGATATTTGAATTTGGAGGTTATTTCAAGGGTTGCCTATGAGGTAGTGATGAATTCTTTATGCGTGTTTGCAAGGGAAGTGGAGGTGGTGTTTGGGGCAAAAGATTGTGGCCTTAATTTTCTTGGCAATGAAGAGTAGTTTGGCATTGATTAGGTTGATTTCTAGTTGTGCAAAGTCGGCTTGGAGTACATCCCTCACTTCAGCCAGTGTAGGGCCTGATGTATATAGTACAGCATCATCAGCGAAGAAATGCAGATGGGACTGGGATATATGTGTGTCAAGGTTATTGATGTACTGGGAGAAGAGGATGGGACCTAATATGGAGCCTTGCAGGACTCCTGACAACTGGGAGGATGCAAAAGAGGCCACCAGCTTTTACTTTCTGGGTCCTTCCAGATGGGTAGCTGGCAAACCACTGGGCAGCAAGGGGTGGCGCCTACTTTTTGAGGCTTGAGACTAACAGAGTGTAGTCAACAGTGTTGAGCAGCTTTGCTGAGATCTAAAAATACTGCACCAGTAACTTTCTTGGAGTCCATGGCTATGACCCATTCATTGGTAACTTTGGCTAGAGCAGTAACTGTACTATGGTTAGGCCAGAAGCCAGATTGCGCAGGGTTAAGGATTGAAGATGCTTTGATATGGAGTTTCATTTGGGAGTAAACTAGCTTTTGAGGACTTTGGAGGATGGATAGGATTGAAATGGGCCTATAGTTGTTTAGGTCGCATGGGTTCCGTGACTTGAATAATGGGAGGACATGGGCAGGTTTCCAGCAGGAGGAACAGTGGCAGAGGAAATGGAAAGACTGAATATGTGGAGGATGGGGGCGGTGAGGTTGAGATAGCCTAGTTTAAGAAAAAGGTTCTAGACCATCGTCTCCTGCACTTTTCAGATGTCTATGTTAAAGTGAATCTTGACTTCTTTATAGATAAGCAGGCACAACTGGGTTGGGTGGGTTGAAGTTTGCGAGTCAATGTTATTACAGTCTTGGTTGCTACACAGGCTGCATAAGGCAAGAGCTGAAAGCTAGGCCAACGCAGTTAAAGTGATTGTTGATTTCCTTGAGGATTAGGCAACTGTTTTCCACAGCCCTACCATTGCTGAGGATCTTCAGAGGGATGGAGGAGACTACAGGCTGACCTTCGATGGACTTGAGCTTCTTCCAGATGTTTTGGGAATTCCTTTTGCCTGTTCAAGGGTGGAGACATAATAGTTGGCTTTGCTTACGATGATTTGTTTACGCATAGGTGTTTCTAGCTGCTCTGAATGCTTTCCAGTCAGCTGTGCTTTGGATTTTCTAGCCTTAGCCTAGAGTTTATCACGGTGTAGGAGTGTAGCCTTGAGATCTGATGTAAACCATAGGTAGGATGTTTACACCCTGACTTTGATCAAGGGGCATGCTTGTTGGCCAGCACAATGAGGTTGTCATTAGGACAGTGACCACCTCATCAATCGTTTTACTGAAAGTAGAGGCCGTGCCATCTAATTTTGCTCAAGTCGGATAAGTAGTCTGATGCATTAAACTTGCAAAGGACTGCTTAGTTATGAGTGTTGGTTGCTGTCAAGCTATAATTTGTAATCTTGTACAAACAACCACCCCATGATCACTCGTGTCATTGTGGAAAACTGCAGAGTGAAGAAAATTTTGTGGGGATCGTAGAAAGTATGACATCAAGGAGAAAACTGTTGTCAAGGATTGGATATGTTGGTTCTAGTGGGTCACCGACTAACTGGGCTAAACAGACACGTCAGAAGGATTTCAGGCTGTGCGACTTGAGGGTAATCAGTCCACATTAAAATCCCCAAGCATTAAAGTTTCAGTGTTGGCGGAGCGATTAAAGGATTTAAGTATGGTGAGGATGTCAGTGCCACCAGATGGAAGCGATAACCACCAATAATAGTTAGACATTCAGTGGATGGAAGGTGTAATTTGAGGATACAATTTTGTGCTCCTTAGGTTTAGATTTACAGTGAATATCACTGTCTGTAAACTTAGATTTAGTGTAGATGGCACACTGCCCCTCTAGCTTCTCTATCTGCCCTGTGCAAATTGTAGCCAGGAAGAGACTTGTTGACTTTTTGAGCCAAGATTCAGTTATAATAATGAGGTCCGGCTCAGTATGGGCAGCCCATACTTGGAGCTGATCAAACTTTTGTGTGAGGCTCAATATGTTGACTAACATTAACTTAAGTCCGGTGCAGAGGCAAATTCTGCGGGAGAAGCAAGTGGTAATGGGGTTCCAGCATTTAGCTCCATGTTACCTGAACAGAGAAGGAGCAAAAAGCAGTTTCTTGATCAGTTTTGCAGGATATTTTATTTATTTATTTATTTATTTGAATCTAGGATAGGGCGCTTTTCCTTTGCGACTTCTGCAAGGTGATAATGGGTGCAACGTAATGCTATGGCGGCAGTGAAGGGAAGCTAAGGAGAATGCTCTGATCGGCATATATGAAGGAGCAGAAAGTGTAAGGGTGAAGGATATGGGCCAAGGATAAAAGGAGGTGGATATATGAAATAAGGGAGGTGCAGTGGAATGAAGTTCGGTTACAGGATTGAAATTTCCAGAGGTGAACCTGATCCTTGTTCTTTGTTGTGGTGATCCGTTATGGATAAGGTGGTTAGGAATAAGAAAAGGCTTGAGTATAAGGGCGTGCCATGGCACACCGTCAAATGAGAGCTAGGAGTTATGGACATGGTCCCTTAAGTTTATAGGAGAAGACAGGATTATGAAGTGTCATGCCTGCCAGAGACAGCAAGCCTGGTGTGCAGATCAGTAGCTCTAAGGGAGGAGTAAAGCGCACAGAAGGATTGGGTAGGAACATGGCTGGGTGTGGCCAAACAATCAGCAACAATCAGTAGAAGAGGGAGGGCAAAGACAGTGAATAGTGATAGGCTGACCACACAATAAGTGAAATGAGACAGGAATTGTATTGTATTGTATTGGGTTGGATTGGGTAAGTGTGCTTATAACTGGGCCCTCTAGTGGCTAAAAGATATAGGGCCAGATATTCAAAACTTTGCCCGGGGCTAAATTAGCACTGCCGGCAGGCAAACTTAGCCCAGAGCACAAAACAAAGCCATATTCAAAGGAATAGCCCAGGGCAAACAGCTTCTGAATATAGCATGGGAATGAGGCCGGGCAAACTGGGCTGGGTGCAGGGCAAACTTAGCTCTGGAAAAGACAGCTCTGATTATGGCAACCAGGAAGTGCAAGCGACAACAGCAACACAGTGCACAGCGATGTGAAGGTAGGTAGAGATGAACTATGTGGCCAATGTGTGTGCCAGCAAATCGTGGACCCAGTACAGATGCAGGCAGCAGCATGTGAAAGTACAGTGTGCAAAACTGTAAAATATTCCCCAAACTGTTAGCGCAGAGCTAATATGTTTCTTGTGAGTTTAGTGCAGAGGCTAAACCGTTAGCCAGTGCAAACACGTTTGCCAGGTGCTAAACTTTGCCATATTCAAAAGTGACATGCAAATGAGCCTACTTAGGTAGTCTGTGGGCAAACATCCAGATTAGCAACTCATTATGCCCTGATTTGCATGCAGGTGCACTGGGCTAACTGTTTAGCCCTATGCTAAACCAGCGCAAAACATGTTAGCGCTAGCGCAACAGCTGGGGAATAGTATCATTCTGAACACTACTTCCACATGCGCTGCTGCCTGCAGCTGTACTGGGACAACACAACATAGGCACAGATGGTGGTGGTGCTGCATGCAACTGTCACATTGTAGGTCATGCTACAGTGCACAGCAGAAACTACAGTAGCAAGGGGCCAGTAGTGTGTGGACACAGCAATGCCTATAGTTGTGTAGGGCAGTGATGATGACTGCCACTATACACAGTGACAGGCCCAACCTCACAGGTGTTTACTGACACTGGACATTACTGTTACACTGTTGTGTGACCCACAGATGCTGCACCTGTGGCATGGGATGCTCACAGTGACATGTACAGTTCTGGCTTTGTGTGCTATGGCAGTTGTACAGCTATGCGGTATGTGGCAGGGGGCATATATTTTCTGAAGGCACACTGGTGTTGGGATATTCCCAATACTGGCCCATGTACACTGCATGGTGTGTACCAGCCTTGTGGCCACACCTGGTCTGTAGCACAGCCTCGTCACCCATACATGCTCCCTCAGCATTCTCCATGCCCACAGTGCTGCATGTGTGTGCTGGCATCTGGTGGTGTCCACAAGTGCAGTCCATGAGTGTGTGCTGTATGGCCACACTGCCATGCTGTCCACTAGTAGCAGGGTCACCACTTACTGCCTGCATGGCTGGGACTGGTGGCAGATGATGGCATCATTGTAATGCCATCAGTTAGTAACATCTTCCTCTATGTTTGGCTTTATCTATGTGTCATATTTATTAGTTAGGGTTGTGCAAAACCCATACTAAACCGCAAACACCGGCAAAGCCATGAGTGTCGCGCAAAGCTGATTGCCAGGAGTTAAGACAAGCTTTTCCTGGGCTGCAATGTGCACCGTGTTAAGTGTCGCTACTAAGTCGCATTAAACCACTAGCACGGCTAGTCGCTGAATATAGCATTGTGCCTGTATTCATGTCAGTTTGCCGCGCATACATTATAATTTTGCCCAGTGCTAATGCAGTTTGCCAGCTGTTGGCCTTTTGAATATAGCAGACCCGCGCTAATCCAGCGCTAAACCTGTATCAAGCGTTTTTGCCTGGCACAAAGTTTTGAATATCTGGCCCATAATCTGCTAATGGAAAAGTAAGCAAAAAAAAACCAACAGGCAGAGAGATTCCCAAACAAGTTTTTGGGGGCACTGCAGCAACCTCAATGGGACACAGAGGTCAAGGGTGTAGCCCACAGACTTACAGCTCTAAGAGAAGGGCCACAGGGTTCAGGGCAGATAGCATCAAACTACCATAAAACCTCTCAAAACTTAAATCAACTCTAAGAAATCTCTACATCAGACTAAGCGTTGTTAAAGTGAAATCAAAAACATGTCAAGCAGAGGTCAGTCCTAGCATTAATTTCTTGGCAGCAGTTCCTAGAATGTATGTACTAGACTGTCATGTATAATAACCTTGATGCCAACTATTACATCCAAATTAGCCTCCCATCATAAAGACCCCCACAAACCTTTGAAGGTGGATACAAAGGTACTAGTACTGCTTCTGTCCCTTTCTAAATTAGTTCTTCAGTGTGTGATCAGTACTCACATCTTCCCATAGGATTTCATATAACATGGCTTCCCTTACCATATATCACTATCTTTTTCCTTTCAAACTGTCCTGGATTGGGGCATTCCATTTTCGAGAATTAGTCCTTTTGTGATCATGGTTCCTATACAAAGCACCTTATGCTGGGATTTACTTAGCCTCCGCCGTCCCGTATCATTTAGTACCATGCTGGAGAAAGAGTTGGGGATTGGCAGATTTAATATCCTAGATAGGATGCTAACAGTTTGGGTCCACCATGGTCTAATTTTGGGGCAGTCCACAAACAGCGTCGGATCCCTAAATTCCCACAGGAATGCCAGCAGCTCTGATTTCCCTGACTGGTAAATTTACCTAACACCTGCAGGGTGCAGTAGGCTGTATCAAGTATTTTTGTTTGGATGGGTTTATTTTTGCAAATAAATAATCATTATACTTGTTTGAAGGTTTCTCCACTGCTGAGGCTTATATGATAACTGGACCTTGATGTTTCATTATGAATTCGTTTTTCCACGTCTTTATTAAATGTTACTAAAATAGCATAAATTCTTTGCAGTAAGTTAGTATCACCTAATTTAATAATGACATTTTGTTCATGGAACACTTTAGCCACACTGCAGTTGGGTAATAGCAAAACAAAATTATTTCTGATCATTAGGTATGTTAAGAAATGTATTCCGGGTATTTCAACGACCGCGTCTTAAATCTAGAGTATGAACAAACTTCTCCAACCTCTATTAATTGGACCCATGTCTGAATCTGACATTTCCTCAGTTTATGTATAACAGCTCTTTCTCTCTCATGCTGTATAGTGTTACTGCTCCAAATATTTAAATAAAGCCAGGGTAAGTATTTGTAACCACTAGTTTCTTGCTGGCTTGTCTTAATTTAACCCCATGGTATCAAATGACTGAGAATATGTCATTCAACTTGACTGATTAATCCCAATAACCACATGCCCTATCATGGGTTATTGCTTACTTACTCTTTTGCAGTTATTACTTGTATAATTTTCCAAAATAGTACCTCCATGGAAAAGTCTGCATTGGACTGAATGCCACTTCCTCATTATTTTTATCTGGTGGGCCACCCATAAACCATCAGATCCAGGTAACGTAACCTCCTACTTTCATTGAGGTGGAGAGTTGATTCCAAGCAATCTTAGTTTCCCACCTCTCCAAAGGAATTTGAAGAATGTCCTTTTGATATTGTTAAACCATGTCAGTGCCAGACTTATTGTCACTGCTTGAATTACAAAAATCATGTGTAGTGATGTCATCATCTTCACAGTTTCTATATATTGGAAGCGATAAGAACAGTTTTGCCAGTTGCCTAATAACAGACTAATTTTGTCCCTAACAGCATCGTAGTTCATTTTAATTATTTTAGACTGGTTATTTGAGACATACACTTAAATATTTAAAGCGGTTCTCAAGAGAAATTTTCAGGATAGTCTGATCTAGGAGGTAGTTTCCTTCTGTCACGGGCATAATTATTGATTTCTGCTTATTCAGTTTGTGTCCCAAAGAGATGCATAGGTTTAGGCCTCCTTCAAAAATGTTGGCAAACACGAATGAATGTTTTTGATAAACAGTAATACATCATCCACAAAGGTATTTATTTTAACGTGGCCATCCCCTCCCTTGTGCTCTCAATTTCTGGATTCCTTCTAATGTGGTTTAAGAAGGGTTCAAGACATAAAATAAAAGAATTAAGGAGAAGGGCATCCCTGTCGTACTCCATTTGCCATATCAAAGGGCTTCATTGGAAAACCTAACTGTAGTTCTCTCATGTAGCTTTTTAATTAATGTAAGAATAGTATGAGGAGTCCCCATCCCTGCAAGCAGTGCAACATAAACTTCCTCTTTAAAAGGTTGAATGCCTTAGTGGTATCAATTGCTATTGCATGGTATGTTTCTCCCATATTTCTTGCATGAAAAATAATGCATGCACCCTGCTTGTTGCCTGAAATAAAGGCTTGGTCTTTAATAAACCCCAAATTGATCTGAATTTTATAGAATCTCATCAAAACAGAAAAGTGTGCACTGGGTGGGTAGTGCTCATGAAAAATCAATGCAACAGTACCAGCTCAAATTTGGGCATTCATCACCATGTAAAGCAGGACACCAACAACAATAAATGTTTAACTTTGTTATCTTATTTTATTTGAAGACAATCACACTATGTGCCCACCTGAGGCATTGCAGACTACTGTCCTTTATCAGTAATTACCACCATGCCCTCTAGTGGTAAAAATATATTTTATAAATCTTGTTACAGATTCAGGCTCCATAGCAACTTATAAGTTGCTAAAGACATTACCAAAACAAAGAAACAGTTTGGCTGTAAAAGGTACTGCTGACGTTTGTATTTGAGGCTAATTATCTTAAAATTAATTTAAAAAGCTTTTAAAAGGTAAAGGAAGCAAATTTCTAAAGATTAGTAGGATAAAAAACAAAACAGGAAACATTTAGTACTTTTCCATTCACAGATGCATATGTTAAAGACAAGTATCAACTTTTGAATAGGGCCCAGAGATCCATGTGGACAGGTAGAGGTTCAAAAAATCTATATTAGATTTATCAGTGGATTCCAGCCTACGTAAGAAGTTGTTATAAAGCCAGCCCTCTGATGCAGCAGGCACGTTTCCACTTACAGCGCCGACAACCCCATTCAGAAGCGAAACCAAGAGTTGGAGGCCCAACCAGGGGAGGAGGATTGAAGGGCCAGTGGACTGTTCTACTCCTTCAGGGAGAAGGTTGGGGAAGCAGCCATTGCTTGATTGCCCCTGGCAGAAGCTGGGAGGCAGCAACCAGAGCTCACACAGCTGGAGAGCAAGCCAGACATCAGTGCAAGCATGTCACGCAGGCCACACCTTCCACCTGACAAAACACTGAAGCAAATTTACTGGACTGAGCAGGAGGACATCTGCCCAGCTGAACCCATGAAGCAGACCAAGACACTGACCGGGATCACCATTCAGTCTCCATTCTTGGTATAGATCTCTCCTTCCGGTGGCAGAGGTGGAGTAAGCTAAGGAACACTCCAGGGCAGATGTTACGTCCGAGGATGGGGTGGCATGGACAGACGAGATTGAAACAGCCAGTACAAAAAAAGGGTTGTTATAAGATATGTAGGAAAGCCAGATCTTCAAAGATATCTCTCGCATCAGATCATATCTATAGAACAATAGCCACCAGGTACTAGAATCACATGGGAAACTTTCTGGCTAGCAGTCTAGTAGAGGCTACCATGATGATGACATCAGCTGTTGATGTACCTCCCATATAAACATGGGGGCCCGTGCCATCCTCAGTTCTTTTCCACCATCGAACATTGCAAGTGTCTCCTTGGAGCACCACCACTTCAGTTGACCACCAAATCTGCAATTTCAAACTTTCTTTTCTTTTCTCACCCTAGTTTGTCAATTGCTTTATTTTTTATTTTTAAGCGATTTTTACTATTGTTTATGGCAGCTGACCCCAAGAAACTCTTCAGATACTGTGGGTGTGGCAAAAGATCTATGAAAGGATGACCACAATACCTGTGTCTGCTGTCTCAGCACCAACCATGATGTTAAGGCCTACAAGGTTTGCCATAGATTCAACCAGGTCACCTGGCAGCATCATCATAAGGCCCTATAGTTCTTCCTTCTTGAACAGAAGTTCACCCAAATGGAGAAGGAGATCCAGGGAAGAAGCTCCTCCACCTCACTGGCTCCATCCACAAGCTTACACTCTTCCAAAGCCCGGTACAAATCGGCTGGTAAACACAAGCAACAGGAGAGGAGGCCCTAAGGAGAAATCTTCCCTGGTGCATTCTCAGGCATTGCTTTGGGTGATGGCCGCTACTGGGTTGTCGACCACCTCAGCAGCGACCCCCATTACCACCCACACCCTCTCCTCCACAGGGTCAGCTCTGGCAGTGCCACCCACCAGTCTTTCTTTGGCAGGTGCTGCCTCATCAACGTGGGCCTCCTGACACCCCGCCAGTGTTCCAGCCCCTGCCATTCAGACTCCTTCTGGCCCAGGAGCAAAGGGTAGGAGTTCCACTGGACCTGCTTCGATTGGCGATAGCCTCTCGAAACCAGGATTTCTGCCTCCCCCTCAACACCTTTGACCATTTTGTCAATGTTAGGGATTCACCCTCCTCCATTGCCGCCAGGACCTCAGTCTCTCTCATAGATGCTGCAGGCCATACCATGGATATCAGAGCTGCAGCCTCTTGATGTTGTAGGCCATACCACTGATGTTAGGGACCCAGTCCTCTATGTTGGCTCCATAAGGTGCTCTGGTGCCACCGATTACCATCAATGTCCAGACTATGCTCTCCTTTTTGGGAGTTTATGCACGCATTGCTCCCCCTCTGGGACTATCGATGCTGAGGCCTACCAAGCAAGCAAGCTCCCATGCTGAATTCTGCCATGGCATTGCGTATAACAGGCTCTCAGTCATACGCCATCTTGAAAGAGCTTCTGATTCCCTACACCCCTGTGCGAGCAGCTCCTTTCGGCTGACAAGGGGTTGTTAGAATTCCAAGGGTAATTTTGAGATCTTCTGGGGCCCGTGCATTTATGTTTGCAGCCCCCACCCTCTGGAATTCTCTGCTCCATCAGCTTCAGGAATGTGTGACCATGGGGGTTTTAAACAGGCACTTAAAACTTTTTGTGGAGTCAGGCCTACCAGTGAATTGTTACATCTGTAATTGTTGTTTTATATATTAATGTAATAGTTTTATGGAATCATGTTTTATTATTGTAAAGCACCTTGGTACTTGAAAGCTTAAAAATAAAGCTTATTATTATTATCCTCTGTGCCCTATTCAGAGCCAGTTGATGAGGACGAGTATAATCTGACCTCCTCCTCCATGAGGAGGAGGATGAGCAAGGTGAGGAAGAGGGAGCTAGGACCCTTCAGGTCTACTTCCACTATTTCTGCAGGTGAAGAGTGTGACGCTTGGCCAGTAGGTTATGATTATTAAATTATATTTGTGATATAAAAATAATGTATGTGATTGTCACACATATAACAGTCTGTGTTCCATGGGTGCCACCCCCACAGGTTTCAGTGAAGCTACAGGATATGTAAACTGACCAGAAACCATTTAATTAACTGACTTCTTTCAGAATGGCATTTTATTACCTTTTATGACATGCCTAGGCTTTCTGAAATACAAACCAAATGTGACTTTATGACTTCAGAAACAGGATGTCATTAGGCTGATTCCTGTTAGCGTTTTAACACATTGTGCCAGCGTGGGATTGCTAAGTTCAAAGGAAACATGGTAATTAAGGAGTTATATATAGGAAATGTCTTTTTTTCTGTCACATTATTTAAAATACCTCCTGATAGGAAATCATGTTTGTACTTTTTGATTCTAAAAGGAGGAGCTAGATGACTCACAGAAGGAATGTGGAGACACAGTTTAAACTGATACTTGTGTCTGAAATATATGTTATATTTTGGGGGACCCCAAGAGAAAACAGTTCTCTGATCTAACTAAAGCACTTCCAGAGGTAATACTTTAGATAGCAAAAATCTAAATGTGTTGTAGTAGGAGTTTTGCTTTGTAATTTTCCTTGTTCTTTATGCGATTGTGAGCTGTTTGATATATTGTTCTGTGTTTACATTTTCATATTTTATAACCTTTAGTAAAGTACCTTTTCTTTGAAAGACTGCCTGGGTGTCTGTAAGTTCTTTTTGCATGTAGCGTATGGGTGGTTAAAGGAGAAGACTCCTGTATATTTCTGATTTGGATATGTCTGATGTAGTTATTATACATTACATCAATTACTGTACATATGTCAATAACAGATCAGTCATTTCTGCTGTTGCAACACATATCTAGGGTCTGAGACTGTGACACAAGGTAGTAAAGTGTCAAGCAAGCCTCCATTTACGTGCAAATGGGTCACTTGCAATACAGACCCTCCATTCCCTGATGTCACTGCAGCAACAGTGCAGAAGAAAACATAAGGGTATCAATGCTGTCTGTTCTGATTTTAGTTTAAGTTTGCAATGGCTTAAGACAGTTCTGTCATGCAACTCACAAAGGAGTAGTACTTGTAGCCTTAATACTGTATGTGTAGAGCAAATAATACATCTAATAGTATTTCATTCACATGAAACAGAATCGGTTTCTGTGTGCTGTTCATTTCTCTCTGTGAGGCAGTTGCAACATGTTGTGGAGAGCAGTAGAAAGAATCAAGTTAATCAATCAGACAATCTAGCAGTCAATCAGTCAATCTGTATTGAACCAGGTGAACACCTTGAGAAGATTAATTTACAATGTAGGCCTGAACAGTTTCCAAAGGATCACACAAGACTGAGTTCCTTTTCTGCACAAATGATACACCACCTTTCAACAGCCTGAAAGTGGAGAGCTAGATCACTTACTTTATAAAGCGTATTGTTTTACATTTCAAATGCTGCTTAAATCTGAGTTTCTGACTATAAATACCAAGACACAGAGTGCATATGACATGGGAGGAATGAGCTAAGTAAATACAGAGCACTACAAACACTGAGACTGATAGTTTCTTTACCTACAACAGCTGAAGTGTGGCATCTGATTCATGAGGGACATCCTACTTCAAATGCTGGCATTAAAAGGGGGGTCCTGCCACAGCTGGTCTTCAGTACCTCAAAGTGAAGTGCTGTGGCTCTCACATCACTGCTAATGATTTATAATGGGAATGGGGCACTTTTAAAGTCATGGACCTGAGGGCCATCACAGTTCCCAACTAAGGGAACTTGTTAAGGGTTAAAGAGTAAGGGACTTGAGTAGGATTTGAACCAGAGTCTCCCAGTTCTTGTGCCTGTGCTGTAACCACTAGATTACCATTCTTCCATATGCTGCAGCTGATGCTGGATTGGTAGCCTATTCCTTGTTATAACTGAACTCTTTATTGCCTTACAGCAGCCATCCAATCAGTGACTGCCTAGTTACAAAGGGAAAGGAAAGGGGCATATTTGCAAGATTGTTTCTCACTGCTGGTGTCAATCAAAACAGAGAATGCTAACACGACAGAACATAATACAACAGCTGTATAATACCACTTATAACTCTTGTTGTACCCAGAGTCATTTATTGGTAAACTGTTTTGCTAATACAAACAGTAAAACAATACATACAGGCACTTCCTTATCTGAATACTATATACATGTCAAATCAGTGCTGAATCACACTCATATGGTCTTAGTTCCTATTAGATCTGCACTTCAGGATGTGAACAATACTTAAAGAGTTCCTCCATTACTCACGTGGGGAACCAAACATTGTGGGTTTGGTTTACTGGTGGAACTGCATTTAGTGCAGCACCATTATCTGTTGCTCTGATGACATCATCCTCCAGGAGCATTGATAGTACAATGGAGGACAAACACATTGATAACTTCTGGGGGCTTTATGTATCTTTTATCAGCTAGATTTGGACAGCAATAGGACTGCTGGCAACTGGAGGAGGCACACAACAGTTACACATAAGGAGTTAGGAAAATATTGGTGTGAAACTATGGGACACTTCTCCTTTAAGTCTGACAAGACTGTTCAACAGCTTGATGGTGTTACTGAGCTTGAGTAAAAAGGTAAGAATATACCTAAGGTCTCTCACAGAGTTTTAAGGGTTCATTTGGATACCTAGTTATGTGCCCTTAGGTGAAAGATATATTGCACCCCTGAAGAGAATATTATCTGAGCCTGTACATCTGTGTATGCTAGCGTAAGGTTCAAAGTTTGAATCATCCCAGAACTTGAGACTAAAGTTGATTCAGATCCAAAAGCAGACAGGAGGGTTACCCTGTCTGTTACCTGTTCACACTATTGCGTTCTGAGGTTGGCACTGTGGGAGTAGAGGCTTCACCTGCTGAGTGCATTTGTGACAGAGGGACTCCACCAAATGCACCCGAGGTCCCACTTGAGGACCCCTCCTTCATCTCAGTAATGAGGCAGCTGCAAGCAGGTATGGAGTTTGAAGCAGGGAGCAGGATGTTATCAGGAGAAATATGGACAAATATTTAGAATTGCCAGACTCGACCCCTCTGATCATTCTTCCACTTCTGGCTGCATTTCAGGATGCCAGTATGGCTGCCTGATACAGGCCAAATATGATCCCTGTGTTACCCAGAAAGGCAGACAGATTGTACCAGGCTCCCTCAGGGAAGCCTTTTCTCACAGGGCAATCACAGGCAAATTCAGTGGTGATAAATGTGGCCCATGACATGTCCAAGAGGCCTCAGCATCTCAGCTCTCTTCCTCCTGATAAGGAGTCCTGAAAACTGGTCCTTATGGGCAAGAGGGCCTATGTCTCTTCCATACTGGCCCTCAGGATTGCCAATTACACTGCTCATATGGTCAAATTCAGAACACTTTCTGGAAAAAGGCTAAAAGCTGCAGCTCAGGCCCTTCCAGAGGCCCCCAAAGGCAGGAGTTGCTTAAAGCCCTCCAGTCTGGGGCAGATGTGTATAAGAACCTTTTTTCCCTCATCTTTTGGCCTCAGCTCCTTCCTCAGCACTCGTCGCCCGCCACCCACATGCTTCAGAACACCCCCAGGCGGGACCACCAAGGGGCTTCCTACTCCCGAAGGACATAGTGGGCAAGCCCCAGATTACTCCCAGGTCAGGGCCATGAGAGCGGGCCCCCAATGGGCATCAGTGGCAGTGGGCGGTGGAGCGAGATGAGCCATCATGCTAGAGCTGACCTTTTTCCTAGATTTTCTTGGGAGTGGGACATGCAATGATGTCCTGCATCTGCCCCACCCCTGGTCTTGTTGGCGCCCGGTAGCTGCGTAACCCATGCCTCCGCCAGAGTCTGTCGAGCACCGGGTGCACACCCGCCCTCCCCTCAAAGAAGGAGAGCAGTCCTTGGGATGCTTTATCTTACTGCCCTGGCCAGATCTCCAGCAATCCGGGTCCATTCCCAAACCCAGGTCACCAGCGCCGCAAGCAGAAATACAACCGCTGCACTGGCGGGCGGCACCAGGTAAGAACCTTTTAGGTCTGCCTGTGATGTCTTAGATGCCTTCGGTAGGGTGTTTGCAGTTGGTGTATGTCCAATAAGATATTCTTGACTTGGGGTGTCCAGCTTTGCTTCTGACATACAACAGTCCATCCTGAATGCCCCCTTTAGATGTTACAAGCTCTTTGGGGTGGATGTGCAGGACATCCTTTCTGACCTATAGGCCTTGGGGAGGACTCTCGGTCAGTTTATTCACTGTGCCATACCCAGCCAAGAAGTGGGCAAAGGTACCTTTTCTTCAGGCCTCCACAGACCCAAGCAGGAAACCGGCAACCCAGCAAGTGCAGAGCAGGAGCAACCCTGCCTACCCCTACCTCCACCACTGGGAAGGTCCCCAAAGGAGGAGGAGGAGGCCTAGCTGCTGGTTCTGTCTCAGTCTGACTCCTTGCCAGACCCCCAACCCTCCAGTTGGAGGTGGTGGTAGGTGATCATTTCTTCTAAACCTGGACAGATGGAGGAGATCACAACAGATGCTTGGATCCTGCAGCTCAAAGAGCAAGGCCACACTTTGGAACTTCTGGAGTGGCCTCCAGATCGAACCCCAGTCCCTTCAAGCTACTCTCCAAGACCACATTCCAGTGCTGCTGGAAGAAATTTGTATGCTGCCACAGAAAAAGACCATAGAGCCAGTTCCCTAGATTCAGAGGAACAGAAGGTTCTACTTAATTCTTTCTAGTTCCCAAATCCACAGGATTTGCAACTCATCCTGGACCTGGAAACCTGAACTTCTACATCCAGTACAAGAGGTTCAGGATGGTAACCCTACAAACTGCTGCCCCTACTCTCCAAGGAGTCTGGATATGCTCCTAGACAACTAGGATTCATACCTGCACATAAAGAGTTATGCCCCTCACAGGACTACCTCAGTTTCCTGTTCCAGGGGAACATTATTGGTTCAGGGCATTGCCCTTTGGCTTATCTTCTGCTCCTTGGGTCTTTACCAAATGCTTAGCGGTGGTGGCAGAAGCCCTTAGGAGGGAGGAACACTATGTCTTTCCCTATCTGGATGGCTGGTTGTTCAAAGCTCAGTCCAGGGAGCAACTGTCTTACACCTAGTGCTCACCAGACAACTGTTTAAGGCATTGGGGATCATGGTCAACCTGATCAGGTCAGGTCTGACTCCTTGTCAGTGCCTCCAGTACATAGGAGCTATACTTGACACCACTCAGGATTCAGCCTTTCTGCCTCAGGACAGGAGAGTGCATGATAGTGCAGGCCCAGGAGCTTCACAGCACCAGGTATGTCACAGCCAGGACATTTCTGAGACTGCTGGGCCTGATGGCAACAGCCACTGTTACTGTTCCCTGGCAAGGCTGCACATGCAGATTCCCAGTGGATGCTACAGGTCCAATGGGATCAGCATACTGACAATCTAAAACAGAAGGTTCTAGTAACATAGCCTGAAGAAGGTACTTCAGTGGTGGATGGACTGCAGCAATTTGCTCAAAGGGGTCTCGTTTCTCATCCTTTCCCCATCAAATCCTCATCATGGATGCTTGGGGATGGGCTGGGGGGCACACCTGGAGTCTCACCAGAACCAGGGACATATACAACAGTGGAGAGTTCCTCCACATAAATGTCCTAGAGATGAGAGTGGTGCTGTATGGCCTGCAAGCTTTCCAGGCCAATCTGTTCCCAGGACCTCTACTGGTGCAGATGGATATTATCAGTGTAGCCCACTACATAAACAAGTAAGAGGGACCCATTCTCATACCTCTTGTGCAGAGAAGTGATGAGAGTTTGGTATTGGGCTTTAGAACATGGTCTAAAACTGTCAGCGGTACATGTTCCTGGTATCCAAAACATTCTGGCAGACCGGTAAAGCAGGTCACAGTCCAAAATGAACGAGTGGGAGCTGCTGACCTCAGTGGTAGAAGACCTGTTTGACAGGTGGGGTCGTCCTGAGTTGGACCTTTTTGCATCCCCACTCAATGCAAAACTGCCACGTTTTGCTTGCTTGCTCCAGGAGTTTTCTGTTGAGACATGTTATCCTCTCCTGGAAGGGAGGTTCCTCTATCTTTTCTCCTTCCCATTAATTCAGAGGGTGCTGCTCAAGCTCCAGATGGAAGGAGCAACCATGATTTGCATTGCTCCCTTCTGGCCTTATCAGATTTGGTTTCCCTTCCACCAGCTGGCAATGGAACCCCAAGTGCACCTGCCTCTGTGCAAGGCATGCTCTCCCAGGGCAGGGCACCTGGTCCATCTGGACCTCAAGTCTCTACACCTACATGCCTGCCTCCTGAAGATGTAGCCATAGCCAGATCTGGAGTATCCCACAAGGCGGCTGATGTCCCAGTGCCCACTAGGAAGTCTTCTACCAAGACCACTTATTCCATGAAGCGGAAGTGCTTTGCTTTGTGGTCAGCTTCCCATCAGTTGTATCCGTTCACTTGTCCAAGGAACCAGATTCTGGAGTACTTGCTGTCTCTCTCAGGTGCTGGCCTGCAATACTCCTTCATTAAAGTTCACATGGCTGCTATTCCAGCCTTCCATGTGCCTGTTGATGGCTGTATGGTGGCATAGCTGGAGGTGACCCGTATGTTTCTGAGAGGTATTCTCCACCTGAACTGCCCATCCGCAATCCAGTACCCCATGGAACTTAAATTTCATGTCAGAGAAACTTACTTTGGCTCCTTCTGAGGTGGCTACCACATGCAAGCTATGCTTTGTGTCATGGGAAGTGTTATTTTTGGTTGCTATTACTGAGTTTACCCTGACTATTCAGATATTATGTTCATCACATGAGAGACTGCAGGAAATCTTTGCAACTGTTTGTTTCTTTTGCCCTGGGAAAGAGGGCGAGTAGTTTCTAAACAGTGCCTGGCCAAATGGTTGGCTAACTGTATTATTTTCTGTTACAGGAAGTATGGTAAGGAACTTCCGGCATTGTGCAAGGCCACTCCACTTTTGGAATGGCCACTTCTGTTGCCTGTTTCAGGAATCGTCAACTGCTGAAATTTGTGCAGCTGTCACTTGGAGTGCTGTCCACACTTTGACTAAACACTATAGCCTGAACAGTGCCTCTAGAAGAAGGGCAAGCTCTGAACTGGCTGTGCTTCAATGCCTCCTGTCTTGGGCCTATAGTCTCCAGCCACCCAGGCTGTTTGTCTGTCAGTACTGCTTGAGACTCGTTCCACAGGTGTGGTCTGATGCAAGAGGTATTATCGATGAAGATAGTACAGTTATGTAAGAACTACGGTAACAGTAGATCTTCAAGAGAATCTCTTACATCGAGCCATGCCATCAACCTCCATCCCACTTGGCCTTAGAGATTCTCTTTCTTCCTCTCTCCTTCTCCAGGATAGTTTGCCTTCTGTTTCACCTTGCTAGAACTAGGAACCTCTAGTTGTTCCTTGGTTCTGGAGGAGAGCCTTTGTTATATAGGTCTCCGTCTGGGGAACTAATGACGCAGGGCCGCCCTCGTTTATATGGGAGGGACATCACCAGCTGGCATCGTCATCATGATGGTAGCAGACAACAGGCTGAACTACCGCACCGGCACATGCATGCTCATAGACTGGCTTCTAGCTACCAACCCTGAGCATATCAAAAACGTTACTGTCCTGCCCACCACCATAGCGACCATTCACTGGTACTATGCTTCTGGACTAGTAAGGGCCCTAAAGACCCCAGGTCTCCAAAACCGCTACCTCAAAAAGGGCTTGAGGGCAATTTTAAGAGGTATTTGAAGAAACAGACTGGTCACCCTTAGCAGGCTGCAGCGATGCTGATAAAGCCCTTGACTACCTCATATCGACCTTTAACAAGACTTGTGACATATTTGCCCCTGTCAGAACTGTCAAAATTAAAGGGCCTTTAACCCTTGGCTCGTTAGCCTTTAATTGCCCAAATGAAACAATGGGACAACCTCTGGCATATTGCCAGGGAGACGAGCAGGCAATCTGATATTGCTGCTTACAAAGAGGCTAGGAAAAAGTGTACTAGGCAGTAAGAAATGCCAAAGCTACCTACTATAGAGAACAACTTAAGAGAAACTGGGGCAATGACAGGGAATTCTGGAATAGCATTAAGTCACTTCACTGGCAAAGAATCCAGAGCTCTCCTGGATCTCATAGTAACCACATCTGGCCCGTTACAGCAACTTATTATTTCTGACCAATGCCTTCAATAATGCCTTCACAGATCTCAGCTCTGTCCTCCCTCCTGAATTTCTCCACCCCACCAGCAATGGATTCCTATGGACCCAAACCCTCCTCTCACCCCTAAACCAGGCCAACTATCATTCTACTTTAGGCAAATAACTAGGGCTGCAGACCATCAAATATGTAAAAAAATCCTAAACAAAACCAGAGTCGGGAGTGACTCACTAGACATGAAGTTGCTAGCTTTCATGTTGGGCGAACTTACCTCTCCACTAACCATACTTTTCAGCATCTCTTTGCGCACTGGAATCTTCCCAGATGGGTGGAAGCCCGCCTTGATCACCCAGTGTTTAAAAATGGGACAGAACTAACCTGGGAAACTACCGCACAATCTCAATACTACCACCTCTATCTAAAGCATTAGAAAGGGTTGTTTCAGACCAGCTAACTGAATACTTAAACAAGTACAATCTGTTCTGCCCACAGCAGCATGGGTTTCATATGGACACAGCACCATCACAGCTTTAATCGACTTTACCTCTCACATCTATGATGCCCTTGACACAGGAAAAGCGGTGGGGTCTATATTTATAGACCTCACCAAACCACTGAACAGTGATCAACCACCAAATCCTGCTCAGACACCTAAAGACCCTGGGACTGTCAGTAGATTCCATCTCCTGGCTTAACAGCTACCTTTCACACAGGACACAGAGTGTGAGGATAGGGGTGTAACCTCCGAACTTAAAAGGTAACCTTTGGGGTTCCCCAAAGCTCGATCTTAGGGCCACTTCTCTTGGCCTCTTTATTAACTCCCTTCCCAAAGCTTGTCCTGCTAAAATGCTGCTGTATGCAGATGATGCAGTTATCTCAGTGTCTGGCAGCCACATCAGAAATAGAACAAAACCTGCAGCATTGCTTTGCTATGCTTGAGAACTAGTTCACCCAAAACAGACTCCTGCTAAACTATAAACAAACAAAACTTATGCACTAACTTTGCCATATGCCAAAAGGAATGCTGAACACCTGACTATCTATAGCCAGAAAGGGATGGCATTGAATAAGTCTCCACCTTTAAATATCTCTGGATACATATAGATGACACCCTCTCCTTCGTGCACCATATAGGCCATGTAGTCAAATCCACTAATATTAAGTTGGAATCCTCCATAGGCACAAGCAAGCCATGATCCCTGAGGCACTAAGCCTAGTCACTCGAGTTCCATTCTGTCATTCGCTATGCCCTCGTCATCTACAGTGCTGCCACAGACTCAGCCCTAAATCGGGGTAAAATGTACTACTCAACAAGGCTTGCTGCCTGGTCCTTGGGCTAAACATCGAACCCATACCTGTGCCGTCCTCTACTGGTTGGCTCCCCTACACCTAAGAGTGAAGTATCAGACTTGCCTAATAGGCAAAAAGCCCTCATGAACTCACTCCCCTACTCCACGTAGCTCTGTTCCAAGCGCTCAACTCCTCAAAGTCAGCAGGAGCTCGGCTAAGGGTGTGCTCCACGTACCTTTCAAAGAACCAGCCTTGCACAGCGTTCTCTCTCCTACCGTGGCCCACCTGGTTTAATGAACTCCCTCCCACCACCCTGGGACACACAAAATTGGACCTTTAAAAGAGACCTGCTAACCCTTCTGGCCCAAAAGAACCCATGTGAATGCAATTAATAAATACCTATGACTAATCTCCATCATAACTTTTCACCCCTCTGCTTACCTCCCCTTACTTCCTCCCCACTCCTTTTCTCCACCCCTCTTTGACAAAGCCTCTTGGGGACTGCCCCTACCCCTGCTGTTCCCCTCACCCCAATCTCCTCATACTGTGACAAAGCCCCTCAGGCTGCTCCCACCTTGCTATGTGGTTCTTATCTGAATGACTCCTTTTCCTGTTTTTAATGTGACCAGTTTAAAATGTCAAATTGCACTCCAACGTCTTGTAACACTTCTGACACTGTTATTGGCATATTTGCTTGCTACCTGTACAGACTATAACCAGTTGCGTACTCTGGATGTTCTGTAACCTGTTAATGTAAATTTTGTCTCTCATCCACTTGACATGGAACCTTTGTAAAGAGCCTTCCTGGCTCAAAGGTATTAATCTGCAGTTGAAATAAATAAATCATGGGTGGCCCCTACTAGACTGCTAGCTAGAACGTTTTCCATGTAGTACTAGTGCATGGCAACTATAGTTCCATAGGTGTGGCCTGATGCAGCAGATTCTCTGAAGATCTGCTGTTACAGTAAGTTCTCATATAACTGTACTTTTCACTGTTAGTGCATTATGTGTGAGGCTCAAGTTTATAGCAGAATGTTATATTAAAAGTAAAAACTTAGCAAAACTATATGTGCATATCAAAATGCAAATTTAAGTCTTTCAATTTTAGTTAAGTTTTAGTAATTGTAAAAGCCGAGAAGAGGCTTTTCTCGAAACAGATGGTTAGGATACAGCACTGTTATGTCATGGATAAAATACACATTAAACTATTTAGAAAGTTTTTGGTGAGTGAGTCGTCTATCTCCAGGAACTGCATGTGATATAACAGGCTTATTTTCAGGAGCAGACTCCTCCTGGTGTGCTTTTTCATTCTTTCAGATGCTGGTTGGCGTTAAGACCCTCACAACCTGGCACAGTATTAGCCACTGTTAAGCAGTATGTACCCCTTATGGTGACATCAACGCAAACTACAATCCTCTCAGCAAAATCGACACTTTGCTAACAGGTCGCTGTGTTGGTGGTCCTGGATGCAGGGCACACTGTCTCCAGTCTTGCACTCCCACCGAGTAACTCCAACTGGAGTTAAGAATCCTAAGTTGGGGGTGGGGACAGAGCTCCCTGCATGGGGGGTTCAGGGCAAAGCCCCAATGAAAGAAAAGGTCTGGGAGACTTAAAGGAATCATGATGACCGCAACTTGCGGTCGACATGATTCCTGTCGATGAGATGCCATTTGACATAAAGGATGTTGAACCAGCATAGTAGAGCCCTGTTAAGCAATTAAAGGGACACTGTCAGCTGTTTTCTGATGCTGTTAGTTCCCTGTTAAAACAATATCTGTAGCTGTATCATTTAATAGCCTCCCCATATAGACCCTATATTCCCGCTCCATAAAGTAATCGTGTAACTGTTTTCACCGTCCTTAGTCAGCTTCAGCGTCTGCTGTGATACCTCATCTTGCTTGGCTCCTCATATGACGTCTAGATCTCTTGATTTCCTATCCCTCTCTTCCTCCTGCCTATTACCTATCAATTCTCTTCTTGTGCGTCACCTTTCTGCCTTCCAGCAATGCTATCCCTTATTGCTACTTGTCCAATCATAATTTATTCCTTGCCTCCCATTACATGGTAGGGGTCCATCGTATCTGTTGGTTGAGACCTGTCCCTTGTCCCACTGTCCCCTGCACTTCCTGTGTCATCCTGTGGCCACTAACCATTACCCCCAGTACCTCTTACTCCCCTCTCCCCTCCCTCATTCCCTTCCCCTTCACTATAGTCCTTCTTAAGGACACAGTACGTCCTCTGCCCTTGTCACTGTCTCCCCTGGGATCTAGGCAGCTATGGACCAAGAGTAAGCTCTCAGGCGCCATCTTCATAGATCTATCTAAGGCCTTTGACCTAGTTGACCATGTCTTACTTTGCTGTCAACTTTGGTCCCTTGGTCTGTCCCCACCTGTCCTAAGATGGTTTACTAATTACCTCCAGGGCAGACAGCAACTTACTAAATTCAGTAAGGTCCTCTCAGCCAGTTACTCCTGTGACTTCTGGTGTCCCCAGGGTTCAGTCATAAGTCCCCTTCTCTTGTCAATAATTTGCATTCTACTTCTTCCAACTGTAGCTCTATCCTATATGCAGATCACCTGGTTATCCTCACCCATTCCCGTGACATTGGGGTCATCAACCACCAACTGGTGGGGATTTCAGGAATATACAGTCCTGTATAATGACCCACAAGCTGGTCCTCAACCTTAAAAACTCAGGCCATGCTTTTTGGGTCCCTAGCCAAGATAAAGGCCTCCTGCCCCATTGAGTATTACTGGTATTGATGGTACTCCTGTCCTAATCACTGACTCCATCAAATACCTTGGGTGAAACTTGACCCCAGCTTGACCTTGGGCATCATATCCAAAATGTATGCAGAGCTGTCAACTGCAAACTGGGTCTGGCCTACAGAGCGAAGAACAATCTTACTTCTGCTGCTTGCCTTACTGGCCAGAGTGTGTTTCTCCCTTCTGTCTGCTATGGACTCATCCTGTTTGCATGCACCTCCAAAGTTCACCTCTCTAGGTGGAACAAGTCTATAATAACATTTGTCACTTTGCAGTTGCTTCCCTCGCCTCACCCACCACTGCGACCTGTATAACAAACTTGACTGGCTCTCCCCGCAACCACATGAATTTTGTCTGGGGCAGCTTCACGGGCAAGGTTCTCAGAACTGGCACCCCTCCCAGGACTGGCTGAGCTCCTCAAACCAGCTGCCTCTTCTTCTTCTCCTCCTTAGATCATTGGGCCCTGCTGTTCTCAAAGTTCCTGCCACTTGAATGCAAATGAGGGATAGAGATTTTGCTTCATGTGTCCCCAGATATGGAATTCCTTTCCATGAGGTCCCTCCTCCCCTCCCTCCATGCCTTGGAGCTTCCTGTGGAATTACTTGAAGCTCTCCTCTGCGTGTGGTTGTCCTAAACCGCCATAAGTAACCTTGCTCCCTGCATTGAACTTACATGTTCTTTTTGGTACCCTTGCACAGGTCCTGCTGATGCATCCTGCCTGCTTGGGTTCTGCTCTGTATATAATGTATTTACTCTCTGTTTCAGGTGATGCCTTGTCTGCGGCTCTGCTTTTGGGGCTCTGAGCTGCATATAATTGTATAATGCACTGTTCATAGCCTTGGTAACTATGTATATATTCTTTGTTCCTATTCTGACTGTGTTTACTGACTGCTTGTGTTATGTTCATCTGGTTCTACCTGCTTCTGTGTGATGCCTAACTTGTATCATATTGCCCTCTGTATGAACTTGTATTTCATTGTACTGTCCCGGTGCGTACCTGAAAATAGGCAAATTTCTTGTCTAGTGTACTTACCTGGTCAACAAAGATACATAAATAAAAATAAAATAAATTATATCCTTGCTATCTCAACCTTCCTTGTTGCCCCAGTTTGAATAAGGTGCTGTCCGCACTACATCTCCTGCATTCTGCTTATTATTACCTAACCATGCTCATTTTTACCTCTCAAGATAGTGTTATATACATCTTTGCCACATTTTGTAAATTGCTCTGTACTGTTATAAAATCACCTGTGTTATGTTCTTGTTTACCCTGAATTTTGATATTGTATTCCCTTGTCTTGACTGTATGTGTGTGTGTGTGTGTGTATATATATATATATATAGTACTTCAACCTTTGTTCTACAGGTCCATCTTGTAAATGAGCCTCACTCAATGGTGTTCGCCTGGATAAATAAAGATTTTTTTATATATATATAAAGTTGCATCAGTACAAACAAATAATAATTTCCAATTAAATTACCTTTTTATTTGTTTTCCCAAACCAACATAAACTCCAGCTGGCCACTCAGAAAGGCATGTACATCACCAACATGGCACTGAAGCATCCAAAAACTAATCTATTGATGAGTTTGACTTTCTAAACGTGCTTGTGGCTAAAGATATGTGCTGATAGTAGCCAGTGTTCTGAGTACCAGAAAGTGGCTAATTAATCCAAAACGAGTTCTGCAACATAATTAATTTTAACTTTGAAAGGTAAAGTCATGACTTAGAGCTTATGCAATTGCACCAAAATAATTAAATATAATAACCAAAATAATTAAAACTGTCCTCTTCTAGTATATTTGATGCTTCTTTCATATGATATCATCTTACTATCCTTATAGTTCCCAAATAGACATCATACAGAAAAATGCCAGTTTTTATTTTTGAAATACATTTTGCAGCATATGGAGAATATCACTATTTTCTGTATTAGCAGAACAGGGCCACAAGCAAAAAGTACCTTAAGACCCCCTCTCCACAAACACATAGAGTAGAGGCTGTTCAGAGGAGGGCAACCAAAATGGTGCAGGGTCTGCACTAGAAGACATCTGAGGAGAGACTAAAGCAGCTTAATATGTATACCCTTGAGGAAAGGACGGAGGGGGACATGATAGAAACATTCAAGTATTTGAAGAGAATTAACAAAGTACAAAGAAGGATGCATCTTTCAGAAAAAGAAATGTACAAGAACAAAGGGCACAATATGAAGATAGAAGGGAATGGCTCAGAGGTAATGTTAGAAAGTATTTTTCACAGAGAGGGTTGTGGATGCATGGAACAGCCTTTCCTGAGGAGGTTGTGGAGTCAAGAACAGTGGGAGAATTCAAGAATGCATGGGACAGACTTAAGTTAATTCTAGTGGAGTGTAGGAGGAAGTAGGCTGTTGGTTAACTAGGATCTGCAGCTTATCCGTTAGGTAGGAAATGGGCAGACTAGGTGGGCCAAGCGGTCCTTATCTGCCGTCAGATTCTATGGTTCTATGTAAACATGGGCACCTGCTATTAACAGGTTAAGAGTTATGTTGGGGAGCAGCAAAGTGAGGTAGGCTGAACAGCTACATAAAGTGGTTACTTTAGGTAATGGGAAAACTATGGAAATACAGTATGGACAGTGAGTCCTCATCAGGATTTACACTACTTACTAAGCTTGTTTTATTTATTTATTCTAACCAGGAAAACCTCTATGGGATAACATCCAATCTTCCAGGAGCTTCCTGGGTTAATATATGATACACCCTTATAATGTATACCCTTATACTATAAATACTCTTTCATCACACACCTAGATGATATAGTCCCCTTCTAACGTATTCCTGCAAATGATGCATACGCTCAATGATACCAATTCAAGCATTGTCTTGACTTATAAACTCTAGGAAACTTCTTTAAGAGTGGAAAACTGAATCTCCAGAAGCACTCTAGATGGAAATACTAAGCTATATATTGTATCAATTAATCAATTAATCTTTATTTTACCAGGCAAAACAGCATTGAGTGAACTCATTTTCAAAGTTGGACCGGGAAGTTAAGATAAATATAAGGTACAATAATAAAACAGTATGCATAATGCAGAATATGGGTATACAGGATGAATACATAATGATGTGAGACTTATACAACAGAGAAATCTGGAGAACAATAGACTGTGAAGGCAAAAACATCTATAAAAACAAAATGTACAAGTAACATTGAGTTTACAATGTATACAAATGCCTGCAGGCAGTACTATAAGAGTATCCTGGAGGCAACATATAAATAAATAAATACTAGGATACCCACTGAGCACCTCTCATACGGGGAGTGAAGAGGAAGTGGGGACATTATGCACAGTAGGAGGGAGGAGGAAGAGCAGGATGCAGATGAGACTGGAGGAAGGAGGAGGAGGAGATACAAGCGATGGGAGGCACCAACTTTATTTAGCGAGGATGGTGTCAAGTGCCCAAGGAGGTAACTGCAGGCAGGTAATACCAGGCTACAATCAGGGCAGCATTTACATACCTTCTTGATAGATCGTGAATAAAGTGTCTTGAATGAGGCCAGGGGAGATAGGGTGGGCCACCTTAAGAGTTTTTGCAATTTATTTCACAATTGGGGTAGACAGATGCCTATAGAGGACCTACCAAATCTTGATTTGACCTTAGGTATGGATAAGGTGATATAAGTGGAGCTTCTTAATGCATACTTGCTTATTGTACATAGGGGCAGATAGTCAGCTATGTACATAGGCAACTCCTTTGTGATTACTCTATAAATCCAGAAGGTAGGCATTTCTTAATCTTCTGAAAGTGAGAGATGACCAGTCAACTAAGGTGTAGAGAGCAGTGATGCATAGAATATGGAGCACCAGAGATAAATCTTATGCCTCTATAGTACAGCACATCAAGTTTGGCTAATGTAGGTGCAGGAGTTTGGCCATAAAGGAAGTTACCATAGTACAGAATCAATAGGAAGGTGGATTGGACGGCCTTTTTTAGCATCCTGAGTCAGCAGGTGTTTGATCCTATAAAATAGGCCAAGTCTCTGCTTAAGCTTTTTATTATTTCCTTGATATAAAGAAGGAAGGAGAGATTATGGTCAATCCAGACCCCTGATACTTGAAACTGGGTACAACGTCTAATGATTCACGTAGAAGAGTAGTAAGCTTTAGTACAAATCCTAAAGTGGCAGGATTAGGGGTATAGATTAGGGGACAGAGAGAACCATCACCTTAGTTTTTAGCATTCAAAAGACTTCCTGTTCAGTAGATTTAATTGGAGCTGCTTGAACTCCTGCTGTAAGTAAGGCAGATTGCTTCTGGGGCAGGTGTGCTAATGTAAAGGACTGTATAGTCTGCGAAAAGATGAATATATGAACATGGTTCAAGAAAAGATAGGATCTAACCTGGCTTGGTGGCACTGGTGGCAGTCAGCACTCAGCTATTCAACCCCATCTGCTCCAGTGGTCATTGACAGATAGCCAAGCGTGATGGTTATCTGAGCACAGATTTAATGATAAACAAAGGAGAAGGTACTGCATCATCCTAAGTGATGGAAAATGAGTGTGATGGATATTTTGGTGGGCTTGGGCAGCCCTGGATGTAATGGTGGCCACACAAGGTACTACCCTCACGGCAAAGGCATGGTGGGTGGTTCCAACTACAGAGAGAGGGAAGAAGACAAAAATTGGGAAAATGTCTGGAAGCATGGCAGTGTGACATCCTCACCCACCCATGTCCCATCTGCCCAACTATGTCCAGTGATTCTCTTGCTAGATGTATGAGGAGGCAGCTGGAGAAGCTGTAGGGATATTAAGAGGCAACATCTGTAGGGTGTCTGCAGCTCACAGTCATGTGTCGAGATGGGAGATGAAAGAAGGTAACTGAAGTAGGCCACTGATGAGGAGGGAAAAGGTGTCAATAACAATAATGATACATTTTCTTTCTGCTGTCCTACAGCTGATTAATAGACTTAACTATTCATTCCAACATGTAATAATTCAGGCATGCCACTCATAAGGCATTATTTGGTGCATCTCCTAGCAGTCCCCTTGCTATGGTGCTCAATCTTCAACATGACCATATAATGGTAATACTGAACAATTGCAATGCTCAGTAGGTTATCAGAGGCTTCTAGCTAGATTGTCAAAAGGCCTTAAATGAACCTACCTTTTTTCAACCGATTGTACCGACATTTGAAAGCATTATTTAAGAAATAAATGCATTCAGACAGTCATAAATGACATCACTGACCATAAGGATGTCATTTTGTTAATTGGGGTGGGGATCAGAAGGCTCCTTTCTTGTATATTATTGCCCAGCCACAGAAATGGGTGCATTATTGCAAAGAAGCCAGGGTGTTAGAATGAATGGATTAACTTCAGAAGAAGGTTGTGTTACTAGCGGAGTCCCACAGGGATCAGTTGTGGGCCCATTACTTTTTAACATCTTCATTTATGATTTACAAATAAATAGTAACAACTGTTTAATTAAGTTTGCAGATGATACTAAACTTGGTGGAGTTGTGACTGACGTCCAGGACTGAACTACAATTGTTTTTGATCCACAGGATATAGTTGTCTGGGCAAACAACAATTGTCTACAGTTTAATACTGAAAATATGAGGTTGTTCATTTTGGAAGAACTAATGTTTTAGAATGACTACATTAATGGCATTAAGCTCAAATCTGTTAAACAAAATACGTGCTTAGATATACTTATTAGTAGTAACTTAAAGACAAGTGATCATTGTAAACAGATAGATGTTAAAACAAACCACTTCGTTAATTACGTAAGACAGGCTTTTCTAGTAGATCGGATGTGGTTTTAATGCCATTTTGTAAGGTTTACATACTCTCCCATGTAGACTATTGCTCCCAGTTTTGGAGCCTGTATTTAAAAAGAAAAGACATTGAGCTTATCAAAAAGCACAGCATAGATATACCACACTGATCCACTGAATTAAGGATAAACCATATGACGAAAGACTATGAACTGGGTTTATTTTCCTAAAGGACAGACACAATAGGGAGATTTGCTGTTCTCATTCAAAATCTTGCAGGATGAGTAATTGTTCAAAGAAATGGGCCTAGAGTTTAACATTTTAAATCATGACTTATGGATCACAAATTGCAATTAGCTGAAAATTGCCCAAAAGAGATATTAGGAAATATGTATTTATACGAGATCTATTAGACATGGAACATGCTAGCACATGACATTGTGTACTCAAATACCTCTCATCCTTTAGAAAAATTTGCCGGAGTGGTATCTAACAGCAGTCGACCTGGTTCTGTCCACTGAGAAGTTGGGGCAGGTATATGGACTTAGAGCCTTGTAATGCTCTACTACTTAAGTATGAACACACGTGGGAGTCTGTCATCACTGATCCAGGTAAACAAGACAGACCCTCCCAGTATCGGAAGCCATGTACTTTGTTTATTTTAGTTTATGATTTATTTACCCAGGATAACCCAGCTGAGATGTGACATCTCGTTTCCAGTGGGGTCCTACTTCTACCTATTTCTGCAGCTGGGTGGAGTGGAGCACTGGGTGGTCAGGTGACTTGCTCCAAGGTTATAGAGTGAGTATTTGGCTCTAGTCAGGTATAAACCTGTGATCCCAGAAAGAGACAGAAGAATACCGGCCTCATGACAAAAGTGTGCTTTATCCAGCTTTTCTTGCTGCTTTATTTTCACCAAGCAAGATCCCCTAGTCTAGTCCAACATTTTACCTCACGGGCTTCATCAGGGAGAGGATCTGAGGTTGCAAGTTTTTCCTTTTTGAGTGTATGTTTCTTTAAATTTTCTTAGGCTATATGCATACTTGCTTTTGTTTGTTTCTGAATTTTGGCAGTGCCATGTTCAACTTGTTTCGCAGAGGTGGTTCTCATCCTGTTAGAGCTTTGGCTTGTGCATGTCATTTCTGCAGCTGCTGCGGCATGACATGCACATGCTAGAACTCTAACAGGACGGAAATCCTTCTCTGCAAAACATGTTGAGCATGGCACTGCTGAAATACAGAAACGAAAGTGCAAGTATGCATACAGATCCTAAGAAAATTTAAAGAAACATACATTCAAAAAGGAAAACCTGCAACCTCAGATCCTCTTCCCTGATGAAGCCTGGATGTAGATGAAATGTTGAGCTGGGTGGGGATCTTGCTTGATGAAAATAAAGCAGCAAGAAGCCGGATAAACACAGTTTTGTTATGTACTTGGTATTCTAGCTCTTTTCTGGAATCTCGCTTGAGCAGCCTCACTAAATTTCTACAGAGACTGAAGGGGACCCACTAACCTTTGCATTTGGAACCATAAACCTGTTGTCCCCTGGTTCCCAAATTGGTGCTTTAACCACTAGTGACACTACCTACAATGTGCTTATTTGTCCAGTCTGGTTGATGCTGTTAGGAGCTGGGAGGAGTCATTTTTCTTCTTAAGAACGTATTTTAGTGTTTGTGAAAAATGCATGCAAGGTCTGTATTTTGGTGATACACCAGTCTCAGAGTTATTTATAAACTGTTGCTAGGTGTTATTGTTAGAGACAGAATGCCCTGAATTTTTATTATGCTAGCCATCATTTCATTTCATTACTGATTGCAACCATGCCTATGACAGTTGTTTAGCTGATCCCATGGGCACATTTACGTTTGGTATCAGCTGTGCAGATGGATTTGTTATCCTCATATTACGTCAATCCATAACATTTTTAGGCATGTGGAAAAATACGGATATTTGCAATATGTGCAAAACTGGAAAAGCACTTAGATGGAAATATCAATACACTGTTCTGTATTACAAGCTATGTGTCACTACCTTCCCTCCCTCTAGGACTCACCTGGAAACAAGCAGTCGTTGCTCAGTGTATATTTCCTGGTCAAAGATTACTAACAAATAAATAAATAAAACTGCCATCCATATCCGGTCCATTTATTCAATTGTCCCACAGAAGTAGACAATTGCAAATTGTAACCAGTCTGCGGTTTCCAATGTAAGCCAATAGTTGCTACTCCAGTGACAGAGTTCTGCCAAATGCACCCACTTTATGAAGCAGACAGCTTCATCTTGGCTTCATCAGCAGACCATGAACTCACCATAAGCATGATTTCAATTAGTTACTGTACCTTGTTGAAGGGTAATTGGTTGCGACCACTTGGTATCTGCCAAATAGTTGCCTGAAGAATCCTGCAGGTAATATTTTACTCTGTGAAAAGAAACACAGTGGGTCATAGCAAAGTACTGACAGGACTGTAACTTTACAACTCTGCCATTTTATTTTCTGTTACACAAATACAAGCCTGCCAGCGGCATGCGTGCAGCATACTATTGCCCTTGTGTTTCAGTAAGGTTACTACATGTAGCTATGCACAGCTTGTCCCTGCAGACATCACAAGGTTCCATCCAATGGTGGCACTGTGGCATCAGTATGGAACAGCCTTAGTCATGTACTGTGTATCTTCAGCTTGTGGCTATTACAGCTAAGCACTGTACCTCACTTAAAAAAGCTTTTCATGGACTTTCAAACTATGTGGGCCACTGTACCTGAATACTCCCCTTTAAAGGGGAACAGTCAGCACTAAGAGCCCCATACCCGAGTGTGGGGCTGGTCCCAGTTTGCACTTTGTGTACAAGAAGATTTTTCTACATACTGTTTACTGCAGTATAGTAGATTGTATCAGACTGATTCTGTTGGCTTGCAGGCTGACATTTTCTGTAACTACAAGTCCCAGAATCCCCTGCATGTGACATCAGAAGGGCTGCAGCAGTAGGAGATTCAATAATAGCCTGCAGTGCGTGGTAGAGCGTTTATAAGCTCCAATCAGATGTTTGCTGGTCCACTGTTCTCCCAGTAGCATTGTTTCACCAGTATCATAGGGGCTGCAAAGCTCTGCACCCACCACATTTTACATAAAAAATGCTAGGAAACAGTGTTTTAGGTGTCCCCAGGGTTGCAAGGGACATCATAGGGTGCAATCCCTGGCTACCCTTAAATGATGCCTCTTTGTTTATCCTAGGTTATATATAGTCCTCTATGACAGTGCTTAGCTCAAAGAAGACACAGCAGGAACAGCAAACAAAAGATCAAAGCTTATAAAACTCTAATATGCACTGCAGGCTATTCAAGCTCCACTGCTGCAGCCCTGCTCTGATGTCAGCCACAGGGGTTCTGGGATTTGTAGTTACAGAAATGTCAGACTGCAAGTCCAGCAGAATCAGTCTAATACAAACTACTATACTTCAGTAAACAGTAAGTAAAAAAAGTTTTTACACATGAAGGAACATGCAACCAGCCCCACACTCGGAGTGGTGGGCTTCTAGTGTTGACTGTTCCCTGTAAGGTTTAGAAGGGCAGTTCATGAGCCAAATCACCTTTCTCTGCCTTGGCACACTTTTATGGAGACAGGCCATGTCTCTGGTGTCATACTCGGCACTTGCAAGGCACTGCTAGAAATAGCTGATATCCATTTGGAGGTAGTGGTAGAGATTACACCACACTATGAGATAGGACCAGTATTAGCTGAGCAAGAATCCGGGGCAATAGTGTTGGGAACCTTGCAGCTGCATATGATAAAGTAAAGTAGCAGCGTAATAATACAAAGGAGCTGACCCATGTTTTTGGTGCCAAAGCCAGTAGTGAAATCCAGAATACTGAAGGGGACCCAGAGCCATGTGGAGTAAGTGAGGCAAATAGCGCAGTACCCGAGGCCACGTGGGCGAGAGGCTAATAACTCAGTACCCAAAGCCATGTGGAGTGGTGGGGCAAGTAACTCAGTACTTGAGCCATGGAGTGAGTGAGGCTAATAACTCAGTACCGAGCCACGTGAAGTGAGTGAAGCAAGTAACTCAGTACCCAAAGCCATGTGGAGCGAATGAGGCAAGTAACTCAGTACCATAGATCTGGTTAATGACTGTAAAGATCACTGGCAACATAAAATGCTTTCTTTTACTTAATTTAAGATATAGTTTGGCATGGGAAGCTCATTCTGTCAGTGCAAGTCATATACATCACTACTAAAAATAACTTTCCATAGAGGTCTGGAAAAACTTTTTTGTTTGTCAGAGATACCGTGTCTTTATTATGTTCTGCAATTAGTTGGTTTAATGCTGCCATTGTATTGTTTGTGTGTTTGCTTTGAAACAGTCCTATTTTTTCATATTTAGGGTCTCTTGTTAATGCTACCTTTTTCTGTCAGATGATATTTTTTTAATTACATGTGAGTTCTGGAACTGGGTGACATAATCTGAGTGGAAGCCCAGGTGAAGCTTTCCATGCAGGGTTTCCACTCAACTAAAACCACCTGGTTGCAGAATTGATAGGTAATTAAAAAATGAATCATGGTTGAGAAAAGACAGCATTACAAGGGACTTTAAAAAGGCAAAAAGTAGGACTATTTCAAAACAAACACACTAAACAATACAATGTTATTTAACTAAAGGTATGAAAAATGTACGTGCAAGTGCATGAAACTGTACTAGATATATGTTAAAAGAGACAGAGATAGCCGGCCGGCTGGTTGTAGGCGCCCAGCAGTTGGATTTCGTTTGCTACGCTGGCAACCTGGGTTGGGAATGGACCGAGTCGTCGGAGGGCCAGCTGGGGAGAAGAATGGAGCATCTCCTTCTCTGAGATCCTGCCAGTCTGGGAGAGGGGAGCAGATGGACGGAAGGTCAGAGAAGGGGAGATAGGGGAGCTAAACACGTGGCTCAAGGGTTGGTGCCAGGAAAAGGACACAGATTTGTAGGAACTGGCAACAGTTCTGGGAGCAAAAGTTCTTTAAATTTGATGGACTGCATCTGACTAAGGAGGAGTCAGTGCATTGGGGCAGAAATTTGACATCTTTGCAGAATATTTAAACTAGCAAATGGGAGAGGGTGCAGCACCCCATGCGTCGAATGGGAAGAACACCCTCCCCTCAGCTAGTGATCAAACAGGATTCAGCATGTTTGCAGTTCATTTGCATCACCAGGTAAGAAAAAGGTTTCTCTCCCATACAATGCACAGGGGTAATGCCAAACCTCACCCAACAACTAACACACACCAAAATCTGGCCAATGGAAAATCATGTACACAAATGCTCACAGCCTGGGAAATAAGATCCCAGACCTGCAGGCAATAATGTCAGAGGCTAAACTGGACATAGTAGCAATTAGTGAGACGTGGTTTACCAGTAACCACACTTGGGAGACTTCAGTACCTGGCTATGTATTGTTCAGAAGAGACTGAGGTGCAAAAAGGGGAGGAGTGGCCCTGTATGTCAATGAAAATATCAAAGCTACAGAAATTCAGAATACACATAAGGAGCCAGAAGAACTGTGGGTCACCCTGGAAACAGGAAAGGGACAGCCATAAGAACTGGGGTTGTCTACAGGCCCCCAGACCAGGGGAGGACATAGACACATTACTGTTAGAAGATATACAAAACATGACAGCTAAAGGGAGGTTCTGATAATGGGAGACTTCAACATGCGGATACAGATTGGTCAATACCAGCAGAAACATCTGCCAGAACTAGACACATAGTGGATTCCCTGCAGGGGAGGGCCTCAAACAACTGGTACAGCAACCCACAAGAGACAGGGCTATCCTAGATCTAGTACTGACTAACAGGAAGGGATCACAGATCTCCAGGTAGAAGGTCACCTGGGGGCCAGTGACCATCACATGGTATGGTTCAATTTGGCTACTACATCTAAATCATTCCATTCCAAGGCAAAAATATGGGACTTCAGAGGAGCTGACTTTGATAAGATGGCCAACAGAGTTAAGCTAGTCCTGGCAAAAGAAACACAGGTGAGGGGTACAGGCAAAGTGGGCAAGCATTAAGGATGCAATACTTGAAGCAACATCCCATTGTGTTAGACAGAAAGGAAGTGCAAAGAAGAGAAACCACTTTGGTTCTCACATACAGTAGCAGAAAGGTCAGAGCCAAAGGCTGGCCTTCAGGAAATATAAGGAACACAGCGGGATGAAGATAGGGAGGCATACCAAACTGCCCTAAGGGAAGCAGGGAAGGCAGTAAGGCAGGCAAAGTCCCAAACTGAGGAAACACTAGCTACGTAAATAGTAAAAGATGACAAGACTTTCTATTAGATACATTAGTGAAAGGAGAAAGTCCAGAGGGGGTATTGCTAAGCTTAATGGAGAAAAGGAGACATGTGAGGAGGAGGACCCTGTAAGACACCTATCCTAAATAGATACTTTTGCTCAGTATTTACTGAAGAGAAGGTAGGCAGGGCCCACAGCTCAGCATCATGGACACAGGGGAGGGAGGTGAGCACTACTCCTTCACAAGAAAGGGTCCTACAAGAGCTTGCTAAGCTCAGGGTGGATAAGGCAATGGGACCTGATGGCATACATCCCAGGGTACTTAAGGAGCTAAAGGTGGAACTAGCAGAGCCATTAGCAGAACTGTTTAGTGAGTCTCTGAGCACAGGAGAGGTCCCAGAAGATGGGAGAAGGGTTCATGTGATCCCGCTCCACAAGAGTGGTAGCAGGGAGGAGGCGGGGAACTACAGACCAGTCAGTCTTACCTCAGTAGTGGGCAAGATTATGAGGCACTCCTTAAGGAAAGGATAGTGCAACACCTGGAATCCATAGGGGCACAGGATCCAAGACAGCATGGGTTTACAAAGGAAGTTCCTGTCAAACTAATCTCATAGATTTCTTTGACTGGGTAACCAGAGTGGTGGACCAAGGGGAGCAGTTGATGTCGCCTACCTTGACTTCAGCAAAGCTTTTGACACTGTTCCACATAGAAGATTGATAAATAAGCTGGGTAGGCTCGAGTCGGTCAGAAGTTGGTCAACTGGGTGGCAAACTGGTTGTGCGGAGCGAAAACAGAGAGTGGTGGTAAATGGTACACAGTCAGAAGAGATGCAAGTCACAAGTGGGGTACCTCAGGGATCAGTCCTGGGGCCAGTCCTCTTCAACATCTTCATTAGTGACCTTGCAGATGGATTAGAGGAAAGGCTTGCCTGTTTGCAGATGACACCAAGATCTGCAACAGAATAGATGATCCAGATGGGGTGGGCAGAATGAGAAAGAGATCTGGATAAACTAGCAAAATGGTCAGAAGAGTGGCAACTGGGATTTAAGGCAAAGAACTGCAAAATCATGCACATAGGAAGAGAAACCCTGAAGCCACCTATAGGCTGGGAGGAGTTGCTAGCAGTCACAAAGGAAGAAAGAGACTTGGGCATCATCATCACTGATGACCTGAAATCATCAAGCAGACCTCAAAAGCAGTAGGTAAGGCTAGGGGTGTTAGGGTGTATTAGCAGGGTATCACAAGTCGTAAGAGGGAGGTAATAATCCCTCTTTACAAGACACTAGTTAGGCCCCATCTGGAGTACTGCCTGCAGTATTGGAGGCCACACCTTCACAAGGACATTAACCAAATTGAGGCAGTCAGAGAAGGCAGCCAAAATGATGCAGGGACTGCATCAGAAGACATATGAGGACAGATTAACAGAGCTCAATATGTATACCCTGAGCAAAGGAGGAGAGAGGTGATATGATCGAGGCATTCAAACATCTTAGGGCATTAACAAGGTGAAAGAGTCTAACATGTTTAAATATAAGAAAATAGCAGGACAAGAGGTCACAGCATGAGATTAGAGGGAGGCCGATTAAGAGGGAATGTGAAAATTCTTTTCACAGAAAGGGTGGTGGATGCATGGAATGGCTTACCACAAGAAGTGGTGGCTATGAATACAGTGCAGGGCTTCAAACAGGCATGGGATAGGCATAAGGGAGCAATACAAATGACTATGAATAGATAGGCCACTGACAGAGCAAAGGCCGATGGCACATTTATAAGGTAGAAAGAAATGGGCAGACTGGATGGGCCTTGTGGTCCTTATCTGCCGTCAACTTCTATGTTTCTATGTTTCATACCTAGGACTGCTCTCCTTCTCCGGGAGGATGGTGGGAGAACATCCGGTTGCTTGACAGGCCCTGGGCGGGCCGAGGGTACTACCAAGTGACCTGTGTCAAGCAGCTTCAGGGGTGGGGCAGAAGTAGGACATCATTGCACATCCCACCCAGGAAAAAACTCGAAATTCTTCGATTGCCAACCGCCCTTGATGAAACCTGCCTCAGCTTGATTAGCCTCCAGGGCGAGCCTGCGACCTAGTCCCATTGTTGTGGCATCGTTGGGGAGTGGGTGCTAAGCCAGGGTATTGGGGGTTCGTATTCATTATGAGGTGGAAGCCAAGGTCCATGACTGGGCTGAGGTGCTGGGGCAGTTGGCGGCAGGGGGCAAATGTGTAATAAATAAAAAAGACAGAAGATGTATGCAAATTTGCAGCCTTTTCTTATTTTCTTGTTTTACAAATGAGACCCTGAAAGCTTCTAGTCTCTTTTGTACTTTGTCCACTAATATATCTACTCTTTCTGTTTCCTGGACCCCTTGTGGTGATCTTGATACCACTCTCCAGCAGAGGACCATTGTCCTCTATTATGACTACTGAGCAGAGGTAATCCCGATACAGAAACACAAGTGTACAACATGCATGCAGCATGCAGGCCACCTACTTAATAAGCGCTGCACACATGCTGCCCCCACTATGTTCTGAGAGGGACTGTTTAGTACATTTGCCTTCTGCTTGCCATCCTCCACTACCACCCCACCTCAGCCAGCCTAACAACTCCCCATTCCTGTTTTCCTTTTCCCTATGTACCTGAACATTCATTCCCCTTTTACTCCCTCAGCAATATGCAGCTTTATGTCTGCTTTTGCCTCTGACCTCCACCCTTGCATTTTTGAGTTTAGCCTGATATTCCTGTCAGGCTTCTCCCCTGTTCCTTTTGTATTCAGTGAAGACCCTTCTTTTTGGCCTCACTACGTCCATCACCTCTTCAAGAACCAACTCAGCCTTTTATGCTTGCTCCTTTTAGTGACCTTCTCTGCACAAGCTTCAGTTGCCTCGAAGAGTGCCCCTTGATCCTGCTCCTTTGTTCTTCCATGCCCTCTATCCAGTTTACACCTGCCAATCTTCGCCTAACTAGTTCCAGCATCTTCCCAAAATCTGTCCACTTGAGGTCCAGGATCACTACCTTGGGTGGGGGTTCTGTTGTTTTCAAGTCAGTTTGACCCACACCACCGCATGTTGTGGTCACTGGAGTCTAACAGTTCACTCACAGTCAGTCTCCCACTATCTCTGAGTTGGTAAGTACCAAGCTGAGTATGGTGATCTGCCATGTGAGATCCTTGGCCAGCTGGTACCACTAGATAGTCCTGAAGTGATCTAGCAGTGCCTGACTCCTGGTGCTCCTAGCTGCCAGGATGTCCCAGTCTATCTCCAGCAGGTTCAGGTTCCCTACTAACACCAGACCCTTTTTGCTGCTCCTTTCTGATTTCCTCCCCAACTCCCACCTCTTCCTCTTTCTGCCCTGGTGATTTGCAGATCAATCATAATCTATCCTTTTACCGACAGCTGTTGTCAGCTGCACCCAGATGGTTTCCACTTCCCTCCCTCCTCCTTTTCCATAGTCCCATCATCTGTTGCCTAGATTCCTTCCCTGATGTATAGGGTTACTCCTCCTCCTCTTTCCTTGCCCGTTCTCTCCTAAGTAAGGTGCAGGTATACCACAGAACCACTAGATCCCAATGCCACCGGATCAAGTCTCTGTGATGGCCACTGGGTCTAACAACCTCTTCAACCAATGCCCGCCATTCACTGATCTTATTATCTAAACTTCTGGTGTTTAAGCAAACCAACCTCCATACCTCCATTCTACTTCCTCCCCTATACCTCATCCATCCCTTCCATGTTGTCAACTCCTCACTATCCATTCCAACATCCACTCCAATAAGTGTACATTTGCTACCTGGTCCTCACTTGCTGCCTTCACTGGTCCCTTGCTCCCACCACTGCTGTCTTCCTGACCCTATTTCTGTGTCTAGGGGAGGGTCTGCTGGGTTCACCCTGTACCTACCAGCAATGTGGGGCTTCTAGCATCAGCTGCCCCATCTTCTGTTTAAAGACTGCCTACATAGACATCTAATTTCTGTCCCAGTGCACTAGTTCCCTCCCTCATGAGAGAAAAAGTCATCCCTTTAAAAGTCGCCTAACTCAGAATACTCCCAGTCCCTCACAAATCCATATCCCTCCTCTCTACACCATTCCCTCAACCAGGCATTAAATGTTTTGGCTTTCTCCTGCCTCACTCTACCCACTTCCCTAGTCCATATGCAGCATCACTGAAGAGGACAATATGGCTGCCTTCCCCCTCTGTGCCTCCCAGTCTGTGCCAGAGGTTGCACTTGTAACCTCCACACATGATTTGCCAAGTCATTCATATCCAAGTGCACCAGGACATGGCACCTCCTGATCTAGTTAAGCATCCTCCCCATCCTGGCCTTTATCCCTCAGGGCCGATGTGCCAGGAAGGAATCTGTCCTCCCCATTTGTAGACCTATCCTGCACACCACCCTCTCCACACCACTTACAACTGAATCTGCAACTATGAAGTCCCTACCTGCCCTTTCCCTTCCCTTACTCTCATAACCTGGCTGGTGCCTTCCCAACCCCTGATCCCAACTGGTTCCAAGCAGTGGCTGGCTTCCACCCCTGACTGGTCCCCAGTAGTGGCTGGCTTCCAACCCTCCCCATCTGAGTCAGGTAGCTGTACCTCATTCTGGGGTACAAAATGATTTGCAGTCACTACTGGAGGGCGTGCATGGTACCTGCAATCTGCATCCCTACTCCCATCTTTCCCCTACTCCTCCCTCCCACTACCCTCCATCCTCTTGGGCCAGTGGGCCTCTGCATGGGGTGGAGTGGGATGGGGCCCCAACTCAGTGGTCAGTGCAACCAGAGTATTTCCCTCATGCTGCTTACACCTGTACATGGAGATCCTTAAACCTCTTGCAGATGGGGCAGTAACCAAACCTCTAACACGTGGCGAGGATATCCTTCCACAATCCCTATGGCTAGTCAGCTCTTCTTCCTGCCTATACTTCATTATTTCTACTAGCTGTACCTCCTAGTCCCTCTGTACAGGCCTACCCCAGAGAGAGTGTGGTGCCTATTGGTGGTTTTACACCTCTGTTCTGTGCTATGCACCCTTATGTAGACTTACTCCAGCTAGGGTGTAATGCCTGCCTGGTACTACTTCCTCTACTTGCCCCATTCTATACTTGTCCTCCCTTCCTCCTCAGACAGAGTTCCCTGCTGAACTGCGGACTTACCTAAGGAAGTCCTACAGAAACTCCAGAACAAATGCCATCCTCCTGGTTCCTGTGGTCCTCAGGCTTCTGGGGTCACACATTCTTAGGGGTCACAGACCCATGGATGGGTTTAAATAGAAAGGTCACTGACCCAAAGTCAAACAAAAAGGTGCAGGAAGCGGAAACTGCTCTCATTTTTGATGCATGCAGCATTTTTGCTGCAAAACCTGCAACACTTGTGACATGAAGGTATACCAACCTTGGGGGGTCTAACAGTCATGTTGTGTTGAAACATTTCCGTAAATAAAGTAAGTACTGCAACTGAGGAATATCGCTCGGGTGAAACACCTGGTTCCTCTGGATGATCTTCCAGCACTGGTCCATGCCTTTGTCAATACCCGTCTTGATTACTGCAATTCCCTCTACCTAGGACTACCAGGGCTTGATATCTGCTGCCTGCAGCTGGTACAGAATCCGGTGGCCAGGCTTTTGACTGGGACCTCTAGGACCAGTCATATTATCTACTGCTCCATGAGCTGCACTGGCTGCCTGTTCAGTGGCGGATCACCTTTAAGGTTGGCTTGCTAACCTTCAAAGAACTTACATGAGCAGGGATCTGGCTACCACTTAAAGATCTCCTTGTTCCTACTGCCTCCATCTCTCTCAATACTTGCCTGAGAGATTACTGGAAATTCCCAGGGTACGATTGAAGACATCTTGCTCTCGTGCTTTTCTTTTTCAGCTCCAAACTTGTGGAATTCTCTACCTCATTGGTTAAGAGAATGCCTGACCATCGATAGGTTTAAAACAGAGTAAAAATGTATTTATTTGATTTAGCCTTCCCAAACATGGATAACTTGTTTTATTGTTCCTGTTCTAATCTTATTTATATCTGCTGTAATTGGTTTTATGTACAGCGCCTTGGCTTGAAAGGCTCTATAAAAATAAAGTTGACTTGACTTGAACTGCAGTACAAACATGCCACAATTCCTTAAAATCCACCCTTACAGAAATACAAGTGTTCAGCATGCATGTTGCATGCTTATTAAAAGCTTGTACAGCATACCTGCTACTACTGTCTGCACACATGTGTTTCTGTAAGGGCAACTTACTATGGTCAGCTCTTACAGAAACACACTTTTATTTTGCTAAGGGAATTAATGAAATGTAGAGGTCCTGGATACATGTGAATATCCAGAAGATCGGAGGTGGAGGCAGTGGAGGGTTCAAGAGGGGTGGGACAGGTAGGGGAAGGGTTCTGGAAGCAAAATCCAATGCAGCGAGAATATCCAGAACTGGGAAGGAGAAGCCAGAGAAGGCGGAAGGGCAACAAGGTCAGCTCCCAGGGTGGGGGCTGACCAAATGAGCAAACCTAAAGACCATTAGGCCTATTCTACTGGCATTTTAGTATGTTAGTATGAATATATGAAGAAGCCAGCAGAAGGATATTTGGTCTATCTAATCTGCTCGTATTGCACGGTTCTACAGCTTAAGCCACTGTTCCTCCCCTTCCTCCCCAATCTGCTCTTCCCTCTGTCTGCCCCTCCCTTAACCTGTACTTTCCTTTAACTGTATCCCAGCTTCTCTTGAAACTGCCCACTATCTTCAACAAAATTACCTCTTCTGGAAGCACATTTCCAACCCACCAACACTGCCTCCATGAATAAGTGACTCCTGGCCTCTCTCCTAAACCTCCACTCCAACTTGAAACTGTCCCTTATATTTCAGTTTCCAGTAAGCTTGAAGAGACCCTCCTTATCCACCCTATTTATTCCTTTCAAATACTTGAAGGTCTCAATCATGTCCCTCTCTCATCTCCTCCAAAGAGTACATGTTCAGGGCCTCCAACCTCTTCTCATACATTCTACCCTGCTGTCCCCTGATCATCTTTGTTGCCATCCTTCAGACCGTCTCCAGCAGGTTAACGTCCTTTTAAGGTATAGACACCAGTATTGTACACTGTACTCCAGATGTGGCCTCACTAATGACCTGTGCAAGGACAGTATTACCTCCTTTCACTTGCTGCTGATCCTCTGGCAATACAGCCCAACATTTTATTTGCCTTTGTTGCTGCTTTCCTACACTGTATAGAGTACTTTAAGTCACTAGTGATTATCACTCCCAGATCCCTCTCCTCCTCTGTGCAGATACTGACCCCTCCCAAGCTGTACTCAGTCTTGGGGTTCTTGATTCCAGTGTGCATAGCTTTGCATTGAAGTCAAGCTGCCAAATCCTGGACCACATCTCCAGTTTTACAGATCCTCCTTTAGGTTTTGTATTCCTTGTGGTGTGTCCACCCTCCCGCAGAGCTTGTGCAAATAGGTAGATGTTGCCCTAAAGTGTATTTTGCCCTGTTCTAGCTCCACACTTGGTACTCAGGGAAATACCCACAACTAGCACTGTACTGCAGTACAAGTGGGGTGCTGCACTTGTGAGGTGCCGTCCTTCAGAGGAGATGTTAAACCAAGGTCCCTTCTGCTCATTTCTGATCACTGTCCAGGTGGGAGTAAAATATCCCATGACACTTATCAAAGAAGTGCAGTGAGGTTCCCCAGTGTCATGGCAAACATTTTCCCCATTCATAAACAGGTCCATGCAACCCACCCCCATGATGCGCCTGGAAACAAGCTACAATAGCTTAGTGTGCCTCCCTGGTCAAAAACAACAAAAAATAAATTGGTACCCAATGCAGATAGTAAGGAATGTGAAAACTGCAGCACAAAACAAAAGAATAGCCTGAAAAAAAACACTGCTATAAAATCTTGTTTGCATGCCAGTCCAGTGACCTGAAGCTGCAGTATGTGAAACTAAGTAAGAAGGAAATGCCAGCACCAAGAGAACTAGGTGCACTAGTGAAAACTGTAGACAAAGGAGGAAAACTGCGTGCTTAATCCCAGCACTGTTATATGCACTTTGAAAAGGCTGGACTATTCAAAACCAGAACTATATTTGAAAGTCACATTTATTTTAAAATAAAACAGATGGTCTGAGCAGACAAGAAGAACAAATACTCCCACCAGCATTTCACTTGACACTATGGATGACTTCACTGAGCCTGTGAACAGACTAGGAGACCCTGTGACAGCAGTGATAGGACACCGCACCCAGGACCAAGCCAGGCAATCAGAGTGGGAGACTCAGATTCCAGAGTAGACCCTTGCCCTGAGTCAGGGTTTGGGACCTAGTTTCTGGAGATAAATCAGGTTGGATCTATGGTGTTGGGAATCTCTAATCCAGGCACTGGTTCCGTAGTATTAGGAGACCAGGTTCAGGAACTGACCCCCATCCTGGGACAATGGTTCTGGCAGACCACTTCAGGAGCAGACCAAGGACCAGGAACAGGGATGATGGCAGATCAGGTTCAGGGTTGGAACCCGGTTGACAAAGTGGTACCATAAGACCCATAACCTGACCCTGGATCATTCTGCTCAAAGTCAAGGTTCTGGACTGGAACAGATGCAGGCCCCTGGAAGAGTGGTGCTGGGAGACCAGATTCAGGAGTAGAACTGAGTCAGATCAGTGGTGCTAGGAAACCATGGCCAGGAGGAGCAAAACAGACTCTAGGCCAGTAGAGAAGGGAGAACAGTTTCAAAAAACCCAGCCTCAGGTCTCTACATGCTGAGTGTGACATGAAAATGATGCCTTCTGTCGCTGATAAATGGGGTGCTGGTTGCACTTGAGGGCTGCTCCTGACAACCAATCCATGGAGAAGAATTAGCAACAACTTCAAAGTCATCTGCTCATGTACTCATTCAGCTGAAGAATGGGTGCCCATCCTCATGCTCGCTGTGTGTCTGTCTCACCCACACTTGCTCACTATATAATACTACCAACTGGCTTAATCTAGAAACAGAATCAGTTTGACACTTGCCTCATGGCCAAAAGATCACCCTTGGTCTCGCCCCCTGGTCTCTCACCTCTAATCCAACAGGCCCTTGCACCAGCACACCTGAAGCTCAAGCAGGCAACTCCTCATGGTTCCCTCTGCTGCACCTCCCAATTGCAAAGGTCCTTAGTTACAGAGCCCTAGCAACACACTCTGCATGGGGTTGTATACAGACCCCATCTCAGGGGAGGAAATGGACAAGGAAATGATAGAAGGCATCCTTAAATGGCAGAGAAAGGGGAGATATTGTTGATGGGGGACCTGAATATGCCAGATGTTAACTGGAGTATCTTTGCTGCAGGCACATCCAAGAGCAGGGTCATTCTTGATGACCTACAGGGGGCATGCCTCAGACAGCTAGTGTTGGAACCCACTCAGGAGGGAGCAATCTAATACCTGGTACTCTCAAATGGGGAAGGAGAAAGGATCTCAGATTTAGAAGTGGGTAGCCATCTGGGAACAAGTGACCACCAAACAGTGTGGTTCACAACTAAACACAGCCATAGAGTCAAGCCATACAAAAACAAGAGTATTGGACTTTAGGAAGGCTGACTTTGGAACATGAGAGAGTGCCTTAGAAAAGCACTAGCAAATGGGCAAGAGGGAGGTGGAGGAACAATGGGGAATAATCAAACAGCCATCGAGAGGCAACAAGCCTTTGTGCGAAGCATATCAATAAAACAAAACAAAAGGAAAACCACTATGGTTCCTCAAAAGAGGTGGCAGGGACGTTATGAGAAAAGGATAGCATTCAGGAAATATAAGGAAACACAGAACAAGCAGGACAGAGAACTTTATCAGTTAAAGCAGAAGGAGGCAGGAAGACAGAATAGCAAAGGCACAAACTGAGGAAAGATAGCCAACTCTGTTAAGAAGGGGATAAAACTTTTATAGGTACATTAGGGAGCCGAAGAAAACCAAGGAGGGATACAGAGACTTAATAAAGGGGAGGGAATGTGGGCAGAGGGTGACAGTGAAAAGCAGGAATGCTGAACCAATATTTCTACTCAGTATTCACAACAGATGAGGAGGAGGTGCCTAAACCAAACAAGGGAAACTCTGAATAGGGGAGTCGATACCAGTCCATTCACAGAAGAAAGGGTTTTGAAAGAACTCTTGAAACTGAGGTGGACAAAGCAATGGGGCCTGATGGGATTCACCCAAGAATACTAAAAGAACTAAGGGTAGAACTAGTGACACCACTGACTACCCTCTTTAACAAATCATGGGAGGATGGAGTGGTACCTGAGGACTGGAGGAGGGTGAATGTGATTCCACTTCACAAAAGTGGGAGCAGGGCAGAGGCAGGAAACTACAGACCAGTTAGTTTGACTTCAGTGGTAGGGAAATGATGGAATCACTTCTGAAGGAAAGAATTGTTGAGTACCTAGAGGCCAGTGGGACACAGGACCCAAGGCAGCATGGTTTCACAGCAGGAAGGTCATGTCAGATGAACCTAATAGATTTTATTTGACTGGGTGACCAAAGTAGTAGACAGGCAGATGCTGTGGATATGGCCTACCTAGATTTTAGCAAGGCATTTGACACAGTCTCACACAAAAGATTAATATACAAGTTAGCCAGCCTTGGAGTGGATCCCAAGGTGGTAGCCTGGATAAAAAAACTGGCTGGACAACAGGATGCAAAAGGTAATAGTAAACAGAGTCCACAGTGAAAGAAAGGAGGGTAACTAGCCGGGAGTACCCGCGAGGAGCTCGATACTAGGACGGTCCTCTTTAATATCTTATAAGTGACATTGGAGTACCTGGAAGGAAAGATATGCCCCTTTGCAGATGACACAAAGATCTGCAACAGGGTTGATACACAAGGTGGGGTGGAAAGAATGAAAAGGACTTGGCAAGGCTGGAGGAATGGTCAAATATGTGGCAGCTCAGATTCAATGCAAAGAAGTGCAAGGTAATGCATCTGGGGAAAAAAACCAGGGAAGAGTACACAATGGGGGTGAGTTAATAACAACAAAAAATCAAAGAGACCTAGGAGTAATTATATCAGATGACCTAAAGGTGGGCAAGCAATGTAAGAAGGCAGTAAGGAGGGCTGGGGATACTGGGATGCATAGGGAGAGGCATCAACAGTAGAAAACAGGAAGTTGTTATCCCCTCTACAGACAGCTAGTGAGACCCCATCTGAGTACTTCGTGCAATTCTGGAGACCCCATCTCCATGAGACAATAGACAGAGTGGAGGCTGTTCAGAGGAGGCAGCAAAATGGTGCAAGGTCTGCACCAGAAGACATCTGAGGAGAGACTAAAGCAACTTAATATGTATACCTTGAGGAAAGGAGGAGAGGGGGACATGATAGAAACTTTCAAGTATCTCAAGGAATTAACAAGGTACAAGAGGGTAGTATCTTTCAGAAGAAGAGGTGTGCAAGAACAAGGGGCACAATTTGAAGATAGAGGAGCGGCTCAGAGGTAATGTTAGAAAGTATTTTTCACAGAAAGAGTTGTGGATGCATGGAACAGCCTTCCTGAGGAGGTTGTGGAGTCAGGAACAGTGGGAGAATTCAAGAATGCATGGGACAGACATAAGGCAATTCTAGTGGGGGACAGGAGGAAGTAAGCTGTTGATTAACTAGAATCTGCAGCTTATCCGTCAGGTAGGGAAATGGGCAGACTGGGTGGGCAAGCAGTCCTTGTCTGCCATCAAATTCTATGTTTCTGTGTTTCTAAATAGCCTGCCCATCTCTCTCTCACAAACATGAACAGAATCAGCCCTACAAAGCTTGCCTTAGGAACCACCTACAGTTCTCTAACCCATGTGACTACCATTGAACCCTGCCCTGCCCTCTCTCCTTTGACTAAGGCTCCAGCTGGCTTACCCTCCCCTCAAACCTGAACTCTCTGAGTTAGCTCCTTAGTAGAGTTTTATATATGTATCTGTGCATGTGACTGTACTATGAATTTACTAGTATCTAAGTGTTAGTATTTTACTGTATTTCCTGTATCATGATTGTTTGCTTGTGTCCTATTTCTGTATTGCTCTGTACTGTTGTATTCATGTTTACCTGCTGTAGCGTGGAACCTTTGAAAAGAGTCTTTGACTCAAAGGTACTTTCGAATCCTCAATAAATAAATAAACAAAATAAGGTTATCTTGTATATCATGTTGCCTGTTTGGATGAAGTTTCTCCAGCTAACAGCATGTTGTATAACCATCGTACTGCCATACCTGTAAGGTCCTGAGCCATATGATAAAGGCCCATTGCAGTTTGGTTGAGTTGCATCAGCTTGACAGCTGGTATCACTGCCAACACGCATTACTTGTGCATTAGAAATGCTGGGCTCATTGCAATTAAATAAATTCAGATCTGTCTTCATAGTCAGGTAGTAACTGTTTCCTACGGTATTTGGAAAGTTCATGTATGTTGTTGTGCTCTGGATATTGGAGTGGTTACTTATAAATGACCCACACCTGTAAGGAAGAAAAGCAAAGTTAGAAAAGGCAGGATTAATAAAAGTATTATGCATGCTACATGCTTTTCTTCCACAGACCTCTCCTGTTCCAATATGATGCAAATTCTGAGTATTATTTCTGCCTCCCCAAACTGTCTAGTACTGAAGAACTCTCCACCCATGGGAGGTGGCTGAACATGGTTCTTTTCAGTTCTGTTTATCCCCACTCACTGACCAGGACGTCCTCAGCCAGTGCTACCATCCTGTCCAACAAGGCAACTTACCTGGATCCTAGAGGTTTGGATCACACAACACACCACAGGTCCAGACTCCCTGGCTTGCCCTTTAGAGCAGGGTCATCTTCTGCTCTGTGGCTACTCCTAACTTCATCCACTCAGCCCGTGGCAGAGGTGAAGTCTGAAGCCATATCCAGAAACAGGTAGCAGAGGCCTGGTATTGGACATGGGGACAATGAGATACTTCATCTGCCTGGTCTGCAGCTATTTCCCCTTTTCTTCCCCTGGTGCTCCCTGTGCAGTGACGCCTAAGGCACATCTGAAACATTTCCACATACAGCATCCTAGTGTCTAGTAACATGTCCACTCTGTGCAGCCAGGGTGTGCTACCATCTAGCCTCTTCCTGGCTTGGACCCCCGGAGAAGGAGTAAGCTCTAGATGCTCAGTCCTCCTTTCCCATTTGGGTCTCAGATAACTCAGGCTTGTTATGGAACCTGGGTCATTGGAGTTACTGTGCCAGCAGACAGGCTTCTGCCCATAGTTTTTAAGCCATTCTCTGGACCACAGAGCACATAAGAACTAGGGCACCTGAGAAAACATACTGAAAAGTAATACAATAATTCATTGTCCACACATAGGTATCCTCAGTCCAGCAGCAAGGGTTTTATTTGATATAGCTGGATACACACACTTCTCCTGTTCTGGGAGCAGTCACAGCTTGCAGGCACCATATTCTCAGTTGTTAACAGGCAGTCAGTTTTCTTTTAATATTACACTTGCTCAGGAGTACTTAGACATTTCCTCCTTGATATAAACTGGGCTTGCTGCTTGCATAAGCTTCAATAATAGTACACACAAGGAGATATGACCCTGACACAAACCTCTGGCCTTCACTCAGTTGGAACCCAATTCTTGGGTACAGACTCATAATTAAGGAGCTCTCTGGAGGCTTCAGCCATTCATCCAGCTTGCTATAGTTACAGTACATTTAGAAACTCTTTTTCTTGTGCCACTCTCTGGTCACTTATCGACCATCCAGGCTGCTAGCTGCAGGCTTCATAACCATCTCTTTGATGGGTATGTGTCCTGGAACAAACCTTATGCTTCAACTCAGAAAAGACACCAAAATTGGCATATGACCCTCAATTAAGGGGCTCTCATGGGTACCTTCACCATACACCCAGCCTGCTGTCCCCTTCAGTATCTCTTGCTTTGGAAACCCTATTCTTTTCTCCGCCAGTACCTTAAGTGTCTAGTGGTACTTCCACCTCACAGCACTGGACGCCTGGCTAGTTGATACACTCCAGCCCACTATGGGGCTGCCTGTTTCTGGACTCCACCTTTTCAGTACTAAAACTTTTTGGGCTCAACTTCTGACTCAGAAAATCTTCTGCAGGACTAGGGGCTACAGATGCCTGAAATGCAGACCACTCAGGACCATATTTGAAAAGGTCAAATGTGGATGCAGACGTCTCTGTTGCCCCGATTGCATCTCAGCAATCCTGCAACTATTTTCAAAGATGTCTCCATTTGTAACACAAAGTCACAAATTGAAGTAAAACATTTATGTAAATGCGATCTGCATCGTTTGTTTTTCAGCATTTGCATTTTGTCTTAGATGCAGCGTTTGGCTGCAGTTTGGCATTTTCCATTTAAAAACAGGAGTAGGTAGATCTTGATGGATTCTTTTGAAAATCCTGCCTTCTGTCTGTGGAACACACTGGAACTCTTGTAAAATCCTACCAAGTTAGAATTGTGCTTCCTAAACAGCGCCATCTAAAACGTGCAGCAGGAACTGTGTAATGCCTGAATAACAAAAGGGATAGAATAGCGAATGTCAACTACCACTGCCCCTGTAGCTATCAGGTATTGGTGGGAGTAGTTAAGTAACCGAAAAATGCAGAAGCTGGCCAAGCTGCTCCTGTGGCAGAGAGGGCTAAATCGAAATAGCTTGGGGTGTGGATCAGGAGACCAGGGTTCTGTTCCTAAACTCCTGAGGTATTCTTTTTTGGTCCACACCCATCCCGGTTTGTTATTTACTTTGTGACATGCTATGGGCAAAATAAAACTCCCTCCCCAATGTTTTAATTTTTCCTGTGATCTGCCCTGCCCGCCATCCATGGAATTAGTTATAAAAAAATACAGAGGGGTGTGGTGGACAGAGCCCCCACCAAAATGAAGTGTACAACTTGTTAATGTTTAATGGTAGCAGTCGTCAGTGTGGTATCTGACCGCTACCATTGGTATTTTATATTCTGCGGCGTTTCTACTTGTAAGCTGTTCTTTGGCACTAGTTATACTGTGCTGTTATTGTTGGTGCTTTGTTATTGATGGTTTGTAACCTAGTGCCTTCTAAAATAGTCCTACCCCTTTATACTGCAGAAGAGTCTCCCAGTATACACAGCAGAGAAACCCCAGTAAACACTAACACTTTATTAACCCTATAAGTGCAGGTTAATTGCAACAACAGAGTACAATCCCACTTTGAAATGGGTTACACATAATTAAGATTGGGTGAATATTGCATGCCAAGACATTATGGTTGGTTCGTATGTTGACATTAGTGCAGAGAAAGTTCAGGGAGTTGAGGAGGGGCCTCAAACAGGTAGCATGCATGGTGACTTTTGCTGAGATGATACCTGTATATGGCCAGGAGGGAAAGGACACTCCGCACCAGGGGCAGGATTTATAAAAACTGGTAAAGCTGCAGAGCAAAATTTGCACTGCGCTTGCAGTTGTGCAGATGGAAATCTTTGCTATTTACAGTCAGTTAGTGCACCTTCTAACTGTAAATAGGGGCCAGAATATGGCAGCTAACCCAGGAAAGACATCGCTGACTTCACTAGCACTGCCCTGACATCCAGCCACGTGAGCGTCCCCGCAATTAATAGGGACAGGTGCACTATTTCCTATTCTACTAAAGCTCTCATGTAAATGAGCCCATTGGTGCAAGGCACCAGGTGGCCATTTGCATGCCCAATCTGGGCCCATTTACAGACTGTGAGGGTGTAATGCTGGCCCCAGTCCCTACCCAATGCAGCCGTGGTCCCTGGTGGTCTAGTGCCCCACCCAGTTCATCGTCTCCTGAAGTACGTAAAAATGAGTCCCCTTGGTGGTCTATAGCAGGCCCCACACAAATTTCCTGGTAGTCTAGTGGTCCCTCCCCTGCTCTCTCAGATCACCATCCTATTACAGAAAAAAAAAAATGTCCATGGTAATACGGTGCTCCCTCTCCCTCCTCCATGCTCTGATCGTCGTCCTATTATAAAATAAATGTCCCTGGTAGTCCAGTGGTACCTCCCTCCCCATGCCCTGATCAACATCCCATTATAGAAAACAAAATGTCTCTGGTAGTCTAATGGTCCCACCCTGTGTCTGATCACCATCCTTGTATGAAACAATAAATTCCTGGAAGTCCAGTGGTTCTTCCCTGTGCTCTGATTGCAATCCAGATATAAAATGATAAATTCCCTAGTAACTAGTGAACCCTCTCCCCTGCTTGATTGCCATCCCCATATAACAAATAGTTTCCCTGGTAGTCCAGTGGTCACTCCTCGAATGCCGCCCTGTTATATATATTTTAGGGCTGTTTTAGTTGGTGTCCTCTCATTTTACGCCATTCTGTGGAATACTAATTGATATGTTCTGGTGGTCTAGTGATTCCCCATTCTCTGGCCTCAGTAGTGCCCGCTTCCCTCATCTTGGCTGTTAGTTAGGGCACAGTTCTTCACAATATTTACAACCAGCGTCATGAGCATGGTTGTAATGCAGTATACACCCATTGGCTGACAGCTGAGTTCAATAGGCTGTCAGCCTGTGGGTGTATACTGCGTATAGTACGCGCCTCCATGACAGCTCAGTCGGTGGCTGGTCGTGGTGGTGGAGAGGAGAGCTGTGCCAGTCACTGGCCTGGTTTTGTGATGGGGAGCGAGGTGATGGGGCACCACCACTCGCCGGGTGGGATCCAGTAGACTGCCCAGGATATGTTAATTAGTCATTTAACATGATGGTGATTGGGGTGGGAGGGACCACTGACTCACCAGGGAAATTTGAAGAAGTATACAACGGAAAGGTGCTCGCAATCAGGGAGGGGGAGGGACCACTGGACTACCAGGGGCATTTTTTTCTGTAACGGGATGGCAACTGAGAACAGGGAGGGACCACTGAACTACCACAGAAATGTATTGTTTTATACAGGATGGCGATCGGAGCATGGGGGAGGGAGAGGGACCACAGGACTACTAGGGAAATGGTTTACAAGCACCGGATGGGTGATTGGGTGGGTGGAGGGACCACTAGACTACCAGGGTCACAGTGTTGTGGGTCAGGAGGGGTGTCTTGCACTGCCTCTGCCAACCACTAGGGCTGCAGGAGTTAAGAGCAGGTTTTCTCAGCTGTATTTTCTCCATGCAAGTGAACCCCACAAAAGGCTCTTGCATGGAGAAAATGCTTAGTGAACGGACTGTGCTGATATGCAGATCCCCCATTTGCATTGCACCCCTCTTAAAACTTTGCCCTGATGCAAACCTCGTTGTGGATTCAAATTGTGCTTTTGTGAATACCATTTTAGCGCAAAACCCAGTTTGCACAATGTACCACTGAGTTAGCAGTGGGGCACAGTTTTGGAATTGTGCCCCAGGGTTCTTAACAATTGGTTGAAGGCATGGTCCGTGCAGGAGGACTTTGGCTACATTTGGGACTGGTGGCTAACCCAGGAGAATATGGGCCCTGTAAGGGAGATGGCCTGCATTCTTCCTGGAAGGGACCACAGTCCTTAGGTGAGGTTTAAATGCTACTTGGATGAGCATTTAAACTTGCTGGGGGTGGAGGATGTAGGACTAAGGGAGGTAACAATTTCAATTATAAAAGCAGGAGGGTAAAAAGGGCTTGGGAACTCGACATGGGGATTCAGATTCTGGAAGGAGTCTGGACATGGACCCAAACAAGGATTCATTGGGGCTTATCAGCAATTAGTTGGCAGGATTTTTCCTGGAAAATCTTTATTAGATACTTTCGGACCCCAGCAATTCAAATGAAATATCAAGGTAGTAGTGTTTCATCCTGCTGGAGAAAATGTGGTCATTTCCAGCAACATTTGGACATATTCTGTGGAGTTGTCCAGTACTGGCCCCATTCTTTCAGGACTTACAACAAGCTTTAAAGGCAATAATAGGTCTCTGCCTAGGCTAACCTCTTCCTGCTTTTTCTTCCTGGAAGTACAAAGGAGTACAGAGACCCACCTACAATTAAGCTTCTGAAGATATTATTCTTAGCAGCCCAGAAGGCAATAACTAAACATTGGCTATCCCAAAACCCTATCACATTAAATATATGGCAAGAGCTTACGATTAATATATATAGAATGGAAGCCTTAACAGCATCTATTAACAAAAGGATCCTTCAGTTTGAGATTTTATGGAGGCGTTGGGTTCTTTATATAGCGGAGGTGAGGCATGATTTTATTCCATAATGAAGAGGGTCAAGGAGGCCAAGTTTGGGGAGGAAAGTTAAGTAGGTTCCCTAAGGGTATTACATAGTAAAATAGGATGTTACAGACTCTAAAGATGTCATGAGTCTAATGAAATGCTCAGATTCATAACACAGTTATCAAACAACCTCTGTTATTTAATGGACAAACAACGGAACTCAAGTATGGAAAATGCAGGGATATATGTAGCTATCTAATGAACATTAGCTGTCACTAGATATGATTATGAATTCAATTAATTGAATTGCCTATGAAAACATTGTAAATTATTGTATTTAACTGTTTGTATGTGAAATGTTTGTCTTGTAAATTGGTACCAAAATTATAAATAAAGAAAGTAAAAAAAAATAAAAGCAGGAGGAAAGCCGAGGAGAAAAGCTCACCCAGGGAGAAGGCACAAGAAGACAAGGATGGGGGATAGGCCGAGGACAAGAGGGTAAAAATCAGGGAAGCATGAAGAAATGAGTAAAGAGACAGGTAATGGAGATGGTAACAAAGGGAAGAGGTCAGTCAGGAAATGACAGAGAACAGCACAGGTGTGGGGAGCAATGAAGCAGGCAGGGCGGGAATAAAGTATGGAAAGCCATGTGCGCCAATGGAAGGAGTTTGGGAAATAAAATTCTGGACCTGGAGGACATCATGGCAAAGGCTAGCTGGCTTTGATGTCCATAGCAGAGCTGTGGTACACAGGACAGCCATGACTGGTGTAACCCCCTACAAGGGGTTCCTAAAAGCCTCCTAGGCACTTGCTTAAATGTTCCCCTGCCTGCTGGCGTTCGCGTTTAAGCCATTAGAATGGCACGGTGAGTGCTGGTAGAGCCTCCACTTACTGTATCTTTAAGAGCTGTCTGCCTTCAGTCATAACTAATGCTATTCCAGGAGGGCTGGTGTTTCCTGCTCGAATCCCACCTGAACTGCGAGCAATCGCTCCTTTTGCGGTCGCTGAAGGCGCAAAAGGGCCCATCTGAAAGATATAACTGTTAGCCTGTAATCAGCTAAAGTATTAGTAATATTGTAGTTTGTCTATCCTGCCTTTATTGCAGATGGGACTTTGTGTGTTGCCCCTCCATTTTGAACCTAAACTGCTGTGCTGGGCCAATGGGATTAGGGAGCTATAACATGGAGATGGTTTGGATCAACCAGAATTTGGACTCTACTGGGAGCCGACACAATGGGACTGTATAGCTAGTAATTCTGGGAAGTGTAGTGTAGGATCTTCGTGCATTTTGCACCAAGAGAGAGCTTTGGAATGATTGACAGCTGAGTCCACCAACTGGATCGGGTGGCGTCCAAAGTGAATGCTCTGCCTTGTGACTGGGAGGTCAGATCAGTTGGGACCATGAGAGAGAAGGGCTCTGTGCTGCTGCGGTGTATAGTTTCACGCGGAAAGCGTGTGAGGCCTGAAGTCGGTCTGTTGCCATCGCAGTTTAAGTTGGACAGAATCCAAGGTGACTGAAAGTGAGGAAGGCTGAAAAGTGGAAACCAGGCTCACCCTGTAGAAGACTGGAGAAATTGCTGAATCGCTCGGTCTGTCAGGAACTGAAGCTGCTGATTGAACTCCAGGTATTTGCAGTAAGTGTGATGGGACCTAGGAGCAGCTGCCTGGTATAGTAATTTTCATTACATATAATTGTGTTGAATGCATGTGAGGGATAGCTATTCCAATTCTCTTTTCACTGTGTGTTGTATGCTGAAAGCCGAACTGAATTTAATCGGACTAAATCAAGTCTGCTAGTCAAAGCAGTTGGGCCTGGCCAGTAGAATCTCATCTCCATGCTTTGTTTGTCTGGCAATCCAGAACAACCACCTTCATCAGGTTCTCAGCTTGGGGTACTGTGAGTACAAATCAGGGCATTCCCAGCGACCTGTTAACAATCACCAGTGTGTCAACTAATTGTCATTATTTCATTTCTTCAAGGACTGAGCCATCTGGCTCCGGATTACAATTGGGTGTTGTGCATATCTTTTTCTACAGGACCCTATCCATCTGCACCTGCCGGCCAACCCGGCAACATACCTGGCTAGCCCCCAACCTGGGTACCCAGAGTGTGACTTTTAAGACCCTGTATGAGTGCACAGTACTGGATTTAATTCTGCCAATCAACTTGATCTCCCTCCCATGTTTCATTCTCCTAAATAAACCAGATTTGATGTTGTTGACTTTAAACTGTCTGAAGTGTTAGTACCTATGTAGCAGGCATTGCATTGGCTTGTGTATGTTGATTAACCTTATTGTACAAGGGGGTCGTCCGAGATGAACTTCAGAATCAGTCTCGAGGGTAAGTGATACCTTATGATTGAACTCGTGTACATGTGGGGCATTGGTACTGTAATTCCTGTGCATTGTGTGGGTCATTAGAGGGATTAGAGGGGTCTCAGTGTCCCAGAGGCTGTGACCAAACTAGACCAACCATTACAAACCTGACCTCTGGGTGGAGGCGCCCGCCATAGAACCTGGAGCCCCTCAACCTGTTGGTAGTCCAGCAGGCAGGGGTAGTAGCCCATGGGATAGCACCACCAGGGGTTACAGCCGGGTCATGGCCATGCTGGGCTACTCTCTGTTCAGGAGAAACAGGGAAGGGAGGAGAGGAGATGGGGTTGTACTATATGTAGGGAGGGGATGCAAATGGCAAGTGGAACTCTCACCAAAAGGTCATGTTACAGAAACATAAAAAGACTGTAAGTGGTCTAATGAGATTTAATTACAAATATGGAGGTACTCAGTTAAACCATTTTTAAAAGCTATAAGAGCAAAAGCGAATTCTCAGCTCTTGTATGCTACGGAAGCCTGGGATCTAAATGAGAGTAAGCTGAAGATCTTGATGTCTCCCATGTATAAATCTTTAAGGTACATAATAAAATTGGGACATTCCTGCCCTCGGCCTATATTAGGGCCTAGTCGAATCGAACTGGGTCTAACAGATATTAGAGCCAGCTTTGACAGTAGGAGGTTAAACTACTGGATAAAGATTACCAGATCCTCTGATAATTCTTTAACCAAACAGTGTCTAAGAGAGAAAGAATGTTGGTTTGACATAGGATGTAAGAGCACTTTTTGGTATTCAGGGCTTATGGAAATGTTGCAAAAATACAAACTAACAAACCTGAAATATAATGTGACTAGAGGAATTATTAGCAGCCTACAGTATAAAAAGTACATTAACAAAAGAGGGAGACTACTGGAATAATCAGGATTTAAATATAATAAAGACTCACATTATTCCAAATGGTTTAGTAGGTATAATTTACTTTTGGTTGTAAATATTGCTTAGATATCTTGAATGACATAAATCTAAGATCTGCATTTTTAAAATACAAATTCAAACAATTCCCAAGTAATGTTTTACAATACAGATATTTCAAAGATAAAAATCTGTCTAAGGACTGCGATTTCTCAGTAGGAAGGCGAGGTGACCTACCATACATACTTTGGGACTATACATTTTATACAAAGAGATTGTACTGGCTGGGACAATTGCTAGACACTTCCTATCAACTGAAAAGAAACTCTAACAATCACCCTGATACATACCGAGGATGATATTACAGGAGAGAACTAGCCAGGAATTTCTATGTTATTAGCAAAGTAAAACACAGAATGCTGGTTTGTTAGTAAGTGCAATATTCTTCTTATGTGTTATCTTGAAATTTTAAATGAACTAATCCTGTGGAGTGCAAATAATAGTTAACAAGCTTTGAGAATTGTATTTATGAACTTTTTCTTTTTCCTTCCTTGTTTTATGTATGTTTTATTTATTGTAGTTTTAAGAGTGTAATTTTAATTGTAATAGCTATTTGTCTACACAATAAACATGTTTCATTCATTAATGTAAGGGAGGAATCAAGACCATGGAGGTGCAGAGGCACCAGTAGGAGAGGAAGGGCCGGAGGTGCTGTGAATCATCCTGAAGGCAACGCTGAGGCAGGTGTCCATACAGGAGTTGATACAGAACTCCGGCACAGAGGGAGGAGTTGTATACAGACCTCCAGCACAGAGGAGGAGTTGTATACAGACCTCCAGCACAAGAGAGAAGAATTGTATACAGACCTCCAGCACACAGAGAGGAGTTGTATACAGACCTCCAGCACACAGAGAGGAGTTATATACAGACCACCAGCACAGAGGGAGAGTTGTATACAGACCTCCAGCACAGAGAGAAGAATTGTATACAGACCTCCAGCACAGAGAGAGATTGTATACAGACCTCCAGCACAGAGAGAGGAGTTATATACAGACCACCAGCACAGAGGGAGGAGTTGTATACAGACCTCCAGCACAGAGAAGAATTGTATACAGACCTCCAGCACACAGAGAGGAGTTGTATACACACCTCCAGCACAGAGGGAGGAGTTGTATACAGACCTCCAGCACAGAGGGAGCAGTTGTATACAGACCTCCAGCACAGAGGGAGGAGTTGATACAGACCTCCAGCACAGAGGGAGCAGTTGTATACAGACCTCCAGCACAGAGGAGCAGTTGTATATAGACCTCCAGCACAGAGGACAGTTGTATATGGACCTCCAGCACAGAGGAGGAGTTGTATACAGACCACCAGCACAGAGGGAGGAGTTGTATACAGACCTCCAGCACAGAGAGGAGTTGTTACAGACCTCCAGCACACAGAGAGGAGTTGTATACAGACCTCCAGCACAGAGGAGGAGTTGTATACAGACCTCCAGCACAGAGGAGGAGTTGTATACAGACCTCCAACACAGAGAGAAGAGTTGTATACAGACCTCCAGCACAGAGAAGAGTTGTATACAGACCTCCAGCACAGAGGGAGGAGTTGTATACAGACCTCCAGCACAGAGGGCAGTTGTATACAGACCTCCAGCACAGAGAGCGGTTGTATACAGACCTCCAGCACAGAGGAGGAGTTATACAGACCTCCAGCACAGGAGGAGGAGTTGTATACAGACCACCAGCACAGAGGGAGAGTTGTACAGACCTCCAGCACAGAGAGAGAAACTACAAGACCTCCAGCACAGAGAGGAGTTGTATACAGACCTCCATCACAGAGGGAGGAGTTGTATACAGACCTCCAACACAGAGGGAGGAGTTGTATACAGACCTCCAGCACAGAGAGAGGAATTGTATACAGACCTCCAGCACAGAGAGAGGAATTATACAGACCTCCAGCACACAGAGAGGAGTTGTATACAGAACTCCGCACAGAGGGAGGAGTTGGAACGGCATGAGAGGAAGCAGTCATCGGGATGGAAAGTAAGGGAGAGGCTATTTGTTGGTGAATTAAGTCTGCCAGATGTGTACTGGAGCCTTCCAACTGCAGCTTTAGCAAGGAGCAGGGCCAAACTTGACTCTGTACAAGGGACCTTTCTCAGACAGCTAGTCAATGAACCCACTAGTGACAGGGCAGTGCTGGACCCAGTGCTTCAAACCGGGATGGCATTGCAGACATCACAGTGGGCAGTCCCCTAGGTACCAGTGATCACCTTACAGTGTGGCTTAACATTAAGATGGAAACAGAGGCAAACCACACAAGAACGAGGATTTTGGACTTTAGGATGGAGGATTTTAAAGAAATGGAAGGCTGCCTCTGAAACTGCCTCATGGGGAGGGATTGATGGGGAGAGGTAGAGGTACAGTGGGAAAAAATAAGGAGGGCATAATTAAGACAACCAGACTCTGCATGAAGGAAGTGAGTAAAGAAGAAGGAAAAGAGACCATTATGGTTCTCTAGGGAACTGGCAAAGATACAAGATACACAGAAATCTAGAAGGCAGAGAAAGGCGCCACGGCTCATCTAGTCTGCCCAACACCCTACCTCCCCCTTCTGTTAGCTTCCACCTCTTTTCCCAACCCCTTAAATCTATCCCAAGCCCTCTTGAACCCCTCCACTGTTTCAGCTGCCATCCTCCTCCGGCAGCTTGTTCCAGGCCTCCCACCCTCTCTGTGAAAAACTGCCCCTGACATTACCTCTGTATTGCCCACCTTCCAGTTTGAGGCTAGGGCCTCGTGTTCACTCCCCTTCTTCAATTTGAACGAGCTGTTAACCTCTACCTTATTTATTCCCTTCAGATACTTAAAGGTCTCAATCATGCCCCCTCTCCTCCTCCTAGTCTCCAGAGGTACAAATTCAGCCCTCTCAATCTTTCTCTCATAGGGTGCATTCTGCAGCCCGTGTACCATTTTGTTGCCCTTCTCTGCACCTCTCCATCAGCTGAACATCTCTTCGTAGGTGAGGCCTCCAGAACTGCACCTCATACTCCAGATGCAGCCTAACCATGGTTCTGTATAATGGCATTAGCACCTCTTCCTGCTATTAAAACCCCTCATAATGCAGGCCAACATTCCATTGCCTTTCCCACCACCCTACCACTGGCTGCCCACCTTGAGGTCACGATACCACAATCACAGGTCCCTTTCTGTTTCCTTCTCCTTAATCACCAACCCCCAAGGGAGTAAGTTTCATCCTATTCTTCCTCCCCAGGTGCATCAGCGAGCACTTTTGTGTATTAAACTTCAATTTCCAGGTGTCAGACCACCTCTCCAGCCTCTCAGGTCCGCCTCATGGCTTGCACCCACTAGGTGAATCCACCCTATTGCAGACCTTTGTGTCATCTGCGAACAGGCACACCCATCCCTCAGACCCTCTGCTAGGTCACTAACATAGATGTTAAGAGTATTGGTCCTAGCAATGACCCCTGTGGCATCCCACTGGTCTGCCGTTCCTGGAATGTGTCCCATTTACCACCACCGTCTGACTCCTTCCCTTCAACCAGTTTTCCACCCACCTGGTGATCCTGTCGTCCCACCCCTAGTCTGTCCAGCTTATGTACCATTCCACCATGCGAACGGTGTCAAGGCCTTATTGACATCCAGATAGGCCACGTCCACTGCTCCTCCCTGGTCCACTATCTGTGTCACCCCATTGAAAACCTCTATCAGGTTAGTCTGCAGGACCTTCCCTTGGTGAAGCCATGCTGCCTGTCATCCTGCATGCCATTCATCTCCAGTATTCTATCAACCTGATCTTAAGTAGTGTTTCTATTACCTTCCCCACCACCGAGGTAAGACTAATGAGACGGCAGTTTTTGACCTGGTCCTTCTGCCCCCTTATGTAGTGCGACCACCTCTGCCCTCTTCCAGTCCATTGGCACCACCCCTGTGACCAAGGACAAGTTAAACAGCCTCACTAGATGCGGTGCCAGTTCATTCTTCACCTCCTTGAGAACCCTTGGGTGTATTCCATCAGGCCCCATTGCCTTGTCTCACCCTAAGTCTACCCAGCTCTTCCCTTACTCCTTCAGCAGTATGCCACAGCCATCTGCCGTGGCTGTCACCCTCCCACCCTTTCCTGGTCCCCCACCTTCCTTTTCCTCCATGAAGATTGAGGCAAAATAGCTGTTTAATGCATCTGCTTTTGAAGTCCCCTTCAGAATTGTTCCACTTTCCCCCTTATCCTTCCAATCCCATGCTGTGCCCTCCTCCTTTCTCCAACGTACCTAAAGATGGTAAGGAAAAAGGGTGGTATTCATGATGTATAAGAAAACACAGAGGGCAGAAGACAGAGAGGTGCACCAAGTAAAACAGAGGGAAGTCAAGCAGAAAAGGCAGTAAGGGGAGCAAAGGCACAAGCAGAGCCAAGGATAGTCAAGGTGGTAGCTAAAGGGATAGGACTTTCTTCAGGTACATAAGTGAGACAAGGAAAGCAAGGGGTGGGACAGTGAGGATACTTGAGGGTGGCAGGGTGAACTGTGTGGAACAGGACCAAGAAAACAGACCTTCTGAGCAGGGTACTGTAGTTCTGCTCAGTCTTCACAGTGGTGTGTGGGGATGAACAACCAAGGAGCAGCAGGAACAAGGGGTGGAAAGAAATGGATACAAGTCCATTTTCAGAAGAAAGTGTCCTGAAAGGACTTGCAGCTCTGAAAGGGACAAGGCTATGGACTGGATGGAATGCACCAAAGGGTACTAAAGGAACTCATGGAGGAATCTGATTGATTTCTTTGACTGGATGACCTGGAAAATAAATCAGGGAGGGCTGTGGATGTGGCGATCTGGACTTTAGCAAGCCTCTGACACTATGCACACAGGAGACTGTTAAAATAATTGAGCAGCCTATGGGTGCATTCCAAAGTGGTGAACTGGGTTAGAAACGGTTAATGGCTAGCAGATAGAGAGTGGTAGTTAATGGCACTCACTCACTCACTCACTGGGAGCGGACCAGTGGGGTGCCACAGGGCTCAGTACTGGGACTGGTCCTCTTCAATGTCTTCATAAGTGACACTGCAGAAGAAGTGAAGGGAAGGTAGGCTTTGTGGCAGATGACATCAAAATATGTAATAGGGTGGATACTCACTACAGAGGGTGGAGGGAATGTGTGAGACCTTGGGAAACTCAATGAGTGGTCAAGAGCATGGCAGTTGGGTTCAGTGTCAAAAAGTACAAAATCATGCACCTAGGGCACAGGAACCCAGAAAGTGAGTATATGATGGGGTGGTGTGGTACTGACAGTCACTAAGAAGGAAAGGGATCTTGGGGCTATCAAAGTGGCAGAGCAGTGTGATAAAGCAGTGCGTGGGGCCAGTGATGCTGGATGCGTAGGGAGAGGTATCTCTTGCAGCAGGAGAGAAGTGGTGTTGCCACTGTTTGCTCACTGATGAGATCCCACTGGGAGCATTGTGTCCACTTCTTTAGGCTGCACCTCAGAAATGACAGAGTTGAGATCCCACAAAGAAGTACAAACTTTGCTAACAGACAGAAGTGTAAGCATCTACTGTAGCTTTACCTCTCCTCTTAAAATTATGTTTGAATTGTTCATGGAACATAATTATATTCCTAAGGAATGGAAAGAAGCGTTTGTAGTTCCTATACAAAAAAGAGTCCAAACATTGCTGGGAAAATTACAGACCCATCAGTTTGACTTCATCTATTTGTAAAGTTAGAACAACATGGCTTTAAAAAGGAGAAGTTGTACCACAAACCTGCTATGCTTTTATGAATGTTTCAGTTCATTATTGGATAATACTACACCTTGTGATGTAGTATTTATTGATTTCAGTAAGGCATTCGACACAATGCCACACTGGGCTCTTAGCCTTAAGTTAAGGAACCTAACTATTAATCATTGTATTATAGCCTGGATTGAAAACTGGTTGTGTAATAGAACACAAAGGGTAATAATTAATGGTAATTTATCGGAAGTTAGTAAGGTTTTGAGGCGGTGTCCCTCAAGGTTCAGTTCTAGGCCCCTGCCTGTTCTAATCTTTATATCTGACTTCACCACAAATTGCATCTCTTTCACTACTAAATACACGGATGACGTTAAGATCGGGGCCTGTTTCAACTCAAGATTAAATTGATATTATTCAGCGAGATCTTGATTCTATCTCCTCTTTGGTCAGTTCTTGGGAATGCAGCTAAATACCTCAAAATGTAAGGTCATGCATCTAGGCTTTAATAATCCTTCCATCTTCTATAACATTAGTGGAAGTTTACTTAGTGTTACCACAGATGAGAAGGATTTGGGTATCTCTATCTCAAACGATTTCACCTATTCAAAACATTTGCATTCAGTTATTGGCACATCAAATAAGATTGTCTGGTCCATTCTTCGTAATATAGTGTCTAGAGATCAAAATGTGCTTATGCCTCTATATAGGTCCTACGTTAGACCACATCTAGAATATGCATCACAGATTTGGTGCCCTTATAAAAATCTGACAGTTTATCCTTTGAAAAGGTGCAGAGAAAATGCACCAAAAAATAACTGGTCTTGAATCTTCATCATATGAACATGGGATGAATTTATTAAATTTAATGTCTCTCTCTACAACGTTTGAGGCGATCTTCTATTTTTGTAACTTATGTGCCGGGGTTACTAGAATCCAGTAAGACCTAGTAGGTAGGCAGGAAGGCAGTTTGTAAAACTCCAGTTAAATGGGTTTCACACTGTCTCACTCTGTTCTCAGTCTCAGCTGAAACTGAGAGATGACATCACCATAGAACTGTCGCAGCTGCATAAGCCACATTGGAATCTGTAGCAGAGCAAGTGAGATAGAAACGTTGGGAGTTTTCAAAGTCAGTCTCCTGCTTGCCTCAAGCAGGAAGGAGTCTCCTGTTTGTTTTGAAGCAGGAAGGAAGTCTCCTGCTTGCCTGCCAGCAGGAAGGAAGTCAGTCTTTTGTTTACCTTCTGTGGGAGAAGGTCAGTGTCCAGTTTCAAGTGGTGAAGACCGCTGTCCAGGTCTCAGTGCCCTCCCTCTGGGGAGGAAGTAAAAGTATCTCTATGTAGATTCCAGGGCAATCCCTAATTTCTGCTAAAGGATGAAAGCTGCCTTTTACAGTTTCTTTTGGACTTAAAAGTGGAAAAGTTGTACTTAAGCCTGTGGGGCACCTGCAGCGAAAGGGTGAGTTTGCTCTATTTTGAGAGGGCAAAAGCGCTGCTTCTTCAGTTTGGGAAAAGTGAAGAAGTCTGTGATTTGAACTACTATTTGGGGAGGCCTATAGTACTAGGACAAGCAAATGTAGTGAGTTCAAAAGCTTAAGTGCTGTGTGGATTCAAGTAATGTTTGTAGGGGATTGCTACAGTCCATCCACCATTTAATCTACATTTAAGTTTTCAGTTTGTCCAGAGAAATGGCCGGTATGGGCTGTGGGAGCTGGAGGCGTGAAACACCCCCATCTTAGTAACCAGGTCCACCTCTGCAGATTTCTTCTGTGATTTGCTACTTGCCTCATGCACCTGGCCAGTGATGAGGTAGGTACCCAGGATGGGTTGCAACTTGGGAAAATCTCTCTAGGAGTCGCAGACTCTAAGTGATGTGGGGAGCCACAACTTGGGGAAAAGAATTCCTCCTTGTTTGATGGGGAGTCAGAAGGAAGTAAGAAGAAAATCTCTCTAGGAGTCGCAGACTGTAAGTGGTGGGGAGCCACAACAAGTAAAATGGGTTCATTCTTTTAAATGGACTGCCAGTCAAGTGGCCTGTAGGGGAGCCGGGCCAGTCGGGCTGTGTATCCAAGGCTGTGTGCCTGGTGGGTCCAGAGCCTGAAATTGTAGAAATGGTTCATTCTTTATGGACCGCTTTTAGTCTCTTATCTGCATTATCAGTAAACGAGCCCTTGGGGTCCATCTATGCTTTGTTGTGTTCAGCTAGTTATGAATAAAAGCCACACTGAAAAATCCCAATCCTGGTGCTGGACATTACAGTTATTGCTTCCTGTGTTCGGATTTACTTGGGTGCCCCTGTGCAGAGTAAGCCAAACCTAGGTCCCTTTGTGCCAGGTAACCTCATCCTCCCTGAACCCAGGTCCCCACCAGGTATTGCTGCCAGTGCCAACAGCATGCCACCTGTCGTTTGGTAAAAGGCAGGGTGAGGGGTTACAAAAATGGAGGCACCACTGGGATTTGTCTGCGGAAGGAAGGTGTTTGGGCAAGGGCTAGCATTTTGGCTATCTGGCAGTGGGTAGACCAAAGCTGGAAGCAATTTCCTAGTGTGTTGCTGTGTGCTGTGAATCTTGTGCTGCTGTTTAAAAATGCCAACTGTTTACCAAGGAGCTGTAAAGCCAAAGAGTGTGCCTTGTCCTGCATCAAAATTGTTTACAGCATTTTGCCTGCTTTTAAAATGAATTCTGTGAAGGAAAGTGGAAAACTAGGGTAGCAACAGAGAAATTATGCCCTGGACGTTGGAAATGCTTTTGTTTAAATGGAGAGACTGCAGAGTTAATGGCAGTGTTACATGGTTGAAATGGGCTCTCATGGAGTCAGTTGAAAAAAAAAATGCATTTTACAGTTGAAATTTGCTTCACTGATGATCATGAGAGAGGAGCCCTCATGAGAAGAAGAGGCTCATTTGTATGGCATCGTGTGGTTGGTCAGATTGCCATTAATCCCGCCCTCAGCCAGCTCTTCTGAGACTGCCTCAGCATTCGAGAGGAGACAGAGTGAAAAGTGTGTACTGAGCAGTGAAGGAGCGGGAGTATTCAAAGCGCCTGTGAACAGTTAAAACTAGACTTTTGAATTTAAAATCGGGCTCAACCCGCAAAGTGATCGTGAAAATAGCGAGTTTGGTGTTGAAAACGACGATCGCTGAGACTGCCCGCCTGCTTGTGTTTCAGAGGCCTTCAAGAACTGGCTGCAGGCCGTTTATCCCATCTCAGCAAGTTGCTACTGATCACAGTGAGTAATCTTCATGAAACTGCTAAAACAGTGATTTTCAGCTTATGCCATATAAAATGCGTGGTGCAGCAGTGTAGTCGCTTGAAGTAATGACTGTGTGAAGTCCTGCCAGCAAGTGCAAGTCTGTAAAGCCATTGAATGTGTGCATGGAAGTGAAATTAGCCTCAGTTTAAAGTTTGCAGCCAGAGAAACTGTGGGTTGTAGCAAAATGCAACACTAGTAGAAGCAGGCAATCCTGTGCTGAAACCTGAAGCTTTAAAAGGACTGTGAATTAAATGAATGTTACCAGCTTGTAAAAGTCCAAGGAAAATCCTGTAAATGTGTGTAAAGTCAGAACAGAGCAAGTTATGCAGTTTGAGTAAAAGTTATCAGTAGCTGGTGTAAATCGGCGCGAGTGACTTGACCCAGATTCTAAATGTTGATGCACAGGATTGCCGCCACCACCATTACAGGGTGGGGTAGTAAAGCAAACACAGCAGCAGAGGAGCCATTTTAAAGCTACAGAGTCGTTCAATAAAGTGGGACTTTCAGTTACAGTGAACTTTGTTTATTTTTCTGCAGTTATGGCCTCAGGACCAGTTCGTATCCAGATCATGCCCATCTTGCAGTAACAGCAGCAGTAAATAGACTGAGAGATATTGAAATGTGGTGCTATAGAGGGCAACTGCCTCCTGATGTGGCGATTCCTAATTATCCAGTGCTGTATGCCAGATATACTTGGAGTGCTGGAAGGGATATCTTCATGACTCCTCACTGTGCTGGATGCCTTCAAAAATATGGCTTCAGCAAAAGCACCTCCAATTAATTTGGCTCCCACATGGACAAAAATTCAGGAATCTGCAGTTGGCAGCACACAGCACTAGGCGGAGCCTGTGGAGGAAGGTCCCTCAGGGAGTGTGGCACAAAGCTAGAGGGTGCAGAGTTAGAGACTGAACCTGAAGTTGAAGTTTTGGATGCTGGATCTCAGAAAGAAAGTTCAGATAAAGCATCAATAGACCCCTGGGTGGGGGGCCTAGCCCAAGTCTCTTAGGTGAAGATGAGATCGGGAGGCCTTTGAATGGGAGGTGTCCACCTCATGCCTAGTGATGAATGGATAGTCTCAGGGGTGAGAACGACTGCTCACTCCTGGGCTCAGATCCTCAGTGAAGAGGAAGATGAGGGAGAACCTATGTGGCCTTGTGAAGAAGGAATGGGTACACAGCCTCAAGATCTTGCCTCGGAGGAATGTATTGAAGAAGGTGGTGATGCCACTGCCCTGGCTTTACCAGAGGAAGAAGTCAGGGATCCGTTTTAATTCGTTGAGGATCTGAAGCTGGCAGAACCAGGACTGGCCACCCCAAGCCAGGCCAGCGGTCTTAGATTGACCAAAGCAAGTAAAGAGGAGAGACTGGTTCAGAAAGGCAAATGAGATCTATGGTGTGACCTTCGCACTTTCCTCGGAGAGTCTGGGAGGAGATTGAGAACTGCAGGAAATCCTGGATCTGGGATGAAGCAATGAAAAGTGTGCATCCTGGGGCCAACCAGCATGTAAAGAATAGACTGTTCCATGAAAATTATACTGCAGTGGAAGAGAGGCAGGACACTGTTTATGGACAGAGTGAGAGTGGTGGGACGGAGGACGGAAATCTCCCACTGTGTGAATTATGTGCGTCCAGACGGGTAATAATTCAAGCCCCTGACCCTCGGTGACTATTGGCCTCAGTGCAAGGACCTCCCAGTAATTAAGCCCGTGCTACACAAAATGGAGAGCCGAGCAGTGGTAGTCAATACTGCCACACCAGACTGTGAAGTGCCCTGATGATCCGCCAATATGAATAACCAGGACTCCAGGTGCTCCACATTCATCAGTCACAGTGTACTGTCCTGTTCAGCAACCATCTACTGGCCCACCAGATGACTTCAGATCCAGAGGGACACCAGCCCAGCTGTTTTCCTGTTCATCGCTCTGGTAATGAGATGATGTCAGACCAGCTGTTTTCTTTTGTTCCTGTTCTAAGTTCCATCTCCATTGATGACATCAGCCCAGCTGTTTCCAGATGTGCCCTCCTGTGGTTCCCGGAAGATGTCCGCCCAGCTGTATCAGAATAAATGCTGCCAGGGAGAGTCTTGCTGCGGACCAGGTTCGTGCAGATTCTGTACTACAAATGGCTGGTAAGTCCGAACTTTTTCTATCTTTTATGACATTGCAGTACACACCCTACACTACAGACTTCAAAATGTGTGAACTGTCCAGAAGACCTCCCTTGGACTTTGGTCTTTTAGAACTGTGCTTCACGGGCTTCGCCCAGGAGAGACTCTTTATTGGACTAGCCTTCAGGCCTTGTGGTCACTAGTTGGAACTTTTAGGGCACTCCATCCCCAAATGTGTATTGTAAATAATGTCATTATTGTACTCTGATGTAAATACTGTTTTTCTACCTTTTCTAAAAATCTTTTGGGATTGTTCAGTGTTTTGTATGGTAGGGTTTTAGGTAGACTGTGTATGCAGATTAGAGTGTGGTTTGTTTTGTCTTTTCTTACAGGTGTTCCTGGGAAGACAGAAGAGAAGACAAGAAGAGGAGGAGGGGCTCATAGGAGTTCCTCGTCAGTGCTTTATTGTGTAGAAACCTAAAAGTACTGTGTTGTTATTGTTATGGTTGTTACTGTGTTAACCCTTTCCTTCCACAGGTGTGGTTGTGGGGTAGGGAGGAGGCTGTAATTGGTATTTTAATGGTGTGGTTGCAGTTTGCCCAAGGTCGGGAGGTCCCCGGGTTTTGTTTTGTTTTGGAATATTATGTTAGAGGCAGATAGGTTTTCCCTAGAGGGTTGGGGGATAGACAGGCTGTGGTCCTGAACGGCCGTAGGGACTGCAGTGCTGATCTATCAGGGCCATGCTCTGGATGGTTCTACCAGAGCCACTAGGTGTCCATAGTAACTGGATAGTGTAGAGGCTGACATGTCAGCTACAGGCCTCCTAGGCCCTTAGTGTTACCTGCCTGTGCTTGCACATGGTAGGAGGGGGCCTGATCACCCCCTCCGCAGGTAGCATAGGGTGGGATGGCTAATGCTGGTGCATAATGACTGGGACAGTCATTTTTCCTGGTCAGGGCAGTGTAACCTTGTTGAGCCGGGTTACTAGAATCCCAGTAAGACCTAGTGGTAGGCAGGAAGGCAGCTGTGAAACTCCAGTTAAATGGGTTTCACACTGTCTCACTCTGTTCTCAGTCTCAGCTGAGACTGAGAGATGACATCACCATAGAACTGTCGAGCTGCATAAGCCACATTGGAATCGCAGCAGAGGTAGTGAGATAGAACGTTGGGAGTTTTCAAGTCAGTCTCCTGCTTGCCCTCAAGCAGGAAGGAGTCTCCTGTTTGTTTTGAAGCAGGAAGGAAGTCTCCTGCTTGCCTGCCAGCAGGAAGGAAGTCAGTCTTTGTTTACCTTCTGTGGGAGAAGGTCAGTGTCCAGTTTCAAGTGGTGGAGACCGCTGTCCAGGTCTCAGTGCCCCCCTCCTGGGGGGAGGAAGCAAAAGTATCTCTATGTAGATTCCAGGGCAATCCCCTAATTTCTGCTAAAGGATGAAAGCTGCCTTTACAGTTTCTTTTGGACTTAAAAGTGGAAAAAGTTGTATTGGCCTGTGGGGCACCTGCAACGAAAGGGTGAGTTTGTTCTATTTTGAGAGGGCAAAATGTACTTCTCAGTTTGGGAAATGTGAAGAAGTCTGTGATTTGAACTACTATTTGGGAGGCCTATAGTACTAGGACAAGCAAATGTAGTAGGTTCAAAAGCTTAAGTGCTGTGTGGATTCAAGTAATGTTTGTAGAGGGTGCTACAGTCCATCCACCGTTTAATCTACATTTCAAAGTTTTCAGTTTGTCCAGAGAAATGGCGGGTATGGGTTGTGGGAGCTGGAGATGGAACACCCCCATCTTTAGTAACCAGGTCCACCTCTGCAGTTTCTTCTGTGATTTACTACTTGCCTCATGCACCTGGCCAGTGATGAGGTAGGTACCCAGACGTGGGTTGCAACTTGGGAAAATCTCTAGGAGTCGAGACTCTAAGTGGTGTGGGAGCCACAACTTGGGAAAAGAATTCTCCATGTTTGATGGGAGTCAGAAGGAAGTAAGAAGAAAATCTCTAGGAGTCGCGAGACTCTAATTGGTGTGGGGAGCCACAGCAAGTAAAATGGGTTTATTCTTTAAATGGACCGTCAGTCAAGTGGCCGCAGGGGAGCCGGGCCAGTAGGGCTGTGTATCCAAAGCGCATGCAAGTCCGGGCTGTGTGCCTGGTGGGTCCAGAGCCTGAAATTAGTAGAAATGGGTTCATTCTTTAAGTGGACCGCTTTAGTCTCTTATCTGCATTATCAGTAAACGAGCCCTTGGGGGTCCATCTATGCTTTGTTGTGTTCAGCTAGTTATGAATAAAAGCCACACTGAAAATCCCAGTCCTGGTGCTAGACATTACAGTTATTGCTTCCTGTGTTCAGATTTACTTGGGTGCCCCTGTGCAGAGTAGCCAAACCTAGGGTCCCTTGTGTCAGGTAACCTCATCCTCCCGAACCCAGGTCCCCACCAGGTATTGCTGCCAGCTCCAACAGCATGCCACCTGTTGTTTGGTAAAAAGGCAGGGTGAGGGGTTACATTTGTATGATGTAGTACATGATTTTTATCTCATGACTGAACTAGATCTTCAATTTAAATCATCACCTTATGATATGAGGGGTCATCCTTTTCAACTAGTTAGAAAAGCTTTTAAAAGACAGAACCGAAAATATCTTTTACTATTTGCTTTATCGGCCCATGGAATAATTTACCACCCTCCGTAGTTCTGAGTGAATAAAAAATGTTTTCAAATTATGTTTAGAAAAGCTATCTGCTCAGGGTATAATTTAGATTATTACCCTTTGGCCTAGTATGAGAGCACTGTGGGCCTTGGCCTACTAGCTCTTCATCTACAGCTTAGTATGAACCTTAGTATGATTTATATTTATTTATATTTCTCACCATGCTGAAAGAGCAGGGTAAGCGGAGAGAAAACAAGAGACTTATAGGCAGTGTTTGGGGCACTCTGAGACTAGTCTTTCAAACTATAATAGGTAGAGTGGGAGAACTAGCTCAGAAAATTAATCTTGGGGCTGAGTAGATTCAGGAAACCCTGTGAATCAGGTGTGTAACTGGGGTGGAACTGACAGGGCTTAGTGCCTCCAACAATTGTACTATAAAAGACTCCCTTTTCCAGCATGTCCCAGCACACTCGTGTCCCAGTGAGTGAATGGAACAGCAAAGGAGTAGAAAAGGTACTAGCATCTTAGGCATTGGCAGGCATCCGCAGGAGGAAGCAGGAGGCAGGAGACCCTGCCAGTTGACTAAGGTAAGGTACCTGGTCACTTGTGTTGTTACATTCATTGCAGAGAGAGGTAAAGAGAAAAGCAGGCCACTAGATGGGACTAGGAGGGACACCATATTGAGGGTAAGATGAAATGATGTTTCTAGTGGAGCATTAAGGGAAAGATCTAAAAGTAGTAAAGAAGCAGAGTGGGAGCAGGGAAGAATTTAAAAAGGTAGTAAACAGGAAAGCAAGGGTAAATGGAAAGTCAGGAAACACCCTATCTTGGTAGGGCAACATAGGAACGACTCCTAGGAGGTTCAAGGGATAGAATCAAACAGAGGGACAGAGTGTAGTAAGGAGCAGGAAGAAGAAAATACCACCAGAAATGGGAGTGGTGCAGTACAGTGGGTGCAGATCAGCAGTCTTCAGGGAGACATTCTGGAGACTGAGGTGCTGCCTATATGTATGCCTCTCTCTGGGCTGAGATAGAAGGTCACTAGATTCTGGGCCAAAATGACCAGGATCTGAATGCCCTCGTCTCTCACCTAGGGGCCACCAAGGCCATCACTGCTGCTGCAGGGGATGACTAGGGTAAGAAGGGCCGGCTAAACAGTGGTGGGCTCTGGGAAGGTGGAGGTGGCAGGGCAGGGCACATTCCTCCACCAGGCCACTACCAATATCTTCGCCATTCTGGCAGGACGGGACTGGTAGGAGGTGGCACCTTAGTAGTGACAGGGATGGATGGGGAGGGTTCCCCAAAGGGGAACCCAAAGTGGGCGGTAGAAGATCCCAGCAAAAGAAGCAGAGCTTCTGGTGGAGAACTCAGTCATTAGGGGGATAGATCTGGGAACAGAGAGAGGGGTGGAGAGGAGGTAAGGTGCCTATCTTGCAGCGCGGCTCAGAGGGATGGTCAACGGATCCTAAGGATCAGTAGGGCAGCAGACCAGGGATGGGAGCTGGATGTTATTGTCCAGCTGGGAACCAATGACCTAGCTAGAGATACAGCTGGGATTGTTCAGAAGGAGTTCAGGGATCTGGGAGGGGTCTAAAACAGGTAGTGCGCACAGTGGCCTTCACTGTGGTGCTACTTGTATATGGCCGAGGGAGGACAGGAACTCTGCATCAGGAACTTCAACTCATTGTTGAAGGAATGGTGCAGAGAGGAGGGGTTCAGCTACATTGGGGAATGGGGACCAACCTGGGAGATGTGGGCCTATACAGGGTGATGGCCTGCATCCATCAGAGAGGCAGGAACCACAGCCCTCAGTGGATGGTTTAAATGTTACTTTGATGAACATGTAAACTAGCTGAGAGGGTGGCGGAAGGACAGAGGGAGGTATATACTGCACCTCCTCTACAAAATGAAGCCGGAGGGAAGGAGAACCTGAGGAGAAAACTCCCAGGTAACAGGTTCAAGCAAAAGATGGGAACTGGAGACAAGGGCAAGGAACAAGCTAGCAATATGAGAAGAGAAAATGAGGCAGGGACGAAGGAAGGAGGAAAATGAAAGCAGGGCCAGGAAGAGAAGAGGAAGGAGGAGAAATGAGGCAGGGCCAAAGGAGTGGGGGGGAGAATGAGGCAGGCCAAAGAAGGGGAGAATGAGGCAGGGTCAAGGAAGGGGGAGAATGAGGCAGGGCCGAAGGAAGGGGAGAATGAGGCAGGGCCAAGGAAGGGGGAGAGTGAGGCAGGGCCAAAGGGTGGGAGAATGAGGCAGGGCCAAAGAAGGAGGGAGAATGAGGCAGGGCCAAGGAAGGGGAGAATGAGGCAGGGCCGAAGGAAGGGGGAGAAATGAGGCAGGGCCAAGGAAGAGGGGGTTGAGCTAGGGTGGGAGACAGATGGAAAGCCATGGTTCAAATGCTAGATTCTAGATCTCATGGCTATCATGGCAGAGGCAGACCTGGAAATAATGGGCATCATAGTCAGGTGTGCAGGAAATCATGACGGGCCATAGCTATACCAGGATACATGCAGTTCAGGAAGAACAGGGAGAAGGAAAAGTGGGAGGTTGTGTTATATGTCATGGAAGATATCAAGGCAACACAAATTCAAGGGAGTAAAGAGGTGCTGGAGGTACCGTGGTTACCTTGGAGACAACAGCCGGACCTCCATTCACACTGGGGTGATTTACAGACCTCTAGTACAGGGAGAGGATCCAGACAAGGAAATGGGGTAAGCCATTAGCAAGATGGCAGATAAGGGGTGGCACTGTTGATGGGGACTTCAGTCTACCAGATATTGCTTGAGCCTCCGGCTACAATCTTTGCTAGAAAGAGGGTCATCCTAGACTTCCTGCAGGGGCATTCTGAGGCAACTAGTCAAGGAACACACTCATGACAGGGCAATACTGGACCTGGTGCTTACTAACAGGATATTGTTGCGGACATCAGTGTGGGATGTCACTTGGGGACCAGCGATCACTGAGCAGTGTAGTTTAACATTAGGATGGCAGCAGAGGTGAAGCATAAAGAATGAGGGTCCTGGACTTCAGGAGGACAGCAGATTTTTAAAAATGGGTAGATGCCTCACAGATGCCCCGTGGAGAATTACATGATGGGGTGAAGGGACAGTGGGCAAGATTAAGAATAGAATAGTGAAGGCAACAAATCTCCGAGCAAAATATGTAAGTAGAAGCAGGAGGAAGAGACCAATATGGTTCTCAAGGGAGGTGGCGGCAAGAGTAAGGGCACCTGAGGTCAACAATCTGGAGATGCAAGGAGGAGCAGCGGCACAGGATAGAAAGGTGTATCAGCAAAAACAGAGGGAAGCAGGGACGGGCATGAGGGGTGCTAAGGCACAAAATGAGGAATGAATAACCGGGGGAGTAACAAGGGGGAACAATACATTTTAGGTACTGTATATAAATGAAAAAGAAAGACAAAGGGAGGAATTGTGAGGCTGGGGGTGCAGATGGAGACTGCAGAGGTTGATCAGGAAAAGCAGATATCCTGAAGAAATACTTCTGCTCTGCCTTTGTAGTGGAAGGATGGGCCACACATACAGTAGGTTACAGAACCACTGGGAAGGAGGGAAGTAGACACAAGTCAATTCAAAGAGGAAATAGTCCCTGAAGCTGCTTGCAAATCTGGGTGTGGACAAGGCTAATGGGGAGGCTGGAGTACATCTAAGGGTATTGACGGAGCTCAGGGAGATACTGGCTGCACCTCTGACAGCCCTATCTAATAACTCACAAAATACAGGGTGCTCCCAGAGGACTGGAGAAGGGTAGATGCAGTCCTACTCCATAAGAGTGCCACAGGAAACAGGCTGGCAACTACAGGCCAATCAGTCTGACATCAGTAGTGGGAAACTAATGCAGTTACTTCTAAAGGAAAGACTGGTAGATTACCTACATCCAGCAAATTGCAGGATGCAAGGCAGCATGGATTCACGGTAGGGAGTTCATGTCAGACAAAACTGATAGATTTCTTTGAATGAGTGATCAGAAAATAAATCAGGGGAATGGTGAACATAGCCTATTTATACTTCAGCAAGGCCTTCAACACCATGCTCATAGGAAGCTCATAATAAAACTTGAAGCTTGGGAGTGGGAACTAAGGTGGTACACTGGGTACATAACTGGCAGACAGGCAACAGATGGTGGTGGTTAATGGCACTCACTCGGGAAGGGAGAGGACGAATGGGGTTCCTCTGGGTTCATTATTAGATTCAGTCCTCTTTAATGTCTTTACAAGTGACACTCAATCTATCAAGTCTTTATTTATCCAGGAGAACACCATTGAGGTACTCATTTTCAAGATGGACCTGGACAACATACAAGAACCCATCATAAACAAGGGAATATACATCTCAAATATCTGACTGAACAGATACAATAGTAATTAGAACAACATATAATAAATAGTTGGCAATATACATTTAAAAGAAAGGACAAACCTGCGTGCAGGCAACTACTAAATGCATAGCTCTAACTGATTATATGACATGAAGTACCTATGAGAAAGGATAATAGACCATTTGAGCTTAGAAATACAGTAAGAAATGGTACATAAAGAGGTTACTGCAGAAGAACTGGAAGGAAGAAGAATCAGTACAGATGAGGCCGCTTAACAGGGACACCCCCATGGACGGGCTTTCATTCCATTAACCGATTATCCCGCTTATCAGAATGTAACCTAATAAAATGCATGGTATGCCTTTAACATCAATAACATCAAAACGATACAACCTATATGTTTTAAGTGTTAAAAGTGATTTATCTTTTTTGTTTGTTTTATCTGCTTGTGATTCGCAGTACATTTTGAAAAACACATAAACACAGTGACAGCATTATTAGGAAACGGCTTAAAGCGCTGTGACGTAATCGACAATTTTACTCTGTTTTGCCTCACTGCAAACCTTTCTTGTGATAGTTTGCTCCAAAGTTGCTAGCCTATCCCACTCAGACACGTTCCCATTCTGTGTGCACCAGGACATCAAGACCGAAGATGATCCAGCCTCTTTGTTTGTTATGGGCTCAGGCGGTGGCTCATCATCTTCGCATCCGATTCTACAGTTGTCTCATCAATTCTCAGTCTCTTTACCTGCTCACAGATGTCACTGTCAGTAGCTTCACCCTCTGTTGGCAGTTCCGCATCAATGTCGAGGTAAATCAGAAAACTCATCGGGGTCATGAATGATGCCGCTCAACATCAAAAAGAGCTTCATCGTTAGCCAATTGGCCATGGTCAGTTTTCTTAATCTGATGTACCTCCCCAACAACAAAGCCGCTTTCTTAAAGCATCCTCCACTCGCCATCTTTACCCTCTCACTCCTCTTGCGTCCGGTTTACACTGGACTGCCATTCAGCCAGAATGGCATCACAGCTCAAGCTGATTCTTCCAGCTTGACTTTTGGAAATTCTGAACTGCTTGGCAACAGACGACAAAGAAGCCTTAGGAAGTTGAAGGGCTTCTATCACTTACTCTCTGAGCGAGAGTTAGTTTCTTTTGGTAGACATAATGAACAATGAGGGATTGCACTGCTCAGCACTGGCTATGTAACAAACAAAACGTCCCCTCAAAGTCCCAATTAGCTGCCTCACATGTCCCACTTAAGTGACAGAACGCCTCATTGGCTAACATGGACAATTAATTGGTAGCCAGGAAATGCCCTGCTTAACTGAACGCCCCGCTAACCACGTCCAATAAGTGGCTTGTACTGTATTTATATAGTGCTTTTCATACACATTGTATCCCAAAGCCCTTTACAAGCAATGCTAGACTGGTAGTGAAGTGACTGAACATAGGAAAGTGTGCCTCTTTGCAGATGACACCAAGATCGGCAATAAGGTGGACACTCTGGTGAGGGTGAAGAGAATGTATAGAGACCTGAAAAACTCACGGAATGGTCAAGGGTATGGCAGCTGGGTTTCAATGAAAAAGTGCAAATCATGCACCTTGGAGATATATCAGGTCATTTTATCTGATCATTGCACAATGTTTGGGGCTCCCCTAAAGACCCTCCCTGTTGAGATTGATTAGCTATTGCTCTTTGAGGGGGTTGGCCCCAGAGGGACTGTTGGCGGTAGCTGATTTATCTAGTATCTGTAGATGATGCGTGCGGTTGGCAAGGGTGAGGCGGTGGCCACCTATAACAAGGTGGTATCCAAGGCACTCTATATCATTGCACTGGTTCAGTATAACCCAGATCTTCTCATTTGAGATCTCTTTGTTTAGATGGGGATCTCAAGCGATGAAGATCTGGGATCAGAAGTGGAGCATTGCTGGCAGCGGACCTGATCAGGAGAGGACAGACTTGCTGCAGCTCATTATTATGAGTACCAAGGGCGATCAACTGTAATAAGGCAGAGTTCCTGTCCAGGGAGATTACTGCAGGAGAAACAGACCATCTCAGCTTTTTGGACTGTGGACAGACTTTTCATCCAGTCTGCCTTCAGCCAAAAAGCTTTTTCAATTGCTTTATGCGAGGAGTTTGCCCAGTTCTTCTGACAGGATGTCTTCTATCCGGTCAGGGATCTCGACTAACGAGGCAAGTTTTGCCTCACAGTGGTCATCCTGGGTTGGGCAGAGGCGCCCATCTGTCTGGGGCTAGTTTAAACCAGTGGAAGTGGTCAAGGTCATTGAGGTGATCTCAAGCTTAAGCACACTTATTGTAAACTGGATCCAACCCGACTCAATTCTTGATGAGATGTGTCGGGACTGTTGGCCCGTGTTTGCTAGGATTGTCCGTGTTCGATGTCGGAGGGAGTTTTTCTGGAGGCCTGGAAAGAGACCCTGGTAAGGCCCCTCCTGAAGAAACTATCTCTGGACCCTGATGTCTTGGCAAATTACTGTCCGCTCTCCAACCTGAGATTTTTGGGTGTAACCCCTACAAATGGGGTTCCTAAAACCTTCTCGAGCTTGTCTAAATGCTCCCTGCCTAGCTGGTGTCTGGCGTAATGCAGCTTAAATGTGGGTGCTGTGGAGTGTTTTAGAGCCTCTGGTACTGTCTCTTTAAGAGCTGCCTGCTTGCAGGCTTAATTAGTTTGTATGGGGGACTGTGTGTTTAATGCTCGAGTCCTGCTCAGGCTGCTGGTCAATTGCTCCGTCTCTGCTTTGCTTATGCGCAGAGGGAGCACTTTCGAAAAGAGGTAATTGTTTGCTGATCATTATTTAGAGTGATAATGAAAATGCAGTTTGTCTGACCTGCCTTTTGTTACAGCACAAACTCTGTCTGCTTGCTACCTCATTTTGGTCCAGAACTGCTGAATGGGACCAATCAGTATTTGGGACCTTTGAACTGGAGCCTACTTTGGGCAAATCAGAACTGGGACTCTCACTTGGAACCAGCCACAAGGGATTATATGAAGAGAGCTATTGGGAAATGTAGTTTGGACTTTGGTGCCTTTTACACCAATAGAGGGAGCCTGTTGTGACTGACAATGAGAATCAGCCAACTGGAGCCTTTGGATTTGGGGAAATGCCCTGCACTGTTGCTGGAGAGGCAGATCAGTTGTGACAGTGAAGAGAGAAGGAGCTCTGTGTTTCTGCAGCATAAAGTTCGCAGGAAGCTCATGGGAGGCCCAGGCCATTTGTAAGTGTCAGTTCGGACTGAATCCGAGTTTTGAAGAGAAGGAAGCAGTGTGCAAAACCAGACTTGCTCGTAGAAGACCGAAGATTTGCTGAAGTGCCATCGACTGTCGTGGGACTGCTGATGCTGTGTGTGCTCCTGGGTAATTTGCAAGTGTTTGTGATCGATCGAAGCAGCCTGCCTGGTATAGTACTTTCCTTTGCATATGAATGTGCATAGTGCTTTGTGGGGAATCGCTGCATTTCATGTCCCCTGTACTGTGAGCTGTGTGCTTAAGTTGGAAGCAGATCCCGGCTTGTGTTGGACTAAATCCGCTTGCTACCAACTGCAGTTGGGTCCAGTCACTGAGACCTTGTCTCCATGCCCTGTTGTTCTGGCAGTCCAGAAAAGAACATCCAACATCCAGTTCTCAGCTTTGGGCAGTGTGAGTACAAATCAGGGTATTCCCTGCAGCCTGTTATCAATTACAAGTCTGTCATCTAATTATTGCCAATTCATTTCTTCATGAACTGAGCCATTCGGCTCCGGATTACAATTGGGTGTTGTTTATATATTTTCTTTCTGCAGGGCCCCATCCATCTACACCTGCCAGCCAACCCGGGCAATGGACCTGGCTAGCCCCCTCCATCCTGGGTACCCAGAGTGACATTTTGGACCCTATATTTATACATATATATATATATATATATATATAACAGTACTATGGTTTGAACTTTGCAATACTAATCAACCTGATTGCCCCTCCTGTGTTCCTGTCCCCTAAATAAATCAGATTTGTTGTTATTGTATTATATACTGTCTGTGGTATCAGTACATATAGAACCAGTATTGCATTTTGCTGTGTATGTTGTTTAACCTTGTTTTACAGGGGTCCTCAGAGACATGCTGCAGAATCAGTCTCGAGGGTAAGTAGTGTCTATATGTGTGACAAGTGTTCATATGTGGGGTATTGGGAAGGTAACTCCGTGTACTGTGTGGGCCACTAGTGGGGAAAAAGGGCGATCACAGTGTCCCAGAGGGCTGTACCGAGCTAGTTTAATCACTACCAACCCTGACCTCTGGGTGGAGGGACCCGCCATTGGACCCAGGCCCTTTAACCTGTCACTAGCCATACAGTTAGTAGTAGCCTTGGGATAACGCCACCTGGGGTTACATAGGTAAGGTTGTTGAGAAAATAGTGGCACAACAGCTCGAGAGTACCTCATGTCCTTTGATATCTATGAGCCATTCCAGTCTGGTTTCAGGGCCAGGCACAGCACCAAAATGACGTTAGTCAGGGTGCAAAATTACCTTCTTAGGGCTACAGATAGAGGAGACAGGTAAATTCTTGTAATCCTCGACCTCTCATCAGCATTTGATACCGTGGATCACATAGTGCTTCTAATCACCTTCGAGAGTATTGTGGACTCACCGGTACTGTTATCAACTGGTTTGAGCCCTATATTTCTGGCAGGAAGCAGCAGGTGGTGATTGGCTATTTCTCCTCCTCCTCAAGCTCCTGCCATGTGTAGTACCTCAGGGTTCTCACCTTGTCGCCATGCTATTCACTATATACATGCTGCCGTGGAGAGCTCATTAGGTGTTACAGTGTGATTTCACTACTATGCAGATGATATCCAACTGTTTATGTCCTTTAACCCAGGAACACATGACACCATGGGGTGATTAACAACTGCCTGGTGGAGATCAATGACTGGATGTCCTCCAACTGGTTGCAGCTGAACCCTGACAAGACGGAGGTCCTGGTAACGAAAGCAGGTCGCTTGGCATGATGGGAGCAGCCTCCGGAGTGGCAACTGGATTGTTTCTGGGACCCACTCCATTGATGGCCTCCCCTAGGTGCGGATCTTGGCATTATCCGGAGACAGACTGACATTTGAAGCTCAAGTATCATCTGTGGTGCAAAGTGTTTTACCACTTGAGGAATATTGCCAGGATTAAGTCCTAGTTCTGCCTGAAGACCTGCTGTTACTGATACATGCCTTTGTCACATTGAGGTTTGACTACTGTAGTGCCTTATACTTTGGGGTCACTAGAGGGGTATGCCCCCATATGGTAGACACCAACACAGCTACTACACTCCTGTCGGCAAAATCGACACTTTGCTGACAGATCGCTGTGTTGGTGTGCCCAAGACAGGGGCATGCTGTCTCCTGGTCCCACACCCTACCCCGAGTTAACTCTGACTGAGTTAACAATCCTTTAGTTAGAGTGCAGGGGTGAGTCCCCCCCTGCATGGGTGGTTCGGGGATAGAAAACAGGACCGGAGTCTGCAAGAAATCATGCCGACCACGCTGACGGTCGATATGATTCCTGTCACTGTAACACCGGTCAACATTAGAGATGTCAAACCGGCGTGTTGCAGCCCACTGGAGGACCCTCCGCTGGCTGCAGCTGGTGCAGAATGCAGCAGCTAGGTCCAGTCATGTGACCCCAGCCCTGCAGGCTCTGCACTGGCTGCCTGTCAGGTCAAGGTTCATCTTCAAGGTGGGCTTGCTCATGACCATCTAAGAGGCCCTACATGGACTGGGCACTGGCTATCTGGTTGATCTCCTAACACCTGCCACCTCAGTCCATTCCTCCACTCGACCAGGGCCTCTCTGCTATTCCTAGGGTCTATTTGAAAACTTCTGGTGGCCACCCCTTTAGTGGCACCAGACCGCCCTCTGAATACCTTTTCAGGCCTGTGTGAGGCAGGCTCGACAGTCAATAGCTTTAAAAAGGGTCTCAAGGCTCATCTGTTTAGTTTGGCCTTTCCTGATGAAGGTGATTAACCAGCACTAGTCTGTACTGAATCAGTTTTAGAATGTTATCATTTTTTCAGTTATTTATGGATGCTATATATGAAGTATTTTTATGTTTTCAGACCTACCTGTGTTATGTGAGGTGCCCAGAGCCCCAGGGATTGGGCGCCACATAATAAACTTTGCCTTTGGGCACAGAAACCCAGAGGCAGAGTACGGGAGGGGAGGTATAACCGGTCAGGGTAATCATAATGGATGACTTAAGGTGGCAAGGCAGTGCAGAAAAGCAGTAGGGGAAGCCAGCTGGGGTGCATAGGAAGGGGTATCATCAGCAGAAGAAGGTGGTGTTGCCACTGTATCGGTCATTGATGAGACCACATCTGGAATACTATGTTCAGTTCTGGAGACCACACCTCAGAAAGAACATAGAGTAGAAGCCATTCAAAGAAAGGCAACAGAAATGGTGTAAGGGCTGCACCAAATGTCATATCGGGAGAGACTGAAGGATCTAAACATGTACACCCTGAAAGAGATGAGGGAGAAGAGGGATATGATAAGGCTCATCAACAAGGCCATAAAATGTGACTTCTTGGAAGTTAATCACATTACAGAGCTCCGCTGTTTAACATATCCTATCATTTAACTGAAACCTGGGGGCGGGGTGTCATCTAGGGCACAGGATGTCTCCTGTGAGACAGATCACATATCACATTCTGTATTATAAATCATAGAACAATCAAGCTGGCTAAGCGGCACAGGAGTACTGCATATGCAACATTGCTGATAGTCAGAAGGCTATTTGTATGGTTGAATTGTTTCACTCTTACATAGAAACATAAAACTTGTCAGCAGAAATGGACCGCCAGGCCCACCCAGTCTGCCCAGTATGGCTAGCAAGTCGCTAGGACTTCCTTCCACATACCATCCACCCTGGACCTACCAGTCCCTTGTGTCTGTTCCATGCTCTCTTGAAACCCCCACAGTTCCTGCCTCCACCCCGGAGTCTGTTCCAGCTGTCCACCATCTTCTTGTAAAGTAGAATTTTCTGATATTCCCCTGAATACCGCCCCTGCCCCAATATCTGCAGATTGTGTCCCCTTGTTTTTGATTGTTCCTTTAGCTGGAAGATGTCCCTGCTGATACCTTGTTGAAACCCTTGCTATACCTGAAGGTCTCAATCATGTCCCCTTTTCACACCTCTGTTCGGACGGAGTACATGTTGAGGTCCTTCAGCCATTCCTCATATGACAGATACCCGAGTCCCCCTACCATTTTTGTCACCCTTCTGTGGACGCTCTCCACCCTCGCCACATCCTTCCCTACGATATGGCTTCCAGAACTGGACTCCGTATTCAAGGTGTGGCCTGACAGGCTCTGTACAAGGGCATTATGACCTTCCTCCTCCTGCTAGCTATTCTCCCGATACAACCAGCACCCTACTGGCCCTCACCACCGCCTGCTCACATTGCTACACGACTTTCAGGTCTTGAGAAATGCTTATGCCAATGTCTCTTTCCAGCTCGGTAACCTCTAATGCTTGTCCTCCCATGCTATATTCTGTGCCTAATTATTCCTGCCTAAATGCATGATTTTGCATTTTTTGGTGATTAGATCAATTGCCATTCCCTGCACCATTTCTCCAGTTTCTCAGATCCCTGCACACGCTCTCAACCCCTTCAGGTGTATCTGCTCTATTGCAGACTTTTGTGTTGTCTGCAAATAGACACACTTTTCCCTCTAGCCCCTCCGCTATATCCCTTATAAATATATTGAAAAGGAGTGGCCCCAGCACTGACCCCTGAGGCACCCCACTGGTGACCATACCTTCCTTTGATGGCACCCATTAACAATTACCCTCTGCTTCCTACCCCAAGCCAGTTTTACCCACCTAACGACTACTGGCCCCAGTCCAAGGCATCTCATTTTGTGCAGTAGTCTCCCAGCGGCACAGAATCAAATGCCTTATTGAAGCCAAGATACACAATGTCTGTAACTTCCCCATGGTTCAGTACCTCTGGTGACCCAGTCAAAGAACTCTATCAAGTTCGTTTGACATGACCTTCCCTCAGTGAAACCATGTTGCCACCTGTCCAGAAGACCATTGGTCTCCAGGTAGGTTGAGATTCTCTTCTTGAACAGTTTCTCCATGAACTTGCCCACCACCGATGTTAAGCTCACCAGCCTATAGTTGCCTGGCTCCTCTTTGTCCCCCCTTATGAGAGGGACCACATCTTCCTTCTCCAGTCCTCAGGGATCTCCCTGGCTCCAAGGACCTGTTGAAGAGGCTGGTCAGAGGTTCCGCTAGCACTTTGCTGCACTCCCTCAGGACCCTGGGTGCACCCCATCCAGTCCCATCCCTTATCCACCTTCAATCTCTCAAACTCCCTCAGGTCCTCATCAACCAAGACAGGCTTGAGTCAGCCCCCCATCACCTCATGTTCCTGATTTAATTGATTTCACCCTCCTTTTCACCTGTGAACACCGAGCAAAAGTAGTTATTGAGTATTTCTGCCTTCCCAGTCATCCTCCACCAACTTACTATCCCCATTTCGTAGAGCTCTGATTATCGCTGCCCCTTGTCCGCCTCCTTTGCTCACATACCGGAAGAAGGTTTTATCTCCACCTTGACTGAGTTGGCTATTTTCTCTTCCGTTCTTGCCTTTGCCCTCCTGACCTTCCTACCTGCTTTCCTCTGCTTCTCCTGGTATAGATCTCTATTCTACTCCTTTGTGACCCTTATATCTCCTAAACACCTTTCTGTTTAGGACAGATGATCTTAGGATGAGCAAGCAATGTAAAAGGGCAGCGAGAAAGCAAATGGCATCCTCGGAGGCATTGAAAGGGTATAACTAGCAGAAAAAGAGGTGATAATGCCACTCTACAGATCACTGGTCAGGTCACATATGGAATATTGTATCCAGTTTTGGAGGCCACACCTGAAGAAGAATATCAACAGATTGGAGGCAGTGCAGAGAAGAGCTACAAAGATGGTACAGGGTTTGCACCAGGAGCGTATGAAACCAGACTGGCCGACTTACAGCTGTACTCACCTGAATAGAGAAGAGACCGGGGCATGATAGAAACTTTCAAGTATATGAAGGAATTAACACAGTGCAGAAGGAAAATCTGTTTCAGATGAAATCAGAGAGTCATACAAGAGGCACAATCTCGACTGACAGGAGGTAAATTTAGAGAAAGCGTCAGGAAGTACTTTTTTCTGAGAGGGTGGTCGGCCTTTGGAATAGCCTACATGAAGGTAGTAGACTCAAAAATGTAAGGAATTCAAACTTGCATGGCATAATCACTATGCCAAAAGAGAAATAGTCTAAGGAGGGGTAGGTATTCAAGGCAGACTAGATGGATCAAGAGGTCCCCTTCTGCGGCAAATTCTTACGTTTATGTTCTCATTTTAAATGTAGATGCTCTTTTCATTCACACTCTCAGTCCCTGAGGGACTACTGCCTAGATACAGTAGAGGTAGTACATTAGAAAACAGGTGTTGGGGGCTTCCTTGCATGAAAGGCTGTCATATAGCCTCAGTCGGACCTCGGACCCTGAAGTAGCTTTCCCCAGCCATGGTCCCTTTTCACAATTACTTCACATGGAGAAAGAGTTCAATGAGGGTAGGGATTACCTAGTACCCTTCTGTTCTGTTTAATTCATTACCACAGTGGCATAAACTCACTCCACTCTGTTAAACTCTTATACCTACTGGAGGGTTCTGGACAAAAGATAGGGTCGGATGGAGTGTTCTCTCTCTCTGAAGCCACTTTGATGTCAAGAGAATTCACTGTTGGTGGTAAGCTGATTGACTGGTGTAACTAGTGTATTATACATGCCGATGTGTTTCTTGTAACTATGTGTATGTAATAATCTCTAATTTATTAGCAGACTTTTATCTGTCTGAGAACTGTACTGTCTTCTGTGTGGAACTATGTAATATATTATACCTTTTTATAAACTCTTACAGGACAACTTTGTAAACAGGGCTTAACGAGTCCTAACAGTTTTATCCTGTCAAAATAACATTTTATTTTGTATCTATCTAACTGGAGACAAAGATATCCATAAACTCCAGTGATGTCATTTAGGGTAGCCAGGGATTCGGTTGAGACCCTATGATTTCTTTGCAACCCTCATGATGTGCACTGCAGTCCCTAAAAAAGTTTTCTAGCATTTCTAATGTAAACTTTGGTGAGTGGAGGAGCTTTGCAACCCCTATGATTCTGGTGAAATTACACTAGTGATACAACTCCAGGATGTATTCATGCCTGGTACAGACACTTTGCAATCATCTGAAGAAATATCCAAAGTGACACAAAGCCTCAAGGAGGGCAGGCGGGCCTTCTCTATCAACAAACGTGGGCAAAGATCAAACTCGGAACATCCCAAGGGGAGAACAGGATGCATTTCAGGATCATTACGGAGCTAAGGAACTAAAGGAGCCAGTGCTCCCAGATCTACAGGGATTCCTGTATTTTAAGGGATTTTACTACAAAACGGGATACGGAAGAAAATCTTTATTTTATAATATCAGGGAAATGGACAAACACTACGGAAAATGCCCACTATGAATCTCATGGCTGCCAAGATCCAGACAGAGCCTCCAATTGGTGCTCAGTTTGCTGACTTTGCTACACTAAGCAATTCTGTTGGTCCATTTGCAGCCTGTGTTTCTCTGGGGTAGTAAGGTAATAATATGCTGGCAGTGCATCTTTTGAGGATGAATTCAGATCTTCTGATCAGGAACCAGTGAGCTGCTACATGATCCAAACACCTGCCATGTGGCCCCACTCAAAACAGCAACACCCGTTGAGTCAGCTGAGCTGCATTTCAAATGCCACTGTTCTAGATAGCAGAGCCTAAGCCACTGAAGGTAAACAAGCCTTCTTGTGGGCAGCCTCAGGTTAGTCTATTTTAAACTCATTTAAGTGCAAAATGAGTCAGACAAAAGACTGACCACTTGTTGGGGCTATGTTTTTGGGGGTGAAAGAGTGCTAGTGTTGCTTGAGGAAGCAGCGCCTGAACCACCAAGGCAAACAAACCTTCTGTTTTGCAAATGTGTCTATTTTAAACACATGAAGTGCAAAAGCGAGCCAGACAAAGAGACTCAATGATGGTGGGCTAGGGTGACAGGGGACACACAAAAGAGTGCTGAAGTGCTACTTGTCTTGTTTGGTCACAGAGCAGAGTTGTGTTTTTAAAAAGATCACTAAGGCAGCACTTCTTCTGACCAGCCTAGAGGTTGAGGTTATTTGAAAAAAATTAGACAATGTTTCTATTTAACTGTGAGCCTAGGAAAGGTATGGGGTGTCTTCATCAACATAAGCAGGAGTTATGAATTATATGTGTGAGATCAGAAGGACCCATGGACCCTGGTCTGGCCTAAGGTTAGTAAAATAAATGAAAAAAGGGAATATTTGTTTTATCTCAGAGTTTGGTGCACAGAGCTGTGTGTGTGTGTGTGTGTGTGTGTGTATGTATGTAGGGGATGCTAGCGTGCTAATGAAAACACAACAATACACTGAAACAATGTTTATTAATGGGCGCTACAGGTACACAGAGCTGTAGGCCCAATGCACCGACTGGTGTGGAGTGACTATGCAGCGTGTCTGGGGCGATAGCTCTCCACACCCCCTGTGCCGCCTACATGGCATGCAGAGGGGCATATGCAGACCCACTGCACCCGATCCCCCATGTCTGCAGACAGCTCCGTGGTGGGGACGTCCGGGCGTGCCAGCACTACATGTATTCACTAACCCGCTGAGTGCCGGGCTGCATGGGCGCAGAGGGTGGTGCAGGGTACACTAGGGAGACCCTGCCATAACCCACAGCATGCCCCCAAGAACACAGTCATTTGGTCACCGGGGGACCAGGACAGGGCACACTGTGCTACTCCCGAATGCTGGGCAGCAGGAGGTGGTAGGAGCAGCTGGATGGTGGCGCCCAGAAAGTTTATGTGAGGTGGGAACTGGGACTGGGGTGCGCACTGGTCTGGGTGCGTGCTATCTGCATGCACAGCCCCAGACCCATGCCATCTACGTGTGGGATTCACCATGGGTCCGGGGACATCCCATTGATGTCTGCCTGGGAATCCTCTCCCAGCCACCCTGCAGAGTCCTGTCGCTGAGGGAGGAACCGTGGATAGGTGATCGGCATTGATGAATGCCAGTAGGCGCGCACCTGTCCGTGGGGTGCAGGGAGAGGTGGGGTATCGCATTTTGTGCATCCCTATGCCCTTTCATGCATTGTGAGCAGAACACAAAATTTATCAGTCTGTGATTAAGGGACAAATCTGAAGTTAAGGCATTTATACTATAAATAGAATACTGTATAAGGGACTGTATTATTACAAAGTTATAATACCTTCAGGAGGTTCTGGAGACATGTGAACCTTGAGAACTGAGCTTTATAGGATCCAGCATTTCCCCAGAACCTCAAGATGGTATTATATTGTTACATATAAAGTTCTTATAGTTGTAGAGTAGTTATGGGATATGTTGTAGGTGATTTTTTTAAATTTAAAATAAATAAGAACACATAAAAACAGCCAGAACATTTCTCCTAGTGATTTTATTGACTGGCACAATGACACCAATTGCATATTTGCATTGATTTGTGCATACAGGAAAATCTACAGGAATTTCATCCCAGTTTTACAGTGAAAATACAGGGAAAATTAGGGTTCACTACAGGAAATGATTTGCCTGATCTGGGAGCACTGAGGAGCAATCAACTGGTTTGCTTGCAGATCCAGAAGAAAAAGAACCATTAGGAAAGACAGAGTATAAAGTGTGACTCGGTGCAGTCAAGGCACTTATGCACCTACAGTGTCCAAGTACTGTGTGTGAGTGGGTGGATAGGAGTTCATACAGTAAAATGTACAAAAGTCTGCAGATAAAATGGATAGGTACTGAAATAGACCAGGGTTTCTCAAATGGTGAGGCCAGCCTCCTGGGAGGCCCCAGCCTGTTCCAGGGAAGCTCAAGCAAGTCTGAAAAAATATTGTATTTAAATGTTGAGTTTTAGATATTTTATGTGAAGGATACAGCAAACTGAAAAAGATAATAGCAGATAAATTAATGTATTTATTTACAAATTGGTGGCTAGAAAGGGCACACTGAGCCTAGGCTCATTCCAGGTGTACCCAGGAAAATATAGGGAGTGAATACAATTCAAAAGGTAACTGCAAAACAGTCGAGCAGTACAAAATGAGCAATGCTGCAAACAAATAGCAACAATGAACAAATAACGAGTGGTAACAACTGATGAATTAGACTGGAAGCAGAATAGCTGAAATACAAGGTTTAAGCAGAGAAGTACCAGGAGCAAGAGCAGGAGGGAGCAAAAGGAACCCTGAGAAGTTGCTTAAGAGCAGAGACGGGGGTGAGGTAGAGGTGGGTAGGAAGATTATTTCTGATAGAGTGGAAACCAAGAAAGCAGTCTTACCCATTGAGGTATTGCAGCAAGCAATATAGCTTGAAAATCAAAATAGCAGAGCAAGCAGGTTGTCCTGGGGAAGGGGTTACACATGGTGGTGGCTGGGAGGGTTACAATAAGCTGAATATAATGAGAGCCAACTATTCAATGGCGTTTCACTTTATTCCTGATGTCCTGTGCAAGTATGCTATCTTTCTGTGGGAAGGCCTATGATTATTTTTTATATCTGAGGGAGGCTCAAGATCTTTTCCATGGTTTTGGGAGGCTCATTATGACAAAGTCCGAGAACTAATGAAATAGACAATACAATGTAAAATCAGTATAACTACTAAAATAAACTTAATTTTCATGTCTTGTCTTACCAGCTGGTATAGCAACAACCACCCAGACGTTACAGCCATTGGTGCACTGGCCATTAGTTTGATAGGCAGTGAAGGCACACTCAGGTTGCTTCAGTGAGAAGGTCGAAGCAGTAATCTTGCCTGGCAAAGTAAGTTGTGTGATTTCAGGAACATAGGTAGAAGGATCTATCGGAGTGACACAAAGTGAGAGAACATTAGTTGCTTGCTGTTTCATAGGTTGTATGCACCATATAAATAACATTGCAACAGTTGGAGAAACACACCTCAGCACCATATCATGGTTCTGCTACAGTAGGGATGGATGAACCTTTCCAGGTTTAATTAAAACCCAAATAGAATTTAAAAGGTTCTTGTTTTTGAAACTCTTTCTAAATATACAGGCAAACTGAGACAAACTTCTGTAGAAAATGTTTTGAGTTTCTTTACTTTCTGAACATACTGTTGGTATATGGTTTGAAGTTAAGCAGTCATTCAATTTCAAAACAGAAAATAAATAACTTCTAAAACAAAGGGACTTTTCTTCTGCGAGCTAGTATGGGCCACAAAACACCACACAGCAAGTGTGAACAGTTGGTGATATCACAATGTTGACTGGAGGAGTAACTTTGTGGTCCTAAAATCTGGTGAGGAGCTTATATGAAAGAAAGGGTTGACTTATTGTTAACCTTTAACTTAAGATAGTAGTTTAACCCTTCTGTAACCCCTAGGTGGGCTATTCAAGAGCAACTACCTCTGTCTGCTTGGCTAGTAGCAGGTTAAAGGGGCCTGGGTAATAAGCGGAGTCCCTCCACCCGGGAGGTCAGGAGTTGTTAGTGGTCAAGTTAACCTAGGCACAGCACTCCGGGACACTGTAACCCCCTCTTTTCCTTCTAGTGGCGGAACAATACAACAATTACTTTCTACAATGACCCTTAATCACCAGGAATTACCACACTGTTTGCTCTTACCAGTAGGGCTGATTCCCCTAGCTTGACCCTGGGAACCCCCGTAAAATAAGGTTAAGCACAGCAAATAAAAACAGTACAATACTTTTGGCACAAACTGGAACCACAGTCAGGCTAAATGCAAACAAAATTAAATCTGACTTATTTGGGGAACTTGAACAAGGGAGGTGCATACTCAGGTTGATTTGCTTAAAAGCTATATTAATCAGACAGTTATGCATGCAGTTCAGAGTCCTACATAGTCACACCTCTGGGTACCCAGCTAGGAAAACAGTGGGCTAGCCAGGAACGTTGCAGGTGGTTGGGACCCTGTGATGGAAAAAGCAACATGCACAACACACACTATTTGTAATCCGGAGCCGGAGGGCTCAGTTCATAAAAGAAAGGCAACAAGACAATCTGATAACAACATTTTAGATTTAGCTGTTGTTGCAGGAAGCCACCCTGATGTTTACTCACAATACCCAATGCTGGACACAGGCAGGATGAAATCGAGACTGCAAGCTGTTGAGCTGGAGTGCCCAGAGAAGCAGGGCCTCACAGATCACCGGCGTCATTCCTGTTCAGGCACTGAGCACGGGCTGATCCCCAGGCCAGTCTCTCGTCGATGACTTTCTCTGCATAGCAGGTATTCTGGCTGGGCCAGTGTGGCAGGGCCAGGCAAATGGAAATGGATACAGATTCAGTCTGTGGAGCTGGATACAGCCTCCAGCAAGCAAAACACAGTTCAGACACACAGTGGGAACCAAATCACGACCCACTATAAGCACACAGCACATTCACATGTAAGGAAATTCTATTGTACCAGGTAAAGGCTCTCTGGTTGCAACTATAGAGTCTCTGCACAATCCGGGAGCTCAGAGGTAGCTGGAAGTCCTTACAGGCTGATCGCATTCAGCAAATCTTCGGTCTTCTTCAGGTTAAAGCCTGGTCACAATTCAGTGGCTTAATTCACTCTCCAAATTCAGATTCAGTCTGAAAAGCACGTTTCCTCTCAGGAACAGCAGGCAGGCATGCAGGCCAAACTCAGGCCTTTCCACAGTTCTCCAGTGCAAATCCACTATGGATTGCTGCTCGAACTATCTTGAGCTGTTACTTCTTCACTTCCCAACTCAGATCTAACTGAAACTACAAGCAGTATGGGACTTTCCCAAGATCCAAAAGTTCAGTTGGCTGATCTGTCTGTCAGTCACAACAAGGGCTCCCCTCCAGGTTATTTTAGGCACCAAAAGCCAAAACTACAATTCCTACAAGTTTTGGCCCTCAAGCCCTGTGAAGCAGGCTCCATTTTAGAGTCCCAAATGTACTGATTGGCCCATTCTGACAGTCCTGGGCCAAGATGATGGAGAAGACAGAACAGTTCTTGCTGCAAATAAGGCAGATTAGAACAAACTAGATATTATTATCACTGTAATATATAATCAGCAAATAAGCACATCTTATAACAGAGCTCCCTCTGCTAAAATAGCGATGGCAGAACAGAGCAATTATCTGGCAGCCCAGGTGGGATTCAAGTATAGAAACACCAGCCCCCCACCAAGATTAATTATAACTGCAATCCAGGCAGCTCTTAAAAAGACAGTACACAGAGGATATACAGGCACTCTCTGGCAATCACATTTAAACTGCTAAGCAGCAGGACACCAGCCTGGCAGAGAGCATTTAGGCAAGCTCAAGGAAGACTTTTCAGGAACCCCATTTGTAGGAGTTACACCCTTCCGTGCCTGGAGAAAACTTGACGTCCGCATCAAGTCTGTACCATCACAATATCAAAATGCAATATAAGCGAGACATATATATCATTAGCTTGTTACATCACTATACCTTTCAATATACTTAGCATTACTGCATTCATATTGACAATACTTATGCATGGTTTCATACAGGTAATACTGATTCACTATGATTAACACATTAGTAACATTACAATACTGTCAGGAATAACTTCTACACATTAAACAATGTAAGAGGGGCCCTTCACTTTCAGCTAACTTGGGACGGATGGGGCAGGGGCACCATACTGGGAAGGAAGAAGAATCAACCTGAATTGGTCATCAAACTCACTTTGGGCAGTGAGCTTGGTGAAATGTAAACCCTTTGTGAACCACATTGAGAGGCAAATCCACTGGCCTCCCAGGAATAACTAAAGCGTAGTACTGGCTTGACAGTTCTCCAGTCTTTCTAGAGGTAGCAGCCACAGTCGCTGTACCATCAGCACTAACTTTGGAGCTTCGTCACTTGTGAGGGTGCCTCTGCATGGATGGGAATGTCCAAACCGGGAGCACTGTCAGCTCCTTGCTCTGTAGGCTCTGTTTCTACAACACTTTGCTCTTTATTATCCTCTGACAAAGGCCCTGGTTGCTCATTTTAGGAGGCTCTAGCACAATTGTGGCACTGAAGGGGTCTGTCAACACTCCCACATTGTTCTTCAGGTTCTGGTGTGTCACGAGGAGACTCAGACCATCAGCCCCTTCTTCAGGCAATTCACACAGTTCCACAAAACACAGAGAGTCCACGACCTCAGATGTGATGCTTTCACCTCACTTTCAGGTAGCATTGGCTCCAAGGATGAAGCTGGGGGTTAGGTAGTCAGAAGGCCCAGCTTCATCCCACAGTTAGTCATAGGTTTACCTCGAAACAGCTAACTCAATTCATAGGAGGGTAATAGGCATGGTCACACTCACTATCATCAGAGTTGGACTGACAGTCACTATCATTCTGGGCCTGCTGCAGGAAACCTTAACTCTGTAACTACTGGGGTAGGTTGACTCTGTCTATTTTTGCAGCAGCATGAGTCACCGGCCCAGAGGAGGCAATGTCTGATGGCTCAGCTTCAATAATAACTTGGCGATAGGCAGCAAGTAGTTACAGTCCATGGTCTTGACAGCTTTGGAGTTATTCTCTGGTTGTACCTTGTATACTGGTAGATCATCCAACTTTCCAACTACTATATGGGAAGATGGTGCCACCTATCAACAATTTTGTGCTTGCCATGTAGTCCCAGGTGCATAACAACACACAGTCTCTGGGCCGTAGCTCTTGTGCCTTTACTTTCTTGTCGTGCCTCTCTTTGTTGGCAAGATTTCTTTTAGCAGCCATTGTCTGGGCCAGTTGATATGCATGGTTCAATTGAGCTTTCAGTTTCTGTACATACTGCAGGTAGTTTTCAGCTCGGACCCCATCTGGGAGACCCAAAACAGACATCAACTGGCAGGTGGACCTTCCTCCCAAACATGAGGTGGTGGGGATAACCTAGTAAGCGTCATTTTGGTGCAATTATACGCATGTACCAAGGTGCTAATCTGCTGGCTCCACTTATGCTTGTCTTTTGGGTGGAGGTGCCCAGCATGTCTAGAAGGGTGCGGTTAAAATGTTCTGGTTGAGGGTCCCCTGCAGATGATAGGGGATGGTTCTTGACTTCGCACCCCACAGAGAGAGCATTTCTTTGATTAGCCGACTTTCAAAGTCTCTGCCTTGGTCAGAGTGGATCCTCTGGGGGCACCATAGTGGACAAAGAAATTTTCCACTAGCACCTTGGCCACGGTACAGGCCTTTTGATCTTTAGTTGGAAAAGCTTGTGCATACCATGTGAAATGATCCGTAACCACTAACACATTGCCAATATTCCGCTGATCAGGTTCTAAACACAAAAAATCTATGCAGACCAGTTCCATGGGGTGCTGGTAGTAATATTGACAAGGGGTGGGTAGCCCTATGAGGCAGAGGCTTTCCTTTGCAGGCAATGACTGCAGGTCTTTACATGGTGCTCAGCATCGGCCCCCATCTTGAGCCAGTAGAATCGAGATTGTACCAGGTCGAGAGTTCTTTCAATACCGAGCTGCCCCATGTGATTGTGGAGGGACCTCAGCACCAAATCTTTAAAGGCCATGGGCAGGACCAATTGCTGCTTGTCTACTTGACCACTATGATCCACTGTCTCTCTATAACAACTGATTGTGTAACTTCAACCTGGGGTCTTGTTTGAAACAATAGGGCAGTTTGCAAGTCAGGGAACATAGCTGGGACACATCTTTCCCTGCACGCAGGGCATCAAGTGCTGGCTGAGTCATAGGATCTTGGGATTGAGCTCACTGGATGCTGTCATTGTCAAATTGAGGTAGTGCACTAATATCTAGAGCAGAGAAATGGCAATAGGCAGCTGGTATGCAGGAATCAGGAGAGCCTAAGCAATCTACTAAACAGTCCACTGTGTCCGTAGACATCTGTTCATCTCTATCAAACTTTTGGCACAATGCCGGATGTCAGGTTCAGACAACCTGACCCAATCACTCTTGGACACTGGCCTTCATGACAGGCGTCAGCATCAATATGGTTCAGTCCTGGCCTGTATTTGACAGCATAATCATAGGTTGATAAAGCAGAGAGCCACGGTGCCCAGTGACGTCCAACTTAGCTGAAGTCTGTACATAGGTTAACGGGTTATTGTCAGTCTTCACTAATGTCTTTGCCCCATAGAGGTACTCATGAAACTGGTCAACAGTGGCCCATTTTAGGGCAAGGAACTCCAACCTGTGCACAGGATAGTTTCGTTCTGACGGGTCAAGCTTCTGCTGGCAAAAGCCACTGGTCTCAAACCATCCTCACAGTCTTGATACAGCACAGCTCCTGGGGCCTGCAGACTAGCATCTGTGTGCAGCACATAGGCTTGGTAGGGTCAGCATAGGTGAGGATGGGGCATGGGTGAGCTGGTATATGACTTCATGGAAGGCTGCTTCACATTCGGGTGTCCAGGGGTCCAAAAGGTTCACCTGTTTGGAAGTATACTTTATTGGGTTCTTTGACAGCCCTTTCTTGTATTTACGGTTGGTGGGGGGTAACCCTGGGTGAGATTCAGGGCGGGTGAATCACCTTGGAATAGTCTTTTATGAACCTGCGGTTGTAGCCACAGAACCCCAGGAAATGTTGTAGTTCTTTCAAGTTATGGGGCTGAGGCCAAGTAGTCAGTGACTCGACCTTACTGGGATCGGTCTCTATTCCTTCTGCAGATACTATGTGCCCTACATACTTCACGGAGGTTTGAAAAACTGGCACTTGTCAATGGATAGCTTGAGGCGAAGTCTTCCAATTGGTCTGGGACTTTAAACAGTTGGGTCTCATGCTCCTCTAACGTGCGTCTGAACACAATGACATCATCTAGGTACACTAGGCATTCCAGCAAGTTCATATCTCCCTGCACGTTCCATCAGTGCTAAAAGCTGGCTGGGGCACCGAAATCCCTGTGGCATTCTCAGAATTCATTAGAACCCCAAAGGACAGATGAGGCGGTTTCTCACAGTCCTCCGTGGCCATTGGAATCTGGTAATATCCGCTGCAAAGATCCAATACTGAGAACCATTGCTCCCATTCAAGCAATCCAGGGCATCTTGTATACGGGGCATGGTGTATTGATCTGGGATGGTCCGCTGGTTCATGGTTCAATAATCAACACACACCCTCACTGACCTATTCTTCTTACACACACCACAATGGGAAGGCATATGGGCTCCTTGATTCCTGTATCATGGCAGCAACGAGCATTTCCTGCAGGTAACTCCTCATCATCTATGTCCACTGGGGTGAGGTGTCGGGATCTCTCGAAATGGCGGTCATCATACAGGCGTATATGATGCTCTGCACCCTGGACACACCCCATGTCCCATTCTTTTAAGAAAACACTTGGTCTGTCTGGGCGGGTTTCTTGCTAATCCTAGCCTTCCATTCAGCTGGCAGCGGGAATCACCAAAGTCAAATAAGTCCTGGGCCACTCTCCTTTTAGCCAGAGTACTTGTTATTGGTAATGCTGCAGTGTCTGTGCAGTGTACTGTAGATGGGTGCACCCTCTGTTCACCCGGACCTTACAATCAGACTCATTTCAGATCTGGACCATCACTCGTCATGCATAGGCATGGGCACGGGCAGGCAAGATGCTGGGTTTAACCAATAATCCTTCTGGCAACTTTCCATCACCTGGTGCATCAACATTAATATTTTGTTCTTTATGTTTCTCTTTAGGCAGATTCTCCATGGATTGTCCACTGGGCGTTGGGGCCAATACCAAGAAGCCAGGTTCCTTTTCCACACTATCCCACTGGCTCATCTGGGTCCTCTTCATTGGGTTTCTGTTGTAAGTCATATGCCCTTTTACTAGGGCTGGAATTCTTAGGCCCATCCAATCAGTTGCCTTTGTTTCTGATGGCAGAGTTGTGCTAGTCTCCCAAACACGTGGGCGTTTGTTCCAGTTAATGGGAACCCCATCCTTACAGTCGGTGGGGAACACTCTATGGCCAGTGTCTCTACTTGCTCCTTACACCAGTTACAGTTGCAGGAAAGATAACAGGGTGGACATATAGTAGGTAGGGATAAGACTTGTCGCTCAGCCCCCACACATGTAGGCCTTCCAGGGATTGTAATGGTACATCAGATAAGTGTTTGTCATACCAGTCCTGAAATACAATGGTCACTTACGACCCACTGTCAAACACAGCCAGAGTAGGAACACCATTCACAGCCACAGTAGTCTTCATTGAAGGGCCCACTATTTTGGACCAGTCTGGAGGGACAACAGCAGGAGTCTGGACAGGCGATTTAGCCACAGAGGGGTTTGAGTTGGGATGGCCGATGCCTTCACTGCGGTCATTTTGGGCATCCCTTGACCACTGACTCATTTTCCAAAGATCTCCTTGAAGCCAGTTCACCACTTTCTCTAAGTCCTTCTGAGCCAGCATTCCCTCTTCATATGGCCATCCTTGCAATTGTGACAAATGGCGAGCTCTCGGGGCATCCTTGAGAAAACATAGCAGGGATGCTGAAGCATCGATGGGAGATTGTGATCTGACTTCTGCTGGTGGTGTACCATGTCTCAAAAGTTCCTTTAGGGTGGCAGTCAATTCCTTGAGCTCAGCCGAGAAGCCACCCTCAGTGAGGAATGCCTGGTGCACCCACCCCATAACAGTCACCTCCTGACAGGGCCAGGGTCTCTGTCCAGGGGGATACCTCAGCGAATGCACCGGTTGTACTTTTCTGGCTTCATTCCAGCAACTCCTCCCCCACCGTTTTAGCCCATGGCAGAGACACTCATAGTGGTCTCCATTTTGGAAGAGACCTTCAGGTGCCATGATCACTTGGGCTGCACTCACCCCATAATTAAAATCTCCTCTTCACCTTCTACCTCCCGGGTTCTTTTATCAAGTCACAGTAGTCAGGTGGGTTACCTCTCCTATCCTGGAGCCTTAACTGGATGTTCTGCAGTTTAGAATGCTTCATGTTGCAGTATGTGTCCCAATCTCCGCAGTTCAAATCACGGGCGGCTACTCCACCTTTCTGGTAAGCTTTCTGCAGAGCTCTTTCTAGGGAGTAACATACACAGACAAACTTTCCCCTTCCATTATTTGGTACCTTGGAATTTCCACATCAAAGTCTCCCTGACTCAGTGCTCCCAAAATTGCCTTCATGTACAGAGAGGTACTTCTGAGCAGATGCATCAGGGTTCGTGGACCTCAAAATGTAATGGCTTCAAGGGCCAGGCCCTCAAACTTTCTATGATTCTTTTCTGCTTCTCAGCCTCTGCACACTGCCACCAACGGTACCAAGGGGACAACATAGTCAATCCAGGTCTCCCAGTCATCCTCCCCTGAAGTGGGAGTGTGCCTGAGAAGATTCTCAGCCTTCAGTGGGAGTCGTGACTAATGGTGGGTACAGATATGGGGCCAGCATTGGCATGGGCACAGAAGGCGGGGCAATGCAGGTGCTGGAGTGGGAGGGGTGTTGGTGGAAGGAACATCCCCAGGTGGCAGGAATAGTTTCTTAAAGTCCTCTACAGTTTTCCCTTCCTCCAGCAACAACTTAGCAACTTTCTCCCAAAAGGCTCAGATAATGGTGGGAGCTCATCCTCCCAGGGTCTTTACTGTCTTTTGTTATCACTCTCAGGCAGCTAGGACCCTTCTGAGGCAATAGTCTGTGGCACTTTAGGCTGTCCACGAAGTCACTACACTCTACCAAGGCTATGAAAGTTTAGGCGATCAAATCAGCCTGTCCCACCCAACACAGGGTTTTCTAAACATTCAGCTTTGGAGAGTGCTCCCTCAGTGTCCCTACTGGTACCCAGGGAATTTCCAGTATAAGCAGAGCATTTTGGGGTTGATCTCCTGCCCAGTACATCACCCCACCAACTGGTGTACAGCCATTTCTACTGGGGTAGCCATTAATCTTTAAAAATATTTCATAAATTTTGGCCATTAAACATAGAAACATAGACTTTGACGACAGATAAGGACAGCTTGGCCCACGAGTCTGCCCATTTCCCTACCTACAGAATAAGCTGTAGATCTATTTAACCAACAGCCTATTTCTTCCTACCCCCACAAAATAGCCTTAAATCTGTCCCATGCATTCTTGAATTCTCCCACAGTTTTAGACTCCACAACCTCCTCAGGAAAGCTGTTCCATGTGTCCCCACCCTCTCTGTGAAAAATACTCCCTCACATTGCCCCTGAGCTGTCCCCTCTATTTTCAAATTGTGTCCCCTTGTTCTTGCATCTCTTTTTCTGAAAGATGCTACCCTCTTGGGCTTTGTTGATTCCACTGAGGTACTTAAAAGTTTCTATCATGTCCCCCTCTCCCTCCTTTCCTCAAGGGTATACATACTAAGCTCCTTTAGTCTGTCCTCGTATGACTTTTCTTGCAGACCCTGCACCATTTTAGTTGCTTTCCTCTGGACTGCCTCCATCCTGTCTATGTCCTTGGAGATGGGGTCTCCAGAACTGGATGCAGTACTCAGATGGGGTCTCACCAACTGTCTGTACAGGGGATAACAACTTCCTGTTTTCTGCTGGTGATGCCTCTCCTATACATCCCAGTATCCCCCAGCCCTGCCTACTGCCTTTTCACATTGCTTGCCAACCTTAAGGTCATCTGACATGATTACCCCAGGTCCCTTTCCATTGTTTTGTTGTTGTGACTACCCCCACTGTGTAATCTTCCCTGGGTTTTGTTTCCCGGTGCATTATTTTGCACTTCTTTGCATTGAATCAAGCTGCCATACTTCTGACCATTCCTAAACCTTGCCAAGTCCCTTCTCATCCTTTCCACACCTCCTTGTGTATCAACCCTGTTGCAGATCTTTGTATCATAGGCAAAGAGACATACTTCTCCTTCCAGTCCCTCTACAAAGTCACTTATAAAGACATTAAAAGGACTGAACCCAGTACTGAACCCTGTGGTACCCACTAGCAACCCCTCTTTCTTCAGAGTGGACTCCATTTACAATTACCTTCTGTGTCCTGTTGTCCAGCCAATGTTTTAACCAGGCTACCACTCTGGGACCCACTCCCAGGCTGGTTAATTAACTATTAATCTTTTGTGTGGGACTGTGTCAAATGCCTTGCTGAAGTTTAGGTAGCCATGTCCACAGCCCCTCCCTGATCTACTACTTTGGTCACCCAGTCAAAGAAATCAATTAGATTCAGTCTGACATGACCGTCCGCTGTGAAACCATGCTGCCTTGGGTTCTGTGCCCCACTGGCCTCTAGGTACTCAACAAGTCTTTCCTTAAAAGTGATTTCATCCTTTCCCTACCACAGAGGTCAAACTGACAGGTCTGTAGTTTCCTGCCTCTGTCTTGCTCCCACTTTGTGAGAGGAATCACATCTGCCTTCCTCCAGTCCTCAGGTACCACACGTCCTCCATGATTTGTTAAAAGGGTAGTCAGTGGTGTCACTAGTTCTCTGCTTAATTCTTTTAGAATTCTGGTGTGAAGTCCATCAGGCCCATTGTTTTGTCCACCTTTAGTTTTAGGAGTTCTTTCAGAACCCTTCTGTGAAAAGGACTGGGATCAACCCCTATCCAGAGTGCTTCTGTTAATTGGATTAGGTACCTCCGCCTCCTCCTCTTTTGTGAATACTGAGCAGAAGTATTCATTCAACATACCTGCTTTTCACTGTCCCTCTGCCCACCCACTGTCCATTCTATTCAGCCTCACTATCCCTCCCTTTGTCTTTCTTCCTGATATACCTATAAAGGTTTCATCCCCCTTTTTAACCGAGTTGGCTATCTTTTCCTCAGTTTGGGCCTTTGCTATTCTGACTACCCTCCCTGCATCTTCTGCCTTAACTGGTACAGTTCTCTGTCCTGTTCCTTCTGTTTCCTTATACTTCCTAAATGCTATCTTTTCTCTAACCTTACCTCACTCTTTTGAGAACCATAGTGGCTTTTTCTTTCATTTTGATTCGTTTATTTGCTTCACACAAAGGCTTGTTGCCTCTTTGATGGCAGTTTTATGTTTCCCCATTGTTGCTTCACCCCTCCTTCTAGCCTGTTTGCTGAGTGCTTTTCTAAGGCACTCTCCCATCTTGCCAAAGTCAGCCCTTCTGAAGTCCAGAACCCTCACTTTTGTGGCTTGACTCTGTAGCTGAGTTTTGTGAACCAAACTGTTTGGTGGTCACTTGTTCCCAGATGGCTACCCACTTCTAGATCTGAGATCCTCTCACTGTCCCATTTGAGAGTTTGAGGTCTAAGATTGTTCCCTCTGAAGTGGGTTCCAAAACTAGCTGTCTGAGGCATGCCACCTGAAGGGCATTGAGAATGGCCCTGCTTTGGATGTGGCTGCAGCAAGGTGCTCCAGTTAACATCTGGTATATTAAGGTCCCCATCAACAGTATCTCCCTTTCTCTGCCATCCTAAGGATACCTTCTATCATATCCTTGTCCATTCCCTCCCCTGACATGGGGCCTGTATACAACCCATGTGAGGATTGTGGTGCCATTTCCAGTCTCTAAGGTGACCCACAGTGCCTCCTCTCCTCCTGTTTACTCTTTTCTTCAGTTGCTTTTATCCCTTCCTTACATAGAGGCTACTCCATCCCTCTTCTCCCTCCGTCTCTCCTGTAAGTTGTGTACCCTGGTATGTTAACATCCCAGTCATGGTTCTCTGTGTACCATGTTTCTGTGACTGCTATGATATCCAGGCATCCCTTTTCCATCAAGGCCACCAGTTCATGGAGCATGTTGCTCAGACTACAGGCGTTGGTACTCATTACCCTCCATTTCTTGATGGCCTTACCCTTTTGCCCCATCCTGTCTATTGCATTTGTCATTTCTCCATTTACCCTGCCCTTCTCCCTGTTGACATCTCTATGTTGGTGTTTACCTCACTTAGTATCCTGATTTTGGGGAGCTAAGTTTCCCTGCTCCTCAGTGCCTCTCCCTTGGCTAATTTAAGTGCTTGCCAATGAATCATTTAAACCTATCACCTAGGATCCTGGTTCCCTCCTGGACAGATGCAGACCATCACACCAGTATAGGTCTGCATCCCTCAAGTGGACCGCCAGTCCCCAATGAAGCCAAATCCTGAGCTCTGCACAGTTTTTCAACCACTGATTGAATCCCATGGTGTGGAGCACCCTAGCCTCACTGGTGCCATAGACAGGCAGCACCTCCAAGAAGGTTACCATGCGTGTTGTCTAATGCCCCTCCCCAACTCACAAACACTTCCTGCACTGCTCTGATCCCTTTCTTAGCCAGGTCATTTGTTCCTTGGTGGACAGTGACATCCAGCTCCCTCCCTGTGCAGCTGCTCCAGCAATCCTGAGGATTCACTCTCTGTTCCTCCGAGCCATGGCCCCAGACAGGCACCTTACCTCCCACTCCCTTCCTCCCACAGTTCTACCTTCCTAACAATGGAGTCCCCACCAAGAGTTGTTTCCTTCCCTGTGGGGTCATGCCACCCTCCTGTGGGTCTCCTTTGTGGAGGTTCCCAGCATCCTCATTGGTCTCCACTGTGGGTGCCTCCATAGAGGAACCACACTTTGCCAGAACGGCATATAAATTGTGGAAGGTACAACTGGAGGATGCACCTCTGTTCCACCCTCACCCTCCTGGAGCCCACTGTGGTCCAACCACTCCTCTTTCTTGGCAACCTCTGAGGCAACAGCAGTGTCCCTGGTGGTCCCTGGGTGGGAGAGGAGGTCCCACAAATCCTGGCCAACTCAGCCTGGAGATGAGCAACCTTCTCCCTCAGCCCAGAGAGGTGCCCGCAAATGGAGCAACACCGCATCCTCCAGAACGTCTCCCGAGAGACTGCTGCTCCACAGCCACTGCACTGCCACTCTCATCATGTCTTATTTCTGTCCCCAACTGTTGTTTGGAATACTTACTCTTTGCTCTGTTTGTTTATTTCTTTTTTTCTACCTACTTACTGCCTCTGTGCCCTTTAAGCTCCTGATCTTCCTGTTCTGAGAAAGAAGTTCCTATATTTCTCAGAAGTCTCCTTACTTGCTCTGAGTCAGACCTCCAGCAGCTAGGGAGGATGGAGAGCTACTCTTATCCTTCTAGGATGGTGAGTCTTTGGTGGCTCTGTGACCACTCACTTCCTGCTCCCAAACAGGAAGTTTCTGTTGTCAGTCAAATCCTGTGCCTATAAGAGTTGAACTGGTTTAGGGTGGGGAGGAAGGAGGCAACATAGTCCAAGTAGAAGTTTAGTTATACCAGCAGCTCCTTCCTCCTGGTGTTCTGCCTGTTCTCTGGCAGAAGCTATCTAGGGCAGTGTTTAAACCTTGCTTTAACCTGGCTCCCTTCTAGCTAAACCTCCTTCTACTTTGCAAATCTTTCTACACTTAGTTAATGGCACAGATAACAATTCCTTCAGCCACCTGAAACAAGCACCTAGATAACTGCACAGATAACAATTCACTTCAACTAACTCTGACAACACACTATTTTTTTTACCCTAAATTGAAGGTCCCAATAGTAGAGTTCTAGTTGTTAGTCCCAGTAGATAAATTTAATTATACCAGCAGCTCCTTCCTCCTGGTGTTCTGCCTGTTCTCAAAGCACAAAATCCCATCCGGTGAGCCTCCAATATGTAACCCCTAGGTGGTGCTATTCCAGGGCTACTACCTGCCTGCTTGGCTAGTAGCAGGTTAAGGGGCCTGGATAATGAGACGGGTGCCTCCACCTGGAGATCAGGGTTGTTAGTGGTCAAGCTAACCTGGGCACAGCCCTCCGGGACATTGTAACCCCCTCTTTCCTTCTAGTGGCCTGAACAATATACAATAATTACTTTCACAATGACTCTTAATCACCAGGCAATTATTCACACTGTTTGCACTTACTACCAGGGCTAGTTCCTGTAGTAGCTTGACTCCTGGGGACCCCTGTAAAACAGGGTTAAGCACAGCAAATAGCAACAGTACAATACTTTTGGCATAAACTGGAACCACAATCAGGTTAAATGCAAACAAAGTTAAATCTGATTTATTCAGGGACTTGAACAAGGAAGGGTTGTAATCAGGTTGATTTGCTTAAAAGCTATATGAATCAGACAGTTATGCATGCAGTTCAGAGTCCTACACAGTCACACTCTGGGTACCTGGGTAGGAAAGCAGTGGGCTAGCCAGAAACATTGCAGCTGGTTGGGGCCCTGTGATGGAAGAAGGCAATATGCACAACACACACTATTTGTAATCTGGAGCTAGAGGGCTCAGTTTGTGAAAGAAAAGGCAACAAGACAATCAGATGACAGCACTTTTAGATTTAGCTGTTGTTGCAGGGAGCTACCCTGATGTTTACTCACGATACCCAAAACTGGACACAGGCAGGATGAAGCTGAGACTGCAAGCTGTTGAGCTGGAGTTTCCGGAAGCAGTGCCCACGAATCACTGAGGTGTTGTTCCTGTTCAAGGTGTTGAGCAGGGGCTGATCCCAGGCCGGTCTCTCGTTGCTGACTTTCTCTGCGTAGCTTAGTATTCTAGCTGGGCCAGTGTAGCAGGGGCCAGACAAGCGAGAATGGATCAGATTCAGTCCATGGAGCTGGATACAACCTCCAGCAAGCAAAACACAGTACAGACACACAGTGGGGAACCAAATCACGACCCACTATAAGCACTCAGCACATTCACATGTAAGGAAATTCCACTGTATCAGGCAAATGGCTCTCGAGTCGCAATTACAGAGTCTCTGTACAATCTTGGAGTTCAGAGGTAGCTGGAAGTCCTGACAGGCTGATCGCATTCAGCAAATCTTCGGTCTTCTTCAGGTTAAAGCCTGGTCACAATTCAGTGGCTTAATTCGCTCTCCAAATTAGGATTCAGTCTGAAAAAGCATAAGTTCCTCTCAGGAACAGCAGGCAGGCATGCAGGCCAAACTCAGGCCTTTCCACAGTTCTCCCGTGAATCCACTATAGATTGCTGCTCGAACTATCTCGAGCTGTTACTTCTTCACTTCCCAACTCAGATCTAACTGAAACTGCAAGCAGTGTGGGACTTTCCCAAGATCCAAAAGGTTTGGTTGGCTGATCTGTCTGTCAGTCACAACAGGGGCTCCCCTCCAGGTTATTTTAGGCACAAAAGCCCAAAACTACAATTCCTACAAGTTTTGGCCCACCAAACCCCTGTAGGCAGACTCCATTTAGAGTCCCAAATGTAATGATTGGCCCATTCTGACAGTCCTGGGCCAAGATGGTGGAAAGACAGAACAGCCCTTGCTGCAAAGAAAACAGAGTTAGAACAAACTGCAATTTTATTATCCCTCTAATAGATAATCAGCAAATAAGCACATCTTATAACAGAGCTCCCTCTGCTAAATAGCAATGGCAGAACGGAGCAATTATCTGGCAGCCTGGGAGTGGGACTCAAGCATAGAAACACTCAGCCCCCCAGATTATAACTGCAATCCAGGCAGCTCTTAAACAGACAGTACACAGAGGCTATACAGGCACTCTCTGGCAATCACATTTAAACTGCTAAGCGCGGGACACCAGCCTGGCAGTGAGCATTTAAGGCAAGCTCAAGGAAACTTTTGGGAACCCCCATTTGTGGGGGGTTACACTTCATTAGGTGAAATCTGGGTTTGATCCTCCAAGGGCCCACACCCCATTATGCATTTGCAGAGGGCTGTTCTGCCAGTACGTCGTGTCCAAAGGTCCCACTCCGACATGAAGGGACATCCGCACATCCATACATGGCTGGCCTCTCACTCTGAAGAACCCAATCCCAGTCCACATGGGCGTGTATGCAGGTCTGACAGGGTGGCCTGAGAATGCAGGCTTGTGCCTCATCTACAACAGAAGATCCTCTATGCAGACGTTCAGCTGGGGCAGAGGCTAAGAAGCTCTGAAGGTTGTATTAACAGCTATGCACACACACCCTCTACCAGGCCACAACTTCATTCCATGACATGACTGCTCCCCTACCCCAGCCCCATAGGCTTGCAGTGGACTGGGAGAAGTATCAGCACCGGTCAGTCAACACTGACTTTTCTCTGGCACTCTGATTGGGATACAGCAGTCCATGGAGGACTACCATATGCCATCGCCTCCAGCACCATTCACTGGCAGGGATCTACTGGCAGCCTAGCACAGGCATCCGACTGGATGCCTGTGTGTCAAGCACAGTACAGCCTCCCCTTCCATCCCCTGCCGCTGGGTACAGATCTGCTCATCTGGTGTGGATGGGCATTGAGGTACACACAGCAGCAGCGCTGGAATATGCTCAATTCGAGCATATTCTGGACCCCTATAGATCAGGGTCCTTAAAGCTCCATATCTTGGGTACTATATGACAGCATGGAAGTGTTCCTGTTGATGAAAGACACAGCAGTCATGCAGTCTGGCAAAAGTCCTGCTGGATGGTGCAATTTATTTGATGTCTGGTAGTCTTCAGATAATTGAATCTATACAAATTAGGAAAAACAGTTTTCGAGGTCTGACTACTTCAGCTGCTTGTTTTGCTTCGATCAAGGAAGCCTACAGTAGCTGCTGGGTGTCAGCTCCTGCTTACCAAGATTGAGCTAGGAAGACCTTTGTTTTAGGGGTCTCAACTGCCTCTGCACTTTTCAGTGACTTCAACCTAGTCAGAACCAAACTGCTTCAGTCCTTTAAAGTCTGCCCTTTGCTCCATTATGGCTAGTTGGTACTTTCCTAAGCACTCTTAGCGAAGCTTAACAAAACCCCTTACATCCCTCTGGCTCTGTTCCAATGGACCCCCGACCTAGGCAGCACCACAACAGATCAGCACCGGCCCATTCCACTTTTAGCTGTGCCTAGGTTTTCTCCCTCTGGTGTCACAAGTAGTCTTACAGTCCAGCAGCTGACTGACTCCTAGCTGCTAAGTGATCCTTTTATAGCAGAGAATCACATGATGTGTCACTTTAAATTCAAATTTGACATCAACACTCCAGCGTATGCAGGCTCCATGGCACCGAGCAATGGGGGATTGCTCTGTACGCTAGTGACCGGGTTCACTCCTGAGCCTGGGATGTCAGGAAGCAGTGGCGGCAGAGAGGCACAAGATTATCTCATGGACACTCTCCTGGAGGGAGGGAAGGAGGAAGCTGTCACATCGCTCTTTTGTGGCTCATGGTGGTGAATGATGGTAGTGCCGATGGTGGCGTGGGTGACCATATGCCATCAGGCACTCCCTCATAGACCAGTTGTGAGTGCACAGTCACTAGGGAGGGGTGGGAGGGACCAGAAAATGGGAAAATGACACTTTGGTGTCCCCGGATGACAGCCTCTTCGCCCCTCCCAATGACAGACCCTCTGCAGTGTGCAGTCAGCGGTTGCCCCTCTCTCAGCAGGGGTGACAATTCCTCCACTAGGCTGTGGTGTGGCCACCTTGGCTTCAATACCAAGAATGCAAAGTTATGCATATTGGAGCCAAGAATCCCAGGACAGAGTACTACCTGGGTGGAGTCCAGTATCTGCATCAGAGGAGGAGGAGAGGACCTGGGAGTGATGATCACTAGTGACCTGAAGCACTCCACGCAGTGCAAGAAAGCAGCAGCAAAGGCAAGCAAGATGCTTGGATGCATATCTAGGAGGATCAGTAGTAGGACAGAGGTGGTTATACTGCCTTGTACAGATCACTGGTAACTCCGCATCTAAGTATGCAGTTTAGTACTGGTGCCCACACCTCAAAAGGACATTAACCTGCTGGAGAAGGTCCAGAGGAGGGCTACAAAGATGATAGCCAGTCAGCAGGGCAAGGCATACGAAGAGAGGTTGAGGGCACTGAACATGTACTCCCTGGAAGACAGGAGAGAGAGATGAGGGGACATGATTGGGACCTTCAAGTATTTGAAAAGGATAAATAAGATTGGTAAGGACAGCCTCTTTAAGCTGGTGGCAACCATAACACAAGGGCACAGTCTTAAGCTGGAGGGTGAGAGGTTTAGGGAGGAGGTCAGGAAGCACTTCTTCACAGAGAGGTGGTGGACACTTGGAATGCGCTGCCAGAGAGGTAATCTCATTGAAGACAGTGGGCAGCTTTAAGAGGCTGGGCTAGGCATGGGGAAGGTAAGGATCATGGGTTGGGAGGATGGGAGGAATAGGGACGGAGGACAGGGACATTAGCTCAAGCTGTGGACCCTGCAATATGAACAGACTTGATAGACCAAATGGCCTTCTTCTGCTGGCTTCTTTGTATGTTCATATGTTCATATGTTCACCGTAAATAAGCTGACCATGTAGAGAGGGAAGTCAGCAACTCTCAGGAGACATCCCATGACAACAGCCGGCCACCAGAAGGAAACATGGTTCAGCGAGCATGGATGTAGAACTAGGGGTGAGTCTGGGAGGGTATAAAAGGGACTTACTCACACCACCACCACTGGCACCCTATAACTATACATCCAGTGTGGCTATTAGTGTGTCCACATTTCACATTTATAAACATTCCATCTTTTTAAACTATAGCTTCTTCTATATGACAAGTATGACAATGAAACTTTCTCCTGAGTTGTAACACAGTCTACATCTTGCAGTCTCTTACAGATTCTGATTCTGGCTTCCTCTCTTCTGTTTGCTCTTGTTTGGTGTTTTCCCTCCCCACAGGAAGTACTACTTTGGATGGTTGTTCAGTGCAGCTTTTTCATAATGCGTACTGTACCACATGGTTACATTTGCTTTTGCATCAATATACTGTATGTAAGTTATCATTGAAGACTGGAGTAGTCCTGGAGGACTGGAGAAGGGAAGATGTAGTCCACTTCACAAAGAGGTAGCAGGAAAGAGGTAGGCAATTATAAGCCTGTCAGCCTGACATCGGTGGTGGGTAAGTTAATGGAAACACTACTAAAGGACAGGATTGTGGAATATGTCACCCGAAAACATGGCTTTCAAAGAGGCCATGGTACTGGCACAGCCCTTGCTAAAGTAACTACCGAAATAAGGATTGCCATGGATCAGGGCCTGCTGTCTGAGGTCATCTTCGTAGAACCTCTCTAAGGCCTTCGATCTAGCGAACCACTCTCTCCTCTGTGCAAAGCCCTGCTCCCTCGGTGTGACTGGGCCTGCCCTAAATTGGTTTTCAAACTATCTCACTGGCCGGCTACAGCTTGTCAAATACAAAGGGCTCTGTCAGAGCCTGTTCCCATCATGTCAGGCATCCCCAAGGCTGTATCCTAGGCCCTATCCTTTTTCACTCTTCATTATTGACTTCCCTGCTGTCCTGCCTGTAGTACCACAACCCTATCACGCCCTACGACCTGGTCCTCCTAGCTAGCTTAGGCGATGTCAGCACCATTAGTCAGAACCTCCAAGCTGATTTCAACAAGCTGCAGAACTTGTTCCAGACAAATCAGCCCCTACTTAATATAAAGAAAACTCAACTCATGCTCTTGGCACCCCAGCCAAGCTCAAACAGTGTCCTTACCACCTAATGTCCTAAGTTCTGGAGGTGACCCACTAGGCATTACATGCTCCTTTAAATATCTGGAGTTACCCTCGACCCCCAGTTAGACCTATCTCTACACATGTGTCTAGGACAACCAGTGTCAAGCTTGGACTTGTATACAGGGCTCATGGTACCTTAGTGCTGCTGCTCAGCTTGCCCTTGCTAAAGGCTTATTTCTTCCCTTCTTCAGCTATGGGCTGACATCCTTTTCCAATGCAGCAAAACTAGCCTTTATCAAATTAGATGTGGCCTACAATAATATCTGCCGCCTCACCCTCGCTGTCCCTCAACTCACGCATCACTGTGAACTAACAATAAATTACACTGGTTGACCCATGGTAACCACAGCTCATTCGTCCTGGGCTGCTTCATAGACAAAGTTGTCCGCAATGACACCCACCACCCTGTCCAAACTCCTCTGGTTGGCCCGCCTTCATACCAGCTAAGGTCTGCTGTATCGTACTCCTCCTTGTCCCAAAAACTCATCGCTGTCTGGTGATCATGCCTTCACGGTCTGCGTCCCTTAGGTGTGCCCCTCCCATCTCATCTTTAATAGCTCCTCTGATTGCACCTAAAGTCTGCCTCGGCCTGTAACTGTTACTTGGCTGTCTGATATCCTCTGCCACTGGGGTCCACCTTGCCCTCAGTCTTCTACCTTCTTGAGCTCTACTGGGGAGTATTCGCCTCACCTCCAGCACTACCACCCTCTAAATGAAATGACTGCCTTTGAATTGTACCTGTACTGAATGTAATTGTAATCTTACTATGAAATGTAATCTTTGTTAACCTGCTCTCTCTCTTACCACGAAACATTCATTATTGTTCACCTCTCCTCACCATTGATGACTATGCTTTACCTGTCCATCCTGTAAATGTTTTACTTGTTTTTCACCTTGGTCATCGTCTGTATTTCACCTTGTTGTATAGTTCTCTTGCACTGATTGCAAATCTTGCTCTGTAATCTCCCGGGTAGCACCTGAAAATAGGCATTTCTTGTGTAGCTGTGCATACCGTAACAAAAAGCTAATGAATAAATAAAATGGGTTACAGGATCTGAGGCAGCATGGATTCATAGGGAGGAGGCATATCAAACTGATCTGATAGATTTCCTTGACTGGGTGAACTAGGAATTAGATCAGGTAGGAGTGGTGGATGTGGCCTACCTGGATTTCAGTAAGGCTTTTGACAGAGTTCCACATAGGAGGTAAGCAAGCTAGGTAGCTTGGGGTTGATATCAAGATGCTAACCTGGGTAGGAAACTTGCTAAGGGATAGGAGACAGAGGGTGGTGATAAACTGGGTTTGCTCAAAGAAGGAGGGTGATCAGCAGGGTACTTCAGGGTTCAGTGCTGGGACAGGTCCTCTTTAATGTCATTATAAGTGACATAGCAGAGGACCTGAAAAGGAAAGTCTGCCTCTTTGTGGATGACACCAAGATCTGAAACAGGGTGGACATTGGGGGGGGGGGCAGACGGGCTGAGGTCTGAGAAAAATTGGAGGAGTGGTCAAGGGTTTAGGCAGTTTTCATCATTATTTGGTTGATTTATTATTTCTTTTTGGTTTATGTTTCTCATGTGCTGAGTTTTGGGTTAGGGTATCCTTGCTGTGTAGGGGTAGGTTATAATTTTATAGTATTTTATCTGTTATGGGGAGGGTTTGGGATTTTATTCTTTGTTCTGTTGTGGTTCTTTGGATTAGGTACCTGAGTGTTGTGTAATCTGTCTGTGTTTAGCTTGTATGATGTGTAAGCCTCCCTTTTTGGTCGTGCACTATTAGTCCTCTGCCCTCCATTCCCTCCGTCCATTTTCCCCTCCATTGATGCCGTCAACCTACCAGCACTGTCGGGCGCTGGGCATTGCTCGTAGGGAGGGTTGGGGTGGAGGTGGACATCAGAGGGTGAATGAGTGGGGCTCTCACATCGGGATAGTTAGGTCTAGAAGACGTCCTAGGGCAAAATGGAGCCTGGAACTTGGTATGCCATGTCTAGTCCCCATACCCAAGGGCACCATCATTTTGGTGGGAAAGCAGCCGGGGCAAGCCCTGAAACACATCCAACTCGAGTGGTGTTATGCAATGCCAGATCGGTTAAGAACAAGACTGCAATTATTGCAGATCTTGTTGGGACTACTGATCTGGCTTGCACCACCAAGAATTAGCTGGATGAAAATGTTGGCCCCATATTGAAGCTGCAACTCCAGTCGGGTATTCAGTTGATTCACCGCTTGAGACTGGACTGTGGGGAGGGGTAGCGGTCTGTTTAAGGACCGAGTTGGGCCTTATGAGTGTATCAGTTGAGGAAGCCGAATCCTTTGAGTGTACTGTGGTGGCAGGTGTGGGTTGCAGGATAGTTCTTGTCTACCATCCACCAGGGAATGAGAAGCGATTCCTGCAGGAGGTAGTGGACTTCATCATCGACATGGCGCTGGAGTCGTCCAGATTGATGGTTCTGGGCAACTTTAATGCCTGGGTCAATGACAAACTCTCGCAGTTTGGACAGCACTTCCTCCAGTTGATGACATCACTGGCCTTACACAGATTGTTACCTCTGCCACCCATCGCACGGTCACTCTCTTGACTTGTTTTCCTCCTGGGGATGGAAGCCTCCGATGTGGTGGTGGAACTCATCAGATGTTCTGATCACTACACCGTGAAGTTCAACTTTTGGGACCCACTTGTGGAGGCCTGCCCTGTGGAGATGGTCAGTTACTGCCCTTTATGGAAGGTGAGCTCCGAAGGCCTGGTGGCAGTGATTGACCTCTTGGAGTTTCCTGTGGCTAGCATGAGTCCTGAGGGCCTTGGTGTTGGCCTATAATAAGGCCATTTCTGTGGCCCTGGACCTGATTGCTCCTGTCCATTTTCATCCTCTCCCCTTTGCACTCGGGCCCCATGGTTTGATGAGTCCTTGAGGGAGTTGGCAACTTGGACATAGGTTAGAGTGACATTGGCAGAAATCTGGCCTGGAGGTCAACCACCTTAGATTGGTAGAGCACTACCAGACCTACCAATCAGCGATCTCCCATAAGAAGGCAGAACTCCTGTCCGGGATTGCTGCCACTCAGAACTCAGTCAGCTCAGCTCTTCCGGACTGTGGACAGGTTGTGCTACTCAACCTGTCTACAGTTCTGAAGACCTTTTTCACAAGAGGAGTGCAATGAGCTTGCTCAATTCTTTGAGAATAAGATGGCCGACATCAGGTCAGAGATCCTTGCGACTCCGCTTCTATGAGGGATGCTGTCGATCGGTGCTTGGTTGCCTCACCTTGTGTTTCTTGGAGTTCCTTTGACCTGCCAGAGTTCATGGATGTCATGCGGATTGTCCAGAGTATGCACCCTACATGCTGTAGCTTGATCCGGTCCAACCTCCTGATTATGGGATGTTGTGACATCATTGGCCCAATCCTGGTTCAAATAGTCCAGTGTTCCTTGATTCGGGTGAGTTTCCAAGCTCCCTGAAGGAGGCGGTTGTAACCCTGACTCTCTGGCTAACCACAGACCAATCTCTAACCTCTCTTTATAGGAAGGTTATTAAGAAAGTAGTGGTGTACAACTGGAGAACCACTTGACTATCCATAACATCTAGGAACCTCTCCAGTCCGGTTTTCGGAAGAGGCATAGTACCGAGACTGCGCTGGTTCTGGGTGCTCAGTGATCTCCTGATGGCGAGAGCTTGGAGAAGCCGTACTATTCTGGTGCTCCTTGATTGCTCCTAAGCTTTTGACACTGTGGACCATTGGGTATTGCTTGGGTGTCTGAGGTCCATCTGTGGCCTGACACATACGGTTCTCAGGTGATTTATATCTTTTCTCACTGGCAGAACCCAGAGATGGTGTCCGGGGTTTTTTCTCTGGCCCGTTCTCTCTGTCTTGTGGAGTACCTCAGGGCTCAGTGCTTTCCCCATATTGTTTGCAATGTATATGCTTCCCTCTGAGACATTGTAAGATGGTATGGGCTGAGGTTTCACTGCTATGCTGATGATACCCAACTCTACCTGCCTTTTGCACCTGACCAGGATAGTGCTCTCTCGGTATTTAACAACTGCCTTGGGGAAATCTAGGACTGGATGAATTTGAGCTGGCTAAAGTTGAACGTGGGAAAGATGGCGGTGATAGTGGTGGAGTTAGGTCACTGGATAGAGGGGTTGAGGACAGGTCAGCCCTCTGGAATTTATCTAGGAGGCACCCAGATCCTTACCTCTGAACAGATGCGGGACCTGGGGATGGTGCTTGACAATGGGCTGACCTTACGATCTCAGGTGTCAGCAGTCATCAAGTCTTCCTTTTACCATCTTAGAAACATCACCAGGATCAAGCACCTGTTCTGTCCAGAGACCTGCCTACACTTGTCCATGCCTTTGTGACCTTGTGCCTTGATTAATGCAACTCCCTATTTTAGGGCTTCCAGGGTTGATATCCACTGCTTTCAGCTAGTGCAGAATGCGGCAGCATTTGTTGATGGGGTTTCTCGAACATCTCATATTACCCTGTTCTGTGCAGTCTGCACTGGCTGCCGATTCAGTGGCAGATCACCTTTAAGGTTGGTTTACTGACCTAAAGAGCCCTACATGGACTTGGCCCTCCACTGCTTGAAAGAGCTTCTGATTCCCTATCGTCCCGGCGTGACAGCTCCATTCGGCCAGCAAGGGGTTGCTAGAGATCTTGAGGGTGTCTCTGAAGTCATCTGAGGTGCATGCATTTATGTAACTTGCCCCTACCCTCTGGAATTCTCTACCCCGTGAGCTGCGGAGTACACAACAGTGGGAGACTTTAAGCAAGCGTTGGAAACTTACTTATGGTGCCGGGCCTTTGATGGCACTCAGTAAATGAACCCTGTTGAACTCTTTTTTATACTGTATTTATTGTTTTATCATCTCCTTTTAATTCTTTTGTAAAGCACCTTGATATTTGAAAGGTGCTTTTGAAAATAAAATTATTATTATTATGGCAGCAGGGTTTTAATGCAAAGAAGTGCAAAATAGTGCACTTAGGGCACAGAAACCAGGAGGCAGAGTAAAGAATGGGTGTAGTCTTACTGAGAGTGACCAAACAGGAAAGAGACTTGAGTAATCATCAGATGACCTAAAATTGCCAAGCAGTGTGACAAGGCAGTCGAGATGGCTAGTGGGATGCTGGGGGCATGGGATGAGGTACCACCAGCGGAAAGAGGGGAGGTGGTGTTGCCCTATATGAATCACTGGTAAGACCCCACTTTGAGTACTGTGTCCAGTTCTGGAGACCACATCTCAGAAAGGACACAGACGGTGTGGAGGCAGTTCGGAGGAGGGCAACAAAATGGTGCATGGTCTGTATCAACAGCCCTACCATAGCAGGCTAAAGGAGTTCAATATGTACACCCTGGAAGAGAGGAGGGATATGATAGACACATTTAAAAGTCTCACTGGGTAAATAAGATACAGGAGGAGTATCTTTCAGAAAAAAAGTACTCTAGAACAAGGGGACATGCTATGAAGCTGGAAGGGGTTATTTTCAGCGGAGATGAGGAAGTACTTCTTCACAGAAAAGTGGTGGGTTCCTGAAATAGCCTTCCAGCGAGGTAGTAGGATGAAAACAGTGAGGTTCAAAACTGCCTGGGATAGGCACAAGGTAATAATAAGGGTAAGGAAGGAGGAGGAGGAAGTGCTTGGTTCAGGTAGGGTCTACAGCAAAAGGAAAGTGACAAGCATTTGTCAATGCCAAGTGTTGCTTGCTGTCATTAGCAGTGAAATGCAGGAGTTAGACAGATGCAGTATAGGAATGGCAGTGAAGTATTAAACTGATGCCAACTTCAACCCCACCCTGCAGAGATAGACAGGCTTTGGGGTGTGCCTTTGGGTCATCGCCCATAATGGTCACAACATTTCACCTCACCCTACCCTGCAGACACTTACATCATCATCATCATCATCAAATCTTTATTTATTCAGGCGAACATCATTGAGCAAGGCTCATTTACAAGATGGACCTGATAAGGTCAAGGTTCAATAGTTGATACACAACAGATACATCATACACTTATATAAGACAGTTATACATACAGGGAAAATAACGTTTATAAACACAGTGATGTACAGTAAATTCACATGATAAACGGTTACAGGAAAGTTAAGCTAATATTTACAGTATGTACAGTATATACATATCCCAGTGGGGGGCATGGCAGACATTCAACATAATGTAATACTAGGATGGTGAAGGTATTACTGGTGCCATAAGATGGGGTGTCTGTCTGGAAGGAATATGCCATATATGGTTTGAAGGAGATTTGTGAGATGACAATGCTAGCTCTAGTGGTAGCAATTGCATTTCTCTTTGAAGAAGACTGTACAATGCTGTTTAAACGATGCAAATGGAATGATATTGGACATTTTTAGGGATTTTTGTAGGGTGTTCCATGCTATAGCTAGAGAATAGCTGATTGCTGCCCTCCTTAGCCTGGTGTTGAATTTGGGCAATTTGAGCAGGATGATGTTGTTGCTTCTTAGGGCATAGGAGCTAGAGAGGTCTGGGTGAAGCAGTCCAGGATATAGTTTGGAAGTTTTTTTGACAACGCTCTGTAAATCCATAGTGCTGCATTTCTGTTCCTTCTGAGGTGAAGGGAAATCCACCCAACTGCAGCATAAAGAGAGCAATGATGAGTATTAGATGGCAGATCTGTAATGGACCTTATTGCTCTATGATATAAGGTATCCAACTTGTGATGGTAGGAGATGGGGCAGTGACTATAAAGGAAGTCTGCATAGTTAACAACTGATAGAAAATGGCCTGGACTAACCTCATCTTTGAGTCTCTGTTTAGGAAGGGTTTTAATCTATAGAGAAGGCCAAGCCTTACAAGTGTCAAGGTGTGCTTTGAAGTATTCAGGCTTTACACTCACCTCATTTCATAAGGAAATACACTGAAATGGGTGCAGTATATTAATGTTGAGTATTATTCTTATTAGTGGTATGGGCGGGGGCAGGGAGGAGATGATACAGTGATGCAAGCTGTCATCAAGGACCGCTGTGGATGTGGGAGGGGAGGGATTGTGGGGGTTAGTGTTAATTGGGAATTATAGTGCTTATGGGGGCTGTCGGGGATAAATTGTGGGGTGGGTGCACAAGTCTTTAATACTGGTGACATGGAGTACCGATTAAATGGGAGCATACCATGGTCTGAATTAGAAACTCAGGATAATGGCACTATGGGGACGTTTAAAGTTGTAACCTGGAACATAAAGGAGCACGTCAGAAAGTTAAGCAGTATAGTATATTAAAGCACTTAGAGGTATTAAAGGCCGACATTGCATTTTTACAGGAGACACACTTGCTTCAGGTGCAATTCCATGAGGCGTCTGCAAATGGGGTCAGTTTTTTCCTCATAGAGTAGCACCAAAGCAGAGGTGTTATGGTGCTTCTACGTAGGTCTGTTCCCTTTACCCCACTTCAGATTATTCAGGATGGTGAGGGCAGAAATGTGTTTGTTAGGGGTAGGCTACAAAATGTGGAAGTACTTCTTGGGTCTATTTATGGCCCCAACTCGATTCCCAAGGGTTTTGTTAAGCTTCTGGAAATCCTGACCCGCTTGTACAGATTCCCATGATTTTAGGGGAGATCTGAACCTTGTATTAGATCCTCTGATGGATAAAACCAGGAGAAATATTGTGGTCTTTTCTCCAGCTCAGAGGGCTCTAGGTGAGCTGCTGGACCAGATTGGTCTAGTGGACATGGAGAGTTGTTCACCGAAAGCTAGGAATATACGTTTACTTCTTCAGTTCACGGTTCAGCATCCAGTATAGATTACCTGTTATTCTCTGACTCTTCTTCCTGGTGTGCTGGAGTCTGAAATTATGCCGGGCCTCCTTCCGATCATGCAGTGGTAATGGTGTCAATCTCTTTTTCCACTCTTCCTAAGAGGGCAGTAGGTGGAAGATTAATAATCAAATGCTCGGAGTCCCAAAATAGTGGAGGTTATTTCCACACAAATAGAAGAATTTATAGCTAATAATTTAGGAGATAATATTAGCCCGATATTGTTTGAGGAGTTAAAGCATTCATAGAGGTATATTAATAGGTCAGGCATCCAAAAGGAAGAAGGAGAGGGTACAAATTCTATCTGAGTTGCTGAACCGAATAAGAAGTAGAGAAGCTACTTGACCCTCGCAGTCTGCTGGAGGATCGAAGCTGGAGCTGGTTAGGCTGAGGGATCTCTACTTAAAGTTGCTCGGGAACAAGCGGAATTAGCATTAATCAAGACCAAGGCTAGTTACCTTGATCAGGGTGAAAAGCGGTACACTTCTTGCTAGGAGAATCAAACAACTGGAATCATCTCGGATAATTCCAGGGATTCAATCTAAGGCGGATGGCCAAGTTAAAACCTTGCCTGGGGAGATAGTGCAGGAATTCAGATGCTACTTTAAATCTCTGTATAGTAAAATGAATAATTCCCCCACTGAGAAGGAGATTCTCACCTTTTAGAAGGGTTGGATCTCCCTTGTTGTCTGAGCTCCAACGGACACAGTTAATGTCTGATATTACTCAGGGTGAGATTGAATCGATTATTTAGAGTCTCCCATTGGATAAAACCCCAGGGCGGATGGGTTCTCGTCTAATTTTTACAAAAGTTTTCTAAATTATTATCCCTTTACTTCTCAGATTGTTCAGACACATTTTATGTCATCAGGTACAGGATCAGTCTTTATTTGAAGCACTTATTGTGTTAATTCCCAAGCAAGATAAACCTCCTGAACAACCATCTAGTTATGCCTATATCCCTGCTTAATTATGATATTAAGATTTTGGCTAAGTTGTTGGCAGAACGTGTAAGTCGGGTTTACCGGACTTATTGGCCCAGAACAAGTCGGTTTATGAGGACAGGTCTTCCACTGATCACCTGAGAACCTTAGCTCATGCCTTCTCGGTATCTGAGGATAGTGGTACCGCTATGGCCCTGCTGTCTTTAGACGTCGAGAAGGCTTTCTATAGGGTTCACTGAGGGTTTCTTCTAACTACAATGGGAAATTTGGGTTTCCTGATCCTTTTTAAAATGGATAAGCTCCTTTATTCAAACCCTACAGCGAGGTTAGTTGTAATGGAGCCACTCGGACCTCTTAATCTTTACGTAGGTACCAGACAAGGATGTCCTTTGTCCCTCTCCTCTTTAATCTATACCTAGAACCCCTCATCAGGACAATAGTACGAAGCAAGAAATTGCTGGTATTAGAATTCTGGACTATACTGTGAAAATAACTGCATCACGAGATGACCTTTTGATTTACGTTTCTAATCCGAGGGTGTCCATTCCTGTTCTTCTGGATGCTATTCGGTATTTAGTAAATTGGCTAACTATAGGTTAAATTTAGATAAATCAGTCATATTTCCCTCAATAAAAATGTTTTTAAGCAGGAGATTGCTGAACTGGGTTTGTCCTGGAAGTCAGATTTTATAAGATACCTTGGTCTGAATTTAACAAGGAATAGGACTAAAATATTTCAGTTAAATTTAGATCCTTGGTGCGTGCCATTGAGCTGGATCTAGAAAGATGGGCGAGGTTGCCAATCTCCTTATGGGGAGGATTAATTTAGTTAAAATGAACATCTTTCCTAGATTGTTTTACCCTATCAGTATGTTGAATATTTGGATACCACTTACCTGGTTTAGGAAGTTACGTAATATGATAGCTAATTTATGTGGGGTTATAAAAGTCTCGTATGGCCTATCAAAAGTTGGCAGCTCCCAAATTATTGGGGGTTAAGCTCCCATTTTGCCCTATATTTCTGGGTAGCTCATGCCTGCAAGTATCTGAGGTGGGTGAAGGGTACAGAAGTTTCAGTACAGCATTCTTATATGCCTCTATGGCTACAAATTGAGTTGCCCTGACTGGAAACATGGTTTGAAGCCTGAGGCTTTGCTTCATCTCACTCCGAAACTGTTGCCCCCCAGTTGCGTAGCTCCCCAATTGGGATTTCTGTGAGAGCCCATACCCAGCTTTGTTGCTTCCTGAAATATGATCACCTTAATGATTGGGTGCAGCCAATTTGGGGTAATCACGTTTCGTAATAGGTAATAAAATTCTCAGCCCTACGTGGCTGCTCCTACCTGGTGTGTGCTGTTTGAAAGACTTTCTTTCACCCGATGGGGAGATATTCTTCTCTGTTGAGATTCTGAATAAATTTGAGATGCCTTCTACGGCAATTTTAAGATATATCAGATTAGGCATCTTTTGGTTGCCAAGATGGGTAGAGGGCAATCCGAGTCCTAGGTTGGACTTTTATGACGTGTTAGGGCCGTTGGCAGGTTTACATCATAATCTCCAAAATATATTCAGTGTTATTTGAGTGGGCGTATTCTCCAAATCCGGTTCAAAGTTCATATTGGCTTCAGTCTTTCCTGATATACGCTCAATTGAAGGCATTATGGACAACTGTCATAAATTCTTCTTGCAGTATCGATTATGGTTGATGCAGTTCAAAATTCTTCACAATATTTATTATTCCCCACAAAAATTGGCTAGGTTGAAAATTGCTACAAATTCTGCATGTTACAGGTGTCAAGCCGAGTGCGGGACTTGATGCATATTTTCTGAATTGTCCTAAGGTAACCCGTTGTGGTGAAATTAAAAACAGAGTGAATCAGTATTGGGACTAGGGACCTCTTTACTCCTGAAATATGTTTGCTGGGAGATGTTTCTCATATTCCTGTCAAGAGTAGGAGGTTCCATATAGTCCTGATTGCTGCCACGTTTAAGAAAATTGTTCTCAGACACTGGAAGGACTCTGTCGTGCTCAGCTACACTGAATGGCTGGAGGAATTGTTAGCCAGTTTGAGGGTTGAGAGAATGATTGCTATCCTCCAGAATAAGCTTCCTAGGTTCGATAGGATTTTGGGTCCCTTTATGCTATTTATTCTCTATAGGAGGGTGTAGATTAGCTACTGTTTGATGGCATGCTACCTCATTGGACTTGTGCTGGGAGGGTCATGGGGTGGGTAGGGAGGAATGAGTGGGGGTTACTGAGGGTATGTTACAGGGCTTGCTTTATTTTATGTATGGATATGAATTTGTATGTACTATCACGGTCTGTACTTGAAGTTGTTGGATCGTATTCCTGTAACGAAAAATGTAATAAAAATTTAATGGAAAAAAAAAAGAAATGGGTGCAGTATAGGAGAATGAATGATCTCTGGGGCCAAGGGCCCAAGACACACCTCGATGCCTGCCACTGGCTGCAGGTTGGAGGTGAAATGGCATCAGCATTACTGTCGACAATCCCAAGTCACACCCCTTATGCCTGTCAGTCCCTACAGGTGGGCGTTATGGTCAAAACCCTAACACCCTGGGCGTTTCTTGGTATTTTACTCAAGGTTTCAACATGGGCTTTGCGATCCACCACATGAACAGTGACACTATCGGTTCATTAGCTGAAAGGTGATTTTGCACAACGATCACGCCATTTGGCACCACAGGTGTGAAACACATTTCAAACAGGATGTGAAAATGACAGCTGTATTGTTCATGAGGAGGTGTAAAATGGCAATGTTAAAAATCTGGGTGAAAATATAAAAACTGGTGAAGTCATGAGTGTGTGTAGAAACTGCAAAGCATACCTGTAATGTAATTCGTTTTGGGATTTTACAGCAGATTTTCAACATAGGCATTTTGGGACCTCCGCTCATGAACAGTGTCACAGTGATTTTCTTAATCTATCCCGAACACTGATTTCCCACAGCGACTTTGCTATTCTGCACTGGAAGTGCAAAACACATTTCAGGCAGGGTGTGAAAATGACAGCTGTACTGTTCATAAGGAGGTGTGGAAAAATGCCAATGTTGAAAATCTGGACTGAAAAGATTACTTAATTTGTAATGTAACAGGTGCGGAAATGGCACAATGCACACTCGTAACACAGTCATTTTATGGACGTCATCACCAGATTTTCAACATAGCCAGTTTAAGACCTTCTGCTCATGAACAGTGTCACTGTGATTTTCTTAATTTGTCCCGAACATTGATTTCGCGACACCGACCATGCCACTGTAAAGCTACGTGCAAAACACATTTCAGGTGAGATGTGAAAATGACAGTTACTGTTCATAAGGAGGTGTGGTAAAATGGCAATGCTGAAAATCTGGAGTGAAAATATTAAACTGCTCGAAGTTACAAGCGTGCATAGAAACTACATAGCATGCTATATAAAACAGTCATTTTGGAGAATTTTCATCAAATTTTCAACATAGGGTTTTAGCCTACCCATGAAATGTCACACTGTTGTTTTCATTAATCAGTCCCAAAAGGTGGTTCCATGCAGTGACCGTGAAATCACCTTTTCGGACCGAATAACAAAATGACAGTGATTGAGTTCATGAGGTGGGGTCCCAAGAACCCCATGTTGAAAATTTAGTGAAAACATTCCCAAAATGGCCGAGATATGCACCAAAGTTGAAAACCCATTGATGCCATTATACAGCTTACCGCATTTCTTCAGTTTCGGTCAGCTTTGAAGATGCAGATGTGTCCCAGTCCACTGAAGATCATTGCACCAGCCTCCAGAGGTACGTATTGGGTAGGGGGTGGAGAGGTGGGTGCGTAGAAGGTGGGTGTGGGTTGGGGGCAAGAGAGTCAGCGAGGACCATTTTCTTTTGTTACAGGTTTTATTTTCATTTTGCAAAGGCGACATGGGACTTTTGCCACACTGGGTGGGCTCCCAGCATGGTACCTGGAAGTTTTGGGGAGTGGAGCCAATGGGGATTAGGCACCCCATTGGCCAAGGAGACTTTTGCCATGCTGGGGTGGGCTCCCAGCTTGGCAGATAGAAGTTTGTTTGGGGGGCAGTGGAGCAGACAGGGGATTGGGCACCCTGTCGCCATACAGTGTGCTGCTGGGGGGAACATTATGCTGATGGGGATTAGGCTACCCCATCGGTGAATGAACTGGGGAAGGGGTCATGCCAGCAAGGGATTAGGCACCCCATCTTCTTTTTTTATATAGAATGTTTCACTCAGAACGCACACTGAATGGCGGTGGTGGCTTTCCATCGGCTTCCTGGGGACTGTGAGGCCGATGGAAGCCGTTGCCATGAGGGACACCATCCAATCAGCTGTTTGGTAGCTTGTAATGCACCAAAACAGCTGATTATAGTGACGTGGCCCAATTTCTGGCGCATTTAGCATTCTCTAACTGCTGAAAGCAATGTGTTTTGCACATGTGCAAGTAACACAATAAAATGGGCAGACTGGGTGGGCCAAGTGGCTCTTATCCACCATCAGATCAGATTCCAGGTATAATGTTATGTTTACTTTGTGACACTGTGTGGTTCTTCCTGTGCTTTTGTATAAGGCTTGGTTACTAAATAAACTTCAAGTTAAAAAGCACAAAAGAAGCTTGAGCACATTGCATAACTAGAATAAGCCATGACTCTTGATGGAAATATCTTGGATATTTCTCTCCTGCAATTTAATTTTTTGACAACGCTTACGGTGTCAACACGTCCTCACATCTACATCACTGTTGAGCAAACAAGTCTATGAAATGAGAATATGCACAGTGTAGCAGGCGCAGCCTAGTGGGGAATCAGTGTTGCGATAATGTTGTTGGTCTGGTTTCTGGAGTGTCACTGCTGTCATGAAGGCCAAAAATAGTGGTCAGAATAATGACATTGCAGTGCTTTTAAAAATTAAGTTAAATTAGTAATTCCTGCTATTTGGTATTGTGGAACTCTGTATGGGAGGCGTTTGGGAATGTTAAAGTAAGGGTTAAACAGAGGTGATGGGGAGTGTTAGTGAGGGCTGGTAACCGAACAGTGCAGAGTGGTAGCTGGCATGCAAATCAGCTGGGGCATTCTAAAACTAGAAGCATGCAGCTCATGCTGCTAGCTTCAGCCAATCAGGGCCCACTGTGGGGACATCTTTTAACAAGGAGACCTAGAGTGAGAATATCATGATATACTCATTTTAGGTCCAGACAGAAAAAATATTATTGCTAGTTGCATTGTTTATCTTCTAGTCTCATGCCCAAAGGACAAACTGCAGGTCTAGGCATGCGATCACTGATTAAGAAAGTTATGAATGATCTTGTGCTTCACACTGAGCTCACTGTGCCCACAGGACCCTAAGTGAAGAAAGTGGCGAGTTACTCCTGCTTTGCTACTCTTGATGTCACATTGTCAAAATGCAACTGAGGAAAAATATCCTAGATACTCCCATTAAGCCACTGAATATCCCATATAAATTTATCCAGTATCTTTGAGGATATCAGATGGCAACTATCAGTGATATTTGTGGTTTCTCTGGATCTAGAGTAAGAATATTGTGATATTCTCACCTACGTCCCCATGGGCACAAAGTATCCTCGTAGTAGGTTTTGATTGCTGGAGTCAGTAGCAGCACACTTTTACTTTCAGAATCCCCAGCCGTGTCTAGCACCAGCTCTAGACAAACACTTACACTTTTTATTTCTGTGACCACAGCTCTACCCTGTACACAAGCAATGTCCCAGACATAAAATCAGATCAAACCCAACTCAAATATCCCTTTGTTGTCCCTCTCTTTCAGCTGCATAGAAAACTGTTACACTCAGTACCAAACCCCATCTGCCATGATCTTTTCGAAGTGTTTCACGGTCCTTAGACTGCTCTGTCCTACATAAGATGCCAACGGTGACACTCCTAAATCTGGCTCCACATTAAACCACACCCATTTGATTTGCTTGCTCTTCCGATTCACTTCTCACTTTTTAATTGCTGTTATTTGTACTGTTTTATTGAAGGACCCAGAGCCTCTGGGACTGGGTGCCATAAATATAAAATTTGCCTTGCCTTGCATCCTTGTTACAAACTACAGCATGATGCATTGATGCACATGCAGCAATGCTTAGAACAGATCCAAATCACGGAAACAACCACCAGCCATCCTGAAAACACAAAATCTAAAACAAGCCCTGTAAAATACAACTCAAAAAATATAAAAACAATGCAAAACCACACGTATTAAGTAAATCAAATATGCTATAGCCCTAATGAAACATTCATTGATATTTCCCAGTGTGCAGTTTAATCTTCGGGCATTATTAGTGGCTTCAACACTCATGTTGTCATACGATCAAACTACTCAGGAAAAATATCACTGATATTTCCATTAGACATATCATCTTATATAGCTGTAGATTCAGATACAGATATAGATATAAATACAGATGCAGATGCTATACAATATTTATGCAATAGGCTCGGACCAAAAAGCCATGTAATAATTTTTTTATCAAACCTATGTGTATAAATGTAGAATATTACATGTATACATAGTAGTTAACCATCAGCCGTTTATACATATAGTAAGTTCATCAGTCCCCCCGCCCGCTGGCACTACTTCCTAGCCACTTTCACTTTGCAATTTCCCAAACAATGCTCCTTCATAACCCCCAGTAATTCTATGGTGGCAACAAACTGCTGCTTAGGATAATACAGACTTTTAACTGTGTAAAAAAATATTATTTTACCTTTTAACCATAGTGTCTTAGTTATTTTCCTTTCTATTCCATTCACTTGTGCTCATTGCCCAGATGTCCTCCATGTGCTCACAACAAGGAGAAATTACCAACAGCCCCACCCATGATGCAGAACCAACAACAGTGTGCAACCACATGGAGAAAGATATTCTCCACCTCCAAAAGAATTCTCACTCTCCAGGCAGGCATAAAGAAACATCACAGCTGCCACTGGCTATGGTACTCCTGAGGCACTTGCTTAGAAGCACCCTATGATTTTGTGAACATTTTTAAAAATCAAGTGCTACACCAATCAGTGGTGACATCAAGATGTCATTAAGATATTCTGATGGTGCACCCTGGTAACAATCATGGGAACAACATTAAAAGAAAGATGCAAAGGAACAAAACTCTAACTAAACCCACACACTTCCATAAATACATACGAACATATGAACACACGAAGAAGCCAGCAGAAGAAAACCATTTGGTCTATCTAGTCTGCTCGTAATGCAGGGTCCACATCTTGAGCTACTGTCACTGCCAGTGCCCCCCACCTCCCATCCTCCCTACCTATGATCCTTACCTTCCCCATGCCTATCCCAGCCTCTCTAAAGCTGCCCACTGTCTTCAATGAGATGACCTCTTCCGCAGCTCATTCCAAGTGTCCACCACCTTCTCTGTGAAGAAGTGCTTCCTGACCTTCCTCTTAAACCTTCCCTCCCAGCTTAAGACTGTGCCCCTCGTGTTATGGTTGCCACCAGTTAAAGAGAGACTTTCCTTATCAACGTTATTTATCCCTTTCAAGTACTTGAAGATCCCAATCATGTCCTCTCTACCTCTCCTGTCTTCCAGGTACAAGTTCAGCACCCTCAACCTCTACTGTATGCCTTAACCTGCTGACCTGCTATCATCCCTGCAGCCTCTTCTGGACCTTCTCCAGCAAGTTAATGTGCTTTTTGAGTGTGGGCACCAGTACTGAACTCCATACTCTAGATGTGGCCTCATCAGTGACCTGTACAAGGGCATTATAACCTCCTCTCTCCTACTACTGATCCCCTAGCTGTGCATTCCAGCATCTTGTTTGCCCTTGCTGCTGCTTTCTTGCACTGCATGGAGTGCTTTAGGTCACTAGTAATCATCACTCCCAGGTCCTTCTCCTCCTCTGACACAGATACCTGGACTCCACCCAGGTAGTATTCTGTCCTGGGATTCTTGACTTCAATATGCATAACTTTGCATTTCTTGGCATTGAAGCTAGCTGCCAGATCCCGGACCACCTCCCAGCTTGTCCAGATTATCCTGTAGGTCCTGTATCCTTCAGCTGTGTCCACTCTCCCACAGGGCTTAGTATCATCCGTGAATAGGCACATTTTTCCTTAATGTCATCCCCAATGTCATTAATAAAGGCATTGAACAACAACGTCCCCACCGAGCCCTGCAGGACCCCACTGGTGACCTCCTGGTGCCATATTTTCATTAAAATTATAAATATTTTATTTAAACAAAGAATCAACTTGTGTCAGCTCACATATTCATATGATATGAAACAATAGTCTGTGCCTTGAGTGCATCGATCTCTGCCTTGGAAACATCACTTAAGCATGGCGCGGTAATATCCAGCACCAGTTCGGGTCAGTGACAACAAAACAGTGTCCATAACCTTTGGCACAAGCCATAACCTTGCAAGGCTTCCTCCCTCTAGTCTTTTCTACCCTCAATGATGACCCCTTAAGGTATTCCCCTTTGTACGTACCACTGTGTGTTTCTGAATGAAGACTGGACTTCTTCACACATATCGATGCTATTCATACAAAGCTCCCCTTCACACTTAGATCTCTGTCTCTACTACAAAGTGGATTCCTTACTCACAGTTCACTAGGAAATTGCCACCAAGATTGTACTCCCAGTGTTTGGTTATGTGGATGTGGCTGGTGCCATCCCTATCTCCTCTCTCGGCAGACTGGACTGTCTCTACAATGTCTTCTGCCATTTTGCCTCTAATGCCCCTCTCATACCCATCACTGCTCCCCTTACATCAACCTCTCTGTCTCACCTCTTGCTTTCTGCTGCCTCATTCACTGTATGTCTTTCCTTTCTAAATACTGGTTCTCATCCTTCCTCCTTACCTCTCCTCTTTTCTGTTTATTCCATCTCCTACTCACTCCACTCTAGGGACTCTCACCCCTTTCCATTCCCTAAGCCAAATCTGCATCTGGGCCATCTGCTCTCTCCTCCTGTCTTCCTGCATCTGGAACAACCTTTCCCCCACCCTCCACACTTCATCTGTCCCTATCATTTACTCAAGCATCAGCTCAAATTCCTTTTGCTCCCTCTTCCTCTTGTGCTGATAGTGGCTAGTCTGTTCCATGTCTTCACCCTTTCTTGTGATGCTTTGTTGCCCTCCATGCATCTATTCTTAATATATACTTGCGGCCTGCAAGCCTGTCCTAGGTCAGGTAATTTCTAGATATTCTTCCTTCATCCTGTCCTGACTGCACCACAACTATTTTATATATTATTGAACGTATTGCCAGTACAACTTCCTTGCTTACATTGCCTGAAAAAATTTCCCACTGCACATACTGCTATGGGTTATACATATTGCCTGCCCATTTTTACTATACATGCTGCCTGTAACTTCACTACTGTATATCTTGTCCTTTGGTTGTTCACATGCACATATATGCACAGTTACTGTGTTTCTTATGGTTATAGGCTATCATATCTTATTTCTTATAATAGTACCTGGAATGTTTAGAAATAAACAATCCTGACTGGCTAAGAATGATGTCATGATTTCATGATTTATAATCAACAGTACAATATTTTCTTTATATTGACTATGTTACAGCTGACTATATTGTTATTCTTGTACCTCTTCCTGGACTATGCCTGAAATGAGCTTTGATTTCAATCACCAATCAATCAAGTCTTTATTTAGTCAGGCGAGCACCACTGAGCAGGCTCATTTTTGAGATGGACCTGGACAAGATACATGAACAATACATAAAGAGGAATACCAACTTATAGAGTCATTACATAGAATAGGGATTACACACAAGAGGTTAACAGCACTGGAGTACAGTACATTTATAAACTAAGACAGAAAGCTAAATACCATGTGTTACAGGACTTGTGCTACAAAGGTACAGAGTAAACCAATACAACCATATATACAGAGTTTTAGTGGAGCAGGCTTGGATTCAAGTATTAAGCATGTAGTGCAAGGAGGGCACAGGTGAGGAAGGGGAGGAACTCAGGAATGTGAGCATAAGTGCAGGGGTGCCTGAGGAACTTAAAGCACCAGGGGCAGGTGGCAATGGTTATAAAGCTAGGTGCAATACACCAGGAGCAGGGGCCAAGGGTGACGTGCCATGAAGTGTAATATTAGTAGATGCCAGGATGACTCAGAAAGGAGACCCAACTTAGATTGGGTGGATCTATCAGGTGGGTACAAATAGACACAGACATACTGAGTAATAGGGCAGGAGTACCAGGAATGGAATGCTCCTGACAGGGCTAGAAACTGGATGGGGGGACGCTGGGAGGCTGTGACATCAGGGAAGTAGTTACAGGATTCCTTGTATGAACAAGAATATAATGCTTTGAAGGCTGATAGTTTAATTGGGAATGCCAGTTGCAGGGTTTTTGCAGGTTGTTCCATAGTGCAGGTAGAGCGTGATTAATGGCAGACCTACCAAGCATGACTAGAACTTAGGTACTCCAAGCAAGATGTAAGTAGAACTCCCTAGGGCATACTTACCTACCGCATTACAGATGAAGACCCTCCGAGATGTGTGGGGCAGTAATTTAGTAATAGCCCTGTAGGTCTAGAGGCCGCATGTCTCTGTCTTCTGTACCGAGGGAGGACCAACCTTCTGCACAGTAGAGGGAGCAGTGATGAGTGGAATAAGAAAGTCCAGTAATGAATTTCAGAGCTCTATGGTATAGCGTGTCGAGTTTGGTCAGAGCAGTGATGAGTGGAATAAGGAAGTCCAGTAATGAATTTCAGAGCTCTGGGGAGCGTGTCTAGTTTGGCCAGAGCAGTGATGAGTGGAATAAGGAAGTCCAGTAATGAATTTCAGAGCTCTGGGGTATGGCGTGTCTAATTTGGTCAGAGCAGTGATGAGCAGAATAAGGAGTCCAGTGATGAATTTCAGAGCTCTATGGTATAGCATGTTGAGTTTGGCCAGAGCAGTGGCAGTGCTCTGGCTATACAGAAAGTCTGCATAATCCAATAAGGTAAAAACGTGGTTTGGATCAGTCTTTTTTGCCTCCAATGTTAGTAGGTTTTGATCCAGTAAAGAGGCCAAGCCTCTGCCTCAGCTTCATTATCAGCTCATCAGTGTGATCACTGAAGGAAAGCTTTTGGTCTATCTAGACACCAGGTATTTGAATTTTGTGACATAGTCCGGTGGTTTGCCGAGGAGTGTATGAATTTGAGGTAAGTTACCTTGAATTGCAAGGTTATTAGCATTTTCAAAGGAGAAAAAGCATTGCCTTTGTTTTCTTTGCATTCAGGAGCAGTTTCTGTTGCAGAAGTTGTCATCGTGGCAGGCTAAATTCCTGTTGCAGATCCCTGCAAGCTGCTTCTGGGAGGATCTTTCAATGTGAAGTACCATATCATTGGCAAAAAGGTGAATGTTAGCAGATTTGATGCAACATTGATTCTGTTTATGCATATTACAAAGAGCAACGGACCCGGTATCCAGCCTTGTGGTACACCCTCGAAGAGGTTTCAGGGATGAGCACTCCTTCCACCTTAATCTGCTGTTGCCAACTCAGGGATAGGAAGTCCAGGCCAATGTTCTGAGGGAGACAAGGAGCCGCATTTTCAAAGCCCAACACAAGCTGTGACAGTGGCAGCTTGTGTGAGGTGTAGAGTGCATCGAGACCCGTGCCTGATTTTCCATTCCACAGGGTCCTAGTGCCTAAGTCACAGAGCTTGCAGAAAAAGTGGCAGTGCACCAAATGGATGGCGCACCCACTCAGAATGCCGCAACAGCTGCGGGTTATCTGCGGCACCCACAGATAGGGGCAAGGTGTTGGCTACAGCCCCTCACCATCATGCTGCTGAACCCTCACACCCAAACACCAAGACCCTGGTGGTTTGGTGGCCCCCACCCGGCCGGTGAGTGCCACCTCCCCTCCCACCTCCCGCACCCAGATCCGGGCGACTGGCACAGTTCTTCACCACCATTACGGCTCGGATGCTGAATCGAACTGTCAGAGCTGTATTACAGAATGCTTCTGACATTTCATTCAGCGGCTGGCCTTGGTGGAAGGAGGGCTGTGCCAGTCGCTGACTCTTGGGTATGGATTGGAAGGGATGCAGGGCTGTGAGCACTACATGCCAGGTGGGGGGCCATAAACACTAGGAAGGCTATTTACAGGCACAGGCAGGGCGGGAGGGTGGACCACTAGATCACCAGGGAGCACCCATTGGGATGGATCAGGGCAGGCCACACAGTGGCACACGCACGGCACCCTCCCAGGAGATGTCTAAGTACTGTTAGACCAGCCTTTGCTGGTCTAACAGTACCAACACTAGTTCTTGGGAGGCCTTGAAATTCGGGAATTGAGTGCTGTGGCAGTCTGGGTCTGCCGCAAGCCCCCTACAGCCATGCTGCAGCCACTTTCATGGCAACATGGGCACTAGCTACCTGGCACAGGCAGCCTGCTGGGTGATCCAGGCTGCCTTTGAAAATAGCATGTGGCGCCCTTGGTGCAGGTGCTTCTTTGCATCAGACTTGGTTGATGCAAGCACCTGTGTCATACTATGGCCTTGAAGATCTGGCCCAAGAAGTAGATCATGGCCAACATGTGCCTTTCCTGATTACCAATTTTCAATCAATTAAAAAATATATATATCTATATATATATAGATATATATAGATTTATATATCTAGAGAGAGGGAGGAATATCTGATAGGTAAGAATCAGATATGAGAAATTATACCACAGGTATCTAGTGTTAGCCAGTCATAACACAGGAAAACTGAAAGTTATTATCCCTCAAACTACTACCTACATGCCCACAGTAGGATATCCATATTCAGACATGCCCACAGTAGGTTATCCGTATTCAGACATGCCCACAGTAGGTTATCCATAATCAGACATGCCGACAGTAGGTTATCCCATGTCAACCATGCCCACAGTAGGTTATCCATATTCCCTTCTCTGCTGTCCACACTACCTGTCCGCCTAAAGTCCACTCACACTTGTGCTCCCCAATGTTCTAACATAAGCCCTTCTACACTGCAGCAAAGTTTATATTTTCTATCTCCTACAGCATTTATCTCTGCGGCTCAGCAAATGAGACTGACTGGAGAAACTAAAGTTGAGAGAGGAGGCGAGAGATGATTTTGTTTCTCAGGTGAGCTGGAGTACGAAGGCGGAGAGAGAGAGTGAGAAACAACTTTTGGATTGCGGACACAAGAACTCTGCAACAGTGACAAATAGGAACCATCTTGTTTTTAATCTCTGCCTTTCAGAGATTTTGTACCTTGAGCAGACTTACACACGAAAACCGGCTTTCAAAAGTAAAGTTGTGACTTTGGGCACGCGCCCCTAACACACTAATGCGATGCTCAGAGTCACGAATTTTATTTTTAAAGCCTGATTTTAACATGTAATGCCACTCATTTTTCATTAGGAGTTACATAAAAATTCTGTATAACTCCTAGTGGTATAATAGTAATACCATCCAGCGTGGCGTATACTCACAATAATCATCATCTATGGGATTAAATGCCTCGACTTTGCCTCGGCATTTAAAGGTGAACTGCAAAAAGCATTACAGCCCCTCCGTCTTCACATACTTTACAATACTGTTGCAGGAGTCTGAGGCTGCAATTGGCATAATTTTCACATCCTGGTTTAATTTTAATAAAGCCAAATTTTCATCCCCACGGAGAGTGCGGAGGGACCTGACTGAGCGAGTGCAAGTGTTCATGAGTTTTATACCCATTTGGTGAGGTCGCTCCCACCACTACCCTTATAATAGCAGCATTAGCGGATGTTTATTATGCTGATTTTAATGCTTCCCGGAATCTTGACACCTAAATATTACTTACTACAACACCTGAATGAGCTGTTGCGGTAAGTAATGTTTACAATGTCCGTTGGAAGCATTAAAATCAACATAATCATCATAGTCTGTGTGGTGGTGGGGCGACTCACAAATGTGTGGCTTTCGAACACTACACCGTCCACTCAGGCCCCTCACCTCAGAGAATAACTGGCGCTTCAAATTAAACAGGATGTGAAAATTATGCCAGTTACAGCCACAGATTCCTGCAAAAGTATTGTAAGGTATGTAGGGAGGATGGGGCTGCAACGCTTTGCAGTTCACCTTAGTCATCCACAGAAGCCGGTTATTGCTTCATATACTCCAACATAATGAATATTATCACTTAAATATCACCATTGAGGGTTGTTGGACAAGCCTCAAGGACAAGCCCGAACGTGAGTAGCCTTTAGGAGCTTGTTCCACCCTGGAGATGGTGATATTTGCAAATATCTGGGACTTACTATCAGATATTTTATATATTACACTAGGTTGGTCTGTTTCACTTTAACATGAAGTTTGCTTTTTGTGTGTGTGTGTGTCTGTGTGTGTGTGTGTGTGTGTGTGTGTGTGTCTTGCTTGTTTAGTGTATTTGCTAAGGTAGTATATTTCTGTAATGTACTGGTATTCCATCTATAGTGTGCCCTTTGGTGTTTTCCTGTAGTTTAGTGGCATTTTAGGGCTGCCTAGATTGTGGTTTCAGCATATCTTCCTTAGTTCCTTTCAGGATGGCGGTGTGGAGCAGCACGGAGGCCGCAGCAAAAGTAGTTGGTAAGAGACCTGGTGGGGTTGACTTCATGCTGTGTAGCTCAGGGACACCTTCTTTACACATGTTAACTTTGTTCTGTAGGTGATTGGGGTTGTTTGACAAGTGATGGAGGCTGATATTGTGCAGTTTATGTTAGGGACACTATTTTGAAGCCTGTTTCTTTCTTTTTTTTTTTTAATTCTCTGTTTTTCCAAGCTGGACCCCTTTTTATGGCTGCAGTAGGCGGAGCCTGCAGACGTTCTGTGTGTACAAAAGGAGTGATGTCATGTCTTCTGTCTGTGGAACTGATGGAAGATGTAAATAGTATCCTCCGCCTTACCCTCTTCCAAGAAATGTTTTCCACCCCAAATAAATACACTTTCATGTTAGTCAATGGTTGCAGTAATATTTTCTTTCCTAAGTGGTAGGTACAAGAAATGGAACCTGAGCAGTGGGAGGAGTAAGATCCACCCCACCTCCACCCAAGAAGCTCCTAAAGATCCACCTGACCTTTTTTGGCTTATGTGGGAGGGACATGAGGTGGATCTATCATGCTGGAACAATTGACTATCAGACTGCCTGGGGCATCAGATCTTAAGCTTCAGAAGGAAAAACCTGAAACTGCATCCCTATACAGCATGGCGAGATATTCAAAGGGTTGCGCATGGGCATAAGTGATGTACCATGCACAGCCCACTGGTACACCCGGTGCAATATTTAAAGGGAAAAGTCGCCGCACAAATCCCGATGCGCTGAGGCGCATCAGTAATGTATGCAGGCACAGGTAGGGGCATGCCCATGCATAACCTGCACAGGCACAGCCTGATATTCAGCCCGGCCGCGTAGAGTTATGCCGGGCGCATCCCTACCTGCTCCTGCACAAAGTTACCGGAAAAAAAAGGAACAAGTCGAGGGCCACCCACAGGTGAGCTCCGCATTGAAGGGCACAACACAGCAGCTGCCACCTGTGGGTGGCCATCACCTGTTCCGCCGCACCTGGCAGAGCCCCCATGCCCGATCATGGGCATCAGACATGCCGCCCTCCCTGAAGTCCAACATCCCTGGTTGTCAGTGGACCGCCATTAGTCCGATCGCGGGCATAACTGTATCCCCCAAGCAGCCCGATCACGAGCATAACTGTATCCCCAGCAGCCCGATCGCAGGCATAACTGTATTCCCCCATTAGCCCAATCACAGGCATAACTGAATTCCCCCATTAGCCCAATCGCGGGCATCAGCATCCCAAAGTCTAATATCCTGGTGGTCCAGTGGACTGCATGGAGCCCAATCACAGGCGGCATTCATACCCCCAGTCCGAAATCCCTGGTGATCTAGTGGACCCCCACCCACCACCCACGGAGCCCCACACCCGCTCCCTCCCCGTCAGCAGTGAGAGCTTCATTCACATATTTGGACTGACTAGTACAGTATGGGCGCCCATTGGCTCATGCTCTGGACCAATGGGCAGCGTCAACAACTGTCGGTAGGCGGTGACGGGGGTGGCAGGCGGGTGGGGTGCCACGAGAGGGCAGGGTGGTGGGGCTCCATGGGCTGGTGGGGTGGGGGTCCACTAGATCACCAGGATTTTGGACTTGGGGATAAGGAATGCCGCCCGCGATTGGGCTCCATGCGTCCACTTGACCACCAGGGATATTGGACTTGGGGGATACTGATGCCCGCGATCAGGCTAATGGGGGAATTCAATTATGCCCATGATCGAGCTGCTGGGGAGATACAGTTATGCCCATGATCGGCTACGGGGGTTACAGTTATGCCCCCAATCAGGCTAATCGCGGTCCACTGTACTACCAGGGATAGAGACATTCATTGTCCCTTTGCGGGACGCCCCATGATCGGGCTGTAGGGCGCCGGTCCCCGACAGCTGCTATCTTGGCAGGCGCCAGGTGCAAGTTGTTGGGGATCAGTGCACCTGCATGCTAATGGCATGCAAATGGGGCCATAATCAGATGCAAAAATGGTCTCCGCATACTTGCATAAATTATAGCTCATTTGCATGTCACCCTTTGAATATCTCAGGTGCTGTGCATGGCACAATGGAATTTGCACCACCGCATCTCAATGCTCCTCTGACCACTTGTGCTGGCGCGGTTCCACTGTGCCATGCACAGTAGGGGGTGGCCAGAGCAGTATTCAAGCAGTTGCGCCATAGCGCAACTCTGTTGAATATCACCCTGGCCACCCCTGCACAATTATTTTGAGCGGTGCACAGGCTTATGCCACAAACTGGCGTAGTTTGAATATTTGGGCCCATGTGTTTAAACAGCATTGGCTCAGCTTACATTCCTCTCCTGGTCACACATTTTCACAAATAAATTCCAAGAGATGGAAAGTCCCTCCTAGTGGGTATATGGTGTTATTCAGACCTGTCCTCCAACCCTGCCCCACAACCTTACTCTGTATTTTGCATCAGCTGAAGCATGTCAGTATAGCAAGAGGATGCAATGTATATTTTTACTGAGCTTGCAGTTTTTAAAGGAGTAGTCCACAGTCCACTCCAGAATTTGCAAAACATTTGTTGTGCAGAGTGTTTTGATTTGTATGTTAAGTCCTAGTGTGTCCCTCCTCTGTCTGCTAGTAGGAGTTTTCCTAAATTAGCCTATTAGCAGATACCTAAGAGTTAGCTAACTGGGGTTTCTGTAAGAAACCCCTACTAAATAAGCTCTAGTTCACGTTTGTTGTTGTCTGTGTGTGTGTCAGGTCTAGCTTGCAGGAGTGTTTTAATTTTAACACTTAATTTCATCAAACCATACACAACCAGAAAAGCACAGAAATTGCCCAGATCATTAGCACTGAGTTAAGACTCTGGGGCCTGGATATTCAAAGGGTTGCGCCATCGCAACAAGGTTAGCGTCATAACCCAATTCGCCATTCTGCGATATTCAGAAGGGGGCCAGTTGCGCCTCGAAAACATGCTGAGCAACAGCGCAATGGAAATGAAGGGATGCGAACGGAAGGGGCGGTCCATGCATAAAGTGCTAATGCGAGCATTTGAACACTTGGCGCAATGCGCAAGAGTGGCTCAGCCGGAGGATGCGCAGTACGGATGTGAGCCAAAATAAAAAGGCTCAAGGAGCAGGCGCAAGAACCCTAGCAGGCCGCAAACTGGGGAGAGAGACAGAGACAGAGAGAGAGACAGGAGCAGGAAGGGCAGAGAGAGGGACAGTGGGTCCTGGAGGACAGAGAGGCCAGTGGGGTGCCGGTGCAGTGGAAGCAGCAGTGGGGCAGTGGGGGTAACACAGGAACAGCAGCTGGGGGCAGAAGCCGAGAGATGGACAGTGTCAGCTACATGGAAGCTGTAATGAGGGTGAGACAGCATGCTGCAGGGGGACGTGGCGCAGAGGAGCCCCGTCGGCGGTATGACCCCAGACAGGCGGTATCGTGCCGCATCAGCTTCGAGCTGTACACAGGCGTCGAGTGTGGGCGGTACCGCCTGAACAGGGCAATACTGAGGACAGCTCAGTGAGCTGTGCAGTGATGATGCAGGCACCTCACGGCAGTCATGCTCTGTCCGTGGAGACCAAGGTGACAGCCTGCATGTGCCTGCTCACCATGGGCACCTTCCAGAGGCCGACAGGGGACACCACAGGCATTACACAGTCGTCACGTCACGCATCCTCATCCAATTCCTCAGCGACTGCTGCCTCATGCTGCAGAGTACATCCATTTCCCCAGCACCGCGGCAGAGCGTGCAACAAACATGCAGGAGTTCCACAGGGTAGCACATGCCTGGCGTGCTAGGGGCCATAGACTGCACCCATGTGGCCACTCGCACGCCCACCTGGCCCCGATGGCCAAGCTTCATCGGAACCGAAAGGGTTTTCAGTGTCAACTGCCAGGTGGTGTGTGATGCCACCGGCGCATCATCAATGTCTGTGCCACACCTGGCAGAGCACATGATGCCTTCATATGGCACCAATCTGCACTGTGCCGTCGATTGAGAGGTGGAACATCCCCACAGGTCATCTAGTGGGTGAGTACACATGTATGGAATGCAAACTCTGTGCAAGGGTGGAATGACACAGGTGCCATAGTAGTGGCACACAAGGATATGGGCAATATGGACCTGACCTGACACTGATCTCCACTATCTCCACACAGGTGACTGTGGATACCCACTCGTCCCTGGCTGCTCACACCATACGGCCCCGACCCCAGCACAGCACGGTTTCAATAAGGCACATGCCGCAACACGGAACATCATAGAGCGGGTGTTTGGGATGCTCAAGGCATGCTTCCGATGCCTGGACACCTCGGTGAGCCCTACAGTACAGCCCCAAAAGGCCTGTGGGATATTCCTGGCCTGTTGCATCCTGCACAACATGGCCAAAGACCATGGGATAGCAGTACAGGTCCAGAGGGGACAGCGATGGGGACGCTTCAGTGGCGCCGGTGATGTGGGTGATGAGCACCCTAGGATGGAGGGACCCCCGACTGACACGGCAGGCCCAGCTGCACCGGACACCATTGCAGAAGAGCACCACGCAGCACAGGTAAGTCAAGGGGACATGTGCAGGCAACACTGTCCATGCGCAAACCACAGGCACACAGGGAACACACGTGCATGAAGGTCAGGGAGTTGAAGGGTCCAGGCATACCAACACACCATCAGAGGGGTGAGCACTCATATGGACACACACACCAGGCAGCATACAGGGGCAGCAGCACAGCACTGCGAAATGACATCGCCAACACAGCACCACCAACCACCCCACCACCTGGACTGTCCACGACGTGTGTCGGGACCTGGGCAACCTGCACCTGGTGTACAGTGCAATGCAGGCATCATCATCCACACGCACCTGTGGTTGGCAGTTGGGAGAGTGCAGGTGGTCTGTGTGTCAGCTTGGTGAGCAGAGCACCCAGCAGTGCACTGCCCACCATGACACAATTGCACACAGGGCAGCACCAGACACGGGCCTGCATTGGGAGACAGCTCAGTCAGGGAGCACTGTCCCCGGCCACCACGGATGCGTGGGTGGCCCGCCGTCGCCTCAGCAGCACTGGCAGGCTGGCAGGGTGACATCGGGTGGCGCTAGTGCACCACCAGGGTCCCAGTCACGACCGCGACCTTGCCCTGAGGGGTCTGCATCCCACCAAACAAACTTTCACCAGGGGTGCTCGGGATGCCCACAGCAGAACCCGGCATCGACAGGCCTGGTGTTGCATGACACGGGAGACGGGAGTGGAGAGCGCACTGTGTGGGGTGTGGTGAGGGGCACCTGACAGTGTGGCCAATGCGTCCGCGACAGAGACCACTGCCTGGGTCAGCCTGTCAATGGCAGCGGTCACATCCATCCGCATAAGGACCAGCTCGGCTCGGTCCCGAGCACACCCCTGCCATGCCACTCCACGGACACAGACAGTGCCTCCACGGACCTTGCAACCCGCCCCTGCAGCTGGACCGACTCCTGCAGCAGGCGGGTGTGTGCATCAATGGGTACTGTGCCCCAATGGCATCGTGACCCCAGGGTGTGGACGGTCCTGGTGCACAGCACCCTGAGGGTGGGCGCTGTTCGCCAGACCAGGTATGGGCGGATCTAAGGCGGTGGACAAGTGCCACTGCTTGACGCTGTCCCCAGGCCTGGTGTGCAACTGCTGCTGCTGCCCTCCAACTGCTGAGCCCCCAGGTCCACCTGTTCAATCCCTGTGCTGTCAACAGTGCCAGACACCTGCTCAGCCACGATGCTGCCCACGGTGCTGACAGGCACAGCCTGTGACTGTGCCAGCATGCTGGTACACAGGTGTGGAGCAGGATGGCCCAGGGGCACGTGCTGGCCTGCCATGTGTCCGTCGTGGGACACACACCTAACACTGGCCATTGCAGGCCTGCTATCATCAATAGTGCGGTGCGTGCCACTGCCATAGGCACAGCATGCTGGCATACCTGCATGCCAGACTGCTGTGACACAGGCTGTGCATCCCTGCACCCGTATCACTGCCGCCGGAGTTGTTGGGCCAGCCTGCATGCCGCTGCAGTGCCTGCAGGCTGCTGGTGGAGGTGGATGGTCCCTCCTCCAGGTCCAGCAGGTCTGCCTCACTGTCAGCACCCACCACCACCACCGTCTCCTGCAGACGAACAGGATCTGAAACAGAAAGAGAGTACATGAGTGCATGTGAACAACAGCCCCAACATCACCATGTCATACCGTGCAGTAATGGACTTCCACCTGTCTGGAATCCTCCGCCTGGAACACCAGCAATGGCACTCGGCTGCATGGCGCGACCAGTGTCTCCTCAGTCGGGGTCAGCTGCAACACCACTGGTGGTCCCCACCAGTGGCAGCCGTGCCACCCTGAAGGCTGCCACCTTCTCCTTCAGCCTCCTGCGGTCAGTCCCATCTTTTCCGGCATTCCAGCACGGAGCACTGGTGGCTTCGTGCAGGTTGACGACCAAACACCCTCCCATGCAGCTGCACTGCTGAGGGGTGCCCTCGCCCACTCAAAAGTGGCTCATCCTCCAGGTAGGCCTGGAAGGGCCTCAGTCTCTGCTGTGGTGAAGTTCGGCCTCCTCTACACCCGCCTGTCCACAGCCTCAGCCTGGTTCCCGTCCAGTCATGGTGATCTGTATGGGTGGAAGTGGACACCTGTCACTGTGCAGTCCACAGCATTTCCCATGAGCATAGCTGCCGGCCGGGGCAGAAGCCCCTTCCTCTCCATGGCAGATACTGATGGAAAGGGTGCCCTGCCCCTTTCTAAGTGCCCTCATCATGCTCAGCCCCTCAACCTATATCATCCTCCAGCACCTCTGCCCATGAGCATTGTCCTGAGCATCACACAGCATGTAACTCACCTCTCACCTGCAACAACCAAATCTGGCTGCCACAACCCAGTGTCGATATTTATAGCGCAACACATGCAAATGAGGTGTGGCGCCTTTAATGACATGCTAATCGCGCCACTCGCCTTTGAATAGCTGATCGTCTGATTTGCATATGTCAGCTGAATATCGCGTATTTGCATGGCACACACGGAAGGTCCGCTGAGCCGATGGCGCATGTTTGTGGCTGTGTGTTACATCACCGCGCATGCCCAACATAAACACGCATGCGCCTATCGCGCTGCAGACCTGTTGAGCGTGATAGGCGTATCTCGCCATGGCCACCATTGTGCCAGTGGCGCTACAGCACTGGGCACTATATGGCGCTAAGCACTTCTGCGCGATAGTCCACTGTGGCACTGGTGCTCTGCTTAGCAGTCACGCAGGATGCCTATACATCCTATGGTGCTGATGCGAGTCTTGCATCATGCCGTGACCTTTATTGTATGCCCTCTGATCCTGGCGCTGTTGACATGCCATGTGTACGTCCCTGTTAAGCTGTCTGGTGACAGCGCCATGTAAAGTAATGACTGTTGAACAGCGATTGAACCTGTGCTGGTCTGTGCCATAACTCACGTGGGGTTACAGCGCAGCGGCCCATTGCCTGCTGTAAAGTTGGTGCCATGGCTGGGAGGAGGGCGGTGTCCTGGAGCCCGCTTGAAGTGGCCAACCTGGTGGCCCTAGTGGAGCCCCACTGTGAGGCACTGTTGGTGAGGCCCCCTCACCATGCCTGGGACCCATGTGTGGCAAGTGGCCACTGACCTGGTGGGGTCACTGGCGGGGCGGTCTGCTGAGCAGTGCCGGCACCGGTACAGTGACCTCTGCGGAGGAGCGGACCTGCTGGCGCGGCTGCGTTCCGTGCCAGGCGGGCCTGGTGCCTGGGCCAGTAAGTGTACCATCTATGCACCTATATTCTCTGTGGGGTGTGTGTGTGCTTGGGTGGCTGTGCATAGGTGTGTCACTGTGTGCAGCTGTCACGATGGATGGTTATGGCTGTGTGGCAGGCACTCTCACTGGGGCAGGGGCACTCTGCTTTGTAGTCACACTGATGTTTGTCTCACCATATGTCTCCCACAGGCGGATTGTGAGGACACCCGACCCGCCGTGATGTGGGCCATGCCAGGGCCCGGTGCCACAGGATGTGTGCCACAGCAGCAGCAGCAGCAGCAGCAGCAGCAGCGGCAGACTGAGCTGCTGGAGGTGTGAGTATCATTACGTCATGGATGCTATTGCATGCTGGGGGCAAGACCACCAACCATGCTGGACACAACGAAAGGGAGGTCATAGTTCCACTCTCGTAAACACAGTGAGTCCCCACACTGGGTACAGTGTACAGTTCGGAGACCATACCTGCGTATGGACATGGACTGGGTGGAGAGGGTTCACAGGAGGGCGACATGGATGGTGCATGGATTGCATCACAAGTCCTATGCAGACAGGTTGACGGAACTGAACATGTACTCCTGGAGGAGGAGGGTGTGGGGATATGATGGGGACATACAAGTATTGTACAGGGGGAACAGAGTGCGGAAAACAATATTTGTAGCGTAAAGGATGTTCCAGGTCTAGAGGGCATGGGATGCAGTTGGAGGGGCTCGTTTAAGAGGTAACATGGGAAGGTATTTCTTCACAGAATGGGTGGTGGACAAGTGGAACACCCTGCCAGAGGATGTGGTGGGGCTGACTTGGTTACGGGATTTATGTATGCGTGGGTTAGCCATGAAGGAATTCTGGAGGTCAGGGTGAGGGGAACGGACTTATAGGACAACAGAGTGAACGTACAAGGCCAAATGGCCAGACTGGGTGTCCCATAGGCCCTTATCAGCCGACACTGTCTATGTATCCATGTATGTAGGCATGACACAGGTGACCTGCATCACAGTGCAGCATCACGACATGTCTGTGTATGCATCACAGGTGGTCCAGGCATGCACTGGGCACATAGCTGTGTAACTGGCATCGCACCACGTTGCCACATCCTTGACAGCCTAGTTTGTACTGTGATTGACGTGGGCAGGTGTGTGTGTGGACGGTGGTGCGATAGCTAGTACCGCCTGTTTGTGATGGCCATGTGCATGTTCACTGTGGGTGGGTGCATGCCATCACAGGTGCAGGACATTGGGTTATATGGGTTGCAGGTTGGGTGGTGTTCAGGGTTGTGGTCAGTCTCAGCCATTGACTGTGTTCCCATTTTCCTGAGCCTCGGGTGCTGAGACACATGCAGCAGGATCTGCGGCGCCTGACCCAGGTCGGACTTGACAACCCGGGAGCTCCTGCAGGCCATGCTGCGCCAGGGTGAACGCGGAGGCGCGTGAGGGGCGCCAGCAGGGGAAGACCAGGAGCCAGCTGGGCCGTAGCTCACATTCCGCTCCCACTTCTCCCATCCTTTCACCCTGCCTTCCCTCTCCAAGTTTTTATTCCTCCCCTTGAACACCCCTGCCTTTTACCCGCCCCCCACCTTGTACATAGTTTCAGCTGTTATTGTTTATCTGTTGTTTTGAAATATACATTTCTATTTTGATACAACTACTGTGTTGGTGTCTGCTTTGCAACTGGCTATGGGTGCTCCATTGCAGGGGTGTACATGCCATCTGGGCTGCTATGGTCCTGGGTATATATGTGTGTGTGTGTGTGTGTGTGTCCATGGGGAGGTATCACCAGCATCGCATTGCCTTTCTGTTGCTCTTGCCATCTGCTGCCACCCACTGCTGGGTGCACAGGTGAGGTCTGGCTGGTATGCTTCTCTGCAGCATGGGGTTGACGTGTGGCAGGGGTGCATGGTGTTTCCTGCAGTGCCTGTCACTGCACATGAGCGTGTCTTGGGGGCAGTGCACGCTGTGCTGTGTGTGAGGGGGGACTGATGTGCACTGTGGTTGTCAACCCCGTGTGTGGCACTCTCTGCCTGCCAGTGGTTGTGCTGGGGTGTCATGGCTCTGCTATGCTTTAGTTGGCTTGTCCCCATGGGCACGTGGATCATCCGTCCCACCCCAGTGATGCTGTGCTTGGGGTGTGCCAGTGTGGTGTGGGTTCTGCAGTGAGTTCCTGTGCCCATGTGTGGCATGGCTGGCGGTGGGCCCCAGCCTGCCTCCTGGATGTGCAGTTCCATTGCTCTGGGGGCTGTGCTTGCGCTATGGCAGCTCTGCAATGCTCAGCTGAGCTTCCATGGTTGCGCCATGGCGCAGCATTTTGGCTCAGCTTCTCCTTCCTGGTTCTTGTGATGGGCGCAGTATGTGCGATATTGAGGCGTTGGTTTCTTGGCAATTTGCTCTGCTCCATGTTTGAATATTGCACCTGTTACGCATTTGCGCAACTGGTTTGCGCTTTGTTCTACTGTTGCGCCAGTTTTCAGCCAGTTTGAATATCCAGGCCTAGATGTTTTCTTACAGAAAACCCACTCAGTTAGATTTCAAGTATTTGCTAAACTATAAATGTAGGTACAGTACCAGTTTTCTATTAGGTAGAATTAGCATTTAGTATGGATTTTGGTCTGTGACATGGTTTTCATTTTTTAACAAATGAAGTGTATGGTATGAAGCTGCAGCCTAGAAACTGCAAAATACTTTAAAGGGCACTATCAGCTTTGCCCATCGGTTTACTTTCAATTTGCAAATGATAGTCTGTGGGCATGCGAGCACTAAATATGCTCGGGAATTGTCTTGCATCAAAGTAAAAGTGCTCAGTTTACCTGTTTTTATATTTTCCACTTGTTTCTTCACATTCGTCTCCAAGTGAAAGTTGCCATCCCCGGAAGCAGATACCGCACCAAGAACACGCTGAACGCTGCTCTGTTGTGCACTGAAGAGGTGCATATTTTAGCAAATACATTGCAGCAGACATATAATCCAGCAAAACTAGTAAAATTAAAATGCTGCTGGTATGTGTCACAATAAAATGAGAGCTGATTAACTGCAAATCATTACCAGAGTCTGGCGAAATCCACGCATCGCTACTTCTTATTGATTGATTGATTGATTGATTTTATTGAAATAGTTTTACCAGGAAAGGCCTACTGAGCCATAACAGCTCATTTCCAGAGGCATCCTGTGCGGAGGGGTCACAGGAAACATCCAGAAATATTAATCGAGCGACAATGTAACAGCAGTATAAACGGAAAATAGTGCAGAAACAGGAAATAAAAAGCTAACAGAGCACACTGTACACATGTTCACTCTTGCTGCAGTGGAGGAGGAAAAGGACTCGGAAGTCACAGTACACAAGGAGCTGAGAGGCAAAATGTCAAGCAGTAACATGACAAGCAGTCCCTGCTGATTTCAAAAGGGCTGGCAGAACATCACAACAAGATGGCAAATTGAAGAATAACTGTAGGAGGCACTACTTCTCTCTAAGGGCAGTGAACCTATGGAATAGCCTACCAGTGGTTATATCCCTGAATGAGCAGAGGTAACGGTATCTCTTCCAATTCCCAGCTCAGATGAGCAGGTTATATCCCTGTATGAGTGGGGGTCACCGTGTCTCTCCAATTCACAGCTCTGAGGGAAGGTTGCATCCCAGGATGGGTGTGGGAGGTGGTCACATTTCTTCCGATTCCCAGATCAAAGTGGCAGGTTATATCCCTGAATGGGTGGTATGGTGACCATGTCTCTCGAAATTCCCAGCTCAGAGGGCAGGTTATATTCCTTGATGGGTGGGAAGGGAGGTGACCATGTCTTCTCTTCAATTCACAGTTCACAGGAGAATGAACTGGAGATCAAGTAGGGTCTGTGGTGATACTGCAGGCATTGGTGCGGAATGGTCTGAAAATTGGAAGAACCAAGGATGTAAGGGTAAATTTTCCCAAAATAGTACATTAACATAGATTCATAGATTCATGCCAGCAGAAAAGGACCTACTTGGCCCATCGAGTCTGCCCATTGCCCCCTTTACTTGCCCCCCATAGATCCCCTGTTACCCACCAGCCTCTCCCTAGCCAACCCCTTGTGCTTGTCCCATGCTCTCTTGATCCGTCTATGATTCTGGTCTCCACCACTTCTTCAGACAGACTGTTCCAGGGCACCACCACCCTCTCTGTGAAGTAATGCCCCTCACATTACCCTTGAACCTACCCCTCTACCCTCCATCCATGTCCTCTGGGTCTATTCAATTCAATTCAACTATATTTTATAGTGCCTTTCAAAAACCAAGGTGCTTAACATAAAAATAAGAACAGCCGATATAAATAACATTTAAAACATAAAATTTACATTATCCATCACTAGGGAAGGCCAGATCAAATAAATAAGCTTTAAGCTCAATTTTAAATCTACTGATGGTTGGGCATTCTCTCAACTGACGAGGTAGAAAATTCCAGAGGGCTGGAGCTGAAAAGCAAAAGCTCGAGAACCAGACATCTTTAATCATACCCTGGGAATTCTAGCAATCCTCGTCGTGGAACGGAGAGGACTGGAGGGGCTGTAAGGTACCAGGAGATCTTGCAGGTAGCCAGGTCCCTGATCATGTAGGGCTTTAAGGTTAGCAAGACAACCTTAGAGGTGATCCACCACTGAACAGGCAGCCAGTGCAGCTCATGAACAGGTGTAATATGACTAGTCCTAGATGTCCCAGTCAAAGCCTGGCCTACATTCTGCACCAGCTCTAGCGGCGAATATCAACCCCTGGAAGCCCTAGGTGAGGGGATTGCAGTAGTCAAGATGATCATAACAAAGGCATGAACCAATGTTAGAAGATCATCCGAGGGAACCAGATGTTTCACCCAGGCAATATTCCTCAGATGATAAAGAGGATTTGACGACAGCTGACACCTGAGATTTAGGGTCAGGCCATCATCAAAAATAACACCAGGTTACGCACCTGGTCTGAGGTAGTGAGTGGTACACCACTAAGTAATGAACCTGATGGTTGTCCAAACCCCAAACCCACCTTCGGACGACCTGGGTCCACAACCAACACTTCAGTCTTGTCTGGATTCAGTCTCAACCAGCTGGAACTCATCCAAGATCTGATCTCAGCAAGACAACTATTCAGCACAGAGACTGCATCATTCTGACCAGGCAGAAAGGACATATAAAGCTGAGTATCATCTGCATAGCAGTGAAAACTCAGACTGTATCACCTGATGATATCTCCTAATGGCAGCATATACACTGCAAACAACATGGGGGCTAATATAGAGCCCTGCGGAACCCCACAAGGCAGTGGGTGAGCACCAGAGGAATAAATTCCAGTGACAACTCTCTGAGACCTGCCTGTGAGGTATGAATGGAACCAATTTGGGACTGTACCAGACAGTCCACATAAGCATAGATGCTCCAGTAGCACACCATGGTCTACAGTGTCAAATGCAGCAGAGAGATTGAGAAGGACCAGAATGGTACATGCCTTTCAATCTCTAGCCATTAGGAGGTCATTCAATACCCAGACAAGAACCATCTCCGTGCTGTGCTTCTTCCTAAAACCGGATTGAGAGTATCATAGACATTGTGAGTTGTAAGATGATCATCCAATTGCAATGCAACCACCTTTTCAATAACTTTGCCAACAAATGGCAAGTTAGAGATAGGTCAGTAGTTAGCTAGACAGTCTGGATCCAAGGAGGATTTCTTAAGGGTGGTTGAACAACCGCCTCCTTGAGGAGTCAGGAAAGACTCCCTCTCCAAGGACTTCCAGACAATGTCAGCAAGGATTGGACAGATAACATGTACACAACCCACCAAAAGGGTTGGGGCCCAGATCAAACTACAACTGGTATGATGCAATGTTTAGATGATCTTCACAATGTCATTGAACTCCAGTTGGTGAAAATCTGACCAGACAGATAAAGTGCCAGTCACTTCCGTCGACCACTGCAATCACTCATAGGAGAGGATGAACCGATGCCAGACCTGATGCTGGCAACCTTATCTGCAAAGAACCGAGCAAACTCCTCGCATCTTAGCTGAGAAAAAGCTTCTTTGGGATGGAGACAGATTGGATTGCACAATCTGTCAACAGTCCAGAAAAGCTGAGCAGTCGATTCCGTGCAGCAGAAATCTCCCTGGATAGAATTCTGCCTTCTTACGGGTGATTTCTGATTGATACCTATCATAATGTGCCATCAGTCTAAGCCTGTCATCATCATGGCTGGACCTCCACCACCTCTCTCCATCCTTGACCAACTCGCCTCATCTCCTTCAAAGAGCCATCAAACTATGGGCGCCTTAGGCGAAGGGTGAGAGGCCAAACAGAACAGGAGCAATCTTGTCCAGAGCATCTCCAACAGCCTTATTATAGACTAGAACACGAGCATCTGGACTCATGCATTCACTCAACAAGCACGAGAGATCCAGTACCACCAATAGGTCACTGGGGTTAATCCCCTTAAAGAACGAGTACCGACCTATTAGAGGGGACCCTGAAACTGAACCTTATGGTCAGACCAACTGACTGGTTCCACCCCAAATCAGCAATCTCCACACCCAGAAGGAAGATCACATCCAATGAATGACCCCCTATGGGCTGAGGAGGTAACTCCTGTGATAGGCCCAGCATCGCCATCACCTGGAGGAGGTTTTGACCAAAATGCGAGAGTTCATTGTTGACCCAGGCATTGAAGTCCCCAGAATTATCCATCTGGGGACCTCAAACCACCTCGACAATGAAGTCTGCTATCTCCTGCAGGAGTTCTCCACCATCTCCTGGTGGACGATAGATGAGGAGAATCCGCAACCTACACATTACCCAGGATATATTGAAGGATCTGGTACTTCCAATGGCACATCCACAAGGCCCAGCTCAGTCTTAAACATAATGGCCACACCCCGCCCTGAGATCAAGCCTTGAATGATGTATCACCAAGAAACCAGCTGGAGTTGTCAAGGCCAATACAGGGCCTGCATTTTCATCCAGCTAGGTCTCGATGATGCAAGCCAGATCAGTTATTGCAACAAGATCAGCTATAACAGCTGTCTTGTTTTAATCGATCTGACATTGCATAACACCGAAGGCAGGATGAGCTGTTGAGGAAGACCTTGGCACCTGCCCATTGATATGGGAGCCCTTGGTATGGGGACAAGACAGGAGAGCCCCTATCCTGACTCCATTTCACCCCAAGGCATCTCCTGGATCTCACAACTCCAATCCGCCCTCCTTCCTGTCCCCCATCAGGCCCAGCTCCCCTTCTTTTTTCACTTTCTAAGTATGCCCAAAGCTCAACACCTAAAATAGGTGTCAGATGACAAAGGGGCACTCAAGGGCATAATTCCTGAGCCTGGTGGGGAATAATGCCCAACCGACACTAAGCCTCACCAACACATTATAAAATAAAACTAATAATTAAAATCAACCAACCCAGCTAGAAAGGTGAATCAAATCTAATAATACTGCAGGATTAAATATACATTAATACAAAAAAGCTCCTCCCCACCTTATTAATCCCTTTATGTACTTGAATATCTATCATGTCCCTCTCTCTTTCCTTGTCTCCAGTGGGTACAAATCCAACACCCTTAACCTCTCCTCATATGGCCTCCTCCCAAACCATGCACCATCTTGGTGGCTCTTCTCTGTACCCTTTCTATGCTCTCTAAATCTTTACGTGGTGAGGCCTCCAGAACTGTACCCCCTACTCCAGGTGGGGCCTCATCATGGATTTATAGAGTGGCATCAGTACCTCCCTCCCCTACTAGTTACCCCCCATGCATCCCAGCATTCTGTTCACTTTACCCATGCCTTGCTGCATTGGGTCCCCACCTTAAGGTTGTTTGTGATTATGACTCTTAGATCCTTCTCCTGCTCTGTGACTTTCACCACCCCCGCCAATGTATAGTTTGCTTGTGGATTATTCCTTCCTGTGTGCATCACTTTGCATTTTTGAATTGAATCTTAGCTGCCACGGTTCTGATCACTCCTCCAGTAACCTTAGATCTTCCCTCATTTCCTCTACCCCTCTGAGGTCTCCACCCTGTTGCAAAGATTTGTATTATCTGCAAGAGGCAGACCTTCCCCACAACCCCTCCACTATGTCGCTGATGTAGATGTTAAATAAGATAGCCCCAACACTGACCCTGGCAGGACCCCACTCATCACCTGTAGCTCCCCAGAATGCACCTCATTTACTACCACCTTCTGGCTTCTACCCATCAACCAGTTCTCCACCAATCTTGTTATTTTCTGACCCACCCCCAAATTCTCCAGTTCATTTACCAGTCTTCTGTGGGGCACAGTGCTGAGCCTTACCAAAGTCTAGACAGGCCACGTCACTGCCCCCTCCCGATCAACCACCCTTGTCACCCAATCGAAGAATGCTATCAGGTTCACCTGGCATGAACTCCATGTAAAGTTCTGATGTATGTCCTGTAGCCCCTCTCCTCCAAGTAGCTGATCATGCTTTCCTTCAAGATCGCCTCATCACCTTACCCACCACAGATGTAAGGCTGAGCAAGCGATAATTGCCCACCTCCTCCTGCTGCCACTTTTGTGGAGTGGCACCATGTCTGCCCTTTTTCAGTCCTCCGGCACCCACCCTGTATCTAAGGACAGGTTAAATAACCTTGCTAATGGGGCCTTCAGCTCCTCCCATAGTTCCCTTATCATCCTAGGATGCAGGGCATGATTGCAAAAACTGATAGGGCCACTTAGGAACCATTCTGGCACCTATGACTGTAGGTAGGGAAAAATGGACAGACTGGTGGGCCAAGTGGTCTTTATCTGCTGGCAAATTCTGTTTCTAGACAGTTCAGAGAGGTGAGTTATATTCCTGATGTGTGGCCATATATTTTCAATTTCAGCTCAGAGGCACTAGTTATCTCCCTGGATGAGTGTAAGAGTGACCACATCTCTTCCAATTCCCCAGTCAGAGGGCCAGGGTATGTGAAGGGAAGTGACCAAGTCTCTTTCCATTCCCAACTCAGAGAGGAGTGCTATATCGCTGGACAAGTGGGGAGGTGACCACATTTCTTTTGGTTCCCAGCATTGAAGGGCAGGTTGTATCCTGTATCTAGATTCAGGAGCTGATCAGGCTTCTTTCAGTTCCCATCTCGGAGGAAGGGTATATCCCTGGATGGGTGTTGGAGATGAGTATATCTCTTTCCATTCCCAGTTGGGAGGAAGTGGTTATATCCCTGGATGGGTGGAGAAGGTGACCATGTCTCTTTCAATTCCCAGTTTAGAGGAGTTGGTTACATCCTTGGATGTATGAGGAAGTGACCATGTCTCTTTAAATTCAAAGCTCAGTGCGACTGGTTATATGGGTGGGTGAGGTGACTACATCTCTTTCAATTCCAGCTCAGACTGGCAGGTTATATATATATATATCTAGATGGGTGGGGGAGGAGACCATGGTTCCTCAATTCCCAGACTTGAGAGTCAGGTTATAATTTACAATTGTACTTGTGAGACCCTATATTAAACTTAAGTTGGTCTGTATCGACCTTTACTTGTATTATGTTGATGCTTCCTAGTCTTTGCAACTGTGTTTATGTATTGTGTTTTTTGTCAGGACCACTTTGAAAGTGGCATGCTCAATGGTGCTGAATCCTGGTTAAACAAAGTTTGATTGATTGATCATGTTTCTAGATCTGGGTCGGGAGGTGACTGTTCTAGCGTTATGCCTTTTGCACAATTGTTATGTCTATTGTACTTGTAGATTATTATACTGTCACTGAGCTCCCTACCCCTTCCTATAGGTCACATCTGCAAACGAGCCTTTACCAGCTCAGTATGTATTTCCTGGTAAAACTTTTTAAATAAATAACAAATGTAAATTAATAGCTAACAGGAAATCCAAATGCCATTTCAGGTGTTTTTGGTCTCAAGAAATTAACCTGGATTAAATAGTGAGGTCCAACCATGTCAGCTGAATTGCCAGCCCAGACAAGACTAGGTGCCAAACCCTATAGGCTCAGTTCTTGTAGCAGCCTGGATAATGTGGGAGGGACGTGGACAGGGCCAGGTATTTGAAATGTAATGCACCACACCTCATTCTGCTCTTGTTTTGAGGAGAAGAAAAGGAGTTCAGCAATTATGAAGCCGTCCTACTGCCTGAAGCAAAGTACTGTACTTGTTTGCTTTGGGTGAGACTTCCTCATGTTTATTTTATTTACTTAAACTTTATTTTACCAGAAATTCCAAATCGGGGACAAACTAATTTCCAACATAACCTGTTTAACACAGTTACAGACACCAAACAAAATATAACACCCCTTACAGAAATACAAGTGTGCAACCACGCATGCTGTACTGCACGCTGTGCACTTTTAGCTTCTGTAAGGGATAAACATACATGCATCAGCATGAAAGGTGACCGACCATGACTAGTCAAAAAATGTACAATGTAAGTTCATAGTTAGAAAGGATTGCAACCTTTTTAAAGCTGTTGCAGAGTTCCAGTGCTTTGTATCTCTAGTGGAAGAGTGTTCCAACAAGATACAGTGATACATAGAAATGTGATAGCAGAAAAGGACTGCCAGGCCCACCAAGTCTGCCCACTTTGCCTAGTTATCTGTTAGGACATGTCCCCCACACCCACTGCCCCTGCCTTCAACAGTCCCTTTTGTCTGTCCCATGCTCTTTGAACCTTCCACTGTTGTTTCTCCAACCAACTCCTCAGGAGCCCATTCAATTATCCACCACCCTCTCTGGAAATAGTATTTCCTAATATTCCCCTTGAACTGTTTCCCTAACTAGTTGGAACACAATGCAAAACATCCTTCTGGTCCTGGTTAGACATGATGGGCTCAATTCTCAGAAGTGTTGGAATGCCACAAGCCCGTGCGCTGAACACCTGGAGCAGCATTACCTGGCCGGCAGTCGGGATTTTTGATGCTGAGCACCACGTGCCCCGAGTCTAACTGCGGATCTTTTTACATGGTTTCGCCAAATATTTGGCACAAGCCACTGTAAAGGGGTAAAGTGTTGCAAACGTGTGTGACTTTTGTGAATCGTGCAGAAGGTGCAGCAATGTGTTCCGGGCAATGCAGGGTTTGATGCAGGGCATGTGCAAGCCTTGCATCAACCTCTGAGAATCGAACTCGATGACTCTGCATGCATGAAGCATACAGACATGAGAGTAATAAATATTAGGAGATGACAATTTGTTAAATATGAAGGGCCAGTGCGCTTAATACATTAATATAAGAAACTAAACCAGAACTTGGGAACATATTGCAAGATTAAGACAGTGGCTGTTTAAAGATAAAGACAACGATGCACCTGCGGCTTCCTCAAAGGAAATAAACAGCAATGATTGTTACATACTACTGTACATCAAGTTCTCCGATTTTATGATAAGCAGGAAAAATCATGAAACCTGATTGGATGAGGTAGTCTGCACCCTTAATTTGACCTTAGCATGAATCTATTGAAAAATAGTACAGGAGCTAGCCTGCCTACATGTCAGCAAATCCTTCCCTTACAGAAATAAAAGTGCATAACATGCATGCATCATGCATGCCGCGCCTTAATAAGCATGTGACATGCGTGCAACACACATGCTGCACACTTGTATTTCTGTGAGGAAAATCTATCTGTGACTATGTTCTAAAATGTTTTTTGCTGTTCTGTTTTAAAGAGGTCCCACTTCCTGATCCACCCTAGTCGCTGCATCCCTTGTTTGCTGACCACTCTCCACACATGCCTCCCTTGCACACTCACCACTTAGCTGCCTGCTCCACCACTTGGAGACAAATCATGCTTGGCCAGACAGATTTCTTAAACAACAAAGAATGACACAGGGCTACCAGCTTCTACCAACAAGGAACATCTCAACCAGACACAACCCTCGATGTCGATAATATTTGACCCACACTAGTGTCCACTAGTGATATTCCTGTTAGTGCCCACCAGCAGAAGGACTGTTGTAAAAATTACTCAATTTCGAGGATTATGCATTTTTTTAAATGTTATTACTATTTATTAGAGTCTACCCAAGATAGCCCAGCTAAGATGCAACATAATTATGACACAAACAATAATCAAAAACAAGAACAGAGCTGGTGTACAGTGCACTGCATTTCAAAATACATTTAATTTCTATGTTTATTTATTTATTGATGATATTGGATAACATACCCTTGAGTCAAAGATTCCTTTACAAAGTTCCATGTCATTGAGAACAGAGACATCAGGGCAATAACAACAATTAGACACAATAGTTACAGAAAATGTTTACAAAATGGTTACAGATAACAAAGTAAAGCAGCTGGTGATACAAAGATACAGAGTGTTGCCAAGCATAGGTACATAGTACAGATGGTAGCAGGTAACAGAAACATACACTGCAGGGTGGTGGCACCAGCCATGAGATGATGGTTATTGCAGGCCTAGGCTGGACTGAGGTGTCCTTTGTCAAAAATAGGCATGCCCTGGGCGGCTGGACCAGAGTTAAATCCATAGTCATATGGGGAGTGGTGAGTGGGTAGAGCTGAAATCAAGGACAGTCACAGACTGAGTCACGAGATTAGGTCTCTTAGCTGGAATTGAACTGACCAAGTTTGAGTTCTGTGAGGAGGGAGTTTGGGAGTGAGTTCAGCCAGCTAGGAGCCAGGTACCTAAAAGTTATTTGACCCGAGGTGGTCTTGCAGTGAGATACTCTAAAGTGGGATGTCACCAATTGCCGAGTGAGGTGTGTGGACAATGGTGCCTAGAGTAGGGGTGAGAGCAGGTGGGAGTAGTCCTGCTGTTATTTTTTTAGCAAAGAGGCTGGTCTGATATTTGAGCCTCCCGTCAAAGGTTAGCCATTTGGTTGAGGCGTAAAGGGTGCAGGTATGTATGAGTCTGGTGCAGCCAGTAGTCTAGTCTACAGGCCTCATTAAGGCCAGCCAAATTTGTTGAGGTGAGTGTTGTCTGCTGCCCCATAGATAATGATTCCATAGTCTCGAATGATAATATTGATGCCGTGACAGCTGGGTGGAGGGCATCTGGTGGGAAGGCAGTGCTTGTACCGGTGAAGTAGGCCAATAAGCATTGACCGTGGTGCTCAGTTTTCAGATGTGGTCATGGTCGGTGAGCCCAGAGTCTAGGGTGATATCTAGGTATTTGAATGAGGTAACCTGCTCAAGGGGTCATTTAGAGAGTTCAAGAGGGAGGCAGTATAGCAGAAGTGGTTTAAGGCTCTGAGTTGCAAATCTGAAAACCTGGGTTTGAATCCATAGCCCCCACTTGCATACTGTGTGACCCTGAGCAAGTCACTTAACTTTTCTGTGCTCCCAGGTTGCACCTGTAAACAAGTTTTCAGTTTAGTGTGTCTCACCTGGTTAAACAATTGGGAAAAGAAAAAATATGAGCAGGGTTGTCTTATGTTCTTGTTTTGGGACTGTGCAAACCCCATGGATTTTATTTTTTGTAATTTAAGACTAGCCTATGTCGAATAGAACCAGGATTCAGCTTCCATGAAAGATTTTGGAGTGCAGAACAGAGGGCTGTGGGATTGGTGTGGGAGCAGTGAGGGATGGCATCGTCCGCATACAGGAGTAGTTTCCCAAAGCAATCCTTGGGTAGGAGTTGAGAACAGGAGAAAAGTTAGTCACAATGGAAGAAAGAGACTTGGGCATCATCATCACCGATGACCTGAAATCATCCGGCAGACCACTAAAGCAATAGTTAAGGATAGGGAGATATTGAGGTGTATTAGTAGGGGTATCACAAGGTCAGAAGTGGGCGGTAATAATCCATCCTCTTTCTAACCCAGTAATGCTCAGACCATTCATAACTTTGTGCAGTCAGCCTGGTGGGTTGGACTGCCCATAGAGATGGAACACATGCAAATGATGGAATTCTTTGCACGTGAGCATCTTTCAAATACTGCCTGTACCAACTGTAGTGTTCTAAGCCCTTCAGATTTTTCTCCGCCTGAAAGTCTGGTCGTCAAGTCTCTGTCGCCCTCTTTCACATGAAGAAGAAAGAAAAATCAAAACCATAAGTATTTTTAGTTTCTTTTACTGCCTCTATTAATTATTAGTTTACATTTAGTTTATTATTGTTTAAATTGTTGTTTTCTCGGTTCCTTGTGGTTCGGCATAACCGTGAGGGATCTGAGTTAGTTTTAACTTTACTTCAGTTCTCTAACTAAAGAACCTGTTCATTATCGTTAAATTTTGGTCCTAAAACTTTACTTGTAACCGCTTTTTATCGGTTACAGAACAACTGAACCAGTTCATATTTCATCTCCTCTCTCGGTTCCATCGGTTCCCTATCGGTTCCGGAACCAACAAAAAAAAAAAGGGAAAACCTTTTTCAGCTGTTTAAATAACCTCATTAGCATCTGCCATTTAGCGGTTGAGGTTTTACACTTTATCTTTCACCATGACTGAGAAACCTAAGAAGAGAACTGGGGAGCCGGTTTTAAAACTGTTTAAAGTGTGGAGATGTGTTTTGCCAAGCAGACAAGCACACTTTATGTGTAGCTTGTCTGGATTTTGAACATTTGGACCAGGAATGTGAGATATATAAACATTCCCAGAAAAACTGTTGAAAAGCACCTTGAAAAGCAATAAAGGTTTCTGGCCGGCCCGGTGGTGCTGAGGTTGGCGTGGGGCGCCACACTCGCTGCGCGCCCGGCGACCCGAGTTCGAAGCGGACTCGGGCTGCCGGAGCTGGCAGGGGAAGGAAGGATTGAGCGTCCTGTGACAGCTCTCCTTCCTTCAGGGTGAGTGAGGAGGCATGCGGGCTGCAGTGACACCCAGCAGAGGCTGAGTACCGTCAGCCTTGCGATTTGACCGGGGAGAAGCCGACGGACGCCCCACGTAGCTGCGCTGACGCCATTGCATGTGGCCTCCAGGGATACATTAAAATACAAAATGGGGACTCTGCCTCTATGAAGCCCTCCCGGGTTCCTCCACGTCGCCGATCCTCCCAACCAGTTACAGTACCATGGGTTGGGATGTGGAGAGTCAGCTCTGCAGCCCCATCCTCTGGGGGTAAGCCAGGGTGACCGGGGATCGACTGGCATGGGGACCTTAGGGGTCCATGACTAGGATGGATACTTGGCGAGTATCTCAAAAAAAAAAAAAAGGTTTCCTAGGGGTACCTCAGGCTCTGACCAGCTGACACCCCAGTCTGTTGTGGTTGAAGTAACAAGTGCTATACCCCTGCCCCTGATCAGGCGAAAAAGGGAAAAAGTGGGAAAGAACCGCTGACTCTCCGGTTCCCTCAAAAGAAATTAAAGAAGCTTAAACATGCAGAACCCTCTCCTGCTAAACCAGGGGCTCTGCGCAGCAACCTGTCATGCCTTCAGCTCAGGACATAGCTCAGGCGTTTAAAATTATTCAGGCTCTGAGAGCATCATTCCTCAGCCTCCTGCCCCTTCCCAGGGCCCCCAGGTTGCTGCTACTGTGTTGCCCCCTACTCTGGAGCAACACTATTTCGAAGAGGATGATGAGCCTTATGAGGAGGACGAACCTATCCCCAGAGGTGTCCCTGAGCAGGAATTTGGCTCGCCTCCCAGAGCGCCTGAGATTTTTCCTCCCATTTTTCTTTCATAAGGAAAATGGCAGATGATCTGGATGTTGCCAAAACAGAACAAGTGGAATATGAGGAGGAGATTGAGTACCTCAATATGATGGGTATAACACCCACAAAGTCCCTCCTCCTCCCAGTATATAAATTCTTTAAGAAGGATGCTATAAAGCTCCTGCAGACCCCAAATTCTATTCCTCCAATTGACAAACGAATAGATAAAAACACCAGCTGGACAGGGAGGAGCTGACTTCCTCTTCTCCACCCTGATCATCAAAGGGTGATGCAGCAAGCTGCCTGTGATAAGGCTAAAGTCCCTCTGTCCTCACACCCACTGGACAAGGACTCCAGAAAATTGGACAGTATGACCAAAAAGTGCTATTTGTCAGCCTCGTTGCAGCATGAGACAGACTACTTTTCAAGCTTATGCTGCCCAGAATCAGAAATCTCTGTGGCAGCTGGTACTGGCAATGTCCATGAAGGTCACCCCACTCTTGTCAGATGACCTGGCAGAAACTGCCAGGTTTGGGCCTAGAGGCCAAGTACCAGTTTCAAATGGCTGCTGATCTAAATGACACTGCAGCCAGATGGATGGCTAATACAGTTGCTCAGAGGAGGTTTGCTTGCCCTAGGGCCACAAACCTCACTCAGGATACCCAGTCAAAGGCCCTGGATTTCCAATAGAAGGAAATGCGCTTTTGGGAATCCATATGACCTATATGAAAAGATGGATGAATATAAGGCTACTTATAGAAGTAACTCTGCTAGACACAGAGCTTCTTCATCCACCAGGCCCTATGGAAGGGGGCTAGGGGTCATTCTTTTATCAAGACCCTTTTCCAGCCAGTAGCCATGCCCCAATACCAGCAGTACCCCACAGGGCTACTCAAAGGGTAGGGGTAGAAGGGGCTCTAGGTGAGGGCTCAGCCACAACCTCAACCCCAGCCTAAACAGAACCCCTGAAATGCAAGCCACCCCTCCCTACCTGTTGGAGGCAGACTGTCCCATTTCCTCCCCTCTGGTCAACCATCACCACAGACAAGTGGGTATTGGAGGTAGTGGGCAAGGTCTATCTCTGCAGTTTAAATTTCTTCCTCGAAAAAAAACAGGGTTTCCACCTCCCACCCTAGCACAAATCTCATTGCTAGAGGCAGAGGTTCAGAAGCTGCTTCAGCTCAAAGCAGTGGAACTAGTCCCTGCAACCCTGAGAGGAAGAGGTTTTACTCCAGATACTTCCTAACAACAAAGAAAAATGGGAGTGGCGGCCAATTTTGGATCTCAGAGCTTTAAACAAGCACCTGAAAAAGCCAAAGTTCAAAATGGTCACTTTGGCTCAGATTCTGCCAACAATCCAAAAGGGGACTGGCTGGCATCTCTGGATTTACAGGATGCTTATTTCCACATCCCCATAAAAGAATCTTACAGGAAATATCTCAGATTCAGACTCTCATCAGGTCATTATCAGTTTGCAACCCTACCCTTCGGCCTTTCCTCTGCACCAAGGGTGTTTACAAAATGCCTAGCAGCTGTGGTGGCATTTCTTCAAAGACAGGGAATGGCTGTCTTCCCATACCTGGATGACTGGCTGGTAGTGGGCAAATCACCAGAACAGGTCACAACCTCTCTAAGGCTCACACAGGATATTTTGGAGTCCTTGGGTTTCATAGTAAACCAGAAAAATCTGTCTTCACCCCTACACAGACTTTACAGTTCATAGGGGCAGAGACCAGCACCCTACAGGCCAGGGCCTTTTTACCACTAGACAGGGTGCAAAGTCTTCAGGCCATAGCAAACCCTTCAAGTTGCACGGTCAAAAACAGCCAGGCAATTCCTGTAGTTCTTGGGTCATATGGCTACATCCAGAGGCACAGTGCAGGGCTCCAGGTTTCACATGAGAGACATCCAGTTTCACCTCAGGACTCATTGGAGTCAGAAAAAGATCCCTTTTCAAAACTCATTCCAGTGACAAGGCCTCTGTTATGAGTCCTCTTGTGATGGAAAAAGAATCCAACCTAAGGCAGGGAGTCCCTTCCAGAAGGAGGATCCTTCACTGGTCCTCACAACAGATGCACCCCTTCTGGGTTGGGGTGCCCATCTAGGAGCACACAACTCAGGGTACCTGGTCAGGTGCAGAGTCCCTCCAGCATATAAATTTGCTGGAACTCAGAGCAGTGCGGCTAGCACAAAGTTTTCTACACGGTAATGGGCAAAGTGGTACAAGTCAGAACGGACAATACCACCACTGTGTATTACATAAACAAGCAGGGTGGCACCAGATCAGGTCCCTTATACACAGAAGCCATGAGAATTTGGGCTCTGGCATATTCTCTAAAGGTGTCCCTGCAAGCCATCCATCTGCCAGGAAAGGACAATATCTTGGCAGACACACTAGTCGGATCAATCAGTCCCATCATGAATGGACATTGAACAAGTAGGTGGTGCAGGTAATTTTCAGCAGGTGGGGCATTCCAGAGATAGACTTGTTCGCATCCCACCAGAACCACCAGTTGCCTAGTATTGTTGCAGGCCACCAGCCCAAGGCACAATCCTCTGGACGCCCTGGTACTGGATTGGTCGGGAAAGTTTCTCTATGCCTTTCCCCTTTTCCTCTAGTTTTCAGGGTACTGCTGAAGCTCAGATCCCTCTCAGCTTTCTCTGATATTGATAGCTCCAGATTGGCCCAGGCAGACATGGTACTCTCTTCTCTCTCCATGGCAGTGAGCAGGCCAATAAGCTTGCCTCTCAGGCACAATCTTCTAACCTCCAATCAGGGAACATTGTTGTTCCCAAATCTCAGTCTCTCCACCTCAAGGCATGGCTCTTGAGGAGTTAGAGATATGCCGGCTTGAACCTTTCTGAAGCTGTATTAAACATTTTGAAAGGTTATAGGAAGCCTTCCACCAAGAAAACTTATTCTGCTAAGTGGAAAAGAGTCTCTTTCTGGTGCTCTGGTAGAAATTTCACCCCAAATGATGCAAGGGTCTCAGTGGTGTTGGATTATCTGACTCATTTACATTCACAAGGTCTGCAACCCAGTTCTTTAAGAGTTCACCTTGCAGCAGTGTCTGCATACCTGTCTGCTAGGACAAAGGTGTCTGTAGCATCAGATCCCATTTTCAAAGATTTTTCAAAGGCCTGATGCATTTGCACCCTCCTCACAGGGCACCAGTGCCCGCGTGGGATCTTAATGTATGTATAGCCAGATTGATCGCGGGCTCCTTTGAGCCCATGGCTACAGCCCATTTAAAGTATGTTACCTGGAAAACAGTTTTCCTGGTAGCAATTACCTCAACAAGAAGAATCAATGAGCTTCAGGCTCTCTGTATTGAGCAGGACTACATTTCCTTCCACAGGGATAAGGTAGTCCTCAGAATAACAGACAATTCCTTCCCAAAGTGGTTTCAGATTTCCATCTGAACCAATCAATCACTCTGCCTGTCTTCTTCACAGATCATACAAGCTCTGGTGAAAGAAGGCTTCACAGTCTGGATGTGAAAAGAGCTCTCAGCTACTACATGACAGCTACTAAAGGCCATAGGCAAGACAAGAAACAACTTTTCCTTACATATGGGGATGTTGGAATGGGCAAACCAGCCTCAAAAGATCCATTTCTCAGTGGATTGTCCAGTGTATTCAATTCTGCTACACTAAAGTAGGTAGAGAGTCCCAGCTGGGCTGAGGGCTCATTCAACAAGAGGACCAGCTGCCTCTATTGCAGCTGCTAGGGAGGTGCCATTGTTGGACATTTGTAAAGCAGCTACTTGGAAATCAGTACACACCTTTACAAAGCATTATAATTTAGATATTTTGTCCAGAAGTGACTAAGTTTGGCACAGCAGTCCTGCAAAGTCTGTTTCCAAAATAAGTTCTGTGCCCACCACCAGGGGTACAGCTTGGCAATCTGCACAAAGTTATGAATGGTCTGAGCATTACTGGGGTTAGAAGAAAAATGACTTACCATAGTAATCTTCTTTCTTCCCAGTGATGCTCAGACATTCATAACTCCCTCCCATCCTCCCCTTCCAGAACTTCAGCCTCTGCATTCTGCATGCTAGTACCCTTCTGGTACACTTTTACGTTAGACAGATTTTAACAGAGTTTTCTGTCTCTCTTAATAGTTTTTCTCACTGTATGATGAACACCATTATTATATATAGATATAGTCCTCCCTTGGAGGTTTTGAAGTAAGTTGTTTTATTAGGCTAATCCTAAAAATCTTTTAGTTAATTAGTTGTCGGATCTTTCCATGTTGCCTGACTTCCAGGCTTCTTACAAATCTGAAGGGCTTAGAACACTACAGTTGGTACAGGCAGTATTTGAAAGATGCTCACGTGCAAAGAATTCCATCATTTGCATGTGTTCCATCTCCGGGCAGTCCAACCCAGGCTGACTGCACAAAGTTATGAATGTCTGAGCATCACTGGGAAGAAAGAAGATTACTATGGTAAGTAATTTTTTCTTACAAGACACTGGGTAGGCCCCATCTGGAATACTGTGTACAGTACTGGAGGCCGCACCTTCACAAGGACATTAACCAAATTGAGGCAGTCCAGAGAAGGGCAACCAAAATGGTGCAGGGACTGCATCAAAAACATATGAGGACAGATTAACGGAGCTCAATATGTATACCCTAGAGCAAAGGAGGAGAGAGGTGATATGATCAAAACATTCAAACACCTTCAGGGCATTAACAAGGTGAAAGAGTCTAACATGTTTCGATATAAGAAAAATAGCAGGACAAGAGGACACAGCATGAGATTAGGGGAGGCCGATTAAGGAGTAATGTGAGGAAGTTCTTTTCACGAAAGGGTGGTGGATGCATGGAAGGGCCTACCTCAGGAAGTGGTGGATGTGAATACAGTGCAGGGCTTAAAACAGGCATGGGACAGGCAAAGGGAGCAACACAGATGAGTATGACTAGATAGGCCATTGACAGAGCAAGGCCGATGGCACATTCATAAGGCAGGAAAAGAAATGGGCAGACTGGATGGGCCTTAGGGTCCTTATCTGCCATCATCTTCTCGTTTCTTAAAGTAGGAGCCAAGAATAGAGCCCTGCAGGACCCCAACCTGACTTGGAGGGGGGAGGACAGAGTTTGGGCAAGCCTGACTGTCTGGTTCTCTCAGACAGATAGCTGGCAAACCAGCCGGTGGTCTTTGGAGACAGGCCTATTTGTGTGGTGCACCATATCAAACACCTTGAAAAGTCTATAAAAACAGCACCAGCAGTGTGGCCAGTGTCAAGAGATGTGTGGAGGGTATTTGTAAACTCCAAAAGGGCTGTGGTGGTACTGTGGTTATGGCGGAAGCCATGCTGCTCAGGACACAGGAGGCTATATTTGGAAAGGTAGTTCATAAGCTGGGTGACACAATCTTCTCCAAGGTTTTGGAGAGGGAGGCAGGATTGAAATGGGTGGTAGTTCCCAGGCAGAGTGCAGTCACCTTTCAGGATGGGTGTGATGAAGGCAGATTTCCATTTGAGGAAACTGGCCCAGCGATAGGGAGTGGTTCAGAAGCATGGTGGGGGGACTTCATTAAAGGTGAGCCTAAGCAGTTTAAGATCTAGTGTGTCACTGCTGAAATGTGATTTGCTGAGGGCCTTGAGTGGAAGGGGCAGCTTCATGCTGAGATATTGCTTTAAAGCAGAATGGGGGTGGAGAGGAGCAAGGTGGTTCTGGGGGAGAAGATGGGGAGAGAACACTACTAAGGTCGGAGAAGGAGGCATTAATGTATTTGCAATCAGGGCAGGGTCTGTGGTGATAGACCCATTGGCCCTGAGTTGGGATGGAGGTGCAGTGGAGGCTTTGCCACTGAGCTGTTTGAGGAAGTCCCAGAACTTGCGCCCAGGCCCCATGTGGCAGTGAGTGAGGTTTGGTAATACTCAGCTTTTGCTTTACAAATATTCCAAGTACATTTATTATGCACTTCTTGGTAGTGCTGCCTATCAGCAGGTTTACCTGTATCCAGAGTAATGTACCATACTGTCACGTCGTGCATCTGGTACGGCAGGACTTGTGACATCCAAGGTGTCAACCCTTTAACTATCTTTTGCTTAGGGTGCATACTGGTTGCAGGCAGAGTTGAAGGTGTCGATGAAGTGGTCGAGGCAGAGTCAGTGTTCAGTGTGGTTTTGATGGGGATCAGTCACTAGCTAAGAGAGACACTGTCTAAGGGACCAAAGTTTGCTGAGTTTGAGCGGCATTGGAGGATAATTTTGGGGGCTTTCTAACAATATATGACCAGTGACAAAGCACTGGGAGTGGTCACTCAGGGCATTGGGTAGTACCTGACCTGGGCTGCTTTGTGGAGTGCACTGGTGCGCACAAGATCAAGGAGGCTGGCAGTACCAGTCTTCTGGTTGATTCTAGTGGCAGTGGTCACAAGTTGGGACAGGTTTTGAGAGGCTGCAACATCCTAATGGGAGCCAATGCATCCAGCTAGCCAATTTATATTAAAATCCCAAGGGCAATGATTTCAGCCCATCAGGGAGTGTCTGAGGTGGGTGAGGACAGAGTGGAAGGCACTCTTCTGATTTCTGGGAGGAATGTATACGGAGGAGAGGAACAGGGGCTCTGCTAGATGCAAGAGTGATTTTCAGAGTGAGAGCCTGGGCCCAAAGTTTGAGGGTTGGGGATGGGAGGCGAGACACTGTAATGAGTCCTGAATGTACAGTGCACAATCACCCCTTTTTAGAGGTTCTGTCAGCATGGTATAGAGTAAAACTGGGGAGTGAGACTGCAGTGTCTGGGGAGTAGTCGTTGAGCCAAGTTTCAACTACCAAGATGACATTAGTGTGTTCTGGGCAACCCAGCCCTGAAAGAGGAAAATTTGTTGAGGAGGCTCCATATATTAAGGAGGTAACTATTAGATCCTTAGGAGCAGTAACCTGGGGGTTGAGCAGGTCCCGGTTGGGGTAGACGTCTCCCAAGAGGAGAAGCAGGAAGATGTGCAAGGATGCCAGTGTTAGTCACTTCTTCACCAGCTTAGGCACCAGTAGGGAGGGAGGGGAAGAGCAGCGCATGGAGATGGGGATGGGTAGGTCCGTGAGAGAGGAGAGGCATGGCAGAGTAGTGTCTACACGCCCATCCATGGCAGCACCAATAGGGAGAGAATGTGGGTGGGGGTAGCATGGTCCATCAGTAGAGTGAGTGGGGTGGCACACTGGTAGAGGTGGGGGTTAAGGTCAGAAGCCTGCTAAGAGGTGGTTCTGGCTCACCATGTTGGAGACATGGAGCATCCCCTAGCACAATGAGGGGAGCTAGTGTTAGCAGTGCAAGCATGGCAAGAGCTCGAAGTAGTAAGCAGGGTCATAGTGAGCACAAGGTGTGGTTGGTGAGGGCTGAAGGTTTAAGAGTGTTAAAAGCTGAAAGAAATTAGCCTGACCTGTTGGCTTAGTGGTTGAGCTGCCAACTTTGGTACCATGGGTCCAGCGTCGAGACCTACAAGAGGATACTAGCAAAAATAAGGAAAAAAGGGCTAAAGTATAGGTATAGTGGTAGGAAAGTGGAGATTAGGAGGATAAACAGAGTGGTATGAGGAAGGCAAAACAGGAGCTAGGAAGGGCACTGCAGCAAATCCTAGTGGTCAGAAAATATAAGCTGCAAATGGGAAAGTGGACACTTAACAAAGGTGTGATCAAGTAGCGTGTCATGTGACCACTATGCAGCAATAAATGTAGAGCTGAACTTGGGTGGGGCAGTTGGTGTGCAGCGCTGACAGGGTAACACCCATTCAGAAATCAAGCTGGAGGGAGGCTTTACCTCTTACAGTTCCTCTGTGAATCCTGGAGTACCCTGGTGTGAGCTCTCCAGTCTGGCAGAGTTCCTATGTTCTGTCCCACATTGCCCAGTCTGTTTACAGTGAGGCACGGGAACATCCCGTGACAAGCCACATGCCTTATTGCTTCAATACAGTTTTCAGATCAACTTTAGGTACTTAAATGTGGATAATTTGAGGTAGAAATATTATTTCTCAGAACATTGGTGCGGAATAGGTTTATAAAGTGGTAGAAGCAAAGGATGTAAGGGTAAATTCACCTATTAAATACATTAACATGACTGCAAAACTGATAGGGCCACTTATGAAAGCGGGTAGGCCATGGCCCTTGTGGCATCCCCTGTTCCGCACCTGAGACTCAGAATAGGAACATTACAAACAGCTGCCAAAGCAAGTCATTTCCTGCCCAGCCTGGTGATGGTGTCAACAGAGTGCACTGTACTCCTTGTTATTAACCCAGGCTTGCAGTGCATACCCGCCCACCTATCTCATGTCAGTGGAACTGTGGAAGTGCTGCAGAAGCAGTTCTCTCCAACGCTGGAGGGGACTTGCCACATTACATGGGTGCTTCAAGTAGCGAGAGGAGTGATCTCAGATCATGGGTGACCATGCAACATCAGATCCCCCCACCCACCCTCACCCCCACATACACACACAGGTTGTTGCACGGCTGCATGCCTACGAATAGCATCAAGGGTGGTGGAGGGAGAAACTGTAAGGGAAAAAAATCTCCTCCCAAGTGTCCACCTCTCATTTTGTGTTTTACTATTTATTTACCCAGGAAACCCAACTAAAAGCAACACCTCACTTTCCAAGTGTGTGTGTGTGTGTGTGTGTGTGTGTGTGGTGGGGGGATTCTGTGTTGATTATACAGCAGCTGGGCCTGATACTAACAGACATCTTGAGAGGTGCTCAGGGTGGGACAGTATGCCAGTGACTGTGGTGAGATATGGATCTAGGATCTCACTGTGCTTAAAAGTGCTGTCCTTAAGCCTGCATAAGACAACAATGAAATGAGTTGAAATCATTACCACTTTCCTTTTTTTTTTACCTCCCTACTTCTACCAGCCAGCTCCCATCCTCAATTGCCCCCAGTCCCATCATCCCCATCTCTGGAACTTCCTTACCTCTGTTCCGCCATAGCTTACCCCATCGAAGTTCCCTGAACTCCTCGATGTTCTGCTTGGATACTGCTCAGGTAGGTAGCATTTCCATTTTTCTGTCTCATGAATCCCCTGCACACCTCATGGGCTTTGGGCAGCAGCAGTGTGTATGTGCAGGGCATGCTCATGGGATTTGTGTGGCAGTGCCATGTATGTGCATAGCATGCTCATGGGCTTTGTGCGTCAGTGGCATGTATGTGCAGAGCATGCTCATGGGATTTGGGCATCAGTAGCATGTATGTGCAGAGCATGCTCATGGGCTTTGTGTGGCAGTGGCATGTACATGTAGAGCACCCGCATGGGATTTGGACAGCAGTGGCATGTATGTGCATAGCATGCTCATGGACTTTGGGCAGCAGTGGCGTGTATGTGCATAGCATGCTCATGGGCTTTAGGTGGCAGTGGCGTGTACGTGCAGAGCATGCTCATGGGATTTGTGCGGCAGTGGCATGTACGTGCAGAGCATGCTCATGGGTTGGGGCATCAGTGGCATGTGCGGCAGAGCATGCTTATGGGCTTTGTGCGGCAACAGCATGTACATGTAGAGCACCGCATGGGATTTGGGTGGCAGCGGTGTGTATGTGCAGATCATGTTCATGGGCTTTGGGTAGCAGCGAATGGTGAGCATGTTCATGGGCTTTGGGGTGCGTGCCGGGTGTAGGTAACAGAGCATGCCTATGGGCTTTGGGGGCAGCAGCGTGTACATGCAGAGCATGCTCATAGGCTTTGGGCAGCAGTGGTGTGTACATGCAGAGCATGCTCATGGACTTTGTACGGCAGTGGCATATCGTGCAAAGCATGCTCATGGGCTTTGGGCATCAGTGGCGTGTACATGCAGAGCATGCTCATCGGCTGTAGGCGTCAGTGGCATGTTCATGCAGATCATGCTCATGGGTTTTGGGCATCAGTGGCGTGTATGGCAGCGGCATGTATGCGTGCTCATTGGGTTTGTGCAGCAGTGGTGTGTACATGCAGAGCATGCTCATGGGCTGTGGGCATCAGTGGCATGTACATGCAGAGCATGCTGATGGGCTTTGGCATCAGTGGTGTGTGCGTGCAGAGCATGCTCAAGGGCTTTGGGCGGCAGCGATGTACATGCAGAGCATGCTCATAGGCTTTGGGCAGCGGTGGTGTGTCACATGAAGCATGCTCATGGACTTTGGGCGGCAGTGGGCGTGTATGTGCAGAGCATGCTCATGGGCTGGGCAGCAGTGGCGTGTATGTGCATAGCATGCTCATGGGCTTTGGGCATCAGTGGTGTGTACATGCAGAGCATGCTTATGGGCTTTGGGCATCAGTGGTGTGTATGTGCATAGCATGCTCATGGGCTTTAGGCGGCAGTGGCATGTATGTGCAGAGCATGCTCATGGGCTTTGGGTGGCAGTGGCGTGTACATGCAGATCATGCTCATGCTACCATCAGGAAGCATCCACTCATCCACTGTGGCTCCAGCTTGCACTGCCACCTCTGGTAAGCCAAGTGGCACAAAATATCAGAGCTCCTAACCTCCTTCCTTGGAAAGAGTGTCATTTGGAATGCTCAATCTGCCTCCCACTCAGCCAGCCCCTAACCACCCAGACTCACTCCCAAAGCCAGGTCACTAGTTCTGTGAGCAGAACCATGAACATTTTAAGAGGCTCTTAGATTGGCAATCACCTCCTCTTTCCTGTTGCTAATCGACTATGGGCTGTCCATCTATGCTGCAGCCGACAACACTGCACTTGCAAGAATCCAGCTTTCTATAAATAAGGCCTGCAGGCTAATGCTGGGAGCCCACACACACCCATTCATGCCTGCTGTACTCCAGCACCAACTTGTTCAACCTCAAAGAAAGACTCTGCTTCCAAACCTGCCTTCTTGTAAAAAGACCCTGCTAGGGCTCCCCGGGTCACCACCTCCTGCAGCATGCCTCCCCTCTGTCTCCACCCACAACACTGTCAAAACCTCCTTATATTCCCCAGGGTAAGGACCTCTATGGCCCAGAGATCCTTTTGCTATCAGGCTCCCTCCTGGTTCAATTCCTCCCAGCCAACATAGCTGACTCCACTAAGATTGGTCCTTTCAAGGTCTCCCTCAGAACCATCTGACAAGCATTTGCTGCTGCAACTGCACATAATCCCCACCTGCCCCTTACCCTCACCCCTAGGCTGGGTTTGTCCTGTCTACTTTTGCTGTATATTCCTGGGGTATCAGGCAACATCTGCTGACTAATGTAATAAAATATCTCTGGTTGCTACCTGATGTGATACTCGTGTACCTATATTATGACTACTGTGATCTACCTATTACCACGCATGTACCACCAATGAATTCCTGTAAACCGGTTGCTTTTTAATCTAAGCTTTATGTACTATACTGTTTTGTTTGCTGTGATGTATTGCTCTCTTGATGAGGTGCCTTTGTAAATGAGTCTTTGACTCAAAGGTCTATAAACCGATGATCTAATAAATAAATAAGTAATGCCACTCCCTGTACCCCAAAATAAATAATACCTGAGCAGCTGCAAAACAGTGGCATCAATTCTTGAGTGTGAGTGCCTGGAGGTTGTTAGTAAATTCCATGAGCAGAGGTGCAGAAATAAGGTATGAGCTTCAATAAAATGATTAAAAGGTTCTGATAAATGAGAGCTTTCTGATTGCCTGTAAGCATTCAATCAGCCTTATGTTAATCTCTGGTCGACACATGTGTAGAGCCTAATTGCACCCTAAAAAGGGCCAAAACTGAAAACACTGTTATTATAATGGCAATAAAGTCACACAGGGGTTATGCTAATGGTCAGTTAATCACCCTCTGGGGCATGTGGCACTCAGCATGCCTCCTGCCACATTACACTCCTAGACAGTGATTGTCAGACAATTAACAAAACCCCATGGTCAGCCTTTTGTGTAATGTACTCAGTTTTAATCAGAATGCACTGGCTCTCACTAATGGATCCAGCTGTGTAGCCAACTAATACTAGCTAGCCCCTGAACCTGTGAGCGGTTACTGTTTTGGTCTGCTCTGAGCTTTGATGAAGAAAACATCACATTTGTCAGTGAAAGTGCTAACTTCCTTTGAAAAACTTGCTATCCCTTGTAAACATTTTAGATCCATCCCTGCTGGCCTCCAGTTAAATAAAGAACTAATTTAAAATCTTATTGTTAATATTTAAAGGTTTGTGGGCGTGAGTCCACATCAGAGGACACACTGAGGGGCATTGCTGGGCTACCGCTCACACGTCCACACTACAGCTGGTAACATGTACAGAGCCAGAACCATTTTCAGAACCGTTGTTGAAACACCTCAAAGAATCCTAAACACACCAGAGTTCTCTCCCTTGCATCCTTAAACATTTGTAGTCTTCTTCCCAAGCTTGCGCCCTACAAGTCTTTGCTAACCTGCACAAGCTTGAAGTCATCTCAGTTACCAGAAACCTGGCTCTTACCTAAAATTCCTGACCACTTGGTGCCCTGCCAGGTTACAGTGTCTTCAGGCTGGATTGGCAGGCTAAACGAGGTGGGGGCTATGTTCTTTACCTTAAAGACTCCTCCTGGGCCACCCCATAACTGCCCCCCTCAGACTCACTGGCACAGAGTCTCCCAATCGTATCATACTTGGAGCCCCTGGCAAATTACAGTTGCCGAGTCTACATCCCCCAAAGACCAAGTGAAAGGCCTAAACACTGTCCTGGAATTCACCCAAATGCAACCTCCTGACTCTGAGCTAATCTTGCTCGGGATTCTAACATAAACTGGCTTGCCCCTGATCAAGGAGGCCTCAAGGATGCCATCTCCTCTGTTCACTCACACAGCTGGTTGACTCCCCACCAGGCACAACTACAGAACTGGTACCAGCTCCTTACTTGACTGGATTTTATACAGCCACCCCACCAATCTCGAATATCTCCATCCTTCCGGATTCCCTCAGTGATCACTCTCCTGTCACCTGTGTGTGGTCCAACAAATTCCACAAACCTCCACCAACAGTCACCTCCAGTAGAATCCTCCCTCATGGAAACCTGAATCTCCTTAAATCTCATCTGCAAACCTTGACTGGACTCCAATCTTCAAGGCAAATGATGTCAATACAGTCTTAGACTCCTTCATCTCCATCTTCTGAAAGCCTGCGATACCTCCTCCCCCACAGAAAGCGTAAGTGAAGACCCTCTGCAACCCCTGGCTTACTGCCGACCTAATAGCCCAGCTAAAATCAAGAGACCTCTGGCTCCTGGCCCAGGACTCTCGATCTCCAATGGCCACCCAGAATTACAAGCGCAGGGAATGACTGCACTAAGGCCATTAAACTACACAAAAGCAACTATCACAGGGAAGTCCTCACTAACACTTGGGGTAATGGTAGAGCTTTCTGGAACAACATCAAGGAAGTGACGGTAAACCTCAAAACCTCCCCAACTATGCTTAACATCGATGGCACTATCACTCTTGATCCCACAACTATCGCCAATGCCTTCAATACCGCTTTCACTGACCTCAGCTCCGTTCTCCCATCAGACTTCTTCACTGAACCCGACACTTCTCACGCTCCCCACCCTACTCAACACCCACCCTTCTATTTCAAATCAGTCAAGCAGCATGAAGCCCAGAACTACATCAGCAAGGTCATTGCCAACACAAGGTTTAGTGGAGACTCATTGGACCTCAAACTACTGTCCCTCACGCTCGACAAAGTCATCAGACCCCTCACCAAGATCCTTAACCTCTCCCTCTGCCTTGGACACTTCCCTGACTTTGGAAATCCACCATAGTCACCCCATTACATAGAAGCAGGGGACAAGATGCACCATGGAAACTACTGACCAATCTCCATCCTATCCCCTCTCAAAGGCACTCGAGCGTATTATTGCTGACCAACTTACCTACTTTCTAGAAACCACAACACCCTGTGTCCTCAGCAACATGGCTTTAGGAAAGGACACAGCACCACATCTGCCCTTTGGAATTCACTGCAGCAATCCATAATTCCTATACAGCGGCCACCTTAGCAGGGCGGTCTTCATCGATTTAACAAAGGCTTTTGATACCATCCACCACAACCTGCTCCTCAACCAACTCTCAGCTGCAGGGCTCTCCTGACTCTACTGCCTGGTTCCGAAGCTACCTGTTAAACAGATCACAAAGGGTCAGAGTACAGGCATTCTCTCTGCGCCTTGCCAGTCCGTTCCAGGAGTCCCCCAGGGCTCCATACTGGGACCGCTTCTCTTTCACTCTTTCTGAACAACCTCCTAAATCATGCCCTGAACAAATTATCCTCTATGCAGAGGACGCTGTAATTCTCTCCTCCCATAAGGACCTGCACTCCCTGCAAAAAACTCCAACTTGGATTCTCATCAATGGAAAAATGGTTCAGTACACAGAGACTTATTCTCAACTACAAAAACACCAAGACTGTGCTTTTCCGTAACTCCCACAGCAAACATGGTACACCCCCGAATATTTCAAACCTACAAGGCTCAACCTCGAACAGGTTCCAACCTTCAAATACTTAGGGATCACCTTGGACAGTAACCTGTTCTACGTGTCCCACATTGACAATGTCGCAAAGGCTGCCAACATGCATCTTGGCCTTCTCTACAGGCATAGGACCAACCTACTCCTGCTGCCTTGGGCCTTGCCATGCAAAGCTCAGCTCTCTCATCATTGATTATGGCGTCATCATTTACAGCACAGCCACCTCTACAGCCCTCAGACATATCTCCACCTCGCTCAACAAAGCATGTCGCTTACTCACTGGTCCCACTGTACAACCCACCTGTGATCTCTATGCACAATCTGGGTGGCTGCAACTTTCTAATCGCATAAAATATCAAACATGCACCATGGCTAAGAAAATCACTATGGGCCTAGAACCCCTGCGGTTCTATCTCTCCTCAGCCCTAGTAGTAACCACCGTCACACAAGACGCTCAGAATCTCATCGCCTGATTGTCCCACTTTGCAGAACCTACATGGGCCAGCTCATTTGCCTATTAGGCTCCTTGTTGGTGGAATAAGCGTAACACTGAAATCTCCTCTGCTCCCACACCTTGGTCAGTTCAAAACAGGACTCGCCTCCACCTCTCTGCCGCCAGCACTCATGACTGTTATACCTAGCCGACCCCTCTCGGCTCAGTCCAGCATCCCTAGCCACTCCCTTCCTCTCTCCTACTCCCACGCCCCTCCTGCACCATGTTCTACTTGACAACTGCCTCTGGCTGGCTATACTTCTACTATAATGTAACTGTATGTTAACTCTGTTTTAACCTGCTCTAAACCTGCACTTGCCTTTTTGCATATTTGCATATTGCTTTTTGCTCCACTGTGGACCACTGTATTGTCCTGTCCTTGACGTGGAACCTTTGTAAAGGGCCTTGGCTCAAAGGTATTTGTAATCCTAGATTTAAATAAATAAATAAATACCTCACAATCTGCACCCTTTCCATAATACACCACTAAAACCTGTAGCAGTTTCAAACCGTTACAGACAGTAAACGTTACAGTGTGTCCACCTGCCAGGGAACCGTCATGATAACAGTTCAGAACCGTTACAGCCAGTCTACATTGTGGATGACAGTTGACCATTACAGTCAGCGCCCTATCCCACAATGCAGTTCGTGCTGCACTGAGGGGGCATTGTTGGGGCTACACGCCCACGTGTCCACACTACAGCTGCTAATGTTACAGAGCTAGAACTCATTTTGCAACGTTGTTGAAACCACCTCATAAGTGGTTTCAACAACAGTTAAAACACTCCTGTAACATTACAGGTGTAAACGCAAACCATTGCAGTAACAGTTTGGACCCTCTGTAATGTTACAGAAGGAAGTTTTCAGTGTAATGCGGACAGGGCCTAAATTCCAACTTGCCTCCTTCATTCCTGTGAGCTGTGAGGACCATCTCCTGGTGGTTCCTATTTCTAAATTGAAGTAATCTGGTGATCGTGCATTATCTGCAGCTGTCATTTTGTAATGCCTTCCTTTTACTATAAAATACCCCACATTTTATATTTTAAAATCACAGCTAAAACCTCTCTGTTCAGCTATGCATTTGGGTGTTGAACTGCACTCTAGCTTCTGAGTTGTGTTATTAGAAGATAATATAAATAAATAATTGCTAGTAGGTTCTGATCAACCAGAAATTAGACCCTGTATTCTCTGTATCAACTTGGTATGACATCACACCAGGTCGATACAAAGACCAGTTCTTCATGAACCTTGTTTGATGCCACACCAGGCTGATACAGAGAAAGTCACACCTGGCAAACACCAAAAACAGGTCTGACAGTGTCTGACAGCTTACTTGTGCTCCTCGCTGTCTCTGAATCTTTCTTTATGTAGTCTCACTTGCTCACTCCCAGTTCTTTTTTTTTCCTTCTATTTATTCTCCCCCTGTGCTAGAGCCCTGCACCATCGGGACACACACACATGTGGCATCCCCACTATGCAACCTACCTGACCTCCGGCGGCCCCCATGGAGCCATAACTATACCTCCCAGGTGGGTATGAGGTGGGGCCCGACACCCCGAGACACTTCACTGTTTCATCAGGACCCCAGAGGATCAGGTAGGCATGAATCATTAGGGTCTCCACTTCAGGGCTCCATCTTCTTGGTGCTCTGGCACGATTTTCCCTTGTTCTAGGGCATGGCGTGCGCCCTGATATCAAGGCATTAAACGCCAATGTTCACCATGCCCAACCCCTCATTCTGGTGCTCTATGCTTGCTGTGTCTCTGGCTTCCACCAGAGGCCAGTCACACCAAGCCTGAACCCCCTCCCTCCCAGAGAGGTGAGCTGTCCTGCAGATGCTCAGTCCTTCTCCCCGGCTGGCCCTCTATTTCCCAGCTCGCTCCAAAACTTGGGTCAGCACGCCGCAAGCGGTAGCACTACCACTGCACTGGTGGGATGGCTTTGCTCACTCCCAGTTCTAGTTGATACCGGACCCTAACAGATTTTATAAACAGTAAAAATATTGGTGTCTGTGTGATACTCATTGTTTTACACCCTCAGTGAGTTCTGCTTTCATAAACCACTCAAGCTTCACTCTCATGGCTCATGTGGCAAAATATACCACTCAACTCAAGACCCTACACAACCAACACCACTGGCCTCCCACTTACCACCATAGGCAAAGTGCCTCCAAGATGGTGACAAGCACAATCCCTCTGCTCACCACCTCATCTGGCCACCGTTCCAAAGACAGGGAGAGCACACACCTACTCAGTAACAGCTTTTTCCCACAGTAGGCACATGCTGGCTCCCTGTCATTCAGATGGTGGCCGCTGAGGTTGTGAGTGGAGGATGTGCCAGTCATCATCTGGGGTGGGGCTCTGCCTATAGTGGTAACTGGGGGTGGGGGCTGGTAGTAAGGGTCTTAAGTGGGTGGGGGAGAGGGTCTTCTGCACTATGGGGCAAGGGGACCACTGGACACCAGGGAAGAGAATAAACGTTACGGTGGGTGATTGGAGGTGGAAGGACCACTGGACACCAAGGAAGGAAAATGTTAATGGGCAGGTGACTGGGGGACACTAGGCCACCAAGGGATTAGATGCTGCTGATAGGGGATCCCAAAATGAGGTAGATGAAATTTACAAGTGAGAGGGTCAGAAAAGAGTTTGCATCCCTGATGGTAGATAAAACACTGGGGCCAGATGGGCTGCACCCAGGAGTTCTGAGGGAACTCGCATCCGGACCTGTCTGACCACCATGCAGAGTTGCGCAACTGCGCAGTTTAATCAGGGTTGTTCAAAAGACTGGCAAGTAACAGACGTAGTTCTACCTAGACATAATGTGAGAAATATTATTTTATGGAAAGGGTGGTGAACCTTGGAACAGTCTGTCGGCTGAAGTGGTGGGTGAAAACAGTCAGAGGATTCAAGCTGGGCTGGAACATAATGAAGGGAACAGTGGTTACTGAGGTGACAGGACCAGGAAGGAGAATGGAGAGATGATGAGGAGGGTTAGTACCCTGGAGGAACAGTAGAATTCAGGGATTATAGGAACTTGGGCAGACTGGATGGACCTTTGGTCTTTTTCGGCCATCATTGTCTCTGTTTCTATGTTACTGCTCCATAAGGGTGGAGAGAAGGAGCAGCTGTCTTATCTCTGTTGTGGGTAAACTGATGGAGACACTAGTCAAAAAGGATGTAATGAACTTTCTGGAGAGTACTAGGCCTCAGAACAGTAGACAGCATGAGTTAGTGGCAGGGAGGTCCGTCAGACTAACCTGATAGTATTCTTGGACTGGGTGACCTGGGCAGTAGAGCAGGGACAAGCAGTACATTCACTCTACTTTGACTTCAGCAAGGTATTCAACTCTGTGTTACACAGAAGGTTGCTGAAGAGACTAGAGGTTCTTGGTGTGGCAAAGGACATAGTTAGATGGTTGGCTAGTTGGTTAGAGGTGAGCCTGCAGAGGATAGCTGCAAATGGTGGCAAAATTTGAGGAGAGACGTCACAAGTGAGGTGCCACAGAGTTCAGTCCAGGGTCCAGTCCTTTCATATGTTCATCAGGGACATGGGAGAAGGAATACAGGCAAGAAGAGACCCTTAGCAGACGACATAAAGCTCTGTGGTAGGCTTGACAGCAAGGAGGGAATAAAGAGCTGCCGAGAGACCTTCAGAAGTTGGAGAGGTGATTAGAGGTTTGACAGTTGAAATTCAATGCCAAAAGTGTGAAGTGATGCACATAGTGAACAAGAATCCCAGGACAGAATACTGGATGGGTGGGATTAAGCTGGGCACTACTACTGAGAAAAGGGATTTGGGAGTCATCATACATGATTCCCTTAAACAATCTAGCCCTGCCGCCCAATGATGCTGAGGGTGAGGCACTGGATGCCACACCCTATGCTATACCAGTGACCTGAGTTCAGAAGCAGACTTGGGTTGATGGGGATCAGATGGGGGAGTGAGGATCGAGTATCTGGAGGACTGCTCTCTTCTTCTGTGGAGGGTGGTTTGCAGGCCCAGTCCATGACTGCCACAACTGGTGGGCTAGTGCAGACCAGAGCATCACAGAAGGGAAGGCTGCAACCTGGTGACGCCTGCGTGCCTCCACACGCTTGCACCACACTAGCTGTGGCAGTGGCATGGGAGAAAGTAGATGGTGGAAAATGGAGAAGCCATGCCAACTTGCTGCAGACCCCGTCATCATCAGGGACACCTCAACAAATCTGGATGAGTGCTTTTTGGGAAGGGAAGATAGCCCTCCCTTATCTGACCCCACCATGTGGGGTAATCTGTGGGAGACAAGATCAAGGTAAGTTCTGCTGGAAATGAGCACCAGTGGACGGCAGCAGGGATGGGACTGAACAGCTCACGCAGACATTCCGGGAGAATAAAAAGAATAGAAAAAACAATCTAGCCAATGTAACAAAGCCTACAGCAAGGCAACTAGGATGTTGGGGTGTATTGGGAGGAGGGTGGTTCTGATAGCAGTAAAAAAGAGGTATTACTACCTCTCTATGTGTATCACTGGTGAGGCCACATCTAGAGTACCTTGCCCCATTCTAGGGTTCTTACCTAAGGAAAGACAGGGCAGGATGGAAACAGTGTAGCGTGACAGTAACCAACATGATTCATGGCCCGTGGAACAGATTCTATGAGGAGCAGCTGGGGCACTGAATACGCATTTACTAGAGATCAGTATGGAGAAGGGTGACATGATAGAGGCATTTAAGTTCCAGAGAGGAATGAATCAAGTAAACTGTGAAGAGCTGTTCACCAGGTGTAGTACACCTAGAACACAGGGTCATGGGTGGAGCTAGCAGGTGGAAAAATCAGGAGGGATGTGAAAGTTTTATTGTATGGCGTGGTTAAAAGATGCAACAGCTGGCCAGCTGAGGTGGTGGGCACAAAACAATTAATGGCTATGGGGCACAGCTGGGACAGAGTTAAGGGCTTAATAGTGTCCCAAGGAGGTTGTAGTCAGGCGGTAAAATGGGGATAGTAGCATGGGCAGAAACCCTGCTAAGACAATGGGCCGTGGTGTAGGACAGCGCATTATGGGCTGACTAGGTGGCTCAAAGGTCTTTTCTGCCCGCATTTTTCTATGTTTCTATGTTATAGCTTTCAGGCATGCAATTGGGGTGCTTTGGGAGGTGGGACTGTAAGAACTGGTTTGGGGAGGCAGTAAATAGCAAGGCACTAACAGCTAGTTACCACCTCTCCAAACCTACTGTACCAATACATCAGTGCACCTATATGCAAGGCACAGTCAGCTACTTTGCACAAGCACACTGGCATATGATGGGCCTGCCCACAAATGGGTTAGGGACTCGCTAACAATGCCCATCCAATATGGCACTTTTTGGCGCATATCCAACTTTGTGAGCACTATGCGGTGTTAGCTGATTGCTAACCCATTTAGCCAGTGTAACCCCTACAAATGGGCATTCCGAAAGTCTTCTTTGGGTATGCCTAAATGCCCTCTGCCAGGCTGGTGTCCTGTGTCTTAACTGTTTAAAAGCATTTGCATGTGAGTGCCATTATAGCCTCTGGGTTCTGTCTCTTTAAGAGCTGCCTAGATCACTGTGTATAATTAATCTGGTGGGGGCTGAGTGTTTCTTTTGAAATTCAACTCTTTATTGAAATTATGCCTTATAGGCTGAGTGTTTCTAAGCTCGAGTCCGCCTGGGCTGCCAGATAATTGCTCCGTTCTGCCATCGCTAATTGCACAGAGGGAGCTCTGTTTGAAGCTGTACTTATTTTCTGACTATCTATTATAATAATAATGATATCATAGTTTGTCTAAACTGCCTTCTTTGCAGCATGGACATTTCTGCGAATCACCACTAGCTTGGTTCTGGACTGCCATTATGGACCAATCAGTACCTTTGGGACCCTAAAATGGAGCCTGCCCCAGGGGTCTTATGAGATGAATTTCTGTAGGAATTGCAGTTTTCACTTTGGCCTAAATGGACCTGGAGGGCCCTTGCTGTGACAGACAGATAAATCAATGAATCAAACCTTTTGGATCAGAGGAAAGTCCCAAGCTGCCTGCAGCAGAGTCAATCTGAGATTGGAGTTGAGAGAGTGAACAGCTTGAGACATTCAAGCAGCTGCTCCCGCGTAGTCACGCAGGAAACTGGTGGAAAGGCAGAGTTTGGCCTGTCTGCCTGCTGTCCCTCAAAAGGGATCCTTAGAGAGTGCTTAAATAACCAAACTGTATCCGAACCAATTGTGACAAAGTCACTGAATTGTGATTGTACCATTGCCTGAAAAGACTAAAGATTTGCTGTATGCAATCGGTCTGTCAGGATGTCTGAAATCACCACAGAGATCACGGTTTCGATCAGGAATGCTGAAATTGCAACCAGACTGTCATCAAACCTGTGGTACTGTGTTTCTTTTACTATAAGTGTGCTGAATGCTGTTAGTGGGTCGTGATTTGGTTCCCCACCTCCCAATGTGTCACGCTTGCTGGAAGCTGCATCCAGCATTCACTGGACTGAATCCGAACTGTTCATCCGGCCTGGGCCCTGCCACCTTGGCCCAGCCAGCTACTCCAGGTACAGAGATCACCATAGATGAGAGACTCACCTGGGATCAGCCCCTGTTCAACCGCCTTGAACAGGAACGACACCTCGGTGATTCGTGTGAGCCCTGCTTCTCCTGGCATACCAGCTTGTCAACCTGCAGTCTCCATCTCATCCCTCCTGTGTCTCATAGTAAGTAGCATAAGTAAACCCCAAGGTAGCTCCCTGCAACATCAGCTAAATCAGAAGTGCTGTCATCTGATTCCTTTGTTTCCTTGTCACAAACTGAGCCTCCAGGCTCGGATTACCAAATTGTGTGTGGTTGTGCATGTTTCTTTTTTCCATCACAGGGCCCGACCAGCTGCTCATGGCCTACCCCAGGCAATGAATTAGGCTAGCCCACCTTTGTTCCAACTGGGTACCCAGAGTGTGTGACTATGAAGGGACACTAAAGTGCATGCATGATTGCTTGATTGAATCAGATACATTACATACTAATCAGCCAAATTACGCCCTCCCTTGTTCATTCCCGAATAAATCAGATATAATTCTTTATGCATTTAATCTGACTGTGGTTTCATTTTGTACCAGAAGCACTGTACTGTTGTTACCTGATGTGCCTAACCTTATTTTACAGGGGTCTCCAGGGTCAGACTGGTGGAACCAGCCCTGGTGGTAAGTGCAAACCAGTGGGGATTTGTATGCTGATTAGGGGTTATTGTAACTGTGTCTGCTGTACATTGCTTAGGCCACTAGAGGGAAAGAGGGGGTTACAGTGTCGGAGGACTGTGCCCAGGTCAGCTGTACTACCAATAACCCTGTCCTCCCAGTGGAGCACCCATTTTCAGTACCCAGGCCCCTTAACCTGCACCTAGCCACAGGTAGGGGTAGTAGCCCTGGGATAGCACCACATAGGGGTACACGAGCACCATATGGCTTCCAATATCCAGGTCAGAGTGTATATTTAAGTAATAACCTTCAGGAGTTGAGTCTATGAAGCATAACCCGCTTCTGTGGTTGATTATAATCATCCACAGAGGCAGTTATTAGGAGTATACTCCAACTCCCAGAAGGTTATTACTATTATATGAGTTGGAGTGTGTTTAAAAAATGTTTAATGTTTGTGCAACGCAGAGTAAACAGCAAAAAAGACAGCAAAGAAGAATGTCTGCCACACACGCTTGAGTTACTCTTTCCTGTATTCTGTCTTCTCTCTGTCTCGCAATTGCTCTCTTTACTTTTCCCTTCCAGAGTTAGTGTGAGCCAGTGCACGTGGCCATCAGGGTCTGTCTATAGGATCTTTTTCTATCTGCTCCCTTCCCTTCCTTCCTCAGGCCCTCTATCTACATATTACGCTTTGCTATTCCCTTTCCTACCCTAGGCCTCCTACTTATACATTACCCTCTGCTAACCTACCCCTTCCCCCAACCCTGTTCACCCTAATTATCTTATCCTTCTTCTCATGTATTCACCACATTATGCTTATCTATTGCATCATACAGTGATAAAGTTGTAAAACTCACCTTGTATTGACTGTACATTTTTGCAAAATGTCCATTAACTGTACATATATTTTCAACGTTAACCTGCCTGATTTGAACCTTGTGTGCACTTTGTATATTTGGTTACCAAAGGCGCTGTACTATATAATGTGTCCTAGTATGTGTATAACCATCAGGACCTTCCTGTGAAAGAGTTTGCTTAATGGAGTCTTCCTGCAGTAAACTTGAACTTGTCTGTCGGAGGAGAGAGAGAGAGAGAGAGAGAGACTGCAGTCAAGTAATCGCTTGCGCCTAGGCTGCAAGAATCCTTGGGAGTGTTCAGGTAGGGAGGTGAGTGTGAGCATGGCCATCCAGGAACTGTCAGCCTTGTTGTTGTCCATGGCAGCGGAGGGAGTGAGTGAAGGAGGGTCGTGGTCAGGATGTTGCTCAGAAAAAGAAAAAAAAAAACAGTACCGGACTGGATGGGGCAAATAAAATGAATGGGAGATGGAACTGGAATGAATGAGGTCACTTTAATGTTACAGAAGCTGTTGGCGTGGGACGGCTGTTATGATGCCATTTTTACTGTTTTCTTCTTTGATGTGTGTGTGTGGGGTGGTTAACCAACGTGGACGTGGCTAATGCTTTATTAACCGACTGTAGGCAGGGGCTAAGGCAGTGGCGTGTCTCTACACCAGGGCCGCCAGGGCACGTGCCCTGAAAAAATGCTGTGCCCCAGTTGGTGCCCCATATGGTGCAGAGCTTCCTCCATAGTAACAACATATCAGTGCCCTGGCTGCCATCAGTTGTGCCCCAGCTGTGCCCTGGTAACCATTTGTGGCTAGAGCCGCTACTGGGCTAAGGAGAATAACCAACTCTGGGGGCATTGTTTTTCAGCTTGTGGGGAACAACTGATGGCAGTTCTGAACCCTGACTGGCTGAGAGGAGATGCCTCTTGTATAATATGTAAAAATGCTTGGTAGATAAAATGATCTTGCCCTGATTATAAATCGTGACATCTTTCTTGGCCAAATCAGGATTTTTATTTTCAAACATTCCAGGTATTACATATATCTTAAACTGATTCATGGTTTCACTAGAAACCACCTGACTGAAGCAGAGCATTCCACTGATCCACTATGCGCTGTGAAAACCAAGCCTCTCTGGTTATTGTTATATTTCTCTCCTTGAGTTGATACTGGTGACCCTGATGTACAGTGTCATCAGAAAACGCCTACAGGCTTATCCAGTCTGCCCACCTTACCGAACTACCCTGTTCTGGACCTAGTAGCCTTCCTGTGCCTTAGTTTTTGTGTCCCCCATACTAAAACTATATGCCTGTACCATCCCTGTTCCATCTCTTGTAACCACAAGAAGGTGTCATATACAAATAGTTCTGAAACTCTGACATTCTATGTTCAGTTGACATAGTCCATTTTCCAAACAGGTTTCTCTGATTTCCCACAAAAGTAAAACTTTGATTTTAAATTTAAGCCAGGTTTTTAAAATCTTTAGCATTATTTACTGGTGAAATCTTGAAGTGTATACTGTTCCTTATTGTTCTAATTTATCTGTTTGTCACATATGTGGCTCCTGTGTTTCAATGTTTTGTGTACCTGTTTGCTACTGATGTGGAACCTTTGAAAAAAGCACTCGTGCTCAAAGGTGTTATCTGAACTGCAAATTAAATAAATGAAATAAATGTATAGAACAATGCATGGGGTGGTGTGTTTAAAGGGAAACTGTACAAATCAGGCGCTCCTACCAGCGTAAGGTGTACCCTCGGTTTAGCTCTAGCCCTACAAGCGGCATTTTCTTGCACCACTAAGGTGTTTATTTATTTTGTAAAGTCCGCGAACCAGAAGTGTGGTGGATGCTGGGGCTCCATTAAGTGTAATAGTGCGGCACTGCTCCGCTCGCTTGTATTGTACTCATGAAATCACCCTTCAGGCCCAAATAACACCATGACAGTGACATCATCCATGAGAAAGGGTCCCAAAACCCATGTTGAAAATTTGGTGCAAAATTTCCAAAAATAATGTTTACAGCGTGCATTGCGGTTCCTACACAGGCTCATAAGTTCATGAATTTTCAATATTTTCCTCCAGATTTTCAACACTGCCATTTTGCCACATCTCCTTATGAGCAGTACAGCTGTCATTTTCACATCCTGTCCAAAACGTGTTTCCCCATGTAGCGCAGAATGGCGCAGTCGGTGTGCAAAATCAATGTATTGGATGCATTAAGAAAATTATGGTGACACTGTTCATTAGCAGAGGTCTTAAAATGGCTATGTTGAAAATTTGGTGAAAAATTCCTAAAATGACTGTTTTACGAGCGCCGTTCGCAGTTCCTATACACTCGTAGGTTTGTGAATTTTCAATATTTCCACTCAGATTTTCAACATTGCCATTTTGCCACACCTTCTTATGAGCAGTATAGCTGTCATTTTCACATCTCACCCAAAACATGTTTCCGCCATGTAGCGCACAATGGCGAGTCAGTGTGCTAAATCAATGTATGGGACACATTAAGAAAATCACAGTGACACTGATCATGAGCAGAGGTCTTAAAATGGCTATGTTGAAAATTTGGTGAAAAATTCCTAAAAATGACTGTTTGACTTAGCGTGAGTTGCGCAGTTCCTACGCATGCTCGTACGCTTCGAATTTTCAATATTTGCACTCCAGATTTTCAACATTGCCATTTTACTACACCTCCTCATCAGCAGTACAGCTGTCATTTTCATATCCTGCCCAAAATGTGTTTCCGCCCATGTAGAGCACAATGGCGCAGTTGGTGTGTGAACTCAATGTATGGGACACATTAAGAAAATCACAGTGACACTGATCATGAGCAGAGGGTCTTAAAATGGCTGTGTTGAAAATTTGGTGAAAAAATTCCTAAAATGGCTGTTTGCGAGTCTACGTTGCACAGTTCCTCATGCGCTCATAAGTTTGCAAATTTTCAATATTTTCACTCCACATTTTCAACATTGCCATTTTACCACACTTCCTATGAGAAGTACAGCTGTCATTTTTCACATCCTGCCCAAAGCGTGTTCCGCCTATATGGCGCACAATGGGGATAACAAAAAGGTCATGCTGAAATTTTATTGTGCAAATACCAGCAATCGCATAGGCATTATGGTAAAGCACCATATGTGCCAAACACCACTGCAAATACCTGCAAGTGAATGTTCGGCATTGACAAATGCTTGTTCTACTAGTGATGCCCTCCCTATGCATCCCAGTATCCCCCTCACTCTCCTTACTGACTTCTCACATTGCTTACCCACCTTTAGGTCATCTGATATATTTACACCCAGATCCTTTCCATTATTGTTGTTGTTAGTACCTCCCCTATTGTGTACTCTTCTCCTGGATTTTTATTTCCCAGGTGCATTACTTTGCACTTCTTTGCATTGAATCTAAGTTGCCATATGTCTGACCATTCCTCCAAACTTGCCAAGTCCCTTCTTTCCTGCTTCTGCCTTGCTCCCACTTTTGTGAAGGAGAATCACATCTGCCCTCCTCCAGTCCTCAGATATCACCCCATCTTCCCATGATTTGTTAAAAGTGTGGTTAGTGGTGTCACTAGGTCCTCCCTTAGCTCTTTTAGGATTGTAGGGTGAGTCCCGTCAGGCCTCATTGCTTTGTCCACCTTGAGTTTTAGGAGTTCTTGCAGTACTCTTTCTTCTGTAAATGGACTGGCATCAACCCCACTATCCAGAGTGCTTCTACTGTTTGGTTTAGGTAACTCCTCCTCTTCTTCTTCTTTTGTGAATACTGAGCAAAAGTATTCATTCAGTATCTCTGCCTTTTCACTGTCTCCTTCTGCCCGCCTCCCTCTCCTTTATTAAGGTTCACTATCCTCTCTTAACCTTTCTATGCTCCCTAATGTACCTATAAAGGTTTTATCACCCTTCTTAACTGACTTGGCTATCTTTTCCTCAGTTTGGGCCTTTGCTTTTCTGACTGCCTTCCCCACTTCTTTCTGCTTTAATTGATACAGTTCTCTGTTGTGCTCGTCTGTGATTCCTTATACTTTTGAATGCAGCCTTTTCTCCTTAACCTTCCGGACACCTCTTTTGAGAACCATAGGGCTTTTTATTCTGCTTTCTTTGTTTTTCACAAAGGCTTGTTGCCTCCATGATGGCAGTTTTGATTTTCTCCATTACTCTTCCACCCCTCCTTTCTGGCCATCTACTAATGCATTCCTCAGGTATTCACCCATTATGCCAAAGTCAGCCTTCTAAGTCCAGTATCCTTGTCTTTGTATGGCTTGTCTCCATGGTTGTGTTTATTGTGAAGCACACTGTGCAGTGGTCACTTGTTCCCAGATGTCTACTGACTTCTAAATTTGTGATCCTCTCTCATTTGAGAGTACCAGGTCTAATATTGCTCCTTCCCAAGTGGGTTCCACCACTAGCTGTCTAAGGCATGCCCCTGTAGGGCATCGAGAATGACCCTGCTCTTGGATGTGGCTGCAATCCATGTCGCCCAGGTAACATCTGGCATATTCAGGTCTCCCATCAACAGTATCTCCCTTTTTCAGCCATTTTGAGAATGCCCTTTATCATTTTCTTGTCAATTTCCTCCCTTGAGATAGGGGTCTGTATACAACCCCTGTGCGGACTGTGATGCCATTCCCTGTCTCCAAGGTGATCCAGAGTTCCTCTTGTCCTCCCCTTCTTTTTAGTTCTGTAGCTTTGATCCTTCCCTTATGTAGAGCTCTCCACCTCCTCTTTTACCCTCTCTGTCCTTCTGTAGATTGTGTACCCTGGTATGTTGACATCCCAGTCATAAAATGAACCTTTGCAGCGTTCATGTAACTAAAATACCCACGATCAAATAGAGGGACAATTGTGGAATTAACTAACCTAAGTCACTTATCTTTAGTAAGACTATCCCTTTGTTTATATAAAAGAAAAACAATTTTGGATCCTGTTTACCAATCCGTTTGTTGCACAGTGTGTGGATGTCCCATTTTAAGGAAGAGTCCATCCACATTCTCAAATACTTTAAGCAGTCAAACCTATGTTAAAACTTAAAATTAGATGTAGCCATCTGTAGCTGTGCTTGTCTTTGCTCTGTCCAAAGTAATATAATTTGTATTTTTAACATTCAACACCAATTTTTCTATCAAGTATCATTCCAAAGCATTGAAAGGCCCAGTAGCCTAGACTGAACACACTGTATTATTTGAACTACAACACTGTGTCATATAGATAGAATGCAACATCTTCCCTTCAAAGTGAAGTTTTATGTCACTGACACACACAACAATCAGGTGGTGGCCCAGAACAGAGCCATGAGGCACTCCTCTCCTCACAGGTAAAATCAAGATTCAACATTTTGAAGATTACAGTCTGATAACAGCCCACAAATTTGACCCAATTGGCACAAGCTGTCTCCCAGTACTCCCTCTGCATACCTCCACTGCTGCCAAACCATTCCCCTATTACAAAACACCATCTCTGATGTTTTCCTGTGCTGTCGCAATACCTTGATTAACTCTCCAGCAACCTCCCATACAGATCGCAGCTTTTTCTAAATCCTAACAGATAAAATGATTTTCAGGCCTTTTTTTTTTTAAATAAGACCCAATCTGGCTTCTTTTACTGAGAACCTTAAAGCCTGAATGACCTGAATCGTGGCCTAACCCTGAAGTTTATCTGATGATCCCCCAGTTGTGCATCACCATGCGTAAGAGCCCCTGACAGGAAGCAGTACAGATTATAGTGGGCAACAGCAGTCAACAGCAAGGGCCGATGTACCTAGAAGAAACTTACGGAACTAGGAATGCACAGCCAAAAGAACCGACCCTAGTGATTGTGGGCAGTGGCGGCGCTACACGGGGCACACCAGGGCACGTGCCCTGGTCAAAAATGTTGTGCCCCGTTCAGCCTCCAGCCCACGCCCAGCCGCAGCCTCCCCGAGTCCCCGCTATCATCGCGAATCGAAGTCCAAAAAAAAAGGGCAAAACTCCTTTGCACAGCACTGGCTTCCGCTTCCCACATTATTAAATTTTTAATACCCTGAGACTGTTGTGTCTTTGTGTGTCGTTGTGTACTGTACCTTAGGTAGCTCCAGCCCCCATGACAGTCGGACCGGCGTCCGCTTTTATTAAATTAGGGTTAGGCAGTCCCCACCGGCCACAGGGAGTCGCAGCTCGAAGTGCGCTGGTATACCCAGCCTGAGAGCCTGCTTGATTAAACCGTCCTCCTGGGTGAAGCAGCGTTAACGCGTGAGGCGTTGCCGTGCCGAGTGCCGACGCCGTTTAAATCCAGTCAGAAAAAGCGCAAGCGGTCACTGCAGCCTTAAACCACGACGGACTAGGGAGACAGAGTCGAGAGAGCACTTTGGAGCAACGCTACTACTGCACACTGCTGATGAACGGAGACCCATCCGATTCCATCCTGTCACTCATTTTCCATCCTAGGCTATTTCTAACTAAGGACAAGGTACTGTACTGTAAATTAATTGATCCTTTTTGGGTTTGGGACTTGGGAGCAAATGACTACACCCTTTGCCAGGGTTTGCGCCTGAAAGGGCTGTGGCTCATCATGTTAAAAGGATTAGCATGCACTGCACACAAAAAATAATGTATGTGTAGTGAGCAAAGGGAGGGTGGGACAACTTAGAGCTGGCTTGCCATGGAAAACAGAGAGAAAAGGGAAGTATTGAAAAAATCTGAATGCCAACTTCTGTATATGTAAATGTTTTAAACTTTTACCATAGCTCAAAAATGTTCAAGAATCCTCTGTTCACTTAAAGGCCAACCAACTCAACATGACTGTTCCTATTTGTCTGAAAAAAAAAAAAAATGTGCACAGTGACAACATTTCCATTGTTTTAACAATGTTGCTTGACATTTGTGAATGAGACGCATAAGCCATTCTTTGTTAAAAGGTTTACAAAATCATAGCCAGCTCAATGCCAGCAAACAAGCAGTATGAAAGCCGCCAAAGGCCGACACACACTGCCCCCAATGTAAGCATTCTTTTCCTGGCCAGTGGATGTCATTTAATAACCGGATGCACATTTGTTGGGCTAACCAAAGCTTCCATTGCCTTTATTAAAAAACAAGAGGTGCACATCAAACATTTGCATGTACTAAAAACAAATGGACAGGCCTGGTGTTGTACCACTAGTGCATGCAAAAGGTACACATGTTCAAAACTGGACTCTTTCACTTAGGTTGTAGGAGATGAGGGCATGCAGCATGGGAGACAAACTCATCCTGTAGAAGTGAGGCTGTACTATTCCTCCTAGTGGTATGCTGACTGAACAGCAACAATTTCGGCAAATTACATTACAGTCACAATTCAATGTTGCTCTCATCTCTCTTTACCACCCTTTCAGTGAAGGAATATTTCCTCACATCTCTATTAAACTTCCCCATCTCCAACCTCATTGCATGCCCCCAGGTCCCAATGCCTTTTTCATTTGAAAGACTCCCTCCTGCACACTGTTAGATACTTGTACATCTCTATCATGTCACCTTTCGTCCTTCTGTCTTCCAGGAATACATGTTGAGATCCCCAGGGTTTTAAATAACTGATTAGCAGTTTTTTCTTGGAACAATGCCGACTGTACAGAAAGTATTCATATAGGTTTTCTAGAAGTGTTATGTTCGTTAAACACAGTGAGGCAAGTGTTATGCATTTTCACAATGTTTTAGCACTTTTATGAGCAAAATGCTAATCATTTTGGAGTTAAATAAAACCCTGGATCCATAGTCTCTCCTTGTAGGGCGTCTCATGCAACCCCTGCACTATTTTAGTTGCCCTCCTCTGGACTGCTTCCACCCTGTCTATGTCCTTTCTAGGGTGCAGCCTCCAAACTGTACACAGTAATCCAGGTAGGTGGGGTCTCACCAGCAAGCGATTCAGTGGCAACATCTCTTCCTCCTCCTGCTGGATATACTGTCTCTTTGCATCCAGCATCCCACTAGCCTTACCGACTGCTTAGTCACACTGCCCTGCCACTTTCAGGTCATCTGATATGATGACCCTAGGTCCTTGCTGTTTAGTGACTGTCAGTACCTCCACCCCATCCTATATTCAGATCCTGGATTCCTATGCCTTAGGTACATAATTCTGTACTTTTGCCACTGAACCCCAGCTGCCATGCTCTTGACCATTCCTCAAGTTTCCCAAAGTCCCTCGCATTCTCTCCACCCCTCCTAAATATCCCCCATAAAGGATTTTGATGTCATCTGCAAAAGGCATACCTTCCCTTCCTGTTCTTCTGCAAAGTCACTTATGAAGATATTAAACAAGAATCCTGGTGCATGCAGAACAAGTTTGACTTACTCTGGGCAAAACTGGTAGCTGGCAGAGTCACTGCAGCTAGCAACCACAATGGCGGTTGGGGGCACACCTGCTCCCTGGGGTCTAGTGGTCCCTGCACCCTCCACCCTCCAATCATTGGTCCCAGTAATAGTAAATACTTCTGTCCAGTGGTCCCCCTCCCTATGATCACCAGCTCTAGTAATAATAAATATTTCCCTGCTGTCCAGTGGTCCCCCTGCCCTCTGATCACCACAACCTCGGTAATAGTAAATACTTCCCTGATGTCCAGTAATCCCTCCCACCCTCAGATCCCCATCCCGGTAAAGTCAGTTATCTCTGGTGTCCAGTGGTCTCTCCATCCTCCGATCACCAGCCCTAGTGATAGTAAATACTTCCAAGGTCACCAGTGGTGCCACCCACCCTCTGATCGCTGGCTCTGGTAATATTCAATACCTCTCTGCTGTCTAGTGGTCTCCCCGATCACCAGCCCTGGTAAAATTCAATTATCCCTGGTGTCATGTGGTCCCCTGCCCTCTGATCACTGGCCCCATATTAAATTACATATTCCCTGGTATCTAGTTGCACTCCCCATCTATCAATGCTTGTCCCAGCATAAGCTTCCCTGGCATCTGGTAGCTCCCTTCCCCACACCATGGGCACCAACTAACCCCCTTACCTCAATCAGTGCTGCGGAGTCAATACGGCACAGCCCTCCTCTCACTACCTCGGCTGGCTACAGCATGCGATGTCCGGGGCATGTGTCCCCTGTGCTGTAAAGGAAGCATGCGTGCTGTCTACTGTGAGACAGTATGCACACTCCCATTACAATACAGGGGATGCACGCTCTCTATCACCACATACAGCGGATGGCTGACATGGTGAGAGGAGGGCTGTGCTGGTTGCTGTACTGGGCTCCCACGGCACTGGCAACTGAGGTAGAGAGGGTGGCTGGGTCGGTTGGTCAGTGCCTGCGGTGTGAAGGGGCCCTCTTAATGCCAGGAAGCTATACTGGGTCAGGGATCAGTGGGTGGGGAGACACTAGGTGCCAGAGAATATGTGATTTAATAAGAGCCAGCAATCGGAGGTGTGGGGGGACCACTGGACACCAGTAATATTAGCAAGGCCAGCGACTGGAAGGTGGGGACCACTGGACATGAGAGAAGAATTTACTATTGCTGGGGATGGTGATTGGAGGGTGGTGGCACCACTGGACACCAGAGATAACTGAATTTTACCAGGGATGGGAATCGAGAGTGTGGTGTGCCACTAGACACCAGGGAATATGTCCACTTTTACAGGACCGGGAAATCAGGGTAGGGCAGAGCAAGTCACAGGGTGCAAACCTGCTGTTGTTTCCCATGCAAATGTGCCCATAATGGCATAGCATCTTCATGGTTGTAGGCAACAGGAAAGTGAAGCACAAAGCTATGAACTCCACTTTGCCCATTTTTCAGTATCTAGCCCAGAAGTTTATAAAATCACATTCATTTGATGCATATATGGGTGTTTTCAGGAGAAATTAAGCCCCCCCAAAAAAAAACAACAACCTGGCAGGTTTAAACATTTTGAACACATTTCCATTAAAATATTGTACTGATCTGAAGTGCAAATAAGGTAATGTTTTTTCCTTATAAAGATGCATGCCACAGATGGTTTTCATTATCTTTAATTGGTTTTAGTTACCTCCCAAGACAAGTTACCAGAATATGGACTATTTTTGTCTTCAAAGTTAAAATGTAAGCACATTTCAAGGAAGAGTCCCATATTTTGTCTTTTTAAACTGATCTCTTCGTGTTTTAGTTCATTTTAAATCAAATATTTAGATGCCATTTTGTAAGTGCAGTAAGACACTTCAGCATGTGCCATTATGTAAGCAGAATGGCATGACAGGCTGAGCATTATGTTGATAAAATTACTGGTGACCATAAATACCAACCGGATTACTGTTTTGTTAAAAATGCATATCAACAGTTTCAATGGGGGACTGGGAGCCCAGCTCTGCTAGGCATGCCTGTCAGCGATCCACAACACCCTCCCGAGTGGCCTATATGGCTGTCTAGCAGTTGCATCGCATTCCTCTTGGGCCCCCATAATAGGGCCTGCCGGCCCTGGGCCTCAGGGGCCTGTACCTGTACACCAGAAAAATAGGGACTTCTTCTATACTACTGAACTGGCGGGCCCATCGTGAAACTAAAGTCCTGGGTGTACCAAGGAGGGTACTGCACTGCACAATGTGCATCAGCATCTGAAAATGTGACTGATGATTCTGCTTGCTTGCTTGGGCTGCACTCATACCTTTCAACTGTCCCTGATTTTCAGGGACATCCCTGACTTAGCTCAAAATTTTACTCTGTCCGACTGTCCCTCCTAAAATTTGTGTTTGCATGGCTAAACAGTGGAAATTGTAAGCATAAAATAATGTCAAGCATTAAACTTACAGACTTGTTCTTCTTTAGAAAATGCATTTTGCACTAAACCCCATATTCTACCACCAGCTTTCTGGGTATATATCTCTGATTTTGAAGATTTTGGTCCATTGTCCCTGATGTTTTTAAGCCTTGTCCCTGATTTATGAGGCAGGAGGTTGAGATTGAGGCTGCACTCATGGAATAGATGCAGACACTCACTACTTAAAAATAATGCCTTCCTACAATTGATCAGAGAACACAGAGCATAAAAAGTTGCCACCATATTTTATTACACCCATGCCATGACCATGAGACATCACATGTATATGGACTCCCAATACTTCTGGGGTAGGGGCAAGGCGCATTCCTGTGGGTGAAGAATAATTTAATTCAAACAGTGTATGCACAGTAACTAACAGCGATGCTAATCAAGCTAAGGGTGGCATCAAAACCTCAGAAATTCTAATAATGAGCTTGACTCTATGGTATTGATCCTGTGATCCCAGGTGAATGTTGTTAGTGCTGCTGACCAGTTTGGCAGCTGGTTTAGAGGAACAACAATGTCCAATCAGATATCAGGCAGAAATGAAAAGCTGGCACCCAGTGATTTTAATAATGTAATTGTACACCACAGCTCAAAGTTTGCTTGACAACTGGCATGCCCCAATATCATTGCTGTTTTGTGAAAAGACAGGAGAAGATGAGATGAAGAGGCCAATGTTAGCCCTTGCTCTTAGCACATTAGCCTTTGTGTCCATTACTGGTCAAATTCAGAAGACCAGCTCTCAAGCCAGGAGAAGAAAGCACTAGACAGACAGAGCTGTAGAGGATTTCAACAAGAAACTAAAGCTGCTTTCAAAGTTTCTGCAGTTACTTACAGGAAATGGTATGTGATTAAAGCTTGCTCTGTAGTTAGTGTTTTCTTCAGTTTTCACTAGCAAATGGGAAATAGGTAAGGAGGCAGTTGGCACCAATCGTATTTATTTATTTGGAATTATTTCATTTGGGATACCGATGAGATGCAACATTTTTTTTATCGGTCCCAGGAAGACTGTGGGAATTGTCATATCTGTGCAGGGATTTATTTAACTCTAAGAATTTTTCCATTTTATGCCTGAGCAATTAGGACAATCTGTTAATGCATGGGGTTCCCACACACTGCAATGGTGGATTAAATAGCCTTACTGGTTCATGGGGACCCAAATTTCCCAGCCCAGCTGTGTACAGCAGCTTTAACGAATGTAATAGGGTGATACACCAAACATAATTCCTCCTTGCTTTAAACTAGCTGGCTACTCGCAGCTAGATCCTGCGAACCCACAGGGCTCATTGAACAGAGAGGAGTAGGGACCTGGGAGGACAGTGCGGAGCTGGGTTAGGGTAGCTACCTTGGAGTGAGGCTGGCTCCATCTCAACGTTTTGAATCGCTTCACAACTCTACATTCTCACCAAAGTTGGGGGCTTGAATGGAGCACAGGCGAGTCCTGGCAGGCATGCGCTCCATGCCATGCCAGAGTCCCAGCATTCAATATCACTCCCGGGCAGCCTGTGCCCGTGCCCGCTATACCACAATTAAAAACTGGATAATATTCAGTATTTACTGGGGTCCCACACCTTCGTGGCTGTATATTATTTATTTAAGAGATTAACCAGGCAAGCATACTGAGCGGGGCAGCTCATTTCCAGATGTGACCTGGGGTTACATACAGAATACACGCAAGAGCATGCATTTCGATACAATTTGCTAAACATGGTTAGGTCCCAAACCCCAGCGTATACACTTGGCTATTGCTTGGTTAAGACCTAAGTAACTCAGAGTGTAAAAAGGCAGAGAACATGCAGGTTTTAGTAAGTCGCTGATAGTGTAGTAACTGTCAGGGTACAGTTAGATGCCCCTTGGTAGCGGGTCTGGGTAGTTGGTGACAGTTGCATATGTCTAAGAAATGGTGGGTGGAGGCGGTTTAAGGAGCCTTGGGGTGGGGAGAGCCTGATGTCCACAGGAGGTCATTCCTGAATGCGGATTGGCCGTTTGAGGTGTGCATGAAAGGATCTGGAGTAGCCTGGAATCGGAGCTCCTGAGTGAGTAGATAGGGAGGTTGTGCTGACAAGATGGAGCTTAGATGGGGGAGTTAGTCAAGAATTTGACTATGACGTTTGTGCAGTGTATCTGATGGAGGGCCTCAACGGAAGGGAGATGTAAGGCTGTAAAGTTCACAATGATGGGTGGTGGGGGCATTCGAGGATGACGACAGAAAGAGTGAAAGAGGGTGTCCAAGCTGGCCAAGGTTGATGAAGGTGCTGAGCTGTAGACCAGTCGCCGTAGTCAAATATAGGGAGGATCATTTATGTACTAATTCCCTCCTGACCGCGTGAGGCAGATACGCTTTGTTCCGATGAAAGAGCTCCCAATTTCGGGTGCAGTTTTTGTGGAGCGAGTCAATGTGGACAGAATAATCAAGATGTTGATCAAGCCAAACTCCCAGGTATCTAAAGGAGGTGAAGGCCTGCAATGTGGACCCGTCCAGGGTGTGAAGATGGGGGAGCAGCGAGGCGGAGAGTCTAGATTGCAGCTGAAGGTAAGGGAGACTGTTTTATCTGAGTTAAGGACTAATTGATTTGCCCTGAAACATTTTTGAACGGCATCAAAATCCTGTTGGAGGACTGTAAACATGTCCCCAGAGGAGGGCTGGAGGCATATAGAACAGTGTCGTCTGCATACATTTGTATGGCTGAGTTTGAGCAGGACAGTGGGAGATCGTTTAGGAATATGGAGAAGAGTAAGGGGGCCCAGGACTGAGCCTTGGCGACCCCTATAGTGACTGGAGTGGAGGGACACCTGTGTTCCAATTTTACGACTGTTGTCGGTCCGGCCAGGTATGCCTGGAACCAATTAGTGGCTAGGCAGGAGAGGCCTGTGTCTTCTAGCTTAGTGAGTAGCTTTGGATTAGAGACGGTGTCAAAGCCTTGGCTAGGTCTATAAAATGGCCGCAGTGACATGTCCCTTGTCCATTCCAGAGGAGATATAATCTGAGAGTCTTAGAAGCGTGGTGATGGTGGAGTGAGATTTGCAAAACCCCAATTGATATGGGGTGAAGAAGGAGGTGGAGTCGAGGAACTGTGTAAGTTGGGTAAGGGCTAGGTGTTCCTGTAGTTTGACAGAATTGGGAGAAGGGAGATGGGGCAGTAATTCCCAGGGGCAAATGCTATGGAATGTTCAAGTAACCCCTTCTGCCGAACAACAACTAAAGATGAGCAGAAAGGACTGTTGACACCCATGGAGATGAAAGCATACTATAATCACAAAATGTCTGTTCTGTGGTATGTTACCAGCATTCCTGTGGTAGGGCCATACACAGCTACAAATCTGATTGCAAGAAAAAGTAAACATTCTGCCTGGTGACTGAACAAATCCATCTCAGTTGTTGGAGTTTTGAAAAAACATTTTAAAATAGCCTTACAATGATTTTAGTGCCTAAAAAAATAGAATGACGGTCATTGTTTCCCAGTGGGGAGTAAGTGTCTGCCTACTGAATTAATATGCTTATAGTCCTGTGAGGTTTCTAATATAAGCCATTCTCTTATATATTTTTTCATACTCTTTTTATTCCCCAGGTGACCAGAGGCAGGACACTCTGCCCCTACAAGCTGCCTGGGACAGTCACCGCCACCCCCATGGTACCCTTGAGCCCTATTCCCCATGGATTCCCCATGGCAGGAAGAGGGAGGTTAATTTCCACCCACCCAGGACACAATCCAGATTGGGGCAATTATGGGTGGTCCAGTGATGAAGCAGGATGCTGGTTGGCTTGGCAGGGCTTCACAGAGCCTGTGGTCACCCTACCTTTTTCTGCTTTTCTGGTCCCTTCCCTCATGGCGTGAATGTGCACATGTGGAGGCACATGTGCATCACATAGCCATGCTCTTGTCTCCCTACCTCTGAAGCTGCCACCAGGTCTTCACCAGGGGACAGCCAAGTAGCAGGACAAAATCCTCCCAACCCTGGGAAAGGAGAGCTGTCATCGGATGCTCAATCCTCTCCCTCCCTACTGACCCCTGGCATCCCGAGGTCACTCCTGATTCCAGGTCACAGGTGTGGCATGAGGTATGGTGTCCAGCACCTCCACCCTCAGCAATACCATGCCAGACCCATTTTATATCTTTTGAAACCATTTTAACAGATCTATGAAGTAATATAATGATGGGGACTCCATTATGTAGCCTACAATAAGCATGCTATACAACAATAGTGTACTTGAGGCTTACTCAGCAGTTTCCAAGCCCAAATTATTAATTTTAATGTGTTCTATGCCAGCATATCTTTATTCAGGAATAACAGCTAGTTTACAAGAGGGTCCAAGAGAGGACAGAAGCTTAGTTACTATATTCAGTATCATTACAAAGAAAACTGCGTGTGAAACAATCAGTCCTTCCCCTTATAGACTAGGGGACATAGTCTACTCAGGTGTTACCTCCACCTCCCTTGATAAAATCAACACTTTGGGCTCGATTTTCAAAGTGTGGCGCAGGGGTTGCGCAAGCTCTTTTACCACGACACTTAGGTTCTGGTAGTGTGCCAAACCCCTTTGCTGCAACTGCACCTGATTCTCGAATGTTGGGTGCAATTACGACAACGTCTACATTTTATGGCAACTTGCTCCAAATATCTGGTGCAAGCTCTGTAAAACAACCTCCAGGAATGCAGCAAGCTAGAATACAAAAGTTGGCCTGATTTGCAGCACCTGGTACATCGGTTGAAACTCCTACTCACCGTCCGGTGACTGTTACACGCTCCCGTGCATCTGATCTTTGGTGCAGCTGGGGCTTGCAGCATTCTGGGGCTTTGAAAATCAAGCTCTCTATGAATAATGAGCTAGAGGGGTCCACGCCCCTGTGAGACAGATGATGCATACTGCCCTCCTGGGTGTCAAGTATTGATCCAGCAAACTGCCCAAATATCTGTCCAACCTCTTCTCCCTTGCAGTGAACCCTCGTACCTGCTCAGATCCAAAACAGGTCACCTCCTCCACTTTCCATGGTACAAGTGCAACTTAGGCCAAACCTCCATCAGTTACAGGCTTCCTAACACCTGGAACAATCTCCTAGTCAGTATCATGGCTCCCTCACACATCAAGCAAGGCTCTGATCAAGTCCTGCTACAAGTTCCTGCTGTCGTGTCCCAAATGCCCCTCCCCGAGCCTATCTAACTCATGTAGCTAATGCTTATCATAGTAACCCCTGATGTACCTTGTGCTAACTGCTGTGATCCTCTGCAGGACAGCTGTGGTTCTACCCTTTATTTTCTTTCTCTGATGCCACCCAGTCATGTCACTATAATGTACTGCACCAGGACATGCTGCTTACCATGTACTTGTTTCATTTGTTTTTGGAATATATAATGCACACCATAAGATTCCTCACCATCCCATTCCTTCCGCCCCCCAGATCACAGCTGAAAAATGAACCCTCCTTGGTTCTGTGAAAGGAAGGAAGGAAGGAAGGAACAGTACAGACAGAGAAAGCAAGAGAGAGAGAGAGGTGAGGTTAAGAACTAGGTTAAGAGAGTTGCCCAAGGTCACACATTGAATTAGTGACAGTAATGAGATTCAAACCTGAGTCTGCAGGCTCACTGATCTGCTCTGTAACCACTATGCTACACTGCTTCCCAACAGAAACAAACTAGGACACCTCCATACTAATCGAAGGGCTCAGTGTGGTAAATCATTTAAACGGGAAGTTGCCACACTACGTTTTTAAATCCTAAGTCTGATCTGCTGTTGCATCCAAGGCATATTGACACACTGATTTATTTAGAAACTGGTACTTGGGAGAGGGATGCTGAGCTGTGGCTCATTTCCAGAGTGCGACCAAGGGGCATGTTGATAAATAGTGGGAAAAACAGTACAATAAAATATCAGAACAATCACCACAGGTCCAACTTGTTATATTGATGGTCAGTTCTGCATCAATCTATAGCCATTCCATGAGGCAGCTGGTCTCAAAGTATCACAGAGGTCACACATGCATGAACATTAATAAAGTTTATTTAATTTGAAGAAAAAACACATGTAAACAGGGTGTTGGGGAGGGGTGTTATCTGTTTTGTTGCTGGTAAGTAACATCACCAATAATTCCATAGGGAAGTTCCATAAAACAGCTATCTTATAGTGAAGGCTTACCTTGAGCTTTCACAGAGCTGAAGGCTGCAGTGGTCAGCAGTAGTCTCAGTAACAGCTCCATTCTTGGTCAGCAGGGTCCCTCTGAGCGATGTGCAGCTGTCCCAGTGCAGGTGATAAGTGTAATGTACCTATTGGAATGATTCTCTGAGATCCACCCATCAGTTTAATTTCAACCTCCTACATAGTTTCGTCCGACCACATTCCTTAACATTATGCAGCGGCAAGGACTGTCACACAACAGGTCTCACCAGTTTTTGAGTGATAGGAATACTGTTTTTTTAGCTAGCAGGGCGTGGCTCATTGAGAGGAGCACACCAAACTAAGCTTCACTAATCAAAACAGCAAAGGAAGAGTTAAGAAAACATTTTAAAAGTTAAAAAGAGTTTTTTATAACAGACTTGCACTAACGATACATTTTATGCTACCATTCTGGGGTTATTATTTTGTTTTATAATGACTATACAGAATGTACATCATTTGTGACACAGTTGGTATGAATAACATCATACAAAATAAAGATGGTATTGTACTGCAAAAACAGTTTGTTTATTGTCTGTTTTTTCTTATGCCCCTTCTGTGTCTGACTGTTCTTCTTCACCAGCATCCCCCACCCAGACTTGTCACCCACCACCTCTGCAATATACCTTCTTCTGTTCAATGTTCCACAGTATCCCCCTTGTGATGGAGTCCCTGGGGTTCCCAAGTACCAGAAGGAGTTTGGTCCAGTTGTTAGCAGGCAGGCCAGCAGATGCTGCAAGGCCTGTAGAGAATGTTGCTTCATACAGCCACTGGGCACTATTTTTCCTCTTTTCTCCCTCCCCATGAATGGCTTGTGGGGGCATTCTATCACAGTAGAGGCTTCTCTTCTCCCATCATGTCTGCCTGTACCCCATGTATGTGGTCGCCTAGGTGGCAGTGGTACAGCACAGCATCTGGACCTCCCTCCTCCCAGGAGAGCATCCTCTGAGACACTCAGTCCCCCTCCCGTTGGCTGGGGATCACTTTATAACCCAGACTACCAGCATCCTAGCGATAGTACTCTCACTTCACTTGTTAAAACAGCCTTAACTTTGTTTCTGAACTGGGCATGTATAAAATGGAAGTGAAAATGGCAAAAAAAAAACTTATGGGATCAACTGTATCCAATGAAACAAGCCAGACCCATGTCAGTCTATTTTTCAGTCCTGTGTTTATCTCTTTCATTGCCTCAGGGTGTCCCCCTTCTGGTGGCCCTTCAGCCCCAACAACTATCTTCTCCAGGAATTACCACACCACTTACCTTTGACCATCTGTGGCATGTAATGAATGGAAAGGACCTGAGGGTAGTCATATCAGATGACCTAAAAGATGGGCAAGTAATGTGAGAGGGCAGCAAGGAGGGCTGGGGGATACTGGGATGCATGGGAGAGGCATCACCAGTAGAAAACAGGAAGTTATTATCCTCTGTACAGACAGCTGGTGAGACCCATCTGGAGTACTGTGTGCAGTTCTGGAGACCCAATCTCCACGCAAAGACATAGACAGGATGGAAGCTGTCAGAGGAGGGCAACTAAAATGGTGCAGGGTCTGCACGGAAGTCATATGAAAGAGAGACTTAGGAGCTTAATATGTATAGCCTCGAGGAAAGAGAGGAGAGGGGACATGATAGAAACTTTCAAGTACCTCAAGGGAATCAACAAAGTCCAAGAGGGTAGCATCTTTCAAAAAAGGTGTGCAAGAACAAGAGGGCACAATTTGAAGATAGAGGCGGCTCAGAGAGGTAATTTAAGAGTATTTCTTCACAGAGAGGTTGTGGATGCATGGAGCGGCCTTCGGAGAAGTTGTGGAGTCAAAATCAGTGGGAAATTCAAGCATGCATGGGATAGTCATAAGGCAATTCTGGGGGGTGGGGTAGGAAGAAGTAGGCTGCTGGTTAGCTAGGATCTGCAGCTTATCCAGTAGGTAGGAAATGGGCAGACTGGGCGGGCCAAGCAGTCCTTATCTGCCGTCAAATTCTATGTTTCTATGTTTCTATGTAGGTGTTGTGCTTGGTAGTGCAGGGCCTGCAAGGGTGCCCGTGTAATCCTACCTACTGAGGCTGTTCTTCACCCATCATCTCCCCAAGGGTTATTGGCGTGCAAAATACACACATACCTACAGGCATGTGGCGAACTATTGGCATCCAGTAATATCCTACCCCTAGTGCTAGTCTCCCATGTGCTACCACCTGGCTTCAGACAGGGGCAGCAAGCAGAGAAGCACAATTATCTCCCTCCCCACAGAAAGGAGAGTTGTCTTCGGATGTTCCCCTCCTCCCCCCCAGTAGACACCAAGGATCCCAGTCCATTTCCAATGCTGGGTAGCTGGTGTAGTAGTAGAAGCACTATCTCCATGCTCTCAGGCCAGCTGAACCATATCAGTTTTAAAGGATAACAGAACAAATCTGAGTGAACACCTCCAGGAGTCTCACCAACCCCGCTACACATATTTATGTGAATTCATATGTTTTAAGCACTTGACTATTTTCTGTAGACAGATAAGTGCTTATTGCTTAAATCTCTGTCGCCATGCTGAGCATAAACTCCACACTGCCTGTGCTGTTGGTGTGCCCCAGTGGGATGCAGGACATGTGTTAAGGTTGTGGCGAATATATGAGGTTTTCTAGTTAACGGAAAAATAATACACAACCAAATCATCTAATTTGGTCTCAATAACTAGAAAGGAATGTGCCTATTCTTAGACAGAGCAACTAGCATCTTCTGACCATTTCCAAAAATAATTTTATGATATTTTTGTAGTGCAAAACTACATTTTGAAAGCTGTAACATTTGAATAATTAATACAGTTCTGCTGTGATGCTACATGCAGATACGTGTCAATACAATGGTAAAACTTACAGGACTTTAAAAATGCAGTGAACCGTTTTTTATTTTTATATATAAAGATACATAGTCAGTGTGGTGATATTTATAAGTAATTGGCTGACTCAAGCTTTCATTTAGAAAAAAAGTCTCTAGCCTTAATGGTTCAAAATTGTTACAGTTGAAAGTTATTAGAATTTTCCCTTTCCTCTGTGTTTTAGGGAATTGTATGCATATGAAATAAGGATGAAAGTAAAACAGTGCAAAATAAGTATAAAAACAAAACAGTGCAATGTGTATTGTAATTGCTTTTATGCTATATGGATGTTTGCAACATATGAAATGTGTATGTGAACTTGTATGTGACATGTACAGGGCTATGTTGAAAATAAGATTTCATAACATAACATCATAAAATAAACATTTTATCATCATCATCATGTTGATGAAAATATCTTTCGAAAGGTCTAACTCTGGAACCGTTGGGGCTAGAATTGTATTTATTTTTTAAATGAAAGCTTGGAAGTTCTGCCTATGAAATGGTGTCAAAATTATATTGTTATTATGTAACAGTAGTAACTATGTTACTGTTATTAAAAACAGGCAGTTTTCTCTAGCTGTATTGATATACATACTTACATCACAACAGAACTGTTTGTTTTATAAAATAAATGTTATTGATATACTTCTTCCATAACGATAAAGCATATAGATAAACCTTTTTAATATTAACATGGAACATTTAATGACGGGTTTAAAAATATAAAATTAAAAAACATTTTTTACCTTTTCTGAAATTAATTGGTATCTGTATAAATGTAATACTCCTAAACATTCATCTTATTCCTTAAATCACATGGCAACGTTTTACTTTCCTCACCAGCAGCCCAGTCTTCCTCATTGGAAGATAATAAACTAATGTCTGCTAAGCATTCGGGATACAGACTGAATCTCTACTGTCAACATCCTACTAAAAGTGACCAATGACATTACTATGGTATTCCACTCAGGTCAGCCCTAGAGTACTATCTCTTGTGACCTTACTATGTAACTGTATTATTGTCTTGTGAACCATGAGTCCTGTTAAAGCAGCAGTATTTGTTAGTCAGCAAAATATGTATTGTATAGCTTTTGGCAAAATTTATTTTGACATAGAAACATAAGTTGATGGCGGATAAGGACACTAAGGCCCATCCAGTCTACCCATTTATTTTCTACTTTATGAATGTGCCTTGGCCTTTGCTCTGTCAATGGCCATCTATTCATACTCATCTGTATTGCTACCTTATGCCTATACCATGCCTGTTTAAAGTCCTGCACTGTATTCATATCCACCACTTCCTGTGGTAGGCAGTTCCATGCATCCACCACCCTTTCTGTGAAAAGAACTTCCTCACACTACTCCTTAATTGGCCTCTCCCTAATCTCATGCTATGTCCTCTTGTCCTGCTATTTTTCTTATATTGAAACATGTTAGACTCTTACACCTTGTTAATTCCCTTAAGGTGTTTGAATATTTTGATCATATCACCTCTCTCCCTCCTTTGCTCTAGGGTATACATGTTGAGCTCCGTTAATCTGTCCTCATATGTCTTCTGATGCAGTCCCTGCACCATTTTGGTTGCCCTTCTCTGGATTGCCTCAATTTGGTTAATGTCCTTGTGAAGGTGTGGCCTCCAGTACTGCACATGGCACTCCAGATGGGGCCCTAACCAGTGTCTTCTAAGAGGGTTTATTACCTCCTCTTCCAACTTGGATACCCTACTAATATACTCCAACATCCCTAGCAATACCTACTGCTTTAGTGGTCTACTTGATGATTTCAGGTCACTGGTGGTGATGATAATGCCCAAGTCTTTCTCTTCCCTTATGACTGCCAGCAACTCCCTCCCAGCCTATAGGTGGCTTCAGAGTTCTCTTCCCTATGTGCATGATCTTGCACTTCTTTGCATTAAACCCCAGTTGCCACTCTTCCAACCATTTTACTAGTTTATCCAGATCTCTTCCCATTCTGCCCACCCATCAGAATCATCTACTCTATTGCAGATCTTGGTGTCATCTGCAAACAGACAAACCTTACCCTCCAGTCCATCTGCAATGTCACTGATGAAGATATTGAAGGGACTGGCCCCAGGACTGATCTCTGAGGTACCCCACTGTGACTCGAATCTCTTCTGACTGTATACCGTTTACCACCACTCTCTGTTTTCTGCCCACCAACCAGTTTGCCACCCAGTTGACCAACTTCTGACCCACCCCAAACCTACCCAGCTTGTTAATCAATCTTCTATCATGGAACAGTATCAAAACTTTGCTGTTGTCAAAGTAGGCGACATCAACTACTCCCCTTGGTCCACCACTCTGGTTACCCAGTCAAAGAAATCTATCAGATTAGTTTGACAGGACCTTCCTTTGTAAACCCATGCTATCTTGGATCCTGTGCTGCTATGGGTTCCAGGTCTTCACTATCCTTTCCTTAAGAGTGCCTCCATAATCTTGCCCACTACTGAGGTAAGACTGACTGGTCTGTAGTTCCCTGCCTCCTCCTGCTACCACTCTTGTGGAATGGGATCACATGAGCCCTTCTCCAGTCTTCTGGGACCTCTTCTGTGTTCATAGACTCATTAACCAGTTCTGATAATGGTTCTGCTAGTTCCACCCTTAGTTCCTTTAGTACTCTGGGATGTATGCCATCAGGTCCCATTGCCTTGTCCACCCAGAGCTTATCAAGCTCTTGTAGAACCCTTTCTTTTGTGAAGGGACTAGTGCACACCTCCCTCCCCACTGTCCATGGTGCTGAGCTGTGGGCCCTGTCCTACCTACTCTTCAGTAAATACTGAGCAGAAGTATCTATTTAGGATACATGCTTTTACATGGTCCTCCTCCTCACACACACTGCATCCCCTTTGATCTTAGCAATACCCTCTCTGGACTTTCTCCTTTCACTAATGTGTCTATAGAAAGTCTTGTCACCTTCTTTTACTGTTTGTGCTAGTGTTTCCTCAGTTTGGGCCTTTGTCTGCCTTGCTGCCTTCCTGCTTCCATTAGGGAAGTTTGGTATACCTCTATCTTCATCCCGTTACGTTCATTATATTTCCTGAAGCCAGCCTTTTGGTTCTGACCTTTTCTGCTACTGTTTTTGAGAACCAAAGTGGTTTACTTCTTCTTTTGCACTTCCTTTTCTCTCTAATATAATGGGATGTTGCTTCAAGTATTGCATCTTTAATGATTGCCCACTTTGCCTGTACCCCTCATCTGTATTTCTTATTGCCAGGGCTAGCTTAACTCTGTTGGCCATCTTATCAAAGTCAGCTCCTCTAAAGTCCCATGGTTTTGCCTTGGATTGGGATAATTTACTTCTAGTGGCCAAATGGAACCATACCATGTGATGGTCACTGGCCCTCAAGCGACCTTCTACCTGGAGATCTGTGATCCTTTCCCTGTTAGTCAGTACTAGATCTAGGATAGCCCTGTCTCTTGTGGGTTGTTGTACCAGTTGTTTGAGGCCCTCCCCTGCAGGAATCCACCATGTCTAGTTCTGGCAGATGTTCCTGCTGGTATTGACCAATCTGTATCTGGCATGTTGAAGTCTCCCACTATTAGAACCTCCCTTTAGCTGTCATGTTTTGTATATCTTCTAACAGTAATGTGTCTATGCCTCCCCAGTCTGGAGGCTTGTAAACAATTCCAGTTCATATGGCTGTCCCATTTCCCATTTTCAGGGTGACCGACCGTTCTTCTGGCTCTTTATGTGTATTCTGAATTTCTGTAGCTTTGATATTTCATTGACATACAGGGCCACTCCACCCCATCCCTTTTTGCACCTCGGTCTCTTCTGACAGTACATAGCCAGGTACTGAAGTCTCCCAAGTGTGGTTACTGGTAAAGCCACATCTCGTAGTGCTACCATGTCCAGTTTAACCTCTGTCATTATTGGCTGCAGGTCTGGAATCTTGTTTCCCAAACTACGAGCATTTGTGTACATGATTTTCCATTGACCAGGTTTCTGTGTGTTAGTTGTTGGGTGAAGCCTGGTGTTTCCCCTGTGCATCGTATGGGGCCAAACCTTTTTCCTTACCTGGTGATGCAAATGACCTACAAACAAGATGAACTCCTGTTTGACCATTAGCTGAGGGGAGGGGTGTTCTTCCCATTCGATGTATGGGGTGATGCACCCTCTCCCCATTTGCTAGTTTAAATATTCTGCAAAGACATCAAACTTCTGCCCCAATGCAGTGATTCCTCCTTAGTCAGATGCAGTCCACCAAATTTAAAGAACTTTTGCTCCCAAAATTGTTGCGGTTCCTACAAATTTGTGTCCTTTTTCCTGGCACTAGCCCTTGAGCCACAAGTTTAGCTCCCCTGTCTACCCTTCTCAGACCTTCCATCCATCTGCCCACCTCTCCCAGACTAGCAGGATCTCAGAGAAGGAGATGCGGATGAAATGGATGATAGTTTGTCACCCAGCCTGGTCAGGTGTTCCTTGGTCTCCACAACTAACCAGCTGGCAAGATCATTAGTCCCTATGTACCAGGACATCAATGTTTTCTCCTGCTTCCTGAACAATTTTAGCAATGCAGTCAGTGTCTCTCACGCTGATGTACCTGGAGACATTTGACCATTACCCCTGACTGGAGATAGGTATCAACTCCCGAATCATGGAGTCTCCTATGATCAGAAGTTCTTTGATTTCCTTTTGCTTTTTGTTTTGGCTCCTGTTTTGGGCGACTTTTGTTGTGCTACTTCCTGTGCTGCAGTGTCCTGCTCTGCAGTGTCCTCTGCTCCTTTGTTTGATTTCAGAGATAGAGGCAGATACCTGTTTGTAGTTTTGTATGGTTTGTGGAGGTAATATGTTAGAGAGCACTGGTGGCGGGGCATCGATTTGCCTCTCCTAACCACCTGCCAACCTCTTGGACCAATTACCCTCTGTGGTCGAGCTGCTTCTGTTGGATGTTGGGGAAATGGCGGGTGGTTCTTATAATATATTTCCCCTTGAATATGCAATTTGAGGTGCTCAATCTCTGCCCATGCTGCTTGGAGCTGAGCCCTTAAATCTCAGTGGCCCAGCATGGGGACAGTGTCCTAAATCCTGTAAAACTGCCCTTCTAAAAGTGTTCCATAGTGCCTGCAGTTAATGATATCCATTCCAGATAAGTTGCTGGGTTTATAACCTGATCAGAGTAATTAGAAGGAATAAAATGAAAGCAAATGTTTGATTATGTGTTTTGTTTGTTTGTTTTGTATAACTTGTTATAATAAGTTAAATTACTAGTGCCCATGTAAATGAGGTCACTGTGTGGATACCCCTCTGATCCACCCCCTCCTGCCTTGCCACAGGAAATGTAACGACTGTGCTACCCTATAAAAGCAGTGTAGTGTGGGTGGTTGGGGATGGGGTGGGCGGCTGGGCCCTCCCTGCTGAAAAGAACAACCATGAACAAAAGAAACAAGGAGGTAGAGCAGAAACAATCAGCCAGCAACAAATGCAGTAGCCCTGAAAGCTTATCCTAATGTTAGATAAAGCTGTAAAACCTGTAAAGCAACACCTGTAATAATTTCTAGAAGATATACCCTGTAAGAAACACTTTGCTACAGAGTAAAATAAAGCAGTAACAGAAGATATACCTTGCAAAGACAATTTGAATCAGAAGATTACAGCAGCAATCTGTTAGCACACACTTGTAGGCACACCTTGTAATAATACAGCAGAGAAGTATACCCAGTAACAACAATTTGAATCAGAGAAAAATAAAGCAATAAAATGTTAGCAATAAACAGTAACAATCCCTGTGAGTACAAAATAAAAATAACAACAAACAATAAATCTGCCTTGCGAAAAGAAGCCTTAATCTTTTCCTTGCTCTGGTAAGGTTCTTTGCTCTGTCCTTTCAAGCAACCTAGAAAAAAGAGCTCAGGTGAAACTAGGTGCCTTAGATTCATGCTCAGTTCATTTTGATTTCTCAGATATTGTTAAAAACAGCTTTTACATCTAATTTTGTAGTTAATGACTCACTTCATTAAAGATGGCCACCACTCACCATTTAAACAAAACTCTTCCCTTGCGGTTACCTGTTGAATGTGCATGCTAGACTCACATTGTGGATGTATTAGGGTGGTGCTACCACATGTTTCTGATGGAAATACCTAAGATTACTGCCAAAGTGTTGTCAGAGGAATGAAAAAGCTCCAGTAGCCCTATGGTAAGCATTATTTACACACTACTTTTATGGCTGGATTAAGAGGAGGAAAAGAGACAATGCCCTAGGATCAAGCAGCTAGATTTTGTAAGCCCGTTAGTCCCATGGCTGTGGGAAAAAACTTGCACAAGTGGGTCTCCTTTGCGGTGCCACAATTTTTCCACAATCACGTAGTTTCAAAGGAAACTGATTTGTGACTGACTCCCCGATTTACGGCAACTTGCGGCTGATTTTTTGCCACAGTTGCAAGTAAAGTTATGTTAGTGGGACCTGGCATAACATCCCCGCAGCTGTGCTGGTGATCTCCTAGCCAGTATCAGGAGACAGGATTTGTGGTAGTAAAACACACTAAGTCTGGGCTGTAGTTTGGAACACTTGGACTCGGCGTGGTAATTAATGTCAGATGCTGGTCCAACTAGAGGCCCAGATGGGAGGCAGTATAGTGCAGTGGGTTAAGGCTCTCAGCTGCAGATCTGGAGACCTGGGTTTGAATCTCACAGTCGCTAGGTGCATACTGTGTGATCCCAAACAAGTCACTTAACTTCCTTGTGCTCTCAGATTGCATCTGAAACAAGCTTGGCTTAGTGTGCTACTCCTGGTTAAACAATGTTCCCTTTCCTTTCCTAGATGTCCAGATGTTTGAACCTCTTGATTTGTAGTCTAAGGGAACTATGAAGGGCAGTGAAGGATATGGCAATGGATAAATTGACGGGTTTTGTGCTGTAGAAAGTTAGTGTTATGGGAAAGGTAGCTTGGAGCAAGTGTTAGATAGCATCAAAACTCATCTTCAAACACATGCCAAGGTTTTGAATGTGTTACAGTCACAGGCATTGCTAGCTTTTCACTGCATACATACTATAACTATATAAGATGAGCTGCAGGCTGTTGTACATATGATAATACAGGCCCTGTGGAGCACTGGGGACCCATATAGTTAAAGTCTGTCTGTCTGTGGGGTTGGGAGGGAGAGCAGAGATTCCTAGGTGCACACGTGTCAAAGCGCTTTGCTTAAGCTGATAAACATGATAGTGGTTGGATTATCCTGCTCCATGGTCTCATAAATAAAGTCAATAAGTCTAGAGTAAGTTCATTGTCGTTGTCTTTTCTCAGATGATTGGAAGGGTCTAAAACCAGAGTCCTTCACTAAGGCAGTGACTTGGGTCATTTGTTCAAGCAGTTTAGCTGGATGGGGGTTAGGGAATAGGCCAGTAGTAGGGCTGTGCGCGGAACATTTCTGGTATTTGAATTGTGTCTCTCATACAATGTTTGCACTTATATTCACTTGTACATTCATGTTTACTAAAATAATTTTAATGATAGCACAAGGCCAAGGGTTTGAGAGTTATCAATAAATTACCAGTATGCAGTGTTATCAATAAATAAATAAATAAATAAAAACACGCATATGGGTGATGAGCAGTAGAAGTCATATATTTTATTCTTTAGTAACCAGGTAAGGCCCACTAGGCACAAAGTCTCGTTGCAAGATAACCCAGGAGCACTGGGAGGTTATATAACCTGCTCAGGGTCACACATATGGAAGTGGAGGTTGTGGGAATCAAGCCCAGGTCTGCTGGATGTACCAAGCTCATTCACAGCTCCTTACTCTGACCTCTAGGCTATACTGCCAGCACATATGAGTGTCACAACATCAGCCAAGATTTGTTATCAATTTATATAGTCTAACACATATAAATACTGTTGAGTGATATTTATATTTATCAATATATATATATATAATATGTGTGTATATTGCCCCAATAGTATTTGTATTGCACTGACCTTGTTAGTAGTTACTGAGTTGCAAAGTGTCATGCGTTCATCCAGGAAGACCTTTCACGTTTCCAAACATAAGGACCTGTGTTTTTGGAGGAACAGGGCAATGGGGCACAGGATAGGGTGGCATGGGCACTAGAAGGGTTGCTAAACTGAGGAGTGACAGGGCAGTCCAACTGGAGTTGTGGTTTTGACTGAGCTGAGGAAGCAGAAATATACACAGACCAAGGACTGGGAGCTAGAGAAGAAGATAAATATGGGTAGAGAGGAAGGGGCAGCAGGAGGAAAGGGAGAATAGGGCACAGGACTGGAGGATTTTGCACCGATAGTGAAGAAATCATTGAATATGCCTGGGGCTCAACAGTAATGAGGTTGTTTGCAAAGGGAGAGTCACGGTGCTCTTGGCTAACAACTGGCTCAACTCACTTCACCAATGCTGCCACCAGTGAGTTATAAATCCATTTATTTACTTCGTTTTTGTTAACTGGGTAAGTGCATTACATAGTAAATGCCTATTTTAAGGCCCAACCCAGGAGAAATCAGGACAGAACTCAGTATTTAATAACACAGTGCGGTATAATTACAGATGTTATATATGACACAACATAGTACAAAGTACTACTGAAGTGCTAAAATAGTGCCAATAATCCAGCAGCACAGGAAAATAGAAATAATAGCGGGCTATACGGCATATATTACCTTTGCAAAGTTCAAAAGGAAGGACAGTAAATTAAGGAAGCACAGTGACATACATTAGAGGCCATCAGATACCTTTGCAGTTCACGTCTGAAGATCATATGAGAAGGGTGTGCTGAAGATCCATTGGGAGGGGTGCCAAAATTTGGGGCAAATGAGGAGCAGGCCTGTTTACCCATCTTAGTAGTATACTGGAGGACATACATATTTCAAGGACTTGTCAACCGAACTAAAGTGGTAGTCCTGATGAGGGTACTGTAGCAAGACAGCCAGGGAGGCAGGGTAGAAGACCTGAGAAGCTTATCAGTAAAGCAGCCTTCAGCAAAATAATGCCTAGCTAGTGAAGGCAAGCCACCCAGTTCCAGGTATAGTAAGCAGTGATGGGAAGGCAATTAGTAATAGGGAGCAATGCAATAAATACCATTGTAGGCAACCAATGTCCCATTTAGCCAGACTACTCTAAGAGGATTAAAGGAAAACCATGGATATTGCCAAAACTTCCCCTGCTGCATCCCAAGGCCCCAATTAGCATTTTCACCTTAAACTACTAATGATTAAATACCTCCTGCTGTAGTTTTTAAGTTTATTTTGTTTGTCCGTGGCTTCCAGTTGAAAAGAGTGTCGCAGCCATCTCATCTCTGCGCGTGCATCCCTCGCTTTCTTTATGCTACTATACCCTGTTGCACAGTGGCAGATTCAGAAGGGTATATTAGCACAGAGCAACGAAGGATGCATGTGGGAGGCACCGCAAGATGGCTGTGGACACACTATAACTGGAAACCCGGACAGTCATAATAAACTAAAAACTACAGTGGAAGGTATTTTTAAGATTTTAACTTAAGGTGAAAATGCAAATTGGGGCCTTGGGATAGGGTAGGGAGGTTTCTGCAATATCCAATGTTTCCGTTAAGAAAGATAAAGTGCCATGGGTTAGGCTGGGCAAGAGAATACCTTGGAGCAACAGCCAGCTAGGCATTAGGGGTTAGGTTATGTCTAACTCTGTAGGCTCCACGTAGCTTGGAGACAATACATGACAGATAGTAGAGATGTGTAGCGAAAAGTCTAAGGAGGATCAAAGGTAATACCCAAGTATTTTAGAGATTCAACAGTGGTAAGCAGAGATCCATCAAGACAGTGCACAGATAAGATCACTGCACTGGCCCACAACTAGCATTAGATCCAAACCACATGGACAATGATTTATTTAAAGGGAAGCGAATAGTCAGCTCTGAGAGCCTCATACCCAAGTGTGAGTTAGGTCCCAATTTGTACTTGTGTCGAAACATTTTTTTTTTTACTTACTGTTTACTGCAGTATAGTAGATTATATCAGCCTGATTTTGGTGACTTCCAAGATGACATTTGTTTAACCAGAAATCCCAGTGTCCCCTGCAGCTGATACAGGTTCAATCCCTGCAGTGCATGTTAGGGATTTATTAGATCAGATCATATGTATGCTAGTCCTGTTCTCCCAGGGCTAAGTACAGTCATCTGTGACTGTACATAGCTGTGGAGGACAGTGGGACCAGCAAACAAAAGATCAGAGCATATCAAAACTCTACCATGCACTGCAGGGTATTGTATACCACTGTTGCAGCCCTCCTCTGATGTCTGCCACAAGGCATTCTAGGATTTGGAGTTATGAAAATGTTAACTTGGAAGTCACCAAAATCAGCCTGATACAGTCTACTACACTGCCATAAACAGAAAGTTAAAAATGTTTTTGCATACAAAGTGCAAACTGGGTCCAGCCCCACAGTTGGGTGTGGGTCTCTTAGTGCCAACTGTTCCCCTTTAATTTATTATTCAGCTGTTCCTTCTTGTCTCACTTATGCACTTACTCACACAGAACTAGTCCTCTGGGTATCAGAACTCCAGTTCACTTTAGGCACTCCTGATCATGTGGAGCTAGAGGGAGGCTGGGGGTAGCCGCCCTCCTGGCTGCACCAGCATTAATAGTGATGCCCTGTACCATCTTTTATTCACTACTGGGCACCCATTATGCAGTCCATGGTTGACTGAATTGCCTCCTCCCTCGTCTCCCAAACTTGGCTCCACTACTGGGATCACCATGACCCAAACCATTAATACAATTTAGCTGGAATGGCCCACTGATGAGTCCTCACAAACCCAAAACACGTGTCTGTGGTCTGTAGTTTTCAGCTTTTGTAAGCTGTATGTGAGTCCTTTGAGCACTATATGGTCCTACTTAAAGTCGAATCGCCTATAATTCCTCATCACTTGTAATTCCTTCAAGCTGATTTGCATATTACCATGATGCTGTGCATTGGGGGCATATGTAATTTTAGGCTGTGTGCAGGGCTGATTTTTGATATTTGTATTTCTGTCACTGATTTGTTTGCATATCCTTGTTTGCAAAATATTTTTAATTTTACCTTTCAGACTTGTTTCTGTTGTTAATGATGACACAAGACCAAGGGGTTGAGATGTTTCAATAAAATATGCAGAGTTATCAAGAGAATCTGCATTCATTTAATGAGCGAGTGGCAGTCGCAGGAGTTTCATCACCTAAACCACGGTCTAATACTACTTATGTGGTCTAGCACAAATACAAATATTTAAAAGTGATATTTGCATTTGTAAAAGTGCAGTAGCTGTGTGTATTTGTCCTGAACAATATTTGTTTTGACCAGCCCTAGTAATTTTGTGTTGCTGAGACCTTTGTTGTTCTACATTTTATATCTCCTGTCTATGTAATTGTGAACTGTATGTGTATGTGCCTCAGGACCTCCTTGTGAATGAGGCTTGCTCAGCAGGTCTTTCCTGCAATAAACTTGAACTTAAACTTGAACTATTGCCAATGCCCTTCCAGTGTAACCCTTGTTTCAGTGTTTTTACACATGGGGTGTTGTCTTTTTAACCTCTGCTAAATGCTCATCATTATGAAGAGCTGACTAATGCTCGTTACAACACATCCTATAATATGTGCAAGGGGACAGTATTCAGTGAAAACTTTCAACACTTTACCATCTGTCTGAGATCTCTTTTACTTTATACCTCTGACCTTCATGACCTCCAGGTGTGATGATTGTATGTTACAAGTCTTGTCTTACTGGATAGAAAGGTGTGAGCTATGGCAGTTTGCAAGTACATGAATAAAATATTCTTAGATGATGCACTACTTAGAGATCAAAGGTTATATAGAAATGCTGTAAATGGTTACTACATGAGATGCCTCTCTATATCTTTAAAACGGACTTTCAAATTCTTTTGATGTGGAAGCCCCAACCCCTGACAAAGCTTCCATTAGTTACCTGAAAAGCTAAGCTTTGTTTCAGTGCCTTCATGCCTGGCCTTGCATTATTTTTGTGTATGTTGTCTGCAATAAATGGAACTTTTGCTGCATTTCTGCAATCACCTTCTGAATTTTTTTCCTGCGTGATTGTGAGGTGAGTGTGTTGCTAGGAGACCAGTCGAAACCCTGCAGGTCAGTGTGAGAAACATCTCTGTTTAGATTGCGTTGAGTGCTTACTGATAATGGCTTTAGCATTTAATCCAATTTATGGACATTTCAAATGCAACAGACCACCTGGTGGTCACCAAATGAGTCTGAAAGGGTGCTCGAGTCCATCATGTGATGTTGGTTCGTGGCCTGATGTCAGTGAGTGACAAGGTTACAGTCAATAAGGCAGAGTTTGTCAGATTTGTGATTTAATGGGGTGCAGTCTGAGATGAGCTGAGTAAGGTGCAGGGCCAGAATTTTGTGGAGTCGTTTGGGGAGGCGAGATGCAGACAGTTTTTATTTCCATGATCCCCAATAAAAGGAGCTCTCCTGAAGTAGCCGTGGAAGTGGAAGTGGAGTGGATATCAAAAAGGAGTCAGGGTAGGAATGTGGAAATGCTTTTTGCCAAATGTAACATTCGCAAATCCTGGCCTACAGTTTAATTACTTTCCATGGCTACACCAAAGCTTACAGCACATTTCTGTTTCATCTGCAGAGTTGCTCAAACGAGTATTTGAGTGTCAGAATGGACTGCACGAGGAACAGAGTGTCTTTATTTAAACATTAGTGTAGAAGACAAACGCCCAGTCAATAAATATTTCCATCTTTTCTTTGGTGAAAAATAGACCCAATCTTTTCCTTGTACTTGTTATCCGGGCTTGCAGTGGGGGTAATGAAAGCAGCTGTACTGTAAGTACAGGCCTCTCCAAAGCCCATAGCTCAGTTTAGGTATAAGCCAGACTTTTTAAGGCTGAGGGATTTTAACGTGCATAGGGTTCTGATCCCTCCAATCTAAAATGAATTAATGTTCAAATTAAGTCCCTACATCTCCTTTTTCTTAGTGATGTAGTTCATCGTAGTCTCAAAAAGGATTATCGCATCGTTTAATTCAATGCAGGTACACAGGTATGGTCAAGGCTGCCTATATTTTCCTATATAATACTGCAAATACTGACAGCATGAATACGTAAGAGAATTTAAGAACATGTTGTTTAAAGGAACAATTGTTACTTTAACTGTATATATTTCATACATGTGACCACTTGCCTTGAGGAAGCTATGAACAGTGGTAAAACACTGGCAGAACACAAGATACCATTTTCCTGAAACTATGAACTTAAAGTATCAGTAAAAATGTTTTATAAACATAATTTGGTGAGTGAGACATCTGTCACCTGCCATTTTCCTTGTAACTGGTCCATGATCAAGCAGCTCTCCCAATTCCAGCAGAATAGGTGTTTTACCGGCTTATTTTCCTTGTATGATGAATCTTCTGTCTTCCTGACTGTAGACACTGGGGCTCTCACAGACTCATGCAGGCACAGAGCATTGCACTGAATAATGCTTTGTTACTGAGATGAAGGACCTTTGATTTGGAGATATTTTAGTGGCAGTCAAAGAAACCACAATTCAGCAAGCAAAGAATAAGGATATTTGTGTCATACGTCTTACTTGACACACCTATCTTTAGGGAGGGCAATACAGTGTAGTGGTTAAGAGCACTGAGCTGCAAACATAGAGAACTGGCTTTTGAATTTCACAGACATCACTTGCTTACTACATGACCATGAGCAAGCTACTTAACTTCCCTGTTCTCCCAGGACACACCTGGAGACAAGCCTTGACGAATGTGCCTTTCTTGTGCAAAATTGTAAATAAATATATTACAAATACATTCTAGGGATGGTAGAACTGTTTGTGTGGCAGATCAGGCACCCCTTGCTTAACCTGCCTCACTTTCGACTCTGAAATCAATCACACATAGCTGACTCTGATTTGACCTTAGTCCAGTTCATTGAGTAGGTTTGGTTCTGCTAGTGACACGTCTGACACAGCCAAAATAATATAAATGGATTTGGAGCTCAGATTGGTGGTGTTAGATAATTATTTTATATTAAATTACATGAGGAAAAAGCTTAGTAAGGAAGTAGGAGGCAACTGGAGTCTGTCATCTGACTCTGTTTTGCTCTGGCTCTGACCCAGTTCTAGCCTGGTCTACAACATTTACCCATTTGCCAAACAGGATTTTTAGTAACAAATCAGAGACAGAATAAAACCAAGTCACAGCAGACCCTCTGATCAATAATACATTAAAACATGATGATACATGCGGTTCTGTGGCACCAATGATAGGGGATCGCCCGGCATGCTAGTAACCAGGTCGCACCCAAGCCAGGGATGACAGGCACAGAGACTGGCGGGTGGTTTCCAGCATTTGCTGGATACCTTCCTCCTGGGTGGCGGAGTTGAGCCTGCATCACTCTTGTGTGGCTCCTGGTGGCCAGCTGCAGCAAAGCACATTTCAGCATGGGTGACCATGCGCCATGGAGCATTTCTCCAGGCTGCCGTGAGCATGCAGCCATCTTGCAAGGGGGATGGGCAAGGAAGAAAACAGGAAAAATGCCCACCTGGCCAGAAGATGGCAGCTGGTCCCCCACCGCCCACACAGCCCAGGAGTGCCCATGCCATTCCCTGTGTGCCCCAGGGGAATTCTCTGTGCCTATGGGCAAGCACTCCCACCCTGGTGCCCCTATACAGCAGGGGCCCCCATGAAGGGATATGTTGGGCAAACTTGGGCCATGGTTAAGGGACGCAGGATGGCAGCAGAGGTAACTGGCGGGATGGGGGTAATCTTAGGCAGCCCAAGGAGTGGACAACCTGGGGTCCAGAGGCACATAAGACAAAAAACGATGATATATGTTGCAGTATATATATATATATATATATGTGTGTGTGTGTGTGTGTGTTTGTGTATGTCAATACAGCATGGCAAACCAGCCTTGGGTTGACAATAAAGATTCATGGAGCTCTCACCCTCCAGTGCAGCAGTCTCACTGCCTCTCCCCTCCCCTCCCACCTCCTTGCGCTCTCTCTCTCTCTCTCTCTCTCTCTCTCTCTCTCTCTCTCTCACAGGCTGTCCCTCTCAGCTATGATAATAACTTAATGGGAATGCAAAGTATTTTTGATTTTGGTAGAGACAGCAGCATTCCAAACATATGCCGGCTTTTGGTATGCAAGCCGTTACTAAGGAACTGAGTTTCATGTTTGTGTTACCCTGGCCCCATTCATATAACCATATCCAGTAAAGTTTCATTTAAACTGATGTGTTTGACTTTCAAGGCCTTGCAGGGCACATCACCAGTGTACAGGTCAAGCTTAAGGGTTTGAGGGTCCTGGCAAGATCAGTCATGCCTGCCACTAAATAATCATCCTAACTCGGCCATATGTGTTTTACATAACTCACAAGCACAACCTTGGGGGCCTGATTCTCATTCCCTTTTATGGGCTGCAAAATGGGCCTAAAAGGGCCTCCTGTTCTGCTGACTCACAAACTGCTATAAACAGAACAATAGTTAAACGCCAGGAGGCGGAATTTCCTCAGCAGCTAACTCGGAAGGGTTAGAGGTGGCTGCACATGCTGGATAACAAAATAACTACTACTTCAAATGAGGCCAGGGACTCCAAATGGAGACTTGCAAAGATTCCCCATCCCCCAGCTATGGAATACCTACAGGCAGGTGCAAAATGCCTGCAAGCAGCAAGCAAAGTCACTAAAAAAATATTTTACTGAACTCTAACAAAACACCTTGGGGAACCCTCACAAATTCTGGGCCTCAATAGGATTCATACTAAATCCTAAAACCAACAAGCAAATAACTGAACATGTATCCCTATCAGGCACCATCAGTGACCCTGCTGACATTGCTAACCTCCTAAATGCTATGTTCACTGACCTGACCCGTACCTAAACAAGTTCCCTTCTCAACCCCCCAGTCTAAACAGAGCAGGTAGCACCCCCACCACCCCAAACCCCATAGCAACTACCCCATTTCTATTTCAGGACCATTGGCACCAAGGCCATCTCTAAACTACTGAAAACCCTACCCTCCAGTGGTAGCCCAGGAAGCAATGGGCTATATACCCTACCTTCCTGAGGATCATCTCCCCAGCCCTTATCAGACCTCTTAACTCACATTTTTAACCTCGACTGTCTACCTCAACAGTGCCTGACACCTGAAACATGCAAATGTGGTTCCATCTTCCAGGTGGGAGACCCCAAGCCCCAGAAAACTACAGACCCATCTCCTTGCTACCACATCTTAGCAAACTCCTAGAGAAAGTAGTTCATTCCCAACTATCCGAACACCTCAATAAGTATAACCTCCTAAGTCCCTTTCAGCATGGTTTCTGCAAACACCACACCACTTGCTCTGCCCTGACAACTTTTTGAATCACGTCCTCAGACAAATGGACATAGGAAATGCCACGGTGCAGTTTCTGTCGATTTGTCAAAGGCATTTGACCTAGTTGATCATCATCTTCTCCTCACCACTCTTGAACACTTCAGCTGTGCCCCTGGACCTGCAGCCTGGTTTCACAGCTACCTCACAAACAGGTCCCAATCCATGATCACAGGTAAAGTTGCCTCAGCCTTCCTTTACATCTGCACAGGAGTTCCTCAGGGATCAATTCTTGGCCCCCTTCTCTTCTCCATGTTTATCAATGATCTACTAGTAGACAACCTAAACTGCAATACACTCCTCTATGCAGACGACCTAGTCCTGTACCACAGTGAAAGTCCCTAGAGTCCATTTCCTCCACTCTCACTGGTAACTTTGCTGCAGCTGAAGGCTGGTTCGCTTCAGAAAACTCCTAGTAAATGGGAAAAGACTAAGGCTATGCTCTTTGGATCCAAGCCTTTCCTAAATAAAGCCACCAATTCAAATTCGCACTCACCGTAGGGTACACCTGCAGGCCCCCACTAGAACAGGTCACCTCTTTCAGATATCTCAGTGTTACTCTCAACCCATCACTCACCTTCTGTGATCACACAACCCAGACTATAAGCAAGATCAATCAGAGCTAGGTGCAGCATACCGGGCATTCCACTTGCTATCCCTGAAGCTTGCCTTGCCATTGCAAGGTAACCTTCTCCCTCCTAGATTACTGCTCCCCATCTACTCCCACCTGTCCAGAAAGCAACTTTCCCATCTCACTGCAACTTATAATGCTATCTGTCACTTCATTCTCAAAGCCCCTCATTAACTCTTCACTGCTCACTCTACCAGCCCTTGAATGGCCCTCTCCAGGCACACTTTGACCATGCCACAGGCTGTCTGATGGACAGTGTTCTCAGAAATCACAACTTTCCCCATGCTCCTCTTCTTAGATACAAAACAGTTACCAGACCAACTAGGGTCTCCTCCTCTCAAGCACTTGAGGTTCCCCATGTCTCCACAGTCATGAGCAGTAAAGCTTTCTCTGTTTCTGCTCCTCCCTCTGGAACAGCTTTCTGGCACCCATTCATACATCATCATCCCATGAGTCTTTCAAATCAAACCTGAAGGCCTGGCTACTGAATGCATCCTCTTGTAAATGCTTACTGGGCAGAGCAGAAACCCAAAAGCCACCATAATTTTAATACCATCAGGTCATCTGGCGTGGCACTTAAACAGATGTTACTCTGTCCATTGAAGGCTTAAACTGCTCTGAACAATTTGTAAAATGCAAACGACCTCTCCTTTGCACTACCGCCTGTATTTCTCATGGTACCTTATTCTTGCCATGCTCAGTATACCACATGTAAACAACGGCTGTTGCATCATCCATTGGTGTTTGTAACAGTACAATTTCAAATGTATATACTGTTTGTACAGTATAATCCAGTGTGTATATTGTGTATACTACTATGTATCATGTTGCCACATTGTGGCCTGGGTCATGACTGAAAATGGTCCCCGGATCAGTTCACCTACCTGGCTACCAAAAACATAAATAAATAAATAAAATTGAGTATGCCAACTATGGCTGGAGTGCAAAGCTGCACAAAATGGACTTCAGACAGTAACAGCACTAATTAACGGTCTTGCACATTTCTGCATGATGCAGTGCTGTACCCAAACGTGAATGTACATGTGCAGTGGGCACAATTACCCTCCACCCACTGATCCTGACCCATTTGTGAGCACAGATGAAATTTCCATAGTTCTGCCCCTCTGGGTCTCTCCAGTAGTCCAGTGCCCTCTAAGGCCAACCTAAAGTCTTTCTTTGTAGTCCAGTAGTTTGCCATCTAGTTCCAGTCCTCATAAAAGCCTTCCTGTGGCTTGATCTCTTGTCTGTCTCCATCACCTACTAGCTCTACAGGGCTGGCCACAGTTTTGTGATGCCCTTACCACCTGCCTGTAAAGGTTTTACAGGCAGGAGGTCAACTACTAAAAGTGCAACTGAAGCCAGTTTGACAAAAGTCACCATGCTTTTGAACATAACAGTAAATGCCAACTGCATGGTGACCCCGCTTCTACCATGCACATAGCACACTCTGATAAGCACTGACATGAAAGCTGGGTGTGACTCCTTAGCATAGCCCAGGGGTTGCAGACAAGGGATTGGTGTTAAATCATGGTGCAGTTTCAACTAACTAATGACATCTTTATGGGTACACGGTATCTTGGCAGTCAGGGTGGAGCAGGTTGTTTGGGATAATCTTACCTCACAGCTAGCACCCCTGGGCTGTGATGCTCTGGAAGGCTCAATTCTGTCCCCTTATGTTGTTCGCAGTGTGTTTGCTGCCCTTTGGTAGAGTCATTAGGTGGGTATAACTTGGAGTTTTCACTACTACGCAAATGATACACAGTTGTACTTGTCATTAGTACCCAGGAATATAAATAGTATTTCTCAGTTAAATTTATGCCTGGCTGAGATACAGGACTGGATGGCCTCCAGCTGTTGAGATTGAACCTGGATAAGACAGAGATGCTGGTGGCCAATTTAGATTGATCTCAAGCCCCATAACATGGGCAGCGGGGACATAGGGTAACACTTGATGGTTCCTTGCTTATGGTTACTGAGAAGGTGACAAATCTGGGGAACCACTGTGGGCCAAGTCCTGACACTTGAGTATCAGGTGTTGGCAGCAGTTGCAGTGGCTTTACATCTCAAAAGGTATCCCAGATAAAACCTTTGCTGGCATCGGTTGACCTGAAGACCTTAGTGCATGCCTTCATTTGAATCTGGATTTGCTCTGTCAATTTCAAGTTATTTATGCTGATTTTATATTATGATTATGTACAATGCCTTGTTTTTCAGAAAGGTGTTTTAAATAAATTATCCATCTGTCTATCTATCTATACAACACTCCAACCTCTGACCCTTTGTTTTCTGCTCTCTCAGGTTACCATCAAACCGGCGAGCCTAGGCATGAAACCAGCATGCATACATGAACCAGAGCAGTGAAACTTACAGCAGCCACAACAGTCCTGTTACAGGCTGCCACAGCTCCTCTGAACCCCTAGTGTAGGCTGTTAACATATCCAAGGTGGCCAGTACTGCCAAGTCCCTCTGGCTGAAGCCCTCATAAGGGGTGAAACTGGACCCCTCCACAGGGGCTGGACTACAAGGGGGCGAAAGTGAACCTGATGGCACAGTGACCCAACCAGCTGACCAGATCACTCTGGAAATTACTAGTCTCAAGCCCCAGAGAGAAAACCAAGTCCAATGTGTGGTCATGTTAGTGGGCAGCAGAAGCAACTGCTTGTGCAAGGCCCAGGAATACTATACTATACCCTGGAGGAAATCTTGACCAAACTACGAGGGTTTGTCATCAGCTCAAGCTCTGAAGTCTACCAGAATAAGCCATCTGGGTGACTCAACACTTGTTGGTGTGAAGTCCCTGATTTCCTGTAGAAATTACCCTTTACACCCTAGAGGCCAATATACAGGAGGATTCTGCAACCCACCCAGACCCCCATGCACGCCCTATGCATTCAAATGATGAGGTATCCCCATAGGTGCACCACCAGATTCAGCTTAGATCTAAAGCAGATCCCTCCCCATGGTCCTGCCTCAGGCAGTGCAGTATGGAGAACCAAGCCTGCATAGTCACCCAGCCAGGTCACAGTAATGCAAGTCAAATAGACAGAGGAAATAAGATCTGCTGTAGTAACAGACATATTCCTCATTGATCTAGTACTGCATAGCACTACATGAAGAGGAGGAATTGCAACAGCTGACCTTTCAGTAGCTGCAACTCCATCAGCAGGGATCCCTGGCTAATGGGATAAAACATGTCTGGTCTCTCTCAAGCCCCATTTCACCCCAAGGCATCTCCCAATCCTTGCAACCCTAATGACACCCTACCCCTCAGCCCTCTCCAAGTCACCCACTCCCCTCTGTGCCTCCTCCCAATCCCAACCTCCCTGCACCAATGGTAGGCTGTATTTGCGATTTACTTAATAAACAGTTATTTTGTCAGTTTTTGCTGAATGTTGTGCTCTGTTTGTCTGCAGGAGTTGCATCATTGCACTTCACCCTTCCCTCTTTGGTGCTGATGTTTACCCTGTGTCTGGTTGGGTGCTGTGTTTTTGGCTCAGATGATCCATTTGAAGCCTCCACTCTAAAAAGAGATCCTGATTTGTTTTGCATTACAGTCTGCTTACTATAGCTGATTGTAGTATGCTAACATTCAGCAAGCAGCAATTAAGCTGCAGTGACAGTTGCTGTACACATCTGATGGCAGAGAAAGCAAGACAGGTTTATGAGCTGGGCTACTGGCTGGGAAGGAGGACTATAGGCCGCTATTGCTGCTACTGTCGACTAGTCCGATTTGCTGGTGAATTACATGTAGCATATGTTGTGGGTGTGTCTTGTGGTGGTGACACATGACTGCTTGCTGAACATTTTGCAGACCATCTCAGATCTCAAGGTAAATTTTGCTGGTTGTGTGAGTGTATTAAATTAGAAATACTCAAATGCAGAGAAAGCAGCTTGTATGGTGTGGTTATCGTTACAACTCACCAGCTCAGTGGGAGGAGGAATTCAGTTACACAGTTCATTCTGAGACGAGAAAAAATGGCAAACAAAATTTTTTTCAGGGACTGCAGTTGTGCATTGATCTGTTTTACTATGGTAAGGTCATTTCTAGGTAGAATTAGTAATATCGATTACCAATCGTGCATTTACCAGAGATTAACCAATGGTCAGGTGATGAGTTTACACCAATCAAGTTGTTAAATTTCCTAGGTATTTCAAATCCCATTTTATAAATGTTATTAACATTGAGCAATACTGTGTGACCATGCCTCAACTATGTAGTTCCTTTCTGTCTTTACGGGGTATCAGGTCTGAAGATAAAATTGTTTAAAGTGGAGGGCCTCACTCTAAACAGACACTGCCAGCGGCAAGAGTTTGTGATCTGGGACCTTAAATGAACTGAGAACTCAATCATCTATATGGGACTCGCTGAAATCACCCAACAAACAAATAAATTTTAAACCCATGCTGGCCAAAATAAATAAATTTGAAAAATGGAAAGAGCTTAAATTATCCTTATGGGGATATACTGTATAGCAGTTTATATTCACGCCCGTTATATTTAGCATTCCAAGCACCTCCTCACTTCTTCAGTATACAAGCAATTAAAATGTCAGCCACACAGATATTGTACTTTCTGGCAAATCTTCTGCTATCTGTCCTGACACGGTTTTCAAAAGGTGGGCAAACTAGTTAAAGGCCTACTGTGGCAAGGGAAACCTGTTAGATTAAGTGATGCAAAACTCAAAACAGGACCATGACAAGGTGATCAAGGTCTCCCTTAGATGAGGGTTATTATCAGGCATTTTGGGCCAGCAAACAAAATATGGTTACCCACTAGGAAAACAGAAAATGTACCCATTTGGAGACATTATTAAACACACAGTCACCAGCAGACTACCTGCATAAAAAAAATTTACCAGAGGAGGTCAACGCCACCCTATCAAACACCATTGAGGTCTGCTATAAAGTAAAACATGGTATGAATTGGGAACCATGGCTTGTATCAACAGTGCCTTTATGGAGCAACAAGAAACTCTGTATCGGGACACTGGTATTAGGAGACGAGAATAGGAAAGGCCTGTAATCACGGAGTTGCAGATGTAATGGATATGGGCTCCAGCACCCTCATATCATTCAACCAGGTGAGGGAAAGTTTGGGATACATAGAAAGGAGTTTTGGTTTATTTGCAGCTGAGGAGCACACTGAGGAGGATCTAGCAGTGTGGTATACATTGCCTTAGCCCATGGAGTGGGAAAGAATACTGGGTGGCACTGTGGCAGGCTTATGTAGGCGGGGGACAGGATGAAACTATTGGATGATAACAGAGAAAAGATACAGCTTCCACCAAAATCAAGCTACAGTGGGAAAGAGACTTCAATATCCAGGTCAAGGGCAAAGTCTAGTAAAAATGTTGGAGATATGCATTCCACTCTTGAAGGAGGCCAAGGGAAATATGTGCAGTATCTGTAATGCATAGATTGTACCATACCCTGTGTAACTAAGACAATGAAGTTACTCCCTTATGACAACTGCTGGAGGTGCAACACAAAGGAAGCCAGCCAAGTCCATTCATGTTACACTTGTCCTGCTCTTCAGAAATTTTGGTCATGTGTAACAAGTGTGTGTGTGTGAACAAACAACTGGCAACCCCTACCAGACTACCCAGCATAATACCTAATTGGGGACTGCTCTACCCTAAATGGGGTCCCATAAAAAAAATGGTGGCTCATGTGGGCTTTTCGCTGTGCCAGAATAGCAATACTGTTCCCATGGAGACAACCTGCAGCATTTAAGGGTACAGAATGGATTACAGAGATGGGTGCTCTAGCTTCAAACGAAATAATTTGTTATGTGACCTTGGATCAAACTGAAAAGCTTCCTGAGCTTGGAGACATTCCTGTATGTATCTCACAGGCACTGGTGGAAGGCCTTAGAAAATATATCCCAGAATCAGAAATTACGAGGACTCCCCTTTCTATCCACCTCCACACTCACCCCAATGGATAATATTTAATATGAATAAATAAAAACATCACAACACAGGGTGATACCCTGTAAATCTTGAGTTTAATCTTTATTTTCTTCGGAACACATTGGTAAGCTAAATACTAGACTTCTGGTTAATTTCTGTTCATTAGAGATGGGTTTAATTTTTTTTTGTCTGTACTGTTTTATAGTTTTTTATTTTATCCAGGAGACACACTAAGCTGAAAGCTTGCTTACAGAGTGCAACCTGGGAGCACAAGGAGGTTGAAGTGACTTGCTCAGGGTCACACAGTATGCTGAGTGGGGCTGTGGGTTTCAAACCCAGGTCTCCAGGTTTGCAGCTCAGAGCCTTAAACCACTCGCTATACTGCCTCATTTTGGGTGAAGAAGCTCAGATGATTACATAATGTATAAAACAATGCATGAAGGAATGAGCTAAGGAGTACAAAATGAGTTATTTATTACTCACTATGACATATGGGCATAAGGGTGCTGCAGGAGTCCAACTTGTGAAGGACAGAAAAAGTGTAATGACTGAAGGAGGAGATCAAGGTGAGGATGGTAGACACCAAATATATCATAGCACAGTTAACAACAGAGTTGATGTATAAAGTGTGTCTTTTATTAAACAGTCTGTATTGAATGTCTGACTTCAAATTAATGCAACTGTGAAAGCTTCAATTTTTTTATAATTGTAAATGGGTAGTGTATGAAGAGACATTACATATATCGATATATAAAAGAATGAATTTAAGAAAACTAGAGTCTCAAGCACAGGTGCCATAGAGACAGGCATGTTCAGTAGAATTTTACTTAGTAATAAGTCAGGAAAGGTGTGCTTTCTGCTGGAATAACAGCACACTTGGGTGGACTAAGCTCGAGGTCGAAGGCTGAGTGCTTCCACCACCTGAGAAGTGCCATAATCCCAGCACAAAGCACACCCGGAATGACTTATTACAATTATGAAAGGGGTCCATTAGGATTAGAAAAGAAGCATTTTTATTTAACTTAATAAATAATAATATACATGTAAAAAACAAAAACAAGGAGCTGCATCAATTTGTGGTCTAAAAGCAAAACAAAATGGTTATATTAAATGCACGCTGAAAATAGAGTTCAAAATCTATGTTTTGACCTTAGGTCTTCTTCAGGAAATATCTAAAAGAAAAAAAACAAAATTAGTGTAGAGGGAGGTAAATGAGGGATATATATGTGGGGAAAGAAGAAAGGGAGGCTCAGGAGAAGAAGTCATGAAGGGTAAGATTAAGAGAGAATCTGTGAAACAAAAAGGTGATGATGGGAAAGATAAAGCATAATAGGAGGAAAGAGATAGGGAAGTTCCCAGGTGAGGACTAATTAACAGGGCATAGTAAGAAAGTTGAAAGGTGACAGATGTGTGGGAAGGAGACAGAGATGGAGGCTTATGGTGAAAATGAAAATAAATTAAATGAGTGCAAAACAAATAGACTGTGGGGAAAAAGGGGTGGCTGAAAGATGTTAGTGGAAAATAAGTCTATGATTTAAACCAGAGGGCTGCTGGGAGCCAAGGCAGATGATCAACTTGGCTTCCATGTTTTTCTATGGTCAGGATCCCAGAAGCCCTGCTGAAGGACACAAACAGAAAGGTCATTGACATATATACATGTACTACAGTCCAAGATTCAAAGTTTCAACTTTCTCAGGTGATCAGTGACCCCACGAGGAACTGCCCTGCACTCCATCCCACTCTAGTACTCTATTGCACTGGATAATGACTAACCACCGAAAATATTATCTCCTCTGGCATACTAGCAGATGCCATCACAGATCACTCCCCACCTTTTGTATATGGGGCAAAACTAGGTCCTCCCTTCTAAGCCCTGTTTTATCACTTTCCGTAACTATGCATATTTTGACTCACAATCCTTCCTACTGGACACTGCCACTATTGACTGGACCCCTTTTTAACTCTGATGACCCTCAGACTACTCTAAATATATTCCTGACTCACTTCCTGGAGGTCCAGGATAAACATTGCCCTCTTGTTACCCATCGGGTAAAAAATAAACATACTCGGTGGCTAAAGTCCGACCCTTCTCTCCAAACAGCGACGGGCGGACAAATCCTGGCTCCACTACAAAAGCACGGGCCCCAGCTGACTTAAATTCCTACAGAGCACTCAGAAACTCATGCAAGAAGGAAATCAAAAGGATCAAAAGTGCCTATTGCAAGGATCTATTAACTAAATCATATGGTGACCCCAAAAATTCTGGTCCCATATAAAATGCTTCCTAGGATCAAATCCTGCCCCACTCCAACTGATATGTCTTTCAATGTCCACTGCAATAATCCCTCCACTAATGAAAACTTTTTCAATGCCCAGTTCTCTGACCTCACCAACTATACCTCAACTTTCCCAGCCAGACTGTACTGAATGACCAACCTGATGTTGCTGGGCCCAAATTTCTTTTCAAGTCTGTCACTGCTTTTAAGTTCTAAGACTGCTCAAAAATATCTCCGACTTCACGCCGCTGGGTCGGATAACTTTGAACCCAACTCCTAAAGCTCGCAGCCCCTCACATAGCAGCACCTCTTGCAAAAATATTTTCCCTCTCCTTTGTCATAGCTATGTCCCAGATATCTGGAAGACTGCCAGGATTACCTGTTTTCAAAAGGAGACCGTAAACATCCTCAAATTATAGGCCCATTGCCATATTGCCTTTTCTTAGCAAAATCCTTGAGAAGCTCGTAGCTACTCAAACTATTGACTTTCTGCAGAAACTAAACCTTCTCACATTGAAGCAGCATGGTTTCTGCAAGGTCATAGCGCCACCACTGCTTTACTCAAATTTATGTCTGATATCCTAGCAGCCATGGGCTTGGGTCTCCTAACGGGGTAGTTTTATAGACATGACTAAAGCATTTGACCTTGTAAATCATCCTATCCTTCTCACTACTCTAAGATCACTAGGCTTCTCACAGGGTGTGACTGTATGGTTTGACAGCTACCTAACAGATCGCACTCAACTAGTTAAATTTAACTCCATCTTGTCAGATTATGCTACCATAAATATTGGTGTGCCACAAGGATCTATTCTCGGTTCCCTGCTTTTCTCCATCTTTATAAATGATATTATCTCAAACATTCCCCATACTGCTTCCCTGCTATATGATGATGACATTGTCTCGTACATCAGTGCAAAGAACATCTCTCAAATCAACCGCGACTTTCCCAAGATTTTCAACAAATTGAAGAGTGATTGGTAAGCAGTAGGCTTGTCCTAAATGTTTCTAAGACTGAAGCCATGTTGTTTGCTTCCAATGCTAAACATAAACTCGCCTAACCCACTTTTAATGTCTCTACTATAAACAGCTCATAAGATAATGGTTGTACCCTCCTTTAAATACCTGGGTATCACACTGGATCCAGCTCTCACTTTTGATCTCCATGTCCATCAGACTTGCAAGCTGACTAACATGAAATGTGATATGGCCTACTGCTCCAGCTGTGTCTCATTTCATCAGCTAGGCTTGCCATAGCTCGTGTTTACTCCTTGCATCACTCATGTAAGGGGTGGCAGCATATGCCTCATCAGGTAAGACTAGTTTTCAGAAGTGGGATGTCACATGCAATATCTGTAGATATGCGTCCTCCTCACATTGACTAAAACACCACTGCCTCCTCTACACTGAGCTAGGATGGCTTTCTCCGGTAGCCTCCCGTGATTATGTGCTCTGCTCTATCACAGATAATATCATCCAAAATCAAAGCCTCTGGTGGAACTATTTCCAAACCAGACATCCAGCTATGAACTAGGCTCAGCTGCCAATGCCCATGATGTCATCCCTAGACATCACTCCACCAAAGGTGCTAGTGCCTTCTCCTGCCACGCCCCAAAATGGAACTCCCATCCCACTAACTATTCATCTGGCATCATCCCATGCATCTTTCAAAGCATTGCTGCTTGACCATCTTGCTGTCTCATGCTCTTGCTCCTACTTCAAACCGCTTAGCTCAGTATATCTACACAATATACTCTACCCCTACAGCCTTTCTGTTCCCTTTCCTCAACAAAATAGTTCTGCACTTACCTCCTGTCTCTAGCTTGTTATGATTCAATTTTTAATTACAGCTAATCATCATCCCTTACCTCACCTCAATTCTTCCCATCCTATCCTATCCCACCTCCATATGCTTCCTCCTTAACCCAATTACTCCTCTTTCTTTTGCATTCCATCTTCCTTGACTATTAATTGGCACTTTTTGCTTGTTTTAGCTCAATGGACTGCTACCTAAATGTTGCCTAAAGAGTTCTACTGTTGCTCTCCCATATTTCTATTGTTATATAGTTTTGCAGAATCAGTTGTATCTATTTGTATCTATTTATTTCACTACTTGCACTGTATTACTATTTTCTATGCACCTACTGTTTATATGATTGTACTGTCATTGTTCAAAATGTTTGTTTCTGAATAATCCCGTGTCGTGCCTGAAAATAGTCATTGCTATGGCTAGTGCACCTTACCCAGTCAACAAAACTAAATAAATAAAGTTTATTTTTAAATAGGTAACACTTATATAGTGCTGCAGCTTATGTTGGCAAAATTCTTTTGGGGTGAAATCTTAATTTTCTGGAAGTCTGTATAGAAGTTGAAGGGATCGTAGTTTGGCCCTGCGCGGTTGCCAGCGATCTCTTCATTTCCCAACTGAGTCGATCCCAGAAAGAGCAAGTAATGATGTGTGCCCAGGGAGAGTGTGAAGGCATGCCCCATTAAAGTCATTGAGGTCAGATTTATGTCCGCTTTTGTACATAAGCATGGTCAGTCTGAACCTAATGAAGGCGTCAAGTGACTAACAAGGCCCTTGTTAGTCACTAGGTTCCCTTCATTAATCTCGTTGCCCTTCATTAATCTCAAACTGCCCATTCTTATGTACAAAATGGATGTTACTGTGACCTCATTGACTTTAATGGGTGTACTCTCATGCTCTCCTGGGCACACATCATTATGTACCTGAGTGCAGGGGCAGATTGGCTCAATTGAAAGTGAAGGGATCGGCTTGCTGCCATGTCAGGGCCAAACTATGATCCCTTCAACTTCCATACAGACGCTCAGAAAAATTTGAATTTCACCCTAAAAAGACTTTTTCGACATAAGTCACCACCTGTAACAACTACAGGATCTTGGTAAATCACTTTCAATTATTATTCTTTTAATTTAGGACAGTTTTATTTTTAGAGCCTATTTGAAAGTTTTTAGTGAGTAAAGGTGGCAACTATGTTTGGGATGGCAGTCAGGGATGTGTGATTAGTACAACTTTTATGTGACGAGGCTGCTGACTCTTTATATGGTGCTGTTGAGCTGAGATAGCACGGGTAAAGATAGCCCTCAGTCAACCAAGTTTTATGATTGTTGAAACCCATTTTACAATATATAATTCATCACCTTTGATTAATATATTATAGGGCACAGTAGTGCCCCTATAGTTAGTGTTGTGTTGGCTGTTTAATGTTAAACCCCAATTTTGCACCTTAACAACTCTGACATTGTTTGACAAAATAGCACAACATTTGGCATGCACAGTCAGGCTGTCAGTCTGAAGACCTGAAAAGTTTCCTGACAGTACCTTGTTCAGTTTTTTGAGACACGAGTGCCAAAACGGGGAAAAGCTACACTTAGCACTGTGTATTTTTGCTCTCACCTATAGCCTAGACGTGTGTGGGATTTTTTCATGAAATTTTCAAGGTTGAAGGACCTGTGCCAAGGTGTGCCTTTCGAAGGTTTGTTGAAAAATATTATACGGTTTTAGAGTTATAAGGATTTTGAGCTAACTGACAAATGCAACTGGCAAAAAAATAACACAAGTGCTTATTTTCATGATTTACCTCTCATGCTGGAAAATTACTGATCGTGACGGTTGCCATTTTTTCTTTTTAAACCCATAAACATTGAAAATGCACTTATTTATTTATTTATTCAGTCATTTGGAAATACACTCTTGAGCTCAAGAGCTCCTTTTTTTATTTTTTTCAACTATTTTCCCTCCGGTTGCAGCCTGCGGAGCCTCTCTCAGGCATCCTGGCCTGATCCTTCTTGCCTGAGGTCCCCATCCCAAGCCTCCTCTCTTCCCCTTCCTCCTGCAGCCAGTACCCCTGGCTAACCCCTCAGGGTGGGGCCACCCTCCTCTTTGGATGCACTGTATAGACTGGCCAAGCTGCAGCTGAGGGCCGGGTGGAGGAACTGGAAGGCCGAGCAAGTGAGATCCGGGTGGGCATGGGGTCAGATGCCATCGCCTACCCTGCAGAGCTGGTTGTTTCCTTGTTCTGTTGGACCCCACATAGCACTGAAGACATGCAATGATGTCTAGCATGGTGGCACGCTCCTGCGCATGTCGGCAGGGACGTCCACCCACAGGGCTTCCCTTGCAGTCACTAGTACTCCCAGTGCAGTGATCCCTGCCTCACAGGGTGTCACTAGCGCTGGGAGACATGTCCCACCTGCACCTCAGGAGAGGAGAGCTATCATCAGATGCTCGATACTCTCCTCCCAGCCAGCCCCTGGTGACCCAAGCTCGCTCCCAAACCTGGATCACGGAGTAGCGTGAGGTATGGCGTCCAGTATTTCAACCCTCAGTGCCACCGGGCTGGCTAGCTCAAGAGCTCATTTACAAAGGTTCCTCATCACAGACGGTAGTTACATAGCTAAAACAGGTACATAGAGCAGAACCAATGGAGCCTTGTCACAGTGAGTTACAAGGAATACAACAGTGGACAAAAATACACGAACATACAAAGAAGCCAGCAGAAGAAGACCATTAGGTCTATCAGTCTGCTTGTATTGCAGGGTCCACAGCTTGCTTAATGTCCCTGCCCTCCTCCCACTCCTCCCATCCTCTCTATACATGATCCTAACCTTCCCCATGCCTATCCCAGCCTCTCTAAAGCTTCCCACTGTCTTCAATGAGATGACCTCTTCTGGCAGCGCATTCCAAGCGTCCACCACCCTCTGTGAAGAAGTGCTTCCTGACCTCCTTCCTGAACCTCCCACCCTCCAGCTTAAGACTATGCCCTCATGTTATGGTTGCCACTCAGCTTAAAGAGACACTCCTTATGAACCTTATTTATTCCTTTCTAAGTACTTGAAGGTCCCAATAATGTCCTCTATCTCTCCTGTCTTCCAGGAGTACATATTCAGTGCCTCAATCTCTCCCCATATACCTTATCCTGCTGACCTGCTATCATCTTTTTAGCCCTCCTCTGGACCTTCTCTAGCAGGTTAATGTCTTTTGAGGTGTGGCATCAGTACTGAACTCCATACTCTAGATGCGGCCTTACAGTGACCTGTACAAGGGTAATATAACCTCCTCTCTCTACTACTGATCCCCTAGATATGCATCCCAGCATCTTGTTTGCCTTTGCTGCTGCTTTCCTTGCACTGCATGGAGTGCTTCAGGTCACTAGTGATCCTCACTCCCAGGTTCTTCTCCTCTGATGCAGATCTCAGACTCCACCCAGGTAGTACTGTGTCCTGGGATTCTTGGCTCCAATATGCATAACTTTGCATTTCTTGGCACTGAAGCCAAGCTGCCAGATCTTGGACCACTTCCTCAGCTTTTCCAGATTTTTCTATAGGTCCTGTATCCCTTCAGCTGTGTCCACTCTCCCACAGAGCTTGGTGTCATCCATGAATAGACATTTTGCCCCAATGCTATCTCCAATGTCACTGATGAAGACATTGAACAACACCAGCCCTAGCACTGAGCCCCGCGGACCCTACTAGATACCTCTCTAGTGCCAGATAACTCTTCCCCACAGTCACCCTCTGGGTTCTGTCCTCAGCTAGTTTTCCAACCATCTGGCCATCTTTTCCCCAACCTCGAGATCCACCAACTTCCTGATCAACCTTTTGTGGGGCACAGAGTCAAAGGCCTTGCTGAAATCAAGATAGAGGATGTTTACCGCTTGGCCCCTGTCTACTGTCTTAGTGGCACAGTTAAAGAAGTCAGTCAGATTTATTTGACACAATCTCCCCATGAACCCATGCTGCCTTGCATCCTGGAGACCATGCTCCTCTAGATATTCCACCAACCTTTCCTTTAGTATAGTCTCCATGAGCTTGCCCACAATGGAGGTCAGACTGACTGGTCTGTAATTTCCTGAGTCATCTTTGGGACCACTTTCGTGGCGGGGCACTACATGTGTTGTTCTGCAGTCCTGTGGTACTGCTCCTGATTCTAGTGAACTATTAAATAGATCTGCCAGTGGCCCTGTCAGCTCCTCAGCCAGTTCCTTTAGATACGCTTGGATGTACTCTGTCTGGGCCTGGTGATTTGTCCACCTTCAATGCTAACAAAAACAATAGGGTGTAATGTTACATAAATACTAGATAATGCTTATGTAGTCTTTACTAAGTAGCATTGAGTGGGCACCATGTTAGGTCTGATAGCAGTCACAACTGGCACCTGATGAGATAACTTTTCTCAGCCCTGACTTGAACTGGGCTATGTTAGGTAGGCTAGGGATTCAGGCAGCTCATTTAACCAGAGTGGTGCTCTGTAGGCAAAGGAGCATTGGGCCTGGCTGGTTTTACAGAAAGGTACAGATAGTACTTTCCTAGCCATACTCCTAGTTGAGTATTGGCTTTGACGGGGTGCAGGAAGTTTTAGATAGTGGGGGTGGGGAGAGACCTTTGAGTGCCTTCATGCCTAGGGAGGCATACCTGGTACTTGAATCTGTCATGTAGTGGGAGCGAGTCAGATTGGGAGTACAGGATATAGTATGTGTGAGCCTATCAATTCCTAGAATGAACCGACAGGCCTTATTTAGTACCAGGCTGACCCTAAGAAGGACTGTGTCTGTAGCGCAGCTGTACACTGTAAGGCCACAGTCCAGAATCGGGAGGATAGAGCTCGATACTATAGTTTGCTTAACTGCAGGTGTGAGGTAGTGCCTATGCCTGTAAAGTGACCCTAATTGTATGTGGGCTAGTCTTACAGTGGAGTCAACGTGAGGAGCAAATGAGAGTGTCTCATCCAGGGTTACCCTCAGGTACTTAAATGAGGTTACTTGTTCTGAGATATTGGCTTTTACATTTATGATGGTGAAATGAGAGGCTTTTCTCCTTGCTTGGCGACCAGCGAATAGCATGGTCTTTGTTTTCTTATAGTTAAGTAGAAGCTCATTCTGACTGAACCACCTTTTCACTGCCTGAAAACTTCATTGGCGTTCTTGTGTAAGTGCCTCTTCATTTGGGCTGCTGGCATAGATGACTGTATCATCTGTATAGAGGAGGATGTCTGAGGGCAGGCTGTGGGCAGGTTATTTACAAATAGGCCAAATAATAGAGGACCCAGTATAGATCCTTGAGGCACTCCAATGGTAACACTTCTGATGTTGCGCAGTGTTCCATTGATCCTTCATGTCAAGATTAGTAGGAAAGGTAGCTATGAAACCGGATACAGTGTCTACTGAGAGGCCTAGGGTGTGGAGTTTGGAAAGCAGGAGTGAATGGTTGACTGGGTCGAAGGCTTTTGTAAAGTCTTTGTAGATGGACCCAACTAGGTGGCCACTGTCAAGGGCCTCATGCAGGAAGCTAGTGTACTCTATCAAAGCAGTGCTGGTACTGTGTAGCTTCCTGACCCCATGTTGTTGAGCATTGGATATTGTATTTCCAGAGGTAAGCAGTAAATTGATTGGATGCAATTCTCTCCAGAGCCTTGGATAAAGGGAGGGATAGATATTGGTCTATAATTGGTCACTAGTGAGCGGTAACCACTATTGTGGAAATACATAAAACTGATCTCATTAAAAAATAAATACATTAACCTCATAAACCAGAACCCAATAAGCTAGATTCTGATGTTTTTGTTTTTTTAAACTTGCCAGAAATACCTTTTCTGGCTACTGCAAATCCAGGGTGCCCAGCTTTACGAGAGGAGGCATTCACCTGTGTTCTCTGTGTGAGAACAGCGACACTTTCTTGAGTCTTGCAGCTGCAGCTGGAGTCCTGTTGTGGGCTGCAGTGACAGCAGTGAGCCGCGATCCCATTCTCCCATCTCTGTCTGTCCGTCTGTCTATCTGGTCCCTGTGCTTCCATGTGGCTCCAGATACAGACGCACAGGCAAACAGTCCATCTGTCAGCCAGTGCACAGGCCACTCTGCCACCCACAGGTGCAGAGATATAGGCCCCTATGCCAAGAGGACAGCTGTCTTCACTATGTGGTACCTGGGCCCGTGAGGACAAACCTGCAGCTTTCATTCCCTGGCTGGGAGGGGTGTTGCATAACATCGCCATCCCCCGCCCTCACCCCATCTAACTGGGTCACTGAGTATGCCCCGAACTCAGGTCACCAGCATGGGATCAAAGGCATACTCACTGGGGTCCAGACTGGCACTAGACACAAAGTTTCTTAATGATTATTTTCACCTAAACTTTCAAGATAGTCATTTCCGACTCCCTTATAAACATGACATGTAGCATTTACAGTATTTTGGCCAAACTGCCATTTCACACCAAATGCAAAACACATCTCATCCAGGATTTAAAAATTACACCTGTCACTTACATTCTGAGGGTGTCAGAACCACTCACCCATGTTCCACATTCTTATGTAACCCCTTGTTACCGGGGTTACTAGAATCTCAGTGAGACCTTAGTGGTAGGCAGGAAGGCAGCTTGTGAAACTCCAGTTAAATGGGTTTCACACTGTCTCACTCTGTTTTCAGTCACAGCTGAGACTGAGAGATGACATCACCATAGAACTGTTGCAGCTGCATAAGCCACATTGGAATCTGCAGCACAGGGAGTGAGATAGAACGTCCGGGAGTTTTAAAAGTCATCTCCTGTTTATTGTCAAGCAGGAAGGAGTTTTGCTGTTTACCTCCTTGTGAGAAGGAAGTCTCCTGCTTGCCTGCCAGCAGAAAGGAAGTGTCTTTTGTTTATCTTCTGTGTGAGAAGGTCAGAGTCCAGTTTCAAGTGGTGGAGACCGCTGTCCAGGTCTCAGTGCCCTCCTCCGGGAGAGAGATAAAATATCCTCTGTGGATTCCAGGGCAATCCCTGATTTCTACTACAAGGAGAAAGCTGCCTTTTTGCAGTTTCTGTTTTGGTCTGACAAGAGGAAAAAGTTGTACTTCGACTGTGGGGTACCTGCAACGAAGGGTGAGTGTTTTGCTCTAATTTGAGAGGGCAAACAATATGTTTCTTCAGTTTGGAAAATGTGAAAGCTGGGATGTGAACTACTATTTGGGAGGCCTATTGTACTAGGAGAAACAAATGAGCAGTGTAAAAATCTAAAGTCTTTATGGATTCAAGTAATGTTGTAGAGGGTGCTACAGGTCATCCACCGTTTAATCTACATTCAAGTTTTAGTTTCTGTTTGTCCAGAGAAATGGCTGGGTATGGGCTGTGGGAGCTGGAGGTGGGAACACCCCATCTTTAGTAACCAGGTCCACCTCTCACAGTTTCTACTGTGATTGCTTCTTGCCTCATGTGCCTGGCCAGTGATGAGGTAGGTACCCAGACATGGGTCGAAATTGAAAATCTCTAGGAGTCGAGACTCTAAGTGGTGTGGGAGCCACAACTTGGGAAAAGAATTCTCCTTGTTTGATGGGAGTCAGAAGGAAGTATGAAAACAAATCTCCCTAGGGTCGCAGACTCTAAGTGGTGTGGGGAGCCACAACAAGTAAATTGGGTTCATTCTTTAAGTGGACCGTCAGTCAAGTGGCTGGCAGGGGAGTCGGGCTGTGTATCCAAAGCGCATGCAAGTCCGGGCTGTGTGCCTGGTAGGTCCAGAGCCAGAACACAGTAGAAATGGGTTCATTCTTTAAGTGGACCACCTTGTAGTCTCTAATCTGCATTATCAGTAAATGTAGCCCTTGGGGTCCATCTATGCTTTGTTATGTTCAGTTAGTTATGAATAAAAGCCACACTGAAAATCCCAGTCCTGGTTCTGGACATTACAGTTATTGCTTCCTGTAGTTGGATTTACTTGGGTGCTGTGCAGAGTAGCCAAACCTAGGTCCCCTTGTACCAGGTAACCTCATCCTCCCCAAACCCAGGTCCCCACCAGGTATTGCTGCCAACGTCAACAGCATGCCACCTGTCGTTTTAGTAAAAGGCAGGGGTGAGGGGTTACACTACACCCTAAGAATATACAAGATTAATCTTACAACCACAAGAGTGATCTCTGCACCCATATTAACACACACAAACAGGAAACAAACAGGGCTATAGTGAACAAATTAAATTTTTCTTGACCATGCTGCTTTAGCACATTCTTTCTGCTGATGGCTTTCACAGAACAATGCACTGGCACACACTACAGGGGCCTGTTTACACTGTCTGATCTGCACCTTGCGAGAGCTGCAGATGAGTTCCATCAGTGAGGTCAGACATTGCAAACATGATAAGCAGCATTGTAAACCTTCATGCACTCAATGAGACACAGAAGCGATTGCTGTTTTCGTGGTATCGTGTACTGATGTAGGTGTTTTTGTTGGCGTGTAAACATGCCATCCGACCTGCATCCCCTGTGACATGCCCCAACATGCTGTGCTATGCATCTTTTTTTATTGCATTTCTGAATTATGTCCTTACTGGAATTGTCTGGTGGTCCTTTGCAGGCTTGCAGCATGTCCATCCACCCCACATCCTGCATTCTCCCAGCTCAGAGGAGTGAGTGGCTCTGCAGAGCCTTCTGCCACCATTTCAACCGGGACTCTGGATTGACCAGTACCAGTAGGAAATATTCCATCACCCAACATTCGGTGGTGGGAGGTCCTACACTGGGAAGACTTTATGCTGCTCTGCTCAGTTCTAGAGCTACTGTAGAATGGGAATGAGGGTCCACAAATTCTGTCAGATTCACCTGCAAACTGAGATTTAGGACCCATTCCTTACTCTTCTTTCTCACATCTGGAGAAGGTAGGCGGCCACACATCAGCCAGGATATGGAGCTCGTGAAGAGGGAGATTCGCCTGCTCTGGCCCAGTGTGTGGAGGAGAAAGTAAAATTTGTTGTGGCACAATGTGGTTTCTAATGTCAACTCTAAACAAAGCATAGGGTATAACTTGATAACAGTCTGTACTCTGCTCTGCCAGAATAGAGGGTACACCAATGCAGAGCACCACAAACCACTGTCCTGTAGTAATAGTAATAGTAGTAGTAGTACAGGTAGTAGTAGTAGTAGTACAGGTAGTAATAGTAGTAGTACAGGTACTAGTAGTAGCAGTACAGGTACTAGTAATAGTAGCACAGGTAGTAGTAGTAGATTTTATTTATATATGGTACCCTTTCCCTGAGGTCCAGGGCACCATTACAATAAAATACAACTTAAACAAAAACACATACAACAATACAATAAAATTATTGTACAAAGATAAAACAAAACAATACCAAATAAATAAAATGTAACCATTCTTACTAAAACACCACATAAAGCAGAAACTGAAACTCATTTAGGAAGACTAAAATTGATATGCTGGAGGAATTATCCAGTTTCACCAAAAGCCTGCTGAAACAGATAGGTTTTTAGCCCTTCTTAAAAACATTCACCTGCTGGTGACCCATGTTCAGGAATGAGCACGGGCCACTGGAGGTCGGCAGGAGGAGAAGGATTGAGCGTCTGAGCTGGTCCATAAGAATGCCATGGTCCACGGTGTCAAATGCTGCAGAGAGATTGAGGAGGACAAGAATTAATCACTTTCCTCTATCCCTCACTATGAGCAGGTCATTAAGCACCCTGGCCAGAGCAGTCTCTGTGCTGTGCCTAGCTCTCTCTGAAACCCAACTGGTGTGGCTAATAGATGTTAGAGGTCTCCAAGTATTCTTCAAGCTGCAGCACAACCTCTTTCTCAATAGCCTTACCCAAAAGGGAAAGTTAGAGACTGGATGATAGTTCACCAGAACATCCAGGTCCAAAGATGTTTTTTCAGCAGGGGCCACACCAGAGCACACTTAAGTGCATCAGGAACCAGTCCTCCTGCAGAGAACATCCAACAGTTTCAGCGAACACTGGGACCAGTTGGATGACACAACTCGCTAAGAGTCGCATTGGGCCCGGGTCCAGACTGCAGCAAGTCAGCCGCAGCATCAAGATGATTCAGCAGACCTCTTCCACTGAGATTGGCCAAAATTCCCCTAAGAACACCACCTGCATTGGTGGCCTAAAAGCAGACCGTTGCTGGGAATGTAAGGCTCTGTTGGAGTGATACCAGTCATAATGGAGGACATCCTATCCAGGTGAACTCCTCACATCTTGTGAGTGTGATCTCTCTCACGGGCTCCCGACAGGCTGGGTGAAACAGCCTGCCCACTGTCGAAAGAGCTAAGCAGGTCGGTTCTTACCAGCAGCAGTCTTCCTTCACAGAAAATCTGCCTTCTGCTGGGAGACTGCCTTCTGGCACTCATCATAATGGGAAATCAGAACTAGTTTGTTCTCTATGGACCTCAGCTTCCTCCAACGATGCTCCAACCTCCATAGAAAACAGGATAAGAACCTGTGCAATACCAGAATTACAGGTTTGCTCAAGCCAAAACTGGAGTCACAGCCTATTTACTACAAATAATATCTACATTTCTGTTCAAGTAGTGGTGAGCAAATACAAATGGGTAGGTTATTAGGTAGCTATTAAAAAGTTTTCAAAACAAAGGCGGCATAGACATTATAGCGCACTATAACCTTTAGATTTATTTTGTTCACATACATAATATTATGTTGGTTACAAATAGTGCTTTTCAAATGCTTATTAAAGTGCTTGAATAAAATACTCAAACTTACGCTACCCATAAATATGTAATTCATTTTATAAGTTACAATCACAAAACAACCTACCGGTCCACTCGCCAGCCACCACTAATCCCTGTGCTTTGCCTCACTGGCTTCCTAAGGGGTGTGGATCAAGACCTCAAATGCTCTTAAATACCCAAAGTGCACATGCAAAACAATTAAGCTAGACTTAATTATTCAACACAAATCAATACCCATAGAAATACAGTGACTGATGCTATTTAATACTTCTTTCTAAGCACAAATAATTAATCTGTGACTTCATTATAAAATATCTAATGCTATTTGCATCAAATTCTATATAGATCCAATTTTCCAATGTTCTTTTATATATATACATTCAGAACCTTTTCCCAATTTTATTCTCAAAATACATAAATATAGCACATTCTTGCTCTTCACTTTAGGAGACAACTTTCCCCAATGAAGTATATAAATCAGTAAATTTTGGTTGGACATGATTTATTAAATGGTATTCTTTCAAGTTTTCATTTTTCTGATAATGTTATTTCTTGGTATCATGATTATCTTACCAATTGATCTCATTGTACCCAAATAGGGATAGTATTTCTTCTCCTAGTATTATAAAATGTAGGGTACCACAGGGTCTATTCTTGGCCCTTGATTTTTTCACTTTACACGAACTCTGCTCCTTTGGTGTGTTCTCATTCATCATTGATACATTATGCTAACGATGCAGTAATTTATAGTATTGGTCCAACCCCTAATGATGCTGTGTCTGAGGTTCAGTCTGATTTCGATTCCTTTCAGGAATGGTTGTTCTTAAATGTCATGGTACTCAGTTCTAGTAAAACCAAAGTTATGTTGTTTCGAATAAGGCCATTGAGCATGGTAGTTTACAATATATTGTTTCACAGGATGGAAATGTGATTGAATTAGTGGATATTTTTCAATATTTAGGGATAATTCTTGATCTGAAATTAACTTTTGAACCCCATTTGAACAAACTAAGGAAAACTCTTCACCCGATATTAGGTTCACTTTTAGAGTTAAACAGTTCTTGACCAGAGAATCAGGGATCCTACTTGCTCGAGTTTTCTTTTTTTTTGTAATTATAGTTTGTTGCTTTTAATAAAAACAATTACATATAATATCTCCTGTTAGCGATCACAGGTACACAGACTAACATGTCCTTAGGTTACATCAAATGTAACAGTAAACATTAGTCTAAACAGTCTGATTTTTGGATCAGGGGTATTACTTCAACTTGAAAGTCCCAGTATTAGCTAAAGAATAAGCTGCACCCCACAAGTCTTATGAGAGGTCATCTCTATCAATTATATTAGTCCCAGATCAATTTACACAACAACCAGTGCTGTTATGACCCTCTCCCAAACATATGTAACTTTGTGATAACAAACAGTGATTACTTCTCAGACAGACACAGCACATGCAATACGTAGAAGACAGCAGTCTAACAGCCTGATGAACAGTATAAGAAAGATACATTTCAACTCCCAATATGTATATAATTAAATTTTTGATATAATTAAGAATGTGTCAGCAACTTTAAAAATTAACTTTCCCTACCTGTTTTATTAAGAACTATAAATTCCCTGCTTAAACAGAATGTAAAACTTAAACATTTTATTAGCTAACTGTTTTCACCACCCAGTAACATCAAACATCTCATAATGTCCAGTTATATTCCCCCTGCTATGATACTAAAGTTTTACTGGGTGGAATAAAATAAACCGTACTCTCCCCAAGCTAGTCCCACATCAGAAACTATAGAAAGTACAGTGTCCTCCTCTGAATCAGATGAAGTAACTTACCTGGCCCAGTCAAACTCTCTAAAAAGTGCTTCTGCTTTCTTATCGGCTTCATCGGGATCGGTGTACTAGAATGTATGTCCCCCACACTGAATCCTCAGCCTGCCGGCATCAGAAGTGAATGTGCAATTCCTAAGCTGCATAGCCGCATTCAGACCCCATCAAACCTTTTCTTCTTGCTCTTGTCATGAAGGAGAGGTCTGGAAAAAGATGGACTAAGGTACCCTGAAAGAGGCGAGATGATTCCCTTTGACCTGCAGTATCCGGTCTTGTATTGCGGACTAGAGGTAACCACTAAGACTATGGGGTGTATCTTGTTTGGCTGGCGTGAGACCTGGGGAAATTCTATATGCTTTTAAAAGCTTCCGATGGATCCAGGATCAAGCTTTAGGGACTTTGGGAGCCATTCTTGCATAAAATAGAGTAGGTTATCCCTTGACATTCTCCAGGAGTCCAACCACCCAAACATTTGAAGCCAGCTCTACGTTCTCTAGAGCCTCAAGACTGTACTTCATCTCGCCATTTCTTAAATGAACTTGCTTGATGCCACCAAAGCATTTGTAGCCATATTTTCACACGAGGCCGTCTTAGCCACTACATCAATTTTAGCCTCTTGCTCAGCAAAATCAATAGTAGTGATTCCACTGTACTGTTGATGAGCCTGCATAGATTTTGCAGGGCGTGCCAAGGTAGCTCCAGATTCAAAAGTGGGTTTAGCAGCAACATCCATATGTTGGGCTGTCTCTGGCTGTAGAGTTCTTAGTAGCAGTCACAGAAGCCTTGTTAGTTCGACCCATCTTCGTATCAAATTATACCAATCGACAGCTATCAGTGCCTTGATGTTAGATTTTCGATCAAATTAGGCACTTCCTACAATTGGAGAGTAAATTGTAGTGTTTTATTGCTGTATTTCGAGAGCTCTCACTGCATGCGTCTAGACAGTGGGCATGCTCCAGCGCCCCTCACAGTTTTCTGATGAGTGTTCTGGATTATGGTATTATCATTTATTCCTCTTTCTCTGGTCATTTATTTAATAAGCGTAAGTTACTTATAATTCTATACTACGTTTCATGCTCGATGTTCCTTTCAAACACATCATTGCCTTTTGTTTAGATATTCTTATAGTCTAGCTCTTAAAAATAGGATTCTTCACAAACTGGGTACCTTGTTATTTAAGGTAAAGAATGGCCTTATATCCCCAGTAGTTTCATTATTGTTTCCTAGACTTCTTAATTCTAATGGTACTAGGTCTCAGACTAAATTTACTTATGAAACTCCATTGTTTGAACTGTCTTTGGTCAGAGATCGACTCTATATAGCTCCTTTATTTTTAATTCACTACCTGCTGATATTACAGAATATATGACAGTGTGGTCTTTTAAAACCAGATTGAAATACTGGTTGTCGGACAATGATATTTGCACATGTATCTGTTAAATAACTGGTTTTTTTAATTATGTTTTATGTATTTCTGTATTTTAAATTTTTTTGTGTGTGTGTGTGTGTATTGTTATGAATGTCTAAATATGTTTATAACTTGTCGCTGGTGAGAACGGCAGTTTTTGCTCATCCTGCTTACAAGTATAAAAATGTAAATGAAATGAAATGAAAATAAATTGTCCATAAACACACTTCACAAGCAGAGCAGGTTCATTATTATGTTCGAGTCTTCAAATCTTCTCCTGTAGCATCCTTTTTGAACAAGAGATGCTAAATCCATTGTTGTTACTTGTCTTTTGTTCTTTTGGATCTCAGCGACAGCAAAAAAAGGCACTCAGTGTAACTTTTCTTCTTGCACAAATATGAGTAATGGGCAATAGAGGGAGAAGTCACTACCATATTGAAACACCAGAACTTGTGCACATTTCACCATTTTACAAAACCATCTATTTAAGAGATACACTTCATTAGTTCACCTAAAGCTTATTTTACATAGGGCTTCTAATTCATAACATTAAACCAGCCCGTATAAAAAAGAAGGCAGTCATTGCTCTAGGAAGATGGCATAACCTTCACATATTGCCTCAGTTTTTGCAAAGGGTTCTCATTTAGGATGGGGCTTCATTAAATAATTGCAAGGCCTTAATATACATGAGGCTACTAAAAGTGGCCTGTCAAGTTCATGCTTTTAAATTTCTAAAACAATACGCCTTTTAACTATTATAACTATGATTTTATAAAGGTAGCCCACATGTGTTATTTCTTTCATTTAATACATTCACATTCTGCAAATATAAACCAACCCAATTTCTGTTATACAGTATTATGAAATATGTAGATACTGAACTATTTTCATTACCATACCCAAATAAATCTGAGGAAAGGAAGGAACAGTCATCATATAGAAATGACACAAATCTCTGCATATTTCAACAAATTTACAAGACATCTTTATTCGGGATTGAGGTTTCACCTAATATACAGTTACTAAAACTGTTCCTAAAATAAAACCACAAAAATAAAATACTTACATCCAAAGTGAAAAATTCACTCTTTCACGTGGAGCTACAGTTCTAACATATTTAACCTCTATATATTTCAATCATATTTACACACTACTTTTATTTATGGAAAAGCGTCATTCTTTCACACAGGGCTATTATATAATTCCCATCTACTAACTTTGAAAGATTGATTAACTACATCCAGAACCATCTCATTTCATTTATCTTAAGTAGGACTTTAAATCTAGGACATTGTTAAGTCCTATTGGTTTCTACTTTTTAATTTCCAAATCCAAAACCTTCCTTTTGTTGTAATTTGGTTTTCAATGGTAAGCCCAGTTCTGTATTTCTTCTTTTTTTAGCACATTCTATCCCTATAAATTGTAGACTAGCTGGATTTCTATTATGCACTAATTTGGAAATATACAGCTACTGGGCTATTTTGATTCCCATTTATGATCTTCAAATATGTTCTTGGATCCTCCTTTTTACTTGTCTTTCTGTCATCCCTACATATAAATTGTTGCATGGACATATGAGGCAATAAATCACATGTAGTGCTGCAAGTAATGCACTCATTTATTTTGTATTTTTGTGTATTAATCAGATGAATAAACTCAGCACATTCTAAAGCATACAAGCAAATGTTTTCTGCATCTCTTGAACCCACATGGGGAGAGGGTACCCACTGATTTGTTGTCTCCTTTTCTTTTTCATATTTACTACGTACTATCAAATCTTTTATATATTTTTGCTCTCCTAAAATAAACTCTAGGATTTTCTCAGTCTCTTTTGCTAAATTTTTATCATTTAGCAAGATGAGTCAATCTTATAAGGCCAGATATTCAGAAATGTGCCAAAGGTCAGCACAAGACCAGCACAGTGCAAATCCAATGCGCTATGGTGCAATAAGTGCCATATTCAGAGGTTGTGCATGCCAAACTGCGCCAGTGTAATATGGCTGAATATGGCAGAGATGTGCAATGCCACAACCAGACTTGTGCCATAGGCAACCAGACATGCACCATGGTGCAGAAAGAGATGCTCAGGCAACTGTGGAAGCTCAGCAGCAGAGCAAAGGAGGGGGCATGGCACAGGAACAGACCCAGGGACAGTGCAGGGAAGCACAGTGGCAGGCCACAGGTGGCCACCACCAGCATGGCACACAGAGACACCCAGACACCCACACCCTGGAACACAACAGTGGCACAGAAAGCTGGCAACAGGTGGCACCAATGGGCAATGGATGGCCACCAATGAAGACTCCCCACAGGCCACATGCCGTGCCCCCACCCACCCACACCCCAGCATGCCACACCCAGGACCATGCAGCCAAGCACACGTGCAACACACCCTGACAGCCACCCCATGAGCACCTCAAGACACAGCCATTGACCAAGGGACAGGACACCACCACAGTGGGGACGCAGCACACAGCAGTGCACCACAGATGACCACAGGTGCACTGACACATGTACACCACACAGACAGACACTCGCGTCACTGCAGCATGACTCCTCACGCCAGCTGCAAAGCAGACACTGACACAGGCAGGTAAGTCAAAATATATATTGAAATATGTTGAACAGGAGAATTATGTACTAGAACAAGAGGGTGGGAAAGGGTAGAAAAGCAAGGGAGGGGTGACGGACTGTACAGTGGGAAGGGGTTAGAAGGGAGAGTGCAGCAGGGGAAACAGGGGAATGCTGAGGCTTGACCCAACAGCAGCCATGCTCTGCCACTCCCTGCGCCTCTCTGCCTCAGGTCCACCAGTAGAAGTCTGCGCACTTGCAGAACCACCTCCATGGTGGTGGATGTTATCAAAATGATCTGGTGGAGCAGTCTACAGTATAATGGCATCCACCCCTCTGCCAGATACCTATGACAAGGGACAGGACAGGTGATTAGTGCAATGTCCAAGGTACCATACCCACCCACTGTATGCGCAATGGGCGGTGGGAACACACACCCGTGGGTGGCCACCCCAGCCACCCACAGGGGTGGGCCAATGCACTGCCAGCAACCCGTCATGCCATGACAGTGCTCAGAGGTGGTCACCGCCACCCAATGGCCACCAACTGTGCAATGATAGTCACATGGCACAGAGCACCAGCAGCACCACAGCAACACCAGTGGCAGCTGGGCACACCCAACCCACCAACAGTTGGCACATGTGTGCAATGGCCACCTGCGGTGGCATGCACCACGCACAGTGTGACACACACAGCTGCCATGGCACATGGCACAGGTAGTCATGGCCACCACTCCCGCCAACCCCTGTAATGTACACAGGACCATAACAGCACCTACCTGCCCTCTACAGCCCTGCTGGTGCCAAGCCTGCTCCGTGCCACCTCTGTGACCTGCAGGGCTACCCTGCCACTCCTGCCATCCTGCTCAGTGGAAATCCTCAGGTCCTGGGAATGGAACACAGACAGGTACACATCAGGAAACAACTACAGCATGTGCCCTACCCCCACCCCTTGCCCAGGGTATGCCCCTGCCCGATATGTCCTGCATGGCTGTATTGAACGCAAGCTGTGGCTGGCAATGCCACACCACAAGGTGCACAACAACAGTTTACCCCTCTGCAGGGTATGCCAGGCAGCCAAGCCATCACCACAGTATAGCACTGGGACACACATGCAGAATGGGCTGACATACCTGGCCATGGCACAGCCCTCGCTGGGCGATGCCTGCAGCTGTCGCAGGCACTCGGGTCCCACCACATGAGGTCACCATACTGGTGGTGGCATTGCTGCCGGGATCTGGCCACCCAGTACTTTGTTGCAGTCTGGCAGCAATCCCCTGCCAGACATCAGTCCGTGGCTGTTGCAGGGTATCTAGCCATAGAGCTGTTGGGCGTGGGGCTTCACACATGCCACCAGATTCACTAGCTCCACATCCGTCCAATTATGGGCCCAGCAAACTCCACACTGTGCCATTGTGTCAACTGCAATGTGTTGAAGCAATATGGTGGCCAGGGCACGCGTTTGCACAATGTGCACGAATGCGCACCTCAAGGATACATGCACTGTGTCCGCACAATGCTGGAGATGCGTGACATGGGTGTGGCCAGACAGCATGTGGCAGGGGTCACACCTGGAGTCAGGGGTTGGCCAGTGCACAATACTGGGCATGGCACACCGTGCACCACAGTCCCTATTGTGCAGTGGGCAGACAGTGCACAATAGGTGAAACACACCGACCAGTGCATGCGCACATGATCCTGCGCCAGTGCGCGCATACCTGGACATTGTGCCACGACTTGCTCCAGAGCAATCCCATTGGCGCACAGAGCAAATACACGATATTCAGCCACCACATGCAAATGAGCTCATCAGCCAATGCATGATGCACTGGGGCAATTAGCATGTCATTACCATTGTGCCAATGCTCATTTGAATACGTTGCGCTTATAAAAGCACCATGGACCAGCACAGGCCATGGACCGGTATTGCAACCATCTGAGGTAAGTTGCATGCTGCTGAGCCCAGCCAGCACAGAAGGGGACGGAGTAGGCTGCTGCTGACATTGACACACTTGTCCATGTCCACAGGTAACACAATGTCAGAACGTGAAGAGGTTAGGAGCATGGGCCTGCTCACAAACACAGGCCCAACTTCACAAAAGCAGAGGCAGATGTCCTGTTTGAGGCCTACCTCGACAGGGAGCCACTGCTGAGTGGTGCCATGGGCACACCACAGGCCAGGGCTGAGGCCTGGGTGGAGGTGACAGCGTGTGTCAACTAGCAGGGCAGCCACCAGTGGTCTGCGCAGGAGTGCTGCAAAAGGTGGGCACTGATAAGCAGCACATCAAAGAGAAGGTGGTGGCCATCTGTGCAGCCCAGATGGCCACTGGAAGAGTCTGCTGATGCACCACAGCTCATGGCACAGGAGGAGCTGGTGGCAGCCACCATGCGCCACAGCTCATGGCACAGGAGGAGCTGGTGGCAGCCACCATGTGCCACAGCTCATGGCACAGGAGGAGCTGGTGGCAGCCACCATGCCCACAGCTCATGGCACAGGAGGAGCTGGTGGCAGCCTGCTGATGCACCACAGCTCACGGCGCGGGAGGAGCTGCTGGCAGCCACCATGCTGCAGCACTGTGGGCGTGTGCCAGGTGGAGGATTCCAGATGGGTGGCAGCCCATCACTGCATGGTGCGATGTTGGGCACGCACAGCATGCAGTGGCTGTGGGGTTGGGGAGAATGGGGCCTTGCATCACTGACACATCTGTTTTCTCTTTCAGTACCAGCACGCCTGTATGCAGAGGATGGGGTGCCAGCAGCAGCCATGGAGGCGAGCCCAGCCCCAGAAGACCAGCCATTCACCTCCATGGGCATCCGGGGCCTGATCAGCTGCAAGCACGCCACCAATGTTCAGCCGGATGTCCTGGGCGTGGGGTCAGACGAGGCCCCAGATGTGTTTCTGCAGGATGCCAGCCACGGCATCATCTGTGGGGAGACACAGATTAGGCGGGGTCCAACTCCGATGATGACCTGACCATGATCCTGGCCAGCATGGGTGGTGTTAGGGACACACCCATACCAGATACCATCACAGACAGTGCACCCAGCGGCCTGACAACAGTGGGACAGCTGCCCACCGCCACTGCTGGGCAGCGTTTGGCATCAGATGGGCAGCAGCAGCAGGCAGCAGGGGTCACAGGGCAGCCGGACATGGGGTTCACTGCTGGGGCACCTGATAGGGACTTACCCCATGGGGACCCCACTGTGCAGCGTCCACCTGAGCGGGGGCTGTGCAGCATGGTCATTCACCAGAGGAGGGTCGGTGCCCTGCCCAGGTTCCCCTGGGCACTGACACGTGGCAGAACACACCGCATTTGCTCCGGGCCTCTGTGGAGCAACAGGTGCTGCTTGCAGCTGGGGTGCATGCACTGCATGTAGAGGTGTGCCAGGCAGCCAAGTAGTGCGAGTTGGGCACTGCGCAGCTCCTGGTGGCTATACAGCACTTGCGGGAGGACACAATTGCATCCCAGGATCGCATAGCCAATGCAATCATGGATGGCCTTGAACTGCTGGCTGCCACAGGGCATGGCTGGCCACCACGGACACCACATAGTGCACTGTCCACCCTACAATCCCAGCATTGGGCGACACCCACCCTGTCAACATCGGACTCTGCTGTTGGCATCCTAGGCACACCTGGGGCAGGCCTGTTTGGGTCTCTACACCCCGAACAGACCCAGTCATGATCTCGCAGTACTATCCCTGGGGGCTGTTGCAAGCACCCCTGTGGCTGCTGATCAGCCTGTGGCTGCTGATCAAGCCTGGTGAGCCAACCCCGTGTACGGTGGCCATGGCTCCACATGGCGGACCTGATGTGCGTGCCGCCCTGGCGCGGTTGCTGCCGCTGCCCTGTGCACATGGGTGGTGTGTTTGTGCAACCACAGGTGTGGCACCTGTGTGTTGTGCTGCATGCTGCCTGTGTGCATGCCTGCCTGGCCGCTGGCCTGTGTGGCATGGGTGTGAGAGCAATTCCAGCACCGGTTGGGCCTGGGCACGGTGTGATGCATTTGATCCCTGCCACTAGGCAGTGCCTGGACACGTGTGTGTGTGTGTGTGTGTGTGTGTGTGTGTTGCTGCTCATTGCTGTGTGCAATTGTGCGTGGATGTGTGCAACTGCCTCCCTGCCACACCCCTGCCTGTGTGCTGTACCTGTGTGTGTGTGGCCAGTGCATGGGTTTGGCACCACCTACCTGCATGCACCATAGAGCTCCTGTGCAATGGTGTCCTGATGCTGCTGTTACATCTCTCTGCAGCTAGGGATCCCTCCGCCTGGGCGGGTGCTGTCCACCACTCTCAGCCCATTGCCCATTGCCCTCATCGTCCCCACTACTGTTGCCCTCATTGGCCTCAACAGCTATCCCGGTCAATGGCCATGTTGCGCGAGTATGCAGTAGGCCAGGAATAGCCCACAGGCTTTTGAGGGCTGTACTGTGGGGCTCTGCCAGACCTGTCTAGGTAGTGGAACCATGCCTTCAGCATCTCAAATACGCTCAGTGATGTTTCATGTGCTGGCGTCTGCCTCATTGAAGTGTTCCTCTGCTGGGGACGACAGGCACCAATAGGGGTGAGCAGCCAGGGCCTCAGTCTATAGGCACTGTCTCCTGTGTAGATGATGTGTCCTCTGTTGCTGTGCCCTTGCCTGTCCCTAGCGCCTCGCCGGCACCCCACCCTGCCTCGCCCATCCCATGGCCTGCTCTGCCCGGCACCCTTGCCCATCCCATACTCACCCACTAGGTGCTGGGATGTCTCCATGCTCAAACCTGAGGCTCAGTGCAGAGCTGTGCCAGATGAATGCATCATGTGCACTCCCAGGGTGTGTGGCACAGACATTGGTGATGCAACCCTTGGCATCGCACACCACCACCTAGCAGTTCACACTTGAGAACCCCTTCCTGTTCACATAGGCCACACCCTCAGAGCCAGGTAGTATGCAGATGCCCACATAGGTAGGCGATGGCCCCACACACGCCAGGCATGCGTGCTACCCTGTGAAGTCCTGCATGGTTGATGTACACTCTGCCTGTGTGCTGGGGAAATGGATGTATTCTGAAGCATGTGGCATCAGGGCACTGAGGAACTGTGTGAGGAGGGGTGACATGGCCAAATGGGTTATGCCTGTGGTGTCCCCTGTTGGTCTCTGGAAGGTGCCGTGGTGAGCAGGCACATGTCTGCTGTCACCTTTGTCTCCACAGACATTGCGTGGCTCTGTCTTGTGGGTGCCTGCATCTTCTCACTGCACAGCTCACACAGCTGCCACAGAATGGCCCTATTCAGGTGATACCATCCCACAATCTCCGTATCTGTGTAATTCTCATAGGTGGTGTGGGCACGGTACCACCTGTTCGGATGTACCACTGATGGGACCTTCCACGGCCATGTCGCTGTTCCTCCTGCCTCCTCCACCCTCATTATGGCCTCCAATAGGAACGGTGCACTATCCATAGCCCCTGATGTCCTGTCTCCCCTGGGCGGTCGGCTGCTGCTGGCTGTATGCCACCCTCGTGCATTGTGTGGCACTATGCCTGCCTGTCCCTCTCACTCTCTCAGCCCCTGGCTCTCTCGACTGCTACCTCTGTCCTCTACCCCTGTGGCTGCCTGTGACAGTCACTCTGTCCCTCACTAGCTGCCTCCCTTGCTCTGTCTCTTTCTGTGTCTTTCTACCATCTCTTGCTACTCTGCTCTCTCTCCCTCCCTCCCTCTCCCCTGGCACAAGTGCTGTCTGTGTGCTTGCACCCTGTATTTATAGGTCAAGTCTGCTCGGAGCATCCAGGTGTTGCTCCGCACTTGCGCTCATAGTTCCAGGTTGAATATCGTACTGCGCCGAATATTCATGGGCACGCCTGCTCTTGCACATGCAGTCACTGTAGTTGCACATTGGTGCAATGGAATTTGCACTGCACAATGGCTCCCACTGAATATCGCTCCTTGGCGCAACTCAGTTGTGCCATACGCAACTGCTTTGAATATCCCAGCTATAAATTAAACTTCCAGTTTTACCTGCAGCTGTGTTATATTCTATGCTAAAAGTCACTGGCCCATTCTGCATTGTTTTTGCTTTTACCTTCAATAATTCATTTATATTTTTTCCCCAACCTTTTGTTTCACATCTATTAAATGTTTAATGTTATCTATTAAGAAATGCTTGAGTCATTTTTCCCAATTCTGATATAAAATCCTCTTCCTTTTTTCTTAATATACTTTATTCATTTTATTTTTTAAAGGATTAAATACAGAAACAGATATCACATTTGTATAAATTAAGCTGACAAATATACAACACAATATAGAACAATATACAACAGAAACTGAACAAGAAATATTTCAGTTAATATCATACATATACCATATTAAGACAACAATGTAAATCTAGGCCCAAAGTTGAATTCAATATTATGAATTATATAATGGGGTATGAAAATCTAGTAACCTCATTGGTCAAAACACATCACATGACCGTGATAAATCCTCCAGTATACCCACTGTAAAGTTTTATATCACTATAAAAACAAAAAACAAGTTGAACATTGTATAATAGCAATATACCATGAAAGGAGTGGGTATATGGGTGGATTTACCACTTCTGGTGTGGTTAGTCACTAGGCTGTGCCTCGTGACCGAACCACACCAGGCATGGTAAATCCACCAATATACCCACCCTGTCATAGTATATTGCCTAAATAATACATATAGCAGATACATTTAATGTAATAGGTTTGCTCAATATATTGTACTGAATACTATCTTTTAATAATCTATTTCATATTCCAAAAGGAAAATCCTCTTCCTTTGTACAATTTCATTTTACTCTCAGTATTTGACTATAAGGTATGTATTTGTTTAAATTTACTGGATGATTGCTTTCATAATGTAAATAAGAATTACATGCAGTCTTTTTCTTATGGATTTTAATTGTTATTTCCTCCCTTCTTTGCCTTGAAGCTCAGTATCTAAACATGGCGTAACATTTTTGTTGGAGAGTAAGTTAATCATAAGCCCAGTGGAGTCCTGTTTAACCATTCCATAAATACAGGGATTAGCCTCTTCTGTTCCCCTCCCCAGCAGATGACGTCATCAATAAAGCGATACCATAAGATAACATCACCTGCGTATGGGAAGGCCTCAGAAAACACTGTTTCCTTCTCCCACAACCCAAAGTAAAATTTGCAAATGAGGGTGCCATACAGGTACTCATAGCTGTACCGAATGTTTGTAAATAAAATTCATGATTAAACTCAAAAGTACTATGTGTCAAAATAAAACTAATACCTTTTAATAAAATTTAGTAGGGTTTAGAGATAACGCTCTCTAAAAAGTATTCACGAAGAAATACCATCTGCATGCTTAATGGAGGAATACAATTGCTCCACGTTGATTGCTAAACAATGAAAGTTTTCTTGCCAAACAAAACCCTGTAATTTTATTAATAAATCTCCAGTGTCCCTGAGGTGGATTTAAGCTTGGACACCTTTTTGAGAAAAGTCCACAAACACCGACAAATTGTCTGTTAATGATCCAACCTCAGAGACAATTGGATGCCCAGGGAAAACTGTAGCTTTGTGGATCTTAGGTAATGCATACAGTTCTGGAGTTATTGGATTCTCTTGCCATAGAAATTTTTTTTTTTACTGTAAATCTATATCACCTCATCTTCTATGGTGCTCTGCCTGCCAGGGTGCCCAGCCCTGTCTCCCTGCTCGCAACTTACCCTCTACTTTCCTCCATGGTTTGCCCCCATGGCGGGGCGGGATCCCTCAACCCGCGGAATGGGTCCGGTGCAGGGTTGCTGCCTGTTCATGGGAGTGGGGCCTGCAGCGCTCTGCAATCATTCTGCTGAGGACCATTTTCCTCCCCCAAGCAGCACAGCAGCGTGCAATGGCGCCAGTGGCCGAGCTGCACGCGCTCCGCATGCGACACCGGTGACTGCCTGTAACTTCCCCTGTGTGTGCAAGCCACCAGACCTGACCCCTAGCCTCCACTAAGGGTCAGGCATACAGCAGACTCTGTCCCATCTCCCCTACCCAGGACAGGAGAGCAGATGCTCGACCCTCACCCTCTCCAGCCGACCCCGGTGCTCCGCTCGCACTGCAAACACGGGTTGCCAGTATGGCAGGAGGTAAGGCATGATGCCTCAGCCCTCCACACCACTGGGCCAGCCCACCATAGAAAATTTCATTCAGACACTATAATGTCACCTGATGTTTTAGCATCTCTGAGCATTTCCAACAATTAAGCCTTTAAATTTATTTATAGGGTCGAGGGTAGCTTCCTATATCGCAGCTGATCATCAACAATATTTTCTACCACTTTTCATATTGTGTATTAGGGATTGTTACTATAGTTACCCCTTTATCAGCATTCTTTATTATCACATCATTCCAATTTCGTATTTGTTTATGGACTATATTTTCTGTTTTTAAATTATTCCACACTTTTTATTGCCATGGTCAGCTACGATCTTAGAAACTTCTTCTGCAACAGTTCTTTCAAATACCATAATATTTGGATTGAGGAGCTCAGACAAAATTAGACATTCCTTTAAAAAGTCTGTTTCTTTCCTTCCTTATCCTTTCACTAAGTCCCTCATCAGCTGTTATGTCCATAAGTTCAATTGATCCTGATACAATTCCTATATTAGCTTCATCAAATAATTCAGGTAGAATTTGTAAATCAGTACTTTCCTGGGTTTCATTTATTTCAGGCTCTTCCATTAGTTCTTCTTCTTGAGCAATGTCACTTGTTTCCAGTTCCTCCATCTGATCTTCACCTTGTGCATATAAATCCACATCACCTCGCTCCAATCTCCGTCCCTGGCTTTAAGTGCCCTCAGCTCACTGTCAAACCATGGTGAGCCAAGGCGCAATACTAGAGACATACACGGACCGGTGCTAGAATGTCAAGGGCACCAGTTATGACCATAATATAGGCCAACACAGTGGTCTCTACACCTCAGTGCATGCTTCCAACATTCCTGAGGTGCCCAGTACCGACATTAGTCCTTCGGGTACTAGCCCTTTCAAAGGTTGGTATTGGACCACCTCCACGGGGATGGACAATAAGGAGGTCTCTGAAGCAGAACCTAATGACACAATGATCCAGCCAACTGACGGATCAATCTCAAGGCCTTCCACCTCAAGCCCCGGGACAATATCTGCTCCAGTGTTTGTTTATTTGTTTATTTGAATCTAGGATTACAAGTACCTTTAAGCAAAGGCTCTTTACAAAGGTTCCACATCTCTTACAGTAGACAACATACATTGCAACACAAAAAAAAAAAGTGTGTGTGCCATGGAGATGGAGGTGAGTCACAGAGGTAACAATCTGTGCTAGGCCCAGAGTATCCATAGTCTGCAGGAAATCTCTACCAAACTGGGAGCCCTCATCATCAACCCAGGCATTGAAGTCACCCAGTATTAGCTAGCTAGGCAATTCCAAGACCAGATCAGAGATATGGGACAAGATTTCAGTAGAAACTCCCCTTGCAACCTGGAGGCCAGTACGTGAGGAGGATTCTGCAACTATGTAAGCATGCAGTGGCAGTGGTGCTGACACAGGACTGGACAAGCAGTGCAAAGTACAATGTATCACTCGCTCTTCTGTAAAGGCACTTATCAGACCCTGCTGCTTGGGGAGGGGAGGCATTTCCCCACACCGCATGCCTAGACATGCTATGTTCATGCTGCTTCTAGCCTAGTCCTCCAGGTCCCCACTTTGACTCAGTGGAATTGTATTAACTAAAGAAGGAAAGAAATTCCAGCCTATCAGTTCCATAGTAGTGCTACCACTTGCACTGCGACACCAGCGACTTGAGTCTGGGAACAAGCATGGTATGGGCAGCTGGGGAGGAGGACTGATCATCGTGATGTGTTCCTACTCTGGGGAGGGAGATGCATTGCCTCACTCTATCACTGCCGCCTGTACAGGTGGTACTGCAGCAGATGGGGTATGGGAGGGGACATTGCGGAGTGTGTGGCACGGTGCTTCGATCTGGACAGCTGTCCTTGTACTGACATCCTCATGGGAAGGGAAAGCATTGGCAAGAAACTAAGGGACAAACCTCTCCATCTGAGCACCACATGGCTAATATGGCCAGAAGACAGTCCCCCCTTCCCTGCTGGACGGAGGAGCAAAACCAAAAGTAAAATAAAAGGAAGAACATGACACAGTGGCTTTTGTCCCGCAGCTTGTCAGTTCTGTACAGGGTGGGACATTATGATTAGAAACCCCTAATGCCCCGCTGTTTGTTGGTATTTGCACCACACATTTGCAACACGGCATTTTTGTGAACCCCACCTCATGAAAGTGTTTGGGACCTCTACTCATTAATAGTGGCACTGTGATTTTGTTAATCTGTCCCTAACGTTGATTTCTCACAGTGACGCGCCATTCTCGCCAGATGTGGAAAACACCATTTCGGCAGGATGTGAAAAATGACAGCTGTACCATTCATAGGTAGGTTTGAAGAGATGGCAGTGTTGAAAATCTTGAGTGAAAATATTAAAATGCATAATTTATGACACTACGTGGAAACTGTGCAATGCACACTTGGAACAGAGTCATTTAGTGGAATTATTTCACCAAATTTTCAACGTAGGCATTTTGGGACCTCTGCTCATGAACACTGTCACTATGATTTTCTTCATCTGTCCTGATCGTTGATTTCCGACAGCGACCGTGTCACAGTGCACCACTTGTGTGAAAACACATTTCGGGCAGGATCTGAAAAATGACATCTGTACTATTTCATGGAGGCGTGTACAAAATTGACAATGTTGAAAATGTTGAGTGAAAATATTACAAATTGTCGAAGTTTTGAATGTGCGTGGAAACTGCATAGCACGCACGCTTGTAACATAGTTATTTTATGGTCTTTTGTCAACAAATTTTCAACATATGCATTTTAAGACCTCTGCTCATGAACAGTGTTGCTATGATTTTCATAATCTGTCCCAAACACTGATTTCCACAGCGACTGCTATTCTGCGCTGGTAGTGCGAAAACACATTTCAGCCAGGATGTGAAAAATGACTGCTGCACTGTTCATAAGGAGGTATGGAAAAATGACAATGTTGAAAATCTGGTAGAAAATATTACAAATTAGTGAGAGATTTACAGTGCGTGGACTCAGTAATACACACTCGTAACAGTAATATTTTGGAATTTTTCACCAAATTTGCAACATAGGCTTTTGGGAGGCCATCTCATGAACAGTGACACTGTCATTTTGTTATCGGTCCCAAAAGATGATTCCGCACAGTGCCCATAAAATCACCTTTTGGGACCGAATAACGCCATGACAGTGACTGAATTCATGAGGAGGGTCCCAAAACCCCATGTTGAAAATTTGGTGACAAAGATAAAAAATGGGCAAGATGTCCACATAAGTTGAAAAAAAAAAAAACATTTATGCCATTATATAGCTTACCAGCATTTCTTCAGTTTGCAGTCGGCTTTGAAGAGTGCAGGCGTGTTCCAGGTCCACCGAAGATCATCACGCTGGCCTCTGGAGGTAAGTATGGGGGAGGGATGTGGGGAGCAGGGTGAGCAGAGGGTGGGCATGGGTTGGGGAGGGGCTGCGGACTTGAAGAGGGTCCATTTTCTGTTTTACAGGGTAAAAAAACATCACAGGATGTTTTTTCTACTGGCATTTGGCATGCTGGAGTGGGCTCCCAGCATGCCACCTGAGTGTTTTTATTGGGGGCTGTAGCCGATGGGGATTGGGCACCCCGCCGGCATACAGAGGTTGGGGGTCGCATGAGCTGAGAGGGATTGGCCACCACCCAGCACACAAGAAATGGGAGGGGTGACATTATGCCGATGGGATTGGGCAACCCCGCTGGCAACCACTCCCAGAGGAGGGGCATGCCGACAGGGGATTGGGCACCCCTGTTGGTGAGTCGGGGCAAGGGTCACATGAGCAGAGGGGATTGGGCACCCCTCAGCACACAGGAAATGGGGTACATTATGCCGATGGGATTGGGCACCCCTGTCGGAAAATTAATTTAGGAGGGCATGCCAACAGGGAGACTGGACACCCCATCGGCTTTCACAGGGACTGTAAAGTGTGGCTGTCCCTCAGCTTCTCTGGGGACTGTAAGAAGCTGATGGGGAAGCCGGCCACCATGCTGCTTGGACCAGAGGAGGCAGCAATTGGCTGCTGCAATCAGAGACTGCTCCATGGCACTCCCTGATTGCAGCAGCAAACTTCTTTCAAGGTGGTGGCACATTTTTTCAACTGCTGTCATAGACAGCGTGACTATGCCATTGGTGCCACAGAGCCCAGTCTCAAAAAGCAGTGGCACCACTGGCTGCAGCAGGACCGCACCTCTGAAATCCACTTCTCTACTGAAGCAGTGACAATATGTTGGTTGCACTGCGTGCACAGAACAATATAAAAGGGAAAAAGATGTGGGCAGAGGAGGTCACCCATTGATTTAAATGAGTCTTTCTTTGTCCGCCGGCGGCGCTGAAGGTTGAGGCACTGGACGCCATACCATGTGCTCGCGGTGACCTGGGTTCCGAAACAGACTCGGGTCACTGGGGGTCAGAGGGGAGGAGGATCAAACATCCCAATGGATGCTCTCCTCCTCCTGGGGTGGGTTCCTGGGGTACTCTGAGCACCAACGCACCAGTGCCAGTGGAAGCATGAGCATTGGGGCACTAGGCTGCTCTCAGAGTTGGGGTGGGAGGACATTGCCGTCATCTGACAGTGGCGTGTGTCAAGCATGACGCTGTCTGGACTAAGGGAAGAAAGCTGAAAACACCCCTCCGGCCAGGATGACAACCGATCCCTATCACCTACCCACAGGCAGACCCCACTGTGCAGGCACTCTGGAGGAAGGAGGAGTAAGGTAGGAAACAACAGAGCTAGTCTGGCACTCTAAGGGCAGGCAGCCGTGGGTGAGGTCAATGGGGATTGATCAGTCTGAAGGAGTGAACTGAGAGGGTAAGTGAGGAGGATATAAAAAAAGTAAATAAGTCTTTCTTCAACGTGACTTCCAGATAGCTTGAACATCCCAAGTTATTTTGAATTTGATTTAAAGAGCTGCTGATGCCACAAAGAAAACTTTGAAAAACGTAATATTTAGGAACCCTTCAGCTTCCATTCCATATATATTCTATAGATTTCTACTCCCCAGTATTTATTACTTAGGAAATTTGCATGAATAGATGAGCTTTATCCCTTAGAGTTCATCTGTCTCTATAGCTTACTGCCTACCTCAAGTCATAATCCTCCTGTTGTGACATCACAATCTGTTGCCATGGGAGTAACTGTGGCATTACAAGCTGTGCAATATGACCTTAGGTAGGAGACAGCAACAAGAATAAATGAACTCTTCAGGAGCACAGATCCAGTTTTCATGCAAACAACCTCAGTAACGAATAATGGAGGAGAAATCTGAAACTAATGTGAAATACAAGTGGAACTGTGTCTAAATATTATGTTTTGTTAAAGTTCAGCCTGAGGGTGTCAGCTGCTGTATAATGGTATGTTTGGAACTGAAGTGTTCTGAAACCTAAGAATGAAATATTCTGAGCCATGTTCTATGTTAATCATGTGTTCCAACTCTAAGGTTGAATGTCTAAGCTTTCTGAACTCTTTGTTTCAACAGAGACCTCAGTAATGTATACCCTTTCTCAGGCCCTTTCTGCTTCTTATACAGTAGTCCATGACTAAAAAGGCCAGAATTGCTAAGTGTGGCACATTCACCCTTCTGATTAGAATAGAACAGCAGAAACTGGTCACAAGTGCTTAGATAGATTCCTGTTCTTGTGCTGTTAGCATCACACGGTGACACTGATTTATGGGCTTTACTTCAAACCCACAAGGAAGTATTAATGGCATGTACAAAAACACAAGATTTTCAGCAATTCATTCCATGCATTTTCCCCAGCCTACCACGCCTGATGTTCCTGTCAGCCTCATGGCAGTACTACTGAACTAATGGAAACTTTTCTAAAGCACTTCCCGTTTAATTTGGACATTTTCTTTTAAAACGAACTGAGCTACAAGAGATTTGCCATACTAGGTGTAATGTCACTCTTGAAAACCTGACTAATACCCATGACAAAGCAGAGACATGTTATTTTTATTGAGAACAACAGAGATAAGTGGATTACATTTGATGGTAATTTGGATATTACCTGCTTATGCCTGTTGTATTTAAGTCAGATAATAGATACTACCCTTGTCTGAATTATCCTACCCATCACGATCCATTTGCTTAGTGAAGCAGCTGGTTGACAGGATATTCGGTACTTACCTTTATAAAATGGGTCAAGACTGTTGCCACAAAACCGGCCAGTCAGCTCAGCGGTAATGATATCACTCGTGATGCCAGTGACCCAGCTCAGTGGTAACACCATCATTCATGGACGCCAGTGACCCAGGTCAGCGTAACACCATCACTTGTGATGCCAGTGACCCAGGTCAGCGGTAACACCATCACTCGTGATGCCAGTGACCCAGCTCAGCAGTAATGCCATCACTGATGGCAGTGACCCATTGTTGGAAACAAGCCTGGGTCATTGGGGGCTGGGCTAGGGGAAAGAGAACTAAGCATGCCAGAGGACGCTGTCCTCCTCCTCCTCCTCCTCGGGGTGGGAGGGCAGTCATTCTCCAGTATAATATTGCCACTTGAAAAGACTTACTGGGTGGGGGATGTTGAGGTAACCTGCTCCATGCTTGCATGAGAGCTTGAGTATCACCCCAAAGCTGGTGTCCCAGAGGGGAAACTCAGGAGGGAAAATGCTAGACAGAACATCAGTGAGAGGTCCATACTTTCACAAGCCCTGCCCTAGAAGCAGGGCCCTCCTTCCTGAACTAGACCCATTCTCCAGTGGGTAGAGGAGAGGCCTGCCGACCCCCATGGGGGTTGGTGCAATGAAAGAAGAAGAATGGAGGGTAAAGCTAAGTCCCTGGGATGCTGAGTGATGGGACGGGGGTTGGACGAGGATAAATGGACCTGTACCAGAGGAGTATAGACAAACTATAAATAAAAAAGATGGCTGCCACAAATATTGTTCTATGATTGGATGAACCATGTTACCGCCATGCCTATACATACTCGTGAATGCACAGTGCTGCATTTTCTAAACCAAATCTTTGATACCAGGCTGTTTTATAAAAGTAATCACATGTTCTAGGGCTCTGCATTCATTAGGAGATAGAGGCAGCTGTACAGTGCATATTTGTGCCAAGCAGCACTCAGGCTGCAGTCCCCTGGCTCCTGACACACCAGAAGAGTGGCTGTTATCTCCCAATCAGCGCCGCCCTGCCATATGTTATACACACATACAGGAGCCATCCATTCTGAGCTGTTTTAAGGTGTATGATGATATATTATTCAAATATTTACAGAATGTGGCACCTGTGTTAGAGATCAAATGAAGTAGGCACTCGATGTCTGTCCATGTCTAGTTAATCATGGCACAATATTTATTTCTTTGAAATCCATAGGCAAATGACTTGCTTGGTTTGATTTGATTTGCCCTGTTGACCTGGTTTGCCCGTTTGCAAAACAGCCTGTTCTCATGGACAATCAGGAAATATATAATCATACAGTAACATGCATACGCAAACATTTACAACAACATAATGATGTCACTACTGCAGCACCACCAGCATATTCCAAGCATGGAATTCCATGCATAACAGTTCCATCATACTCTATATAGCAATTAATAAAACTCATATAGGAAGAGCATTTCAGTAAAGTCTCTCAACTAGAACGTAACTGTTGTAGTGATATTGTATTTGAGTTCCTGCTTCTGCCTCAAGTCTTTTAATGTTTGAGTATTTGAGGCCTCTAACCCTTTGTTTACATGACCTGAGGCTGGATGCCCATTCAGGTCCCCCCCTTCCTATCTCAGCAGTTGTAACCAGTGATGTTCTTTGCTTGCCCTCCTCTTATTTACAACCACGTCACACTGCTGGCCTCAATCACGCCCTCTGGAGGTTTGTATTAATCACTCCCAGCATCTACAGTTGTCTCCTAGTACTGATAACTCTTGTGATGCCGGGACCCAGGTCGAAGCGAGCTTAGGTCATCAAGGGCCAGCTGGTGGGAAGAGGATCAAGTGTTCCAGTGGACACTTACCTCCTGCAGGGAGGAAGGTCCAGTCAGCTGTGGTGCTAGACTGCCACCTGGCTGACTTCAAGCGGCAGTGCACTTGGAGGTGCTTGGTAGGAGATGCAGACAGTGATGCCCTCCGCATGTTATCGTACCGCCATGTCTACCATCTCTGGGGATCGGAGGAAAAAATAACAGCAGGAAAGCACTGATTGGGGCAGCAAGATGGACTGAGACACTCTTGCTGGCTCCGACTAGCGACATGACCTTCCAAGAAACAGACCCAGAACTGTGGCAGTTAGGGCCCTGCTGCCCCTGCCAAGGGGGTAAGCAGCACGGGAAGATATGACAGGTTACTGTAAGCCCATAAGATACCAGATGATGGGTCTGGAAAGCAGTCTGAATAGGTTTCATGAGCAGTTAGGAAGGAGGATAAACAGAGAAAAAAATTAGCAATGTCTCCCAGAAAAAAAAAAAAGAAAGACAGAAGACTTTTCACCAGCACTCAGCACTGCGAGTCTAACCATTCATTCATTGTGTCTCTAGGAAACTGTCTGTCTTTCATAGACAGTTTTATCCCTGTCTCCCCTGTTGTTGACATTCAGGGATATACTCTATAGACAGGGATATACCGTGCTCAGGCCAAATCCGTCATGTAGATACCAGTCAAGATTTTTCTCCTTGATTTTCTCCCACAACCACCCTCTTCCCGTGGCTTGGGTTGTGCTTTGTCAGCTTCACCATGCATGTGGACTCCTGTGGCAGGAGCAAGCTGTTGTCCCACCCATCAAGGTTGCTGTGGCACCTTAACCTGCCATCAAGCCTCCTGGCCAGCACACTGCCCATTGGCAGCTGCCTCGCCTGGCCTGCCTCCTGACATGGCAACCTGAGCCCACCTCTGAACTTGACTTGCCTGCAAAACAGTGCAGGAATCTTTCTTAGTCTTAATTTCAAGACATGGGGACAGATTTTCAGAACATTCACATACACAGTTTGGGTTGTTCCAGCAAATTGTCAAAAGTTTTTGCCATTAGTCTGCTTATAATTTCTAGGCACATCACCAGAATTCACAAGTGATATAAATTATGTGGCTGCCACTGGAGACCCCAAACAGTCATGTATCTGCCAAAAAAAAGTGCTCAGAAAAGGAAAGAAGGAAAGTGATTTAGTTTTAGATAGAGCCTTGCCTACAAACTGCATCCTAAAGTGCTTTACAATCCAGGAGAGAAGAGGAAAGAGTGATGCTTCCTTTTCCAGTGCACAGTGATATTCAAACTGCACAGAGACAGATGAGTGAGAGATTAGAGAAGTAAATCAGGCGACATTAAGAGACAAGCTCAGAGTCACACGATGAGTAAGTAGCAGGTATGGATTCAAACCTGGGTCTCCAGGTTCATATCTCTGTGCTGTAACTACTCAGCCAAAACTGCCACTCTGTTTATCATTGTCAGTGCAGTGGCAGTATTGCCTCTTGCCACACTGTCGACTTTGGTTCATGCTTTGAGTCCACAGTGTCTGGAGGGCTGACAGAAGGGGAACTAAACAGCCAGAAAGTGCCCTACTCATCTGAGGGGAGGGCAGTGCACCTATACTGTAGTGTAGTGCTACCTGGTGACTGCAAAGCATGTGCTAGTGGTGGGGCAACACAAGTGTGGGGCATCCAGATGCACAGGCATGACTCTGCATCTTGGGGTAGGTTTACTGGGCAGAAACAGGGAAACAAATCAAGCAGCCCATCTCTCAGGAGGCAGCTGCTCCAGCCACTAGCTACTCAGCTGGGACATACAGACTTCAGGCTTCCCCTCCATCTGATACTCTACTTCTTCACTGGGGGCATGGCAAGAGCTAAATGCTGGCCCCAGAAAAGGGCAACCCAATTGGGGACTGAGGGCCGTACCAGGTCAGGGACATAGCTTGGGGCTCAGAGAGTAGGTGGAGTGATAACCAAGAGCTAGCAGTGACCCCTCCTGAGATTCTTTGGACAGGGCAATGGGGCAGGTGAAAAGAGATTTGTAAGGAAACTGGGCCAAATAAGCATTAAATATGTGTGAAAAAGTTCTAACATTTTCCAGGGTAACCAGGTTGCTCAGGTTAATGTTCTGAAAATCTGACCCCTTATGTATGTATGTATGTATGTATTTATTTAAATCTGTTAATCCGGTGAGACACATGTGGCTGTAGCTCGTTTCAAGGTGTGCGGGGGTTACAAGGTGGAAAATGCAGTGAACAATACAGTACTGAATGCAATGTGTATACGAAAAACCTATGAAAGACAAAGAAACAGTACACAAATTTACAGCTTTACAGATTCAGAAAGTATACACATTATTAAAATTACAAAGGTACATTGAGAAAAGTCAGTGAAGAGATTAAATGACAAGATGCAGGGTCCTAGGGTGGCCAGGAGATGGACCTGGAGGCAACAGGATTTGGGGAGAGGGAAGAGGCTGCTGCAGGTGCACGGTTTACAGAAGTGTGCCAGTAGTAGTGGATGAGAATCAAATAGGAGGGAGGAAGGCTACTCATCAGTTGGGAGTTCAGATAGAAAAGGAAGGTATGAACGTAGGTTTGCAGGGAGGGTATGGAACAGTGAACATCAGATTAGTGAAGAGATGGAATGGACAGACTCAGATGATACTTATGGGCAGATTCAGCTGATACTATTTTATGGTGATGGACCTTTGAAACAATGAAAACAAAGAGAGACAAATCATTCACCACTAACATTTTTATTTCATAAATAAAGTATCCAATAGCTGCTGTATTTCATAAAGTGTCCAATAGATGCTATAGGTGATTAAACAGCAGACAACTAAACTATTTATGTTTCATAACAAATGTTACTTCTGCAGGACACACATGCAACTGTTCATATATCTAAATGAAAAGTGTGTCCATTAATTCATTTTTAACCATATGTATATTAATTGCAAAAAAAAACATCATTAATGCACTACTTAGGGTTAAACCAACAAAAGTAGGGAAATGTGGCATTAGGGCTAGCACTAACACCCCACCCCACCCTGCAGGAAGGAACAGAAGATACCATTACGGTTTGACCTCTCTTGCATCTTTACAAGTAAGGTGTTGGGTTTGCCTTGGGGTTTTCAACCTGAACACTCACCCTATTCCATCATTAAATAAACTGATATGTGTAGAATACATAAGAATGGGGTGAGTGTTAGGTTGACAACCTGAGGCACACCCAACACCTGATTTGTGAAGATGCAGGAGAGGTCAAAGCTTAATGGTTTCTCCTGTTCTTGCCTGCAGGGTGGGATGGGGTGTTAGGGTTGGAAAACCTTAATGCCACATTTCCTCCTCTTTGTTTGTTTAACCCTAAGAAAAATAATAATGATGGGGTTTTTAAAATGAATATACATATGGTTAAAATGAAGTTTTGGGAATTAATTTTATTTTTGAGACATCATAAATCATATCCTCATTTGTCTGTGGAAGTGCAGGCCATCACTCCATAGATTTGTACATGTATTTTGTGTGAAAGCACAGGGCCCATTTCTTTTCTTTGTTGTATAGCTTGTTAAACTTCCAGTGGTATCCTATGGAAATGCATTTTTTATTTATGCATTTGTTTATATTGTCCCTAAATCATTGGTGGGGGCTCTGTGTTATCCTTGCAGTACTCATTATGACCTTTGTTTTGATATATAGAGTGTTCCTTAAGTCCACATATAGAGAGAGTTATGGCTTCTTAAACTTCCAGTGTTATCCTATGAGAATTTGCATTTTTTAATGTTTGCATTTTTTCATATAGCTCAAGATATTTTTTTTGGGGCATATCTTATTCCTGCAGTACTCATTAAGACATTTAGTTTGATATATAGATTGTCCCTTAAGTCCAACTATTGAGGGATTTATGGCTTGTTGAAGTTGAAATATATATAAAAAAAAAGTCCAAATTATTTTCAGTATGAAGGATCCATTTTGTATGAATGAATAAAGATAATGAAAAAATCCCTTCAAAGGAAAAAAGAATCGGGGGACTAAGTCCAAAATCTTTTCCATATGAAGGATCCTTTTCGATATGGCTGAATTCTTGTGGTCCTGATAAGCAATATACTGTACATGTATTGGTCTCTCTGCAGGATGTCATTTTTAAAGGTTTTGAATTTTTTTAATGGAAACAACATAAGCGGCCATATGGAAAAAAAATTTTCTCCTGAAAAAGGATTGGCCCCTATATGAAAAGGATCCTTTTCCTTATAGCCAAATTTTTTTGTTGCAAACTTCTGTCCTAAATGCCTACCGAGCATGCTCAGAACTAACATTTTTAATTTATTAATTTTGGAAAGGATTAATATTTTTCATCAAAGCAGTAAAGACACTCTCTGGGCCAAACCGTTCTACCCTGAAAATTTGAGACCAAAATTCCAAACCATCTGGGTGCTAGAGGCCGACAAAAAACAGCAAAAAAAAAAAAAATGTTTACACATTTTGCACTGTCCATAACTTGGAATCCACCTCAATTGGAACAAAACTTAGCATATCAGGAGACCTTGGGTTCTGCGGGCATGCAATATTTCATGGAAATCCATTGAACAGTTGTACAGTCTACTCAGCCTTAAGTATAGTGGCATGACCATACCACTTTAATATAACAATTGATACCCCGCCCCTCAAAATATTTCTTTATCTCTGTAGTAAAAAATAAAAATGTTAACACTCACCCTATCTATATCATAATGGATTTAACCACATTAAGTATAAAATGAAATTTGTCTATTCTGTCCAAGTCACTGCAAAATAAGGGCAGTATAGTGCAGTGGTTTAAGGCTCTGAGCTGCAAACCTGTAAACCTAGGTTTGAATCCCACAGCCCCACTTGTATACTGTGTGACCCTGAATAAGTCACTTAACTTCCTTGTGATCTCAGGTCACACGTAAACAAGCTTCCAGTTATGCATCTCTCCTAGTTAAAAATGAAAACTAAATAAAATTCACACATATCTAATAAATGGAATCAATGAAGCAACCTATCAGCAGATACAGTGGATATGAAAACATTTCAGGATTTCATGGTAAGCATGGTCAAAATGTCTGCTTACCAAGGGGCCTTGGGATAACCAGGCTAGTACAGCCAGTGGGGTATCACTCTAAATTAGTACATGTTTGCACAGCATGCTTATTAATCCCTGTTTATGAAATGGGGGTGGACCTAATGGATCTGAGCCTTCTGACCGCTTGGTTAATATTTTCTATGTTAAGCGTCAAGAAAACAAGCCTGCACAAGTATAAAGTTAGAGTAGGGTTTACTTAGTAGACCAAAATTAGAGAAGTGGGGGCAGGTTTGTGCTCTGCATTGGACTTGGGAATAGTTTCTTGTAAGTTGGCTGATAGTTAATGTGCAGATGCATCTATAGTATCAGACAGGAACTGTACATTATTTTCAAGATGGGCTAACCAAAGACTTTTACAAGTGTATTGCCATTGCTCTTGATCTACTTACAAATAATGTAGTAAAATATGCTCTAGAAGGAATGTTTAAAATGTCCAGTTTCCTTGCTATGCCCCCAAAAATGTTTTTCACTCCAAACAAATTTTATAAGCACAATCATACTCTTCAGTGTTTGTGTTAAAGTATTTGTGATGCATTTCAGGGTATAAGGACACTTGGTCTTCAGCCTCGTGCTACTCATAAAATTCTTGAGGCCTGCTTCACAAATGCTTTATAAACTGACTTGGACCAAACAAGCAATCTGATTGGCCAAAGTTGGTAACATGATTGTGTATTAATTTCACATTACCGCACAGTTTCGATTTTACTTATATTTTTTTTTTGTTCTCCAACTTCAAGCCATTATATAAGCATAATAACACCTTCCAGGCTGTGCAGTAATGCATACCACTTCACAGGTAGATGAAGGCACTCCAGCTGCACTAGCTCACAACCCACCTGGAACATGTAGTAATTTAGCACTACCACATATCCAGTCATATTTTATTGCTTACTTAATGCACACCCTGTATGAATTATTGCTTACTTAATTAACATTTGTAGTAACTCAAAATGTATTTTATTTTATAATATTCCTTAATCCCAACTTCTGTTATTAACTAAATTATGCAGCAAACATGTTATCACTCTAGCTAACTCAAATGCTTTATAATAAGTAACCAGGGCTTCTGTGAGGCATCTCTTATGGCATAAGTGCGGTGCTTTCGTGAACTGCACTGGCTGCCTATTCAATGGCGGATCACCTTCAGGGTCAGGCTTCTGACCTACAGGCCCTACACAGACTAGGCGCGGACTATCTGAAACAACTCCCGTTTCCTTACTGCCTGGGCGACCACTCTGCTCAGCTGATGAGGGGTTGCTAGAGATTCCAGGGTGAGTCTTAAGTCATCTGGGGCCGGTGCATTTATGTATGTGGTCCCAGCCCTGTGAATACTCTACCCCATCAGATACATGAGTGCACAGCCATGGAGGACTTTAAGAAGGCCCTGAAGATGCATCTATGGCTGAAAGCATAGCCAAATTTACCATTTTATCTTATTTACTTTGTTATTTTGATCAATGTGTATTTTATTGTTTTATTCATTTATTTATTGTTCAGCGCCTTGATACTTGAAAGGCGCTTTATAAATAAAGTTTATTATTATTATTATTGTCATTGAGCCACAGGTCAGGAAGCATAGGAAAAATCAGGAGCAATTGTAAAATTGTAACTAAGCGTTTTATTAGTACTAGCAGTAGCATGAAAAAATAAAATTGTTCAGAATAACTATTTACAAAGGCAGAATAAACAGAGAAGATCCATCTGAGATTTCCTTGAATCTCTGTGTGTCTCTTGCAGAAACTGCAACTCTGATTTACAAGTCCTTGCAACCCCTTCTTAACAAGCATCCTATTTTTTCTAAAAATGTTCTTGTATGTTTCAGGCAGGTGCAGCAAAACACAATGTCCCAGAACTGAGGCTCCTTCTCCACAACTTCTGAAACAGGACTTAAACTGCTCTCAGATTAACCCTTGAGTTCCCAATAGCTTTTGTAATCATCTCAAACTATAATTATATACATTGTAACAGTAACACTATATAATTTCTAAACAAGGGTTCCCAATATCAAGTTACATTTCCACATAATGATTTGCATATATTTTATACCTGCAGATATGCAAGGCAGGAAAAAGACAGAAACAGCAAGGAAGACTGAGAGACAGTGAGAGTCAGAGAATTGCAAGACTGTCGGGGTGATCAAATCCTAGGTCTCATAGGAAAATTTGGTTACACAACCAGACAGACAGAGACAGGAAAGGAAAGAACAGAACAGATCCCTGCATTCAAACTCTCCATAACAACTGGGACAGGGTTTTCCTATTCAACCCTGTCACAGTCATGAAAACTCCTCTCATGAGGTTTGGGTAGCCATACCCTCTCAGGTTCACTTTGTGGTCCTCTCGTCACACACCTCACACTCAAAGTCTTTTATACCATAAGAGATACCCTGTGGAGGCTTTATTAACTTATAACTATTGTGCCCAAGAGGCTAGGGAAAATGCTTTCTCCCAAGGAAGTTGCTCAAGTTCTCTGAAATACTTAGAGGATTGTGGGATTTGTTTTTCTTGTTTTAGAAATGTTTTGTACGTTTATAGCAATAGGATAGTTATTTGTGCCTGTTTGTAACCAAGGGCTCAGTTAATGTTTTTGAGTGAAAAGTCTAATACTTCCATGAGTCAAAATCTGGAAGTCATTCCAATTTATTTGAAGTCAAAATACTTTCCAGATCCCACAATTTGGAGCAGTGTTCTAGTAAGGATCAGTTTATGCATGTTAATATAAATATTAATTTTAAAATACAATTTCTTATGGAACAAATGTCTGTTTCTTTTGGAAAAATCTATAATTTCTTGTCTTCTATGTCTTCAGTTTTGGAAGTTATCCATTTTGTGTTTTAAATGTGAAAATCAGGTTACTTCCTCCCTTTATTTTGGAAGTTTTTGCCTTATTTTTGGAAGTCAAATACTCCTAAAATGGAGTTAACTGAAGTCATGGTTGTGACTTACTGTGGCTCTTTATCAGTGCTAATTCCAAATGGTCTGCTCTCTGAGGTTTGTTATTTCCTCCACGTGCTATCCAGGGCAGATCTAAACATTTTTCAAGGGTAGCAGTTTTATCAACAGGATAGCACTTACCCAGAGATGTAAAACATTCAATTTTACAGCTCAGAATAGGTTGATAAAACTACTGTTTGCTGGCCTATGGGGGTAGTGGGTGTTACCAGCTACATAGCTGAATCCACTAGTACTGCTGTCTCTGTTTTGTCTTATGCTGTACAGGAGGCTGGCAGTTGCTATTTCGCCTTTGTGAGTATGACTCAACAAAGAACATTCTCAGGGTATGTGTCACTCATGGTCTGCCTGACCAATAAGACTATTGTGTCAGACTGACTGAGACTAGAATTCTAGATTGGTGCAGTGAGAGTGCAGTACAGTTCTGTTGCGTAGTGAAATGCTTGACATTTCCCCGGGCTGATAGAGGGCCACTCCTCACCAGTTGCACATCAGACACACCCTCATCTTTATTTATTTAAAGAGCAACTCTGCACATCACGCATACTTGCAAACATGAGGTTTCAGCTACTACACTGTAGTAGACAATATTTTTCTAATTTTCTGTTTTCCTTTCCAGGGTGTATAACATATCTTCATAATCCATCTAATCAGCCTGTATAAAACATGTCTGCCCTAACGGACCTCATAGTGGTGTGAGGAAGGGTAGAGAATGTCATGAGATAGGATTTAATAATTTTGCTACTGATGTCATATTCATCACCATGACAGCAGGCTGTGGTGTCATAAACAGAAATAATGAGGTTAGGGACAGTTAGATGCTCAGTGAATACAGTATGTACTGCACATGTTCTGTACTATCTAAAACATTTGGTAGACCAACAATAGAAAGAAGAAAAGAACCAGGGAAACACTAATTTTAAACATAATTATTTATAAATCTAATGGTGTTAATTTTTTATCTTGGTGAGAGACATCCCCACCAGGCACTTGGGTTAAATCCCAATACTGGCACTGCAGTGCAGCATGAGAAGGTGCTGCACTCCTGAGGTGTTGTCTTTTGGATGAGATGTTAAACCAAGATCCCATCTGCCTGTTCTGGTGGTAGTTCAGGTGGATGTTAAAAGATCCATGGCACTTCTCGAAAGGAAGGAGATTTCCCCAATGTCCTGGCCAAATTTCCCTCATTCACTAAAAATACCACCAACAGCATAATCTGGTTCAATGTCAGTTGGCAACCATCTGTACCCCACCCAGACGAGGCTGAAAATAAGTAGATTTGTCTAGTGCACTTACTCAGTTAACAAAAACTAGAAATAAATAAATGTACAGCCACATTTTACATGTTAGCGTACCAGGAAGAATGTTGAGCTATGACATGAGTCATTTCCAGAAACATGCTGGTGGGCAGAGTACATAAGGAATTTAGAGTAACACAGAGCAAAAACCAGCATGAGGAAGGTGGAAATATGTAAATAAAAATAAATATCGATAAGCCAGCTTTGTAGTGCAGGGTAGCACTACCCGCTATGACAGAGACCTGGTTCGGCAACAGACTCGGGTCCCCAAGAGCCCAGCCAGGAAGTGAGTATCAATACGTAACATACTAACACAAGAAATTTGCCAGCAGATAAAGGCCTAGAGGTCTATCAAGTCTGCTCAATGTGCAGCTAGCACCCTTATTCTGCAGCTGCCCTCCTTCCACCCTTCCTTCATTAACCTCCCCTTGTCCTGTCCCATCCTCATTTGAAGCAGTCCACTGTTCTACTGCATACCACTTCAAGAGGTAACGATTCCACCCAGCCACCACCCTCTCTGTAAAAAGTGTCTCCTCATCTCCTCCTGAACCTTCCTCGCTCCAGTCTCATATCATGGCCCCTGGTGTCCCTCCCTCCCTTGCTTTGAACAGCCCTTTGTACTTGTCTTGTTTATTCCTTTCATGTATTTAAAGGTTTCAACTCATGTCACCCCTGTCTCTCCTCTCCTCAGTGAGTACATGTTCAACTCCTTCAACCTCCTCTCGTATGATAAGTCCCCAGCCCCTTGATCATCTTTGTCGCCCTGCTGCACCCCTCCAGTAACTTAATGTCCCTCTTCAGATATGGACGCCAGTACTGCACTGCAGTACTCCAGGTGTGGTCTAACTAATGACCTATACAGTGGCAGAATCACCTCCGCTCTCCTCGAGGATATACCTTGCAATACAACCCAGTATTTTGTTGGCCTTTGCAGCTGCCTTCCCACACATTGTGCGAGTTGTTCATTGACCCTGTAATGAGCACACCCAGATCCTTCTCCTCCTCTGTCTGGGCTAGCTGCACTCCCCTAGCTGGTAACTCCTCCTTGGTTCTTCATCCCAAAATGCAGCACCTAGCACTTTTGGCATTAAAGCCCAGTTGCCAGGTGTCTGACCAGGTTTCAAGCTTTGCCAGATCATTCTGCAACCCCTGCCATCCCCTAGGTCATCCACCACCGCGCTACCTTGGTATCATCAGCAAACAGACTGATCTTGCTCTTGATGTCCCATGATATGTCTGCATGAATATCCCAAACAACACTGGTCCCAACACAGCCCTGTGGAACACCACTCATCTCTGCCCTTGGGTGTGAGAGCTCCCCACCCACCACCACCTTCTGTTGCCTTCCCTGCAGCCAGTTTCCTACCCATCTCACCAGCTTCCACCCGCCCTGTGCCTACTAACTTCCTTCCCAGCCTCCATGTGGCACTGAGTCAAATGCCTTACTGAAGTCCAGATACAGGACATCCACTGCATGGCCCCTGTCCAGTTGCCTAGTTACCCAGTCATAGAACTTGACCAGGTTGGTTTGGCAGGATCTGACATGTGAAGCCATGCTGTCTGCTGTCCTGTAGTCCTTTGGCCTCTAGGAGGGCCACCAGCCTCTCCTTCAGGATAGTATCCATTAGTTTACCCATGATGGATGTGAGGCTCACTGGTCTGTAGTTTCCTGGTTCATCCTTGGGGCCACTCTTGTGGAGGGGCACCACATGAAGCCATCCTCCAGTCCTGAGGTACACACCCGAATGTAGTGAGGCATTAAATAGTCTGCTAAAGGTCCTGCAAGGACCTCTGCCAGCTCTGTCAGTACCCTGGGGTGGATGCCATCTGGGCCTGGCGCCTTGTCCACCCTCAGTGCCTTCAAACCTCTCGAACTCTGCTCTCCATGATTTCCCCATCTGTCACCACTTCCCACCCTGCTTCTGCCATTTCTCCCACCTTGGGTGTCACCCCCTCTTTCTCTTTAATAAGTACTGAGCAGAAGTACTCATTTGGTGCTTCCCTTATCGCACCCTGCATCCACCCAACCCCTCCTTCCTAATCCTTACTATGTGGTCCTTACAGCTCCTTTTCTCATTGATGTACTTAAAAGTCCTTCTCCCCTTCTTAATGCCTTGTGCCAGCCTGAGTTCGTAGATGCTTTGGCTCACCTGCCCTTGTCACCTCCTTCGATTCTGTCAAGTACTCCTCCCTGTCCTCCACCCTCCCTGTTTTCTTGTACTTCCTAAAGCAGCTCTTTTCCTCCTTACCTTTCCATGACCTCCTTGCTCAACAGATCGGGTTCTTAGCCCTAGCCTTCTTGCTCTGGGCTTTGCAGCAGGTTTGGTTGCCTCCACTATCCCCAGCTTTATGAGCTCCCACCTCTGGTTAGTGTCCATACTAGATTGAATTCTGCCGAGTACCCTTTACCACTTCCCACATCCTCCCAAAGTCGGCCCTCCTGAAGTCCAGCACTATTGTGCCAGATTCCACCCTTCCTTGCCCATATCCAATGTGAGCCATACTGAGGTGGTGGTCACTCCCTGACAGCGGTTCCTCCACTATAAGTTCTCTCACAAAGTCCCCATTTGCCAGCACAAGGTCAAGGGTATTCCCTAACCTGGTTGGTTCACTGACCATTGCAGCAGGAAGCTGTCCTGGAAGGCATCCAGCAGTATATGTTCCCTTCTGTTCCTGGTTGTTGGGGTGCTCCAGTCCACTCCTGGCATGTTGAAGTCCCCACAATCACCACACTACCCTTTGCAGGTCCTCCTGATCTGTCCCGCTAGTTCCTATCTAACTCCTCCGTCTGAGATGGTGGCCTGTACACCACTTCCATTCTAAGAATCCTATTCTTGGAATCCTGGATTTGCATCCAAAGTGACTCAGTACTACCCTCCTCCCCTTCCTCCCTTACACACTTCAGTCCTTCCTTCACATATAGTCACCCCTCCTTTCCCAATCACCCTGTCCCTCACAGAATAACCTGTCCCTGGTACAGACAGGTCCAGTCATTGTATTGGGTGGCCCATGTTTCCGTGATGGCTGCAATGTCCACCTCTCCCTCTGCCATGAGAACCTGTAACTCTGCAGTCTTCCTCCCAAGGCTCCTTGCATTAAGGGTAACCACCTTCCACCCTCCCCCATCCTGCCCTCCTTTACTAGCATCACCAACAGTACTTGCCATTTGTCCTTTGTCACTGTTATGGGGGTAAAAAGCTCATATGATTTCCCAACCTATTAGTCTATATATCTCTCCCAACTGCCACCCCCACTCCTAGTTTAAATTCCCAACTTCCTCTATGTACTCCTCCATCCTCTGTTTCAACACTTTCTTTCCCTCCTCACTCAAGTGTAGTCTGTCCTTGGCATAGAGACTACTGTCCTCCCAGGTCCCTCTCCACCCCCAACAGCCCATAGCCCTTTGCACACCAGGTTCTTAGCCATCCGTTAAATTCCTCTATTCTCAGTTTCCTTGTTGTGCTTGCCTTTGGCACTGGAAGTATCTCTGAAAAAGTTACTGATCTTCCTGCCCCTCACATAATTGTCCTAGTTCCTCAAACCTCCTCTGGACTGTATCTACTGTCTTGTCAGCCAGGTCGTTTGTCCCAAGATGTATAATTTAATGAGGCTTGTCCCTACCCCTTCTAGCATATTTCAGAACAGACTGTCCCACCCCTTTCCGCTGTCATTCCTGGAATGGCCTCCACCCAAATGCGACTATGCCTCTCCCCCTGCTACCCCACCTAACTCCTCTTAGTATTAGGTCCCCAGTATGAAGATTCCACCCCTCTTACTCCCTGCTTGCTTCCATTCATCTCCTCTCTCATTTCCAGCTCCTCTTCTTCCTCCTGCACATTATTTCCCCTTTTACCCCTGTTGCAATTCTCCCAGCAGAACTTCCCCTGCTCCAGTTTGGTCCAGGCATTTATCAATTACTCCTCTAATTCATCATTTCCCTCCTCTACCTTCTTCCTCTCTAGCAGTGCACAGCTATTTTCTGAAGATCCTTCACAAATGCCTGCTCCTCTCTTCATAGTAACCTGTTCTCTCCTTTCCACTCCATGACTTTTGCCACTTCTAGCCTCCCTCACAAGTCCCTATCTCCTCCTTCCATTTGTCTTTTGTCTCTGACCTGGTTTCCCGGCAATCGTTCTTCCTGGCCTGGGCCCTTTGTCTGCTTCCTTCTTTTGACCCTCTCCTCACCACTGTTGGCTAATAGCCCTCCCTCATCTCCCTTCTTCCTCCCTCCAGTATTGGGCTAAACCCACCCCAATCTGCCTTGCCTGTCTTAGTTCCTCCTGCAGACCCTCAATCTCCTTTCTAAGTTTTTCTATGTGGTTGCAACTAAACATCCTCCACACTCCAGGCAATGTTTAGAAGATTGGTGCACCACAGTTGTTGCAGCCTACCACCCTACCCATTGCTGTGCGTTGCCACCAGCGACCCCCACCCTTCAGATGCAGGATACCAAACACTTCCCCAAGTCTCCCTCTCCCTCCTCTATCAGTGCAAAACATTTTCTTTATTTCCCTTACCTCCTTTGTTGCACACGTTTAGATATATTGAGCAACTGCTTTTATATTCCTATCCTTCCTATCCACTCAAAAACAGGCTTTAAGTAGCCATGGCACAACCTTCTTCAAACTCCTACTCCTCCTTTCCCCAATGCAATATCAATCGAAGAAGTAATAATGAAAGCTCCTAGATTTGCATTTACTTCCTCTCCACTGAGAGAGCAGTCACCTCTTCACTTGCTGCTGTTCCTTTCCTGGTATGCCCCTCCTACTCAACACCCTTACTATACCCAGTGTTTAGCTCTAAATTGAAACCAAACAGCAGCAGCTCTGTGATGTAATCCCAAGGTTAGAGCAACAGTCCACTCTCTGTAAAGAGAATCCTAAATTGAAACCAAACAGCAGCAGCTCTGTGATGTAATCCCAAGGTCAGAGCAGCAGTCCACTCTCTGTCAATCATCCCAAGGACAGCTTTTTCTCCCTTTGGGGGAGACTGCATCCCACTGTTCAACTGCTGCCTGGTGAAGGCCAAGGGGTAGCTCAGGTGGAGCCAGAGAATGGGAGGCTGCAGTCGCCAGAGCACCAGGCATGCATGTGTGCCATTGTACTCATGCCTGTGTGCTATTGAGCAATAAGGCATGACAGGGTGTGCGTTATTATAGGATAATAGCACACCTCCAGAAGTGCCTTGGGCTTTACGCAGCTGCTATCCCTCAATTATGCACACCCTGGAATGGATATTGCAGTTATAAAATAACTTACCTGATTTTTTTATTTTGGACCAAGTAATGAGATTCAGAAAGTTCAGCATTTCTGACCTGTGCTGTTGTGCTGGGATATCAGCACGGTCATGTAACTGGATTCCATCAATTACAGTACAGTATTTCTCTTACTTATTTTATCATTCAGAACTACGCCCTCAGGAAGAAAAGCAGGACCTGCTAGAAAAATCCTCATTTTGATGTTGTGCCAGTATTCCCACAGGCCCACACATGACAGACATAGAGGCCACCCACCACTATCATGATCCTGAGTGGATAATCAGTAAGTCCATGAGAAAGTCAGTGATGGGGCTGGAAGGTGTCGTTAGGTGAGGAGGTGACAAGAAAAGCTGAATTAAAATCAATAAATAAATCAGTGTACAAAGCAATAAATCATATGTGCAAATTATAAAGACAAATGCAAAAGAAGGTGAGGCACAGGTGACTTAGGGGCAAGATACATCGAACAATGATCAGCTGGTGTAAGCAGGTAACAAATCATTAAGTGCATCAATATGTGCCGCTCACGGAGTAGGAACAGAAAGAAAGGATACAGAAGTGGAACAGATCCATGAGTGGGGAGTGTATAGGAGAAGACAGTCACCTGATCGGCAGAATTTTAACAGTCGTATGAGGAAGCAACAGAGAATCTCATGAAATAGTAGGAGGTGGGCAGAGTCAATGTTGGGGGTGGAGAGATGGTGGCTGAGAAAATGGAGAGGGAATTACTCAAATAGCAGATTATTTTGACATCTAGAGTCAACACTTGGTGGGTAGGAGGTGACTGCACAAATCCTAAATCTTTTATCCATATGATGTTAAATGAGATGAGATTAGGGACGGTTCTGTTTAATGAACTGCTCTGAGAGATTATTTTCACTTGGGGGCCTCAAAATTCAGGATGGGCTCTTCCTTTCCCGCCCCTAGATTCAATCCAGGTATGTACTACAGGTTGGACACCACCTATAGCTGTGCCTCAGAATCAAGAATCCTGTTTTTCAGTGCTCTCCTTTGCTTGACTAGCAAGAAACTTTCACCAGATGACTGACATTCACCCCCCCAGTAAACTGAGAGTGCCACCGCAGCTACAACAGCAGAAGTACTGTCCACCCTTAACATTCAATTGGCACTGAACATGCTGCCCCACAGTCAGGTGCAATTTCCATAGAGAAACGCCCAGAGCAGGGCACTGAGGCAAAGGTTAACAAGAACTATATACTGCAGGCAGTAGTTTCACATTTTAAAGAAACACAAAATTACACATATGTGCATGTTGCAGTGCGTCATGGGAAATGCATGATATCAACAAGATGATTATATTAGAGCAGATGTATAATTTTCTGTGATTTATTTAAGCAATAAGGCATGCCAGGAGGCACACCTTGGGGGTTGTGGCATGATGCCTTAGGCCGAGTTCTTCAATCACCCCAGAAGTGACATTATCCAGCGACAAAAACCTGAAGTGCTGTATTGCAAATATAAAACGGATCCATTTGTGTGTTTATGGTTGTAAGTTGACTGTTTTGTGGGCACTAGTTTCACCTGTGAGGTTCTGCTTGGGTAACATCATGGGTGAAACTGGCTCTCCTCAATCAGCTTTGATAATATTTTCTATCCAGTTCATGATTTTTCATTTCCCCACTTATCTACAAACAAGTATATTAAGATTCAAACTGAGGGCCCTGAGCGTAGCAGACATGTCACATTACCATGGCAGTGACCCTGCATGGGGGTCACTTGTAACAGGAGGGGTCTCCACAGCAGCAGTTGCAGTGAGCTGATCATTCATAGACATACACAACGCACCACATCTTATTGCGTTTCAGTCAGCAGTTTCCAGCTCGAGTACAAGTGTCGCCACGGGATTAGGCAGTTAGAATCTGGTAAAACTGAACACTGGGCTAGGCTTTCAATCCTGCTTTGTGGTAAACCAAAATTCCACATAACCCGAGAGTTCAGATTGTTCTGGACTGATTATCTTTTATTTGTTCACTATATCCAAACCAAAAATGGCAAATGAACTTCAGTGTAGATAAATGCCCAGTAATAGATGGGGCAAGGAGGAATGTAAAGGTGCAGTGTTACCTAGCAGGTTGAGAGAAGTGACAGTGCCACTATACAAATCATTTGTGAGTCTCCAAGTGGAGTACTGCTACCAGTTCTGGGCAACACAAATGAAAAATGGACTACTAGAGGACAAGGCAAATGAGTATAGGCTAGAAAAATGTGTACTTATTCAGTTTAACAACTCATTACTTCCAACAGCTTTGTATGAAGTCCAAACCATCCATTGCTTAACCCGCACAAAGTGGCGAGAGAAGAAGGATGGGGATACTGACTATACATTTATAATCTGGCAAAACAGGGAGCTTTACTGCAAATGCTAAACACTGAGATGCAAAAGAACCAAACCATCAGTGGGCATAGAAAGCAACAAAGTAGAACCAGTTTATTCCTATGAAGAACTGTTTCACACAAAGGATAGTGGGGTATGGCATAAACTGCTAAGCAGTGGTGGCATCAGAAACACTATATTATTTAATGGTTATGTTTAGACAAATACATAAAGGAAGTCAGTCTTAAAGGGAATCCGTACATTTCCTCATGAAATTATTGTAAAGGTTACTATGAGGATCCAACATGTGAATTGCTGGGTTATATTTAGAAAATGTTTTCAGTAAGACAGAAAAAGCTTTTTAAATAGGGATGTGCAGGTATCCATTTTGTGGGCAGGAAGGGTGTTGTGATGATGTCACTGCCTCACTGGTGTTAACTGTGTGCAGTGCAGCAGGTGAGAACAGTTTGACTGTGCTGTCAGGGATTCTATTATATTCTGAGGAACACCCAGGATTTTAGTTTAGCAGAGTGCAAGAAAAGAATCCAGTGCTTCTCTTCATGACAGAACAGGATCCTTGTTTGTAGGAGCAGTTTGCTTTAACCTGCTTGATTGCATACTGTTACAGTTGGTGAGGCAGTGACATAATCACAGAACCCTTCCTGTCCACAAAATGGATGCCTCCACATCACAATTGTAAATGTCTTTTTCTGTCTTACTGAAAATATTTTCTAAAAATAACCCAGAAATTTACATACTGGATCATCATGGTAACCTTTACAATAATTTCATAAGGAAACATACAGATTCCTTTAAAGGTTACAAGCACTGAGGAGGGAATGTCACAATGGGTTTATGGCTGAGTCCATCTGTCTTATGCTGTAACAGAGATACAACATCTGTTTTACAGCAGAATCCTGCTTATTCACAGTTTTACAGCCAGGTGGATGAAAGCACTGAGAGGTCAAGGAATTAGCTCATGCTCCCACAGGGAGCAACTGACTGTAACAGGATTTAGTCTGGGATATTCGGTTCATAGAACCATGGCATATGTTAACCATTGCTCAGCATGGCCTGTGTTACAATATTTCTCATCTTATTACTAAAAGGATCAACATTATTGACACTCCAGTTGAATAGTTACATTTATGGGACACGGAGTTCACAATTAATGTATGTCCATCCCAGTTAAGTTCACTAGAGGTTTGTTACTGTATTTTAATGTTTTATAGTTAGTTAATTAATGGACGTACAGTAATAGCTGGATGGAACTAGGCCAGTGAGTATATGGGTGCTACATAGGTAGGCATTATATTCAGCTCCTTCTTGTGGTATCAGCGGAGGTCATCCTTGTAGCCAAGGGAACTAACCACTGGAGTCAGTAAAAGCAGTACTGGGAATAGTCTCTTTTGCAAATGTGAAAACAGCTACTTCCTGGAATGATCTGTGGTGAGATGTTTTGTTTAATATCACTGGTGTGACACACAGAATGATAAAGGGCACACAGCCCTGATCAGACACAAGAGTTTCTTAACACAGACCCACCCTTGTCACAAAGGAAATGAACTGCATGAAGCAGGATGACGTACACAGGTAACCAAACCTGAAATTAGAGCATAGTTTCTTAACAACATGAACACAGTCAGGGAACTGCGTTTCACTGTCTGAGCTGAGACTTAACACTGACACTTCCAAGGAGTCTGTTTGCCTTTTGACCATTTTACAGTTCTTTATCGACCACACAGATAGCTGCTTTTTTCCTACAATTTTTACTTGTGATGCAAAGCCTAAGCCATGCATCAAGCTGCATATTAGTCTTTTATGTAAATAAAGTTAACCTCATTCCATTGAAGGGAGGGAAGGAAAGGGGAATTCCCAATATTTTCCAATAAGCTAAGCAGGCTTTCTGGAATGCCAGCATAAGTTACAGGAGGTACAAGCAGTCCTCGATCAATTAACAGGTAAATAATTCCTTAGAATTTTGCCTGTATCTATTCCACATATTAGCCTGATTAATTGCTCTCTTCTTTCTTGTTCTTTAATTACATACAAACACACATATATACAAAAGAGAATAAATAACAGGCAAGTGTAGCACATAGGGATATATATGCCATTGAGGGGCTAATTAGCTCAATAACCATTGTTCCTGAAGGGCAAGTGGGATTACAATTATTGAGCTAATTACTCAGGTTGAACTTTGACCCGAGGGATGAACTATTCACTTCCAACAATCATATTACATTCAGTCTTTGACTTTGGGTGGCCAACTATTGTCAGTCAATAGTTCATCCCACAGCCCTCAGCGTCAATATTTTCCCACTAAATTATTCAACTCTGGTGAACATTTGTATACTATATATAAAATAAACACAAACTACATATAGCCAATAATGCAAAGCATCATGGGAAGTATATGCAAATCACCATGCAAGAATTTAGACTGGTTCTGCTTTAATTGTTCCAAAAGAGTGCACACTGGGAAAATCATGCTGCAAGAAACTAACATAGATTGCTTCAAAAGTTTCAAGCATGGATGTACCTCAACAGAGGGATGCCACTACATTACAAAATCATAACATACTTTATTTATAAAGCACCAAAAGTCCCACCTGACGCATTTGTGGTACATCAATGGTTTTGCTTTAAGCAAGTGTGTACAGTGCTAAATGGCTTCTCACATAATCTATAATGACTGAAAACAGAAGACACAAACACGTTTTCATCCTTCTATGATTCATCAGTGTGCCTCATCAGTATCTTAGACCAGGGTAAGGAGCAACTAGTATATTTGCATAAACTTCCTATGATAGTTTGCATTGTTGGGATATGTGTAAGTTTATCATTTCGATTGCTTTCCTGTTAACCCAAACCAGTAAGACCATTATAGGGATGGTTCCTCCTTCCTCTGGACTGAGATACAGATAAGACACACTAGTGAGTCCTGAGAAAAACTAAACACGTGTCTTTGCCTGGGCTTTCTTTGAAACCTGGCTTTATTGACAGTGCCTTGTCCAGATAACATTTGCCTCTTTTTAAATCATATCAAGGTCTAACATGGCTACTACAGCCAGTGTTATTTATTTATTTGAAATTGTTTCACTAGATAAACATACAGAAATACATGCATAATCTTGTTTACAGATGCAATCTGGGGAGAGGTACAGGAGAAAAAGAAGAAATACAGTATTTGCATGCAGTAACTAATTACTTAATTTTTTTTTGCAGATAAAGTTTTTATTGCAGAGCGATGTCTACAGAGGGTTTTAACAGTCCTTCTAGTAACATTCTTGTATACTTATTGCCATATATAGAAAATCTGCCATGCAAACATGCAGTATTGGGTGTCAAATCTTCATAAACATTACAATAGAATAAATATTGTATAAATATTCTTATTGGGGCCTATTCACAAAGCCCTGGCCATGATGTGTGGTGCATAACAGACATGCGCAATGGTATATGACAGTATACTGCACACACTACATGGCGGCATTCATGAAAAACAATGCATTCTACACAGAAGGGCTGATGCGTAGCCATGTGCCATGGAAAGTACGCACACACACTGGGGGCACGGCTGTTTAGAAATGTGCAACATCGCTGCCATGCAGATTCATAACCTGCATTACGTAACCCAGGCACTTGGACCAGGATGTGCAGAAATTAATGGGGTGGAGTAGCCATAAACCCCAGGGACTGGATATTCAAAGTGGCTGTGCATGGCATGGCACAGCCAAGATGCACTCAGTGCAATGCGCGGCGTGATATTCAGAAGGAAGTCTTGTGGCGCAAGTCCTGATGCACCAGGGCACATTGATAATGTATGCGGCGCATCTGCAGAGAGTGTGCCCATGCATATGTGGCACATCACAATATTCAGCCCAGGACGTGCAGTGCACCTGCTGGCACAACCCCCAGATGTGCCACAAAGTTGGGCCAGAAATCTCTGGCTCAAATGCTGGCCACTCACAGGTGGGTGGCTGTATTGCAAGGTGCAACACAGCAGCCGCCAGCCATGGGTGGCCATCCAGAACACCATCTACAAGCACGCAACAGTGCCCTGGTAGTCTAGTGGTCCCTCCCGTATGCCCAATCATGGGCATTTGTAACATAACATGATCCCTGGTAGTCTAGTGGTCCCCACCCTTCCATAACCGAACTGCCCTGGTGGCTAGTGTACCCCGCCCCCATAGCCCCGGTCATGGGTACACAACCATAATAGCAATCCTGGTGGTCCAGTGGCACTCCACCACTCCCACCCAGCTCCCCCCATCATCGGCGGCGGCTGCACCCTGCCTGCATACCACCCGGTCGCCTGCCGAATGACAGCTTACATTATGTGCTGTAAGCCTACCAGGCACCAATATGTGCATGAACTGTCATTCACATATTGGTGCCTGTATGTAGTACAGTATGACCTGCAAGCCCGCCCGGTCCCCCACTGTATAGGCTTACAGCACATACTGTAAGCTGTCATTCGGCGGCGCACAGGCGCATGCGGGTGGGTGCAGCTGCCCACCAATGACAGGGGGAGCTGGGGTGTCCGGAGTCCTCTGCAGTTAGGGATGGTGGGGCTGCCACTGGACCACCAGGGATTGCCATTATGGTTGTGTACCCACCAGGGCAGTTCGTAGATGTCTTTCAGAGACTCAGGTTGCTGGAGGGGTGAGGGGACCAATAGACTCCCAGGGATCATGTTAGGTATTACAAATGCCAGTGATCAGGCATATGGGGGGAATCAGTAGACTGCCAGGGTGTCACTGCATGTTGACAGCAACCACAGGGTGCCAGGTGCATTTTGCCGGGTTGCCCTGTGCACGTATACAAAATGGGGCCATAATGACATGCAATGGCCCTCTTGCACCATGCGTGACATTATGGCCTCATTTGCATGCCCAAATCTGAATATCGAGGTGCTGCACCCAGTGCACCGCAGTTGTGCTGGCGATTCCCAGTCCACCCCATCTGGGGACTGCACCGGCGCATTGTCACTGCACCATGTGCATTCTATGCCATATTCAAAGGTGATGTGCCATGGTGCATCACCTTGATTATCTTCCTGTCTTGTCCCCGGCACATCTCAGATGTGTTGTGCCCCCACTTGTTCCAGTGCCCCGCGCAATCTGAATATCCAGTCGCAGATATGCAACACAGGCACACAAGGTGCACCAGGGAATGGCCAACATGCACAGCCCCACAGCAGAGCACCAGGCAGATGCCACTGTGAGGACACCCTACAGCATGGGATGCAGAGCGGCACCCCACAGGCCACCCAATAATGGGCATGGCATACACCAGCACTGGGGAATGTGTAGGACATCAGGCACAGCACAACAGTGGAAGAGACAGACACGGAAGATGACACCCATGGTATGGCACACCATCCACCAGACAGCAACAATGAACACTGGCAAGATAAGGCCATACCTTATTGTTCTAATCATATTTCATTTTATTTTATGTGAAAAATGCATCAGAGATGCCCATGGTGGCTCAGTGTAAGTGGCAAGGGATCATGGGTACAAAGACATGGACCCTTGGGAATGATGTTGTAACTCTTATTACTGGGCAGAGAGTCTGTCAGCTGCTGGCCAGGGACTAGAGTTTAATTAAATCATTTAGAAGGGAGCCAGCTCGATATTTTGTCAATGTTCCTGTCTCATGCAGTACTGGATTTCACTTCAAATGAGCTATCTAGAGTATTCTCTGAGTCAACTGAAATTACAGCTGAACAATTTCTAACGGGTTTGCCTGAACCACGCCTCCCCAATGGGGTCGATAATCCTACCAATATGTTTTATTGCTGCAAAGAAAACTATTACTAGACGCTGATGACTACTCTAATTCCAACAATAAATGAATGGAAACAAATAATGTCTGACATATTTAAAGCTGAAACCTTAACACAGAGCTACGGGGCTAACTTATATTTTAAAGTGGCAGGTGTGGATACAATACATAGCATTATCTGACCCAGACTTTTGTCCATGAAAATTGTTCCTGAAGTGTTGACAAAATTTGGCTACCATCACCCTGGTGTTACCTCGGAGACAAATTCACTGGGGAAAAGGACAATCATCTGTGGAAAGACACTTACCTACTATTATGGTAATGTATGGATTTAATAACATATTATTAATTCTATTATCTAACAATAAAGGAAATTGAAGCCTTTTAGATCTATTTTCCTGTGGAACCTTAAATATTACAATTTATGTACTATTCTGTATGTGTATTTAAAAGTAAAATAAAAAGTAAAAAAAAAAAAAAGAGGAGCCAGCCCAGTGGTGCTGAGGTTTGAGTGCTGGGCCTGCACCTCGTACCATGCCATCGACCGGGTTCAATGACAGGACGCGCCACCGAGTTGGCCAGGAGAGAAGGATTGAGCACCCAGTGGCTTGCTCTCCTTCTCTGGGAGGGTGGGAGCCAGCTCCACTGAGATACTGCACCTCCCAGTGACCACAGGTATCTGGCAGTATGGCTGGGGAAAGCAAGGAAAGGGAGGGACCAACATCAACTGAGGACCTGAGCTGAGATGTGTCTTGGCGCCTCTGTCTCATTGGTCCTCCTAGGATGTCGATGCTGGTGGAGGGCGGGTACAGAAATGAGGAAAATCCTCAGTCAGTCCTAGGTGATGAGCCTCTGGCCCCCACATCCACAGGCCAAGGGCAGACTCCACTGTGCACGCATGTGCTGCCCTGAAAGTTGAGGGAGGTAAGTGGAGAATCTTCCTCGCTCCACCTGGGGGTTATCCGGCCTCTGTAATTACCAGAGTAGCACTGCACTCTAGGGGCAGACTCCTCAGCAGTTGAATGTGTGTGGGTTGAGGGATAAGAAAGTGAAACGACTGGGGTAGAAGGAGGAAAATAATAAGTAAAAAAATAATTTAGAAGGAGACAAAAGAATAATTAATCAGAGCTATAAGCAAGCACATCCATTTGTGTTTATATGGCCCTCAGCATCCAGTGGTGCCATTTGGTCTGGATTTCTATTGTCTCTGCAAGTCTACCCTGAGCTAATCTTGTTACAGCTGAATGAGCTACCATTTATGTAAATGTTATACCGACTGTAGCTTAATTACAGTCATTTCAAAGGGGAGCTGGATGGTTTCCTAAAATTCCAGTTTAGACTAGCTGACCTCTGGGCCTTCTATTTTCTCTCATATTCAGAAATGCACATTTGTTGTTTTGTAATAAAATACTAAAAGCTGATTGGTTGTGAGCCATAGAGACAGAATGCTAGCCAATCATGGGACAAGCCACTGTCCTTGGGACCTGCCCTTTGAGAAGCCCACAAAACAAGGGTGCAAAGACTGTATCAGAGCCTTTATCCTTTTTACATTTGGAGACCCTGCCTACTTAGGACAGCAGAGATATTTTCTTTAAGAATTCTTCTGCACTACCAAAACCAAGATTTTCAGCTGCCTTTGTAAAGACTTTGTACTTCAAAATTCAGCAGCTAAGGATCTGAGGCAGACTTTAATCTGAGAGTTTTAAAGTGTAGGTTTTAATGTATATTTTTCATTTTATTTTCAATATCCTGTAACCAATGTCTAAAATTATTTGTCTTTATGTTATTTACTGCATTTATTAATTAATTAGTAAAGCTTTTGGCTTACTTTTAATATAATTCTGCCAGTGTCGTTTGTGTGAGTTGCCTTGTAGGAGGGTTGTTCAACTGTACTACACCTGTGTGATTGCAGGGTCAAAACACTACCAAAAGAAAGAACCACTAGGGACTCTGTGTGATAAAAGGAAGGAGGAAATATGAAGGGTCTCAGGAGGAGTCTGTGGGGGTTGAAACGAGCTCTGCATTTCTGGGGAAAGACACATAATAAGGTGTATAGGGCCCTTGAAGACTATATACACCTGTGGCTTCCTGGTTCATTGTGCAGTGGCTGAGAGTGTTCTATCCCAGGAACACAGACTCAAGACTGTATTTGTGCCCTCTCGTACAGAGAGAGAGGCACCCTGGGATCCTCTGGCATACATTCAGTTGTGAGACAGTGTGCATGCTAAAAGGACGGAAGGGTATACCTGCCCCCCATCACAAGAGGGATTCATTGGGACGAGAGAATCTCACTCATAAGAGTGGGCTTGTGACAAATGCCACAATGGGTACCATGATCACAGTGTTATGGACACACAAAGGTGCAGCACTCATGGACATGGGTGGCTATCCACCACCCTGCCCATGTGCATGGACAGTGTCCCTAGAATGCAGGGTAAGGCAGAGGATGGGAAACCATGGATGCAGACACCACCCCATAATCCACCCACCAACCCAGGTGTACAGACTATGCACAGACCCAGGACAGAGCCAGCAAGTGCCATGAAGAACATGAACACCCATAGCCTGGATGGGTGCCCTACCCTAGGGACCATCTATGAATGCCAATGGCATGACCACAGCATAGGCCACAGTGATGGAGCCAAGGCCAGCATAGCCCCTGCAGCATACATGCATGCATGCACACCCCAGGCAGTGCCAGGTGCAGTGCACTGCCAGGTGAGATGTATAATGCCCCCAAAGCCCCGACAGCAGACCCACACCACCGCTAGGAATGATGAGGACACGGTATATCAAAACAAACATCTAATGATGGAAAGGCACATGACAGTATACAGAGGCCACACAGGCCATATAACCAAAGCCACCACTGCCCCCCATCCTCTTCGTGCTCTGAGTCCCCAATGGAGCCTGAAGTGGCTGCAGATGTCAGCACAAGGCACTGCAGTGGTCCATGATACCATGGAAGAGAAAGGTGAGAAGACCACCTTGAGTGATGGTGACATGGCTGACCAACAGCAGACACACATGCAACACAATCACCAGCACAGTATACCTCTCACAGCTCATCGATGATCCACAGGTTCCCCACTTTGTCCTTATTGTGGATGTCTGCCATGCCCACCCTCCAGGTCAGGTGGTAGGGAAGACTGGGGGCACCTGGTGCCACCGTGGTACCACCACCAGTGGTGCAGCCTCATCCAAATGCACCCGCCTCTCCAAAACAAAGACGACGGCCACCCCTGGAAGTCCTGCAGAGACACAAAGGGAGAGTAAAGGTTAGCAGCACAGCACATAGGACCCTGGACACACAGGACATTGCCAGTTGGGGCAACACATGAGGGCACAGCACACAGGAGCACACATGGTGAAGACAGCACAAGATGTACACCACAGGTGGAGCATGCAACCCAGGCAGTGCACACACATGGTTGCCCCATATGTCCAGGATCTGTGGGACATGGACAGGATAGCAGCACATTGTAGGGAAGAACACAGCTGCTCACTTCCCCGGCACTGTTGCTTCTAGAGGATCCCCTGGGAGCCGTTGGTGTAGTGATGGTGGACACACCACCATAATGATGAGCTCCTGCAGCTGCCATGTTGAGATGCACAATGGCATTCAGGTGACAGGCATGAATCTGCCATAAATAGAACCCGGCGCTCCTTGCCTGCGGGCGGTATGGCGGCCAGCTGAGGGAGGTGTGAGGAGGGTCGTGCCAGTCATTGTATGTGCACTCATGGCACCAAGGATACTGGTGGACGTGACTGGAGGTAGGGTGTTTAGTGCCATGGTAGGGGGCACTAGACACCAGGATTAGAAATTGTGACCGGTGGTACCACGGATCGGTGCCCGGAGGGACCACTGGACACTAGGAAGGTTGTAAATCTTCCTACGGACTGACAATCAGGGGAGGGACCACTAGCAGTAGGAAGGTTTTTATTACTACAAGCTGCTGATCAGAGGGGGACCACTAGCACCAGGGAGGGTTTTTACTTACTAAGGGCTGGGATCGCAGGGAGGGGGACCACTAGCAACAGGGAGGGTTTTATTTACTAGGGGCTAGTGAGTGGAAGGACGGGTCCACTATCACCAGGAACTCCCCTAGTAGCCAACCCAGCTAGTTGGCTGCAGTACCTCCTGGCAGCCACTAGGATTGTGCAGACTAAGAGGGGGTTTGTTTGGCAGTGTTGCGCACAAAGGACCACAATAAAACCCTTTTGTGCAGTGCAAAATCTGCTGAATATTGGCTTGCGCTGATATTTTTGTCCCTGCAACCCCTATTTGCATACCCCCACACACTGTGGTTTGTGTGTGGCCCTAACCTGTTTGCCAGTGCAACTGACCCTTTAAATCTTAGATTCCAGCACAAAACCCGTATGCATGGACAAACACCAGTCAGCACCCCTGCAAACTTTTGAATCTTGGGCTCCTATTTTAGCATCAACATCTGTAAGTGGAAAGCCCAGTATTCCTAAGCATCTTAACTCAAATCAACGGGCATTCCCACATAGTGTGTAAAAGGTCTGCTTTTTTGGCTTGGCAATGCCAGCAGTAGCTATCTCCTGATATTTTCTTTTTAAAAGTCTTTTGGGAGTGTAGTATGCCCAGTTAAGTATTTTAAATTGAATAGGTCTATCTCTTTTAGTTTTGTAGAACTGAAGTGCTTGTAAGCTCATTTTCTATTGGTTCTCTGTAATATCAATATTGAGCTCTACTAAGTTTTTCTATATCTCTTCATAGTTTGATCTCCCAGATGGCCAAGCAGCCAAGCAAACAGACCTTACAGTCATTATTTGTAATTTTCATAATCTTGTTTCCTGCTCCATAAACACTTGATAGCATTCCACCTGCACAAGCCTTGTGAAGATATCCTTTAGCGAGTGTATCTGAAAATGGATTCCCATTTAGGTCATATGCCTCTCTTATGGATATCGACCACCTGTAAACTCCTTCATTGGCCCAGTGTGAAAAATATATTGGCTTCTTTTGGATCTTAAAGAGGGTGTTCTTCAAATTCTGTTTGACAGAAACTCATTTGTGTTGCATTTGGTTTTATTTATATCTAATGAATGTAATAGTGTCAACCACTATTTGTAATTAATTTGTTATAATCCTATTGTGTTGCATTTGTACTGTATATGATGTTTCTGAATCTGTATGTATAAACATCCACCTACTGTATGAAACTAATTCCAGGTACCCCTGAAGAAGGGACTTTTTGCCTCAGTGGGCCTACCAGGTCATCAAAATTCACATACTTACATACATACATACATATAGTACATAGATACATACATATATATACATACATACATACATACACACACACACATACATAAATACATACACACATATATATATACACACATACATATATAATACATACATAATATATATACATATATACATATATATATATATATACATATATATATATACATATATATATATACATACATACATCATACATACATATATATATATATATATACATATATATACATGTATATATATATATACACATATATAGTATAGTACATATATATATATATATATACATACATATATACATATACATACACACATATATATATATGCACACATACATACATACATACATACATACACACATATATACACACACACGCATACATACATATATACACACATATATATACACACATGCATATACATACATACATACGCATATATACACACACACACACATACATATATAAACACACATGACATACATACATACAGTACACACACATACATACACACTAGTACATATATAGTACATACATACAGTACATACATAAATAAATAATATGACCACTGACCACTTCGCTATATCCCTAATGATTTCATGATTACATTTATTATAGTATATTGAGAAAACCATAGGTTCTCTAACTGAATCCTGAGATCTGATTACTGGTTACTTACTCTGTTTTCTAATTCTAAATTAGCCAGTCCTCCCTATCTCTGGCCAAACATAATCTAGCCCATAGAATGTTGGGTTACTTATAATTCAAATAAAATTCCTGATTATGGAATTTTTTTTAAACCAGTTGTCAAGTATAGGGGTAATTATGAGCTTAAAGAATATGTTAAAGTGGGATTATTAACATTTTAATAATCTGAATTTTGCCCATACTGATATTGGTGTTTTGAACAACCCTGTAATTTATCTTTGAGCTTATTAATAAATGGATTAAAGTTTATACCATAAAGATTGCCAATTTTGTTTGCTAACTTAATCCTCAAATAGCTTAACTATGCACTCAGTTTATAATAATGTTTATAAAATGGGCTAAAAATCCACCATCTTGATTGGCTACTACATCATCTGAGCCGTGTCCTTATCAGATGATATAGTAGCCAACCAACACTACCTCCAGTCCCGAGCCCCACAACACCACAGAATCAGTGAGCTGTGCCAGCCGATAACAGAAACACAGCTGGCACGGCTCACAGCGTGACACCCTGTGACCGAGTAACCGAGTTCCCTGCCTGCCCGCCCGTCCTTCAAAACCCGACTCCACCCCCCACCGCATACATCTAAGACACCTCATCCTGGCCAAACTCCAACCAACACATATTTATCAGGTATACTAATTAAATTATAACTGTATTTTTGTTTCCATTGCTGCCATTTGTCATGTCCTCCTTTCAGCCACTTCCATTTTTCTGCTCATTATTCCCCACGGTTTTCAGTCCTTGCCCTTCCCTCTCCCTTAACATTGCTGCTCAGTTCCAGGCATCCACAATGTTTAAATAAATAATTTAAAATGAGTGGGATGAAACAGCAAACAAAAAGGCATTCAGCATCCCTGCACTCGTGCTCATACTGTAATGCCATAATAGCGCCGTGAGTTGAAAAGTGCTAACAATGGCAGCTGCAGGAGGACATGCTCACTTCCAGTAAAACTGGCCAGTCACCCAAAAGATATAGCTCCAGTCACGGAAGCCACCAGCAAAGAAAAATAAATAAACAGCAGAAAATACTGAAAAGAAAAACTCAGCTATATAACAAAGACAACAATTTTCTGTGTGTGTGGGGGGGGAATAGCAGCACGGCTGGACAAAAACCGTAGACAGAAACAGGCACTAGTAAACAAACAGAGAGTAAAATAAATAGGAATATATCACTGATTAGCACTTTGTGTGTAGACTTGGAGGGGTGAGAGAGACAGATGCACAGATCACATTGTACAGTAACAGGGACGATTTTGTTTAAAACGCCAAAAAAGAGAAAAATGACATTTTACTTTTAAAACTTTAGTAACTTCTTCAAAACCGGTTTATAAATCTTCTGCCCATTTTATAAGCGCAATAAGACACTCCAAGGTGTGGGTTATCTCCTGATAAAACACAGCCAGGTGCATAAGGCACTCGCTCTAACTAACGCACCTGGGTGTGCTCTATCAGGAGATAACCCACACCTCATCATGTCTTATTGCTTGCATAATGTAACACAAAACAGATGAGCAGTACAGTCAAGTGCAGTTTGATACACTAAGAAGTGTAGGTGAATGTCAGGTACTGCTGCAGTAAGAGACAATTACATTTTTGAGGTAATGCTTGACTGAGACAATGCTGGTGTGTGGGCTAACATGATCATAAGTATTCCTCCAAACAAGATCTGCCAGATTTTAACAGTGTACTTTGGCAATTTAAAAGCATACATTAACAACAAACATGATTCTAAACTAATTGTATGTTACGTGAGTGTCTAAACAGGTACCTACCAGAACATTTAAGAGATCAGATTATAAACTTGGTGGTAAACCTGCTGGAGCAGGATAAACATGCTGGGCTCTATTCTCAAAGCTTGCTGAGGCGCACATAAGCCCTGCACCAATGGTGCAGCTACTCTGAACACTTTGGCACACAGTGCACCAGATTCTCATAAGTCGGCACTTTGTGGCACTATACCCTCTTTATGGTGGCATGTACCAAGTACCTGGCATAAGCCCGTAAAAGGTCAGGCAATGGGAGACCACCAGCTGGTCTAACTCACCGCATTAGGCACAAGGAGGACTATGGGTTTGAGAATCTCAATTGCAGCCCATGGATTGCCACAAGCCCCTGCACCATGCATTGGGCGCACCGGGCTTGCAGAAATCTAAGCCTTTGAGAATAGAGCCTGCTGTCTTTACACACAATAGGGCTTACACAAATGTTACTGAATCCAGCAAATGAAACTACGCTTTAGTCCAGATGTGTAGACTCTGGTCCTAACACTTGTGTGTGAGTTAAAAGAATGATGGGGTGTCACAAGCTCACTCCTGGGGTCAGGTCCACTGAGCTTACAGTACCCACCCCTAAGTGCAATCCATGATGGGGGAAACAGGGCTACCCTCCTCGTATCTTTATAGACTGCTTGCGAGGTCACGGCTGCACCACTGCCATGAGGACCCAGGGCATAGCTCTAAACTCTGGATAACAGCACAATACCAGTCTCAAGTTTTTTGCCAAATATGAACCCCTCCTTGACTATTACACAAGGGGAAGACCCAGGTGTCACACTTTCTTTGGAGGTAGCAGTGCAAACCTGATTTGGCCTTCTCCTACAGGGCATGCAACAGCCTGGTTCAAAATCCTGCAGACTCTGGTATTCTCCTATCCTTCCAGATCCCTTACAGACCCCATTTTCAATTTGGTTGCTGATGGTGACTACTTCTTAGTGATAACAGTTTGTCACAGATTATTAATACTGCCCCACATTCACACACACAATTATAGAAATCTTACTCAGGCAGATTTTCTTTAGAAAACAAATGTTTTTACTAAAATACTTAAATAATAATCATCATACCGTTACAACTAAAAAACATTTGGTCACAGACTATAGAAAAAATGAAAATATATATGAAAATGCACTATGACAGATAGCTGAAGTCTATCTGAAATTAACAGAAACTTGAAGTCCAGAACAGTAACTGAAAGTTCAGTTTTGTCGGTCTTGGCAGCAGTTTTGTTCCTTGTGTGTCAGGCAAAGTCCAAATGAAAAGTGTGTTCAAATGCCTTGAGCTGGGGCTTTAAATACTTTATGTAACTTGCAGTGTCATCAATTATTCCAGTTCTAAAGAACTGGTCTAATTCCCCAGAGCAACTACTCAGTTTGGCCAGGAGATGTCACTGTTCCACTGTTTCCCAAATCCCAAGAATATCACAATCCTGAGACATATAATTAACATGGATATGACATTCAGAGTTTAAGCCTTTTGAAGTGCCTGTAGACAGTTGGCACCCATAAGATAAAATCCACAATATCCTGTCAGAGTGGTCATTTGCTGCTCAAATCCTGGCTAAAACATTCTGGGCTTTTGAACTGGCTTCCTTCAGTTAGTTCCAGGAAGATCCTGTAAGGTTTATGACTATACAAGCTGATTTTATTATCTCTGTTTCCTTGGTTAGTTAACTTAGGGAATACCTTTGATCAACTATCCAAACCGTTGTAATAACTTGTCAGTTTCCTGGCAAGCAAGTTGGCCTTCAGGTCAAAGGAAGGTCAAACCCTTTTAACAGAGATCCAGTCTTTTCTCTCCTAGGTGCCTTTGTATTAACACTTGCATTTCTTATGGAATGTAAAATACACAGAAATAAATAAATATATATATATATATACACACATGCAACAGAATTATATATACAAATAAGGACTGGCATTTGGGTAGCTTACCAAGGGGCATGCCAGGCACAGGGCCAGAGGCACCACATTACTGCAGTAATGACTTGCACAACACCAAAAGTCTCAAGGTAGTAAAGAAGCTAAGGTTGGAACTAGCAGAGCCATTATCAGAACTGTTTAGTGAGTCTCTGAGCACAGGAGAGGTCCCAGAAGACTGAAGAAGGGTTCATGTGATCCCGCTCCACAAGAGTGGTAGAAGGGAGGAGGCAGGGAACTACAGACCAGTCAGTCTTACCTCAGTAGTGGGAGGATTATGGAGGCACTCCTTAAGGAAAGGATAGTGCAACACCTGGAATCCATAGGAGCACAGGATCCAAGACAGCATGGGTTTACAAAGGAAGGTCCTGTCAAACTTATCTCATAGAAACATAGCATTTGATGGCAGATAAGGACCACTTGGCCCACCTAGTCTGCCCATTTCCTACCTAATGGATACATTGCAGATCCTAGTTAACCAACAGCCTACTTCCTCCTACCCCCACTAGAATTACCTTATGTCTGTCCCATGCATTCTTGAATTCTCCTACTGTTTTGACTCTACGACCTCCTCAGGAAGGCTGTTCCATGCATCTACAAACCTCTCTGTGAAGAAATACCTCCTCACATTACCTCTGAGCCGTCCCCCATTTTCAAATTGTGCCCCTTGTTCTTGCACACCTCTTTTCTGAAAGATGCTACCCTCTTGGACTTTGTTGATTCCCTTGGTGTATTTGAAAGTTTCTATCATGTCCCCCCTCCCTCCTTTCTTTGACTGGGTAACCAGAGTGTGGACCATGGGTGAGCAGTTGATGTCACCTACCTTGACTTCAGCAAAACTTTCGATCCTGTTCCACATAGAAGATTGATTAATAAGCTGAGTAGACTCAGGGTGGGTCAGAAGTTGGGTCAACTGGGTGGCAAACTGGTTGATCGAACAGAGAGAGTGGTGGTAAATGGTATACAGTCAGAAGAGATGCAAGTCACAAGTGGGGTACCTCAGGATCAGTCCTGGGATGAGTCCTCTTCAATATCTTCATCAGTGACATTGCAGATGGACTGGAAGGTAAGGTTTGTCTGTTTGCAGATGACACCAAGATCTGCAACACAGTAGATGATCCAGATGGGGTGGGCAGAATGAGAAGAGATCTGGATAAACTAGCAAAATGGTCAAAAGAGTGGCAACTGGGGTTTAACGCAAAGAAGTGCAAGATCATGCATGTAGGAAGAGAAGCCCTGAAGCCACCTATTGGCTGGGAGGGAGTTGCTGGCAGTCACAAGGGAAGAAAGAGACTTGGGCATCATCATCACAGATGACCTGAAATCATCCAAGCAGACCATTAAAGCAGTAGGTAAGGCTAGGGGATGTTGTGGTGTATTAGTAGGGGTATCACAAGTCGGAAGAGGGAGGTAATAATCCTCTTTACAAGACACTGGTTAAGCCCCATCTGGAGTACTGTGTGCAGTACTGAGGCCACACCTTCACAAGGACATTAACCAAATTGAGGCAGTCCAGAGAAGGGCAACCAAAATGGTGCAGGGACCACATCAGAAAACATATGAGGACAGATTAACGGAGCTCAATATGTATACCCTAAAGCAAAGGAGGAGAGAGGTGATATGATTGAAACATTCAAACACCTTAAGGGCATTAACAAGTTGAAAGAGTCTAACATGTTTCACTATAAGGAAAATAGCAGGACAAGAGGTCACAGCATAAGATTAGAGGGAGGCTGATTAAGGAGAATTGTGAGTAAGTAAGATTTATTTATATAAGGTGTCCTTCCTGAGCTCAGAGCACCTCTACAATATAGTACAATAACAGATTAAAATCAATAAAATTGATAACAATTCAACAGCAATCACTAAATAAAGCCGTAAAAATGCTTGGCTAAATAAATACGCTTTTAAGGATTATTTTAAATCCTTCCATGGTCAGGGTATCTCGTATTCTGTCGGTAGAGAATTCCACAGGGTAGGTGCATAAAGGCAAAAGATCTTCCTCCAGATGTTTTCAGGGATACCCTGGGAATCTTCTAGCAATCCTCACCAGAGGATCGGAGGAGCGGGAGGGACAGTAGTAAGACAGGAGTTCTTTCAGGTAGCGAGGTCCCAACTCGTGCAGGACCTTCTAGGTCAACAGTGCAGTCTTTTTTTTCCCCATAATTTTTAGTGATTATTTTAAAAAGGTATCCAAACAAGCAATTAAACAACAGAAGAAAGTAATAAACAAGAGTCTCAAACAGAACATAATATATAACATATTAGCAGTTTGTAAGTTTTAAATTAAGCTTAAGCCACATTTGGATAAGAGCTAGTCTGTAGTATCACATTAGAGAAGAATAATATTATCCATAAACTTTTGAGATTCCGCTTCTAAATACACGAAGAGAAAACTGAAGCCAGTACTTTGACCTTCTTTTATGTATCACCTGTTAATATTACCCTCAGCATCTACTGCAGGGTCCAGAAGGGGCCCATATTTCCTGTATAAACATGTAGTTTATCTGATAGGAGTAGCAAATTTGTTCATTATTATATAAAATACCATTTGATTGTACCACTGTGTCAATCTGGGCGCTTGGGCATCTTTCCATTTTGCAGTAAGATTCTCTTTAAGGAAAGAGAAGCTTGAGAGATCCAGATTTCTTGCTGTCTATTTAAATTTAAAGGTTCTGGTAAATCTCTAGCAGAAAAATAACAGGCTAATGAGGAATAGATTTCCAATAACTAGATTACAGATGGATTGTACATTTCTCCATATTTCTTTAATCTTGAACAACCCCATAACATATGTGTTAGATTAGGCCTTGTTTTTGCAGTTCCAACAACCAGTTTTCTCAGTTAACCCATGGAGTTAAGTTTTTCCAGACATAGATAGTACCTGTGCAACATTTTAAATTGTATTAATCTATTTTGCAGCTCTTTGTGAGCTCTGATAGCCATTCCCAAGTAGTGTCCCATTCTTCATCAGTTATATCAGTAAATGTTCCTCCTTCCATTTCTGTTTAGCCTTGATAGTTAGATATGTAGAGGATAGGTCATTAGTAAGGAATTTATATAAATGACCAGCCCCTTTTTAAGCACTGATAATCGAATCAATTGATCCCATTCATTACAACTGGGCAGTTTATAATGCTGATCTAATATCTTAAAGTTCATAAGTACTTCCTCATTTGCAGGTAATAGTGGAGGTGATAACTACTTAGACTATATTTAGTTTTAATTCTTGGAATGATAGCATCACTCTGGATTGGGGGTCTATCAAGTGTACAAGTCTTTGATACCCACTTTACACCATTCAAGTTATTTAGCACCTGCTTAACCCCTATTAAATTAGCATTATTCCATATGGGTGCTATATCTAAAGGTATTCATTTAGGGTTGATAATAACATTTATCTTTTAAGTGCTTTAATAGAGCCTTGTAAGCAAGGGTTATCCATCAAAGAAGTTTTAAATGGCATGTAAATATAATCAAGAGGCTACCTGGACTCAACATTTCCTTTTCTAATTTAAGCCATATGGGCTGAGGTTCCTTGTTTGAGGGTGCATTTGTTAAATGTTGTAAAGCATGTTTAAGAATAAAGGCCAACTGGTAACGTTCCCACCATGGTAAGACAAGACCTCCAAAACACAAGGCACTCTAAGCTTTGTTATCCCAATTCTGGGGGTTTGTCCTGCCATAAAAATTCTGTACCATTCTATCAAGTTTTTAAATAACTTATTCCTATTAATATTGGTAAATTTTGGAATAGGTAGAATAACCTTGGTGCAGTATTCATCTTTATTGTGTTTGCCTTCCCCACAAGGATAAATTAAGCTTTACGCCTAGATAAGTCCAGCTCAATGTCTTTCAACAGTAGTTCATAATTAAGAGTTATTATTTCTTTTAAGTTAGCTGAAATCTGGAGACCTAGATAAGTGATATTAGGTCTGAACCATTTGCTATCAAGGATTCCTTCAAAGCATTTCATATGGTATATATTTAAGTTGTTGTATAATATTTGCGTTTTCCCCAATTGATTTTAAGCCCATAAATGGTCCCAAAGTCTGAAAGAATAGCTCTCACACTTAAGCTACAGTGAACTGATTACTAAGAGTTAATAACAAATCATCTGCATATGCAAATGATTTATGTCCTCTTTCCCAAATCTAAAACCCTTAACCCCAGGGTGTTCTTGTATTAATTTTATAAGAGGCTCAAAGGTAAGATAAAGAGGTAAGGGAGAGACATCCTTGTCTAGTGCCACATGTAAGCTCAGTTTGTGAAGATAATACTACGTTTGTCAAAATTTGTGTGTTTGATTTATCATAAAGCATTGAAATCCATTTACAAAATGTTCCCAAAACCAAATTCAGTCAAGGCTCTTGATATATATGTCCAATTTACAGAGTTGAATGCCTTTAGTATATCTAATGATAATACTAGATAGGGCTCCTTCTTTTTGTTGGCAGACCATATTAAGTTAAAGAAGCCTACGAGTGCTATCTGCTCCTATCTGTTTTTAATAAAACCTACTTGTTCTAAACCAACTAGGGTTGTGATAATATCCTGTATCCTTTTGCTAATACTTTAGTTAAAATTTTATAATCCGTATTCATTAACGAGATTGGTCAGTAACTGGAACATTCAATATTTTTTTTTTTGAGTAATAGAGCCAAGTAAGCTTGCCTCATAGTGTAGGGAAAAGTGTTTTCCTCCCAAGCTTCAAGGAGGGTCTTATGCAGATGGGGAGAATCGCAGAACTGATTTTTGTGATATTCACTTGTAAATCCATCAGGCCCAGGGCCTTACCTGATGGAAGATCATTTGTAGCCATCTGAGTCTCCTCAAGAGATATAATTTTTCTAGTTTCTGTCTATCCTGTTGAGTGAGCACGGGTAAGTGGAGTTTTTTAAAGAAGCTGCCAAGCTTATCTTTATCCAGCAGTTCCTGATGTGAGTAAATATTTTGAAAAATTGTGGAACACCTTATTGATTTCCTTATTAGTTGTGACTGTTTTGCCTATATTGTTTTTAATTCCTGTTATAACATTCTGTTGCTACATTTTTTAATCTTAAAGCTAAGATCGTCCCTGCTTTACCCCTAGCCTCCCAATACCGCTGCTTTATCCTAAAAGTGCATATTCTGCTTTCTGAGACAGAATTGTATTAATTTCACCCTGTAAGACCGCAATTTTGTGCAAGGTGTCCCCACTTGGGGTAGTACCTTTTTGGAAGTTTTAAATAGATGTGCAAGTTCCGCTTCTTTTAACTCAAGTATTTTGTCCCTTTCCCTTTTTTGTTTGTAGAGTAGCTTATTATTCTTCCCTAATATGTGCCTTTATATGCTTCCCATAAACACACACTGGAAACCTCTCCATTATCATTGGTCTTAAAGTAATCCTTCGTCTGTGTCGTCACCCAAGTTAGAAAGTCTTCTCCTTAAGACTCTGTTAAACCTCCACATGTGCAATTTCTCTCCTTTCCTACTTATCATCAATCTAGAGTGACCATCACATGGTCTGATATAATGATGCTTTCTATTCTAGCATCTAGAATATTTGTGACTGAAGTGTTGGGTACTAGTATGTAGTCGATCCTACTATAAGAGATGTGCCTATGTGAAAAAAGAGTAGTCTTTATCTGTGGATGAACCACGACACGCATCCACAAGACCTACATCCTCCAATAACTTCTTAAAAGAATTCCTAGAGTTTGTTTTATTTGTATCTTTTGGGTTGTGGATCTATCCAGAATAGGATAAATAACTTCATTAAAGTCACCCCAAGAATAATTGCATATTCGAAAAGGTACTGAGAGTAACCATAACAGAGTTAAAGAATTTATCCTGGCCTGTATTAGGAGCAAAAATATTGCATAATGCCACTTTCTGGCCATCAAGTGTACCTGAAAGTATTTGATATCGCCTTCTGAGTCAACATAGTGGTTATGTTTACAAAAATTCACCCTTCCTTATTAAAATCGAAGTTCCACACTTTTTGAAGAAAACATGAACTTTCAGCTTGACCCACCCATGATCTTTTGAGTTTCTCCGACTCTTCATTTAAGTGCATCTCTTGAATAAGCCCTATGTCTACTTTATGTTTATTAAGTTGAGACAGAACTTTTTTCTTTAATAGCGGACCCCAGACCATTTACATTCCAAGACACAATTTATATTGTGACATTTCTGGTGTCACAGCAGATTTCTTATTCCTAATAATATATTGTTGCTTTCTAAGGGTTGCAATGATGAAGAGTAAATCAATTATTTTTCCTAAGACCAGTACTAGCTCTTCTGATTTCAATGATAAGTTGGAATCTACTAAAATAAGTACCTACAGCAAAAATCTGTCAAAGTATATAACCTTAACACTAAAAGTGTATAACCTTAACTTAATGTAATTAGAAACCTACCTATATATAAATAAAATTTAGATAAAGTTAAAGGAGAAAAGGAGGCTTAAATAAGTCTAAAAATAACAAAACCAGTGAATAAGTTACTGTATATGACAATCAAGAGAACCAGAGATTCTAGTAACAGTAGGATGTAGGCTACTGATGAACCTGTAACCACCAGACTATTGCCCAAGGTGGTGATGTAGCTAACAGTCCTAACTTTGGCTTTATCTGCTGGTATATTTCAAGTTACAGAAATAATATAATGTAAGGTAAAAGCTATATAAAAGAAAAAAAAGAAAAATTAATAATAATATGTAACAACTTTGAAAACAGCTTGTAGCTAAGTCATCTATAGGAGAACAGATTAAAAGATACAATCCTAACCATCTCATGATTAAGTCAACTAAATAATGAATAAAAGAATAATACTCTGATTAGATCATGCTAATTTAAACCCATTTTGAGTGTTGGTAATGATGTCTGCTGAGATTATTTTTGCCAGTTAGAGCAACCCACCAAACAAAATCCTTGGCTATAATCCAGAGGGTATAAATAATAGGAGCAGCCAACCATGCACAACCTGTACCAGAGTCCTTTCAGCTCAACCCATGACCAGTCTTAGTGTGAATTCTCCCAATTTCTTACCTTCCTATCTCCTGTTCTTTTCAGTATTAGTACAGTCTGGCACTCAATCACTGAAAAGTCCCTTCCATCCTGTGTGTCATCTCATCCATCACCACCTGTTTCCTCTGCCAGACCATTTATCTGATTGAGGGATAATCAATACCTGTCTCATAGAATGTGCATTCTGAGGCCCTGTGAGCTTGTATTGTACCATATTAGTAGGATCAACCTACATCTACTAATGTAATGTTAAGGTTTGCTAAGACCCCCGTAAACCTAACCAGTGGATCCCATATCCTTCAGCAAAGCATGGCAAGCATATAATGCAAACAGGTATTATTATTAATAGTATGATTGACTTCTTTCCCTCTGACCAAAAAAGGATGGCAATACATTACTTACAAGATTTCATCACCAAAATACCAGCACAAGAAGGAAAAAAATATATTGCACAGGATACAATGGAGGAACTGAGAGTTAGAGAAAAATATCTATACCCAGGGAGCTAATTACACTCACAGCAAAATGAAGCACTTGTTTGCTGCACTTAAATAAGCCTTTTTTTTGGATTCATCATTAGCAAAATAAGCCAGCAGAGAAAACTAGGTAGATAAATAAATAAATGATAAAAAGAAAAAAAAACTTTTTGTTTGAACACTCCAACATTTGGACATAAACTTTAGGTAAAATAGATTCAGGTCTCTTTGTATGACAGTGGTTGTCCCTCTAAGCAATTTAAAAGGAGCTTCATAAACTAACTGAAGGTTATTGTGTTTACTAAAGAATTTAGCCATGAGTTTCTTAGGGACATTAGATATATTTAGCACAAAACACTGTATACTGTCAATTATAATAGAGTTAAATAAATAAAACTAAAGGTGTCAAGCCCAGCTCCATCTTTCTCAGTTAATGCTGACCATGCAGATAACGATATCTGAGAAGCTCACCCTTCTGCAATGAGTTAAAGTAGACCATTTCCCACAGCACCACATCATTTGCTTCATTATGTCATAAGTCATGTGATGTTAGGGTTGAGGGTAAAGATGAAGTCACCGTGTGTCATCCGACATCTTTTGCACAACGACTCTTCCTAATGTTATGGGTGAGTGCGATCTAGAGCTTGCTACTGCAGGTACATCAGTCATATTTTTATTTCCTCCAACTCGAAAGAATTGTTAAAAGAGGCATTGCTGGAATGTGCTATACTCCGTTGTCTACTTCTACTCCTGCTTCTTTCCCTGGACATAGACTGGAAAAGCTGCCTACTCTGCCTTTGAGATGTTGCTATTGATTTAGAGGTGGGTTTAACTTTCCCATAGTTTGATGCTTGCCCTGAATTTATTTTTTTAGAGTTTGGTATTACAGCCTCCGAATATAAATGCAGTGTAGAGACCATAGATTTTGTGCTTGATTGTGAGGTAACCAAGGGGAAGGGTAGGCCTCCATTGACTCAGTTTCATTAGCAAGTCCTCGAGCAGAGCAGGAATGAGAGCTTGTAGTGACAGGCATACCACACGTTGTTTCTTGGTGATTTGGCCTATCTCGGCGGTTGACAGAAGGTGAATTTGATGCTGTAGAACCCGACTGTTTACTCATTTGTAAATAACTCCAAGCATCTTCAACTGAAGCACATGATACTATTCCTCCTCCTCCTCGCTCCCTTATTTGGAAGACAGCAGGGTACTTAAAATTATATAGCATTCCCATTCTCTGACACTCCTGTTTCACTTAAAAAAACTCTTCTTTTATTTACTAGTTCCAATGAGAAATTCTGAAAGAGTAAAATTTTGAATCCCTGATACTGTAAGGTTTTCTTTTCCTGGCAATTATAACACTTCCTCTTTAATAGAAACCTTAAGAAGTATGCAACTATGGGTCGGACGTTTGTTCTGTGAATTTTTGAGCCTAAAGCTCTGTGGGCTTGTTCTATTTCCAATGGATAAGACCACTGAAAGTTTAAAAGTTCAGGAATAAAAGACTGTAAAAAGTAGATCATGTTATTTCTTTTCCCAACCCTCTGGCACCCCAATGATTCTGACATTGTTCCAGCAACCTCTATTCTCCAAGTCGTCCACTTTCCCTAACAGATACTTGATCTGTGTACTTTGTTTCTAGGTAAAATTGTTAAGATATGCAACTGCCTCTTTAAGCTCATTGAGTTGCTAGCATGTATTATTAATTTTCTTTAATGTATCTGTTATTGGTTTGTAATTCAAGCTTTACCTGGTTAGCTTCAGCTATATCTATTGTAAGACCAGCAATCATTTCTTTCAATTGAAGAATGTCAGCTTTACTTGCCAAATCATTGGTAACTGTCACTGACGTATTTGTGCTGCTGTGAATCCCAGCTGTTGGCCTGCATGATTCTGTGAGTCTCCCATTTGTAGTATTAACTCTGTGAGCCATCTGAATTTCAAATAAGAATCCAGAAAAGAAAGAAGTGACAGTTCAGACAGACAAAGTGTTTATGTTCACGGATGTTAGCTGTATCGGATTTATCAGCTTTCTTAGTGCATTGTTACTATCTGCTGTAGTAATTAATCAAAAAGTAACGGACTCGTGACGAGGTGACCATCTTCAACCAGCGCTTGCACACGCCCCAGCAATGTGATCTTGAAGATGATCTGCCACTGTATGCAGCCAGTGCAGTTCGTGCAGCACAGGTGTTATATGACTGGACTCAGAGGTTCCAGTCAACAACCTGGCCATCACGCTCTGCACTAGCTGCAAGTGGCGGATATCCACCCCAGTAGCCCTAGATAAAGGGTACTGCAGTAATCAAAATGACTGGTGACAAAGGCATGGACCAAGGTAGGAAGGTCTTCAGGGACCAAGTGTTTCACCCGGCTATATTCCTTGGATGGAAAAAGAGGATTTGACTACAGCTGACACCGCGCCTCAGGTCAGGCCCTCATCAAATACCATGCCCAGGTTACGCACCTGGCCCGAGGCCATAAGCGGGTCCCTCAAGGTATAAACCTGAGGGTTTCCTCGCCATGCCCCCATCATCCGAAAACAGGGTCCACCAGCAATACCTCTGTTTTACTCGACTTAACCAAAGCCAGCTGGTACTCATCCAGTTCTGTATCTCCAGCAGGCAGTTGTTAAACACCCTGATTGAATCAGGCTCCTGTTCTGGTACAAAGACAAATACAGCTGAGAGCCATCAGCATAGCAATGAAAACTCAGCTATTCCATCTTATAATGTCCCTAATGGAAGCATATACACCTGAATAACATGGGGGACAACACTGAGCCCTGAGGAAACCTCAAGAGGGCAGCCAGTGAGGCTGAGGAGGAATCCTCAACACCACTCTCTGTGATCTGCCTTCAAGGAAAGATCGAAACCAGCTGAAGACTGCACCCCTCAGTCCACAGAAAACCACAGGCACTAGAGCATCACCCCATGATCCACGGTGTCAAATGCTGCTGAGAGATCTAGGAGAACCAAGATGGAATGGGCTCTCCGATCTCTCACCATCAGGAGATCATTTAGTACCCGCACCAGGGCTGTCTTGGTGCTATGCCGCTTCCTGAAGCCAGACTGAAGAGGGTCATAGATATTGTGGCTGGTTAAATGATCCTCCAGCTGCAAGGCGACCACCTTCTCAATAACTTTCCTACAAGGGCTAAGTTTGAGACTGGTCTGTAGTTAGCTGGGAGTCAGGATCAAGGAGGGCTTTTCAAAGGGGTGTACTACTGCCTCCTTTAAGGGATCTGCAAAGATCCCTCTCTCCAATGAAACTATGACTATCCCAGCAAGGACAGGGCCGATGGCCTCTACACACCCCATTAGTAGGCGTGTAGGGACCAGATCCAAACTACAGTAGGTTGGCCGCAAAGTCTGGACAATCCTCACTATATCCATGACTGCCGGCTGGCTAAAGGTGAACCAAGTCAACTGGGCATTAGTACCACCGACTGACCAGTGCAAGGTCCAATGGGAAGGCCGGCTGATCTCATCCCTGATGGTGGACACCTTATTAGTGAAAAACTGCGAAACTTCTCACACTGTACTTGTGAAAATGCCCGACTGGCATGGAGACAGACTGGATTGCACAGTCTGTCCAAAGTCCGAAGAGCTGGGCTGCCCTTATTCTTCACTGTAGCAATTTCTCTGGACAGGAACTCTGCCTTTTATGGAAATTGCCAATTGGTAGATCTTATAACGATCCAACAATCAAATTTATCCACCTCCAAGTGAGTTTTCTGCCAGCCTTTCCAATCTTCTGTAGTCTCTTCAGCTCGTGGATTTCCCATTAAACCAGGGGGCCCTGGTGAAGAGTAAGAGGGTGGACACGTGTTGGAGCAATGACATACAAGGCCCCATGACAGCCCTATTACAGGCCAACACTAGGGGTCCTGAATCAGTGCTATCCATTGGAAATCCTGAGAAGCCCAGCTCCATCATTAGGCCTCTGAGGTAACTCCTCCCAAAGGACGGAACTGCACTAACTCCTTAGGGGCAGTCCTACTGGGGCTGCAAACTGAACCTCAGGGTGTGATGGTCAGACCAACTGATAGGCTCCACCTCCACATCAGAGATCTCCATCCCAGATGGAACACCAAGTCCAATGTGTGCCCCCCTGTGGGTTGCAGAGGTAATAACCCGTGTCAGGCCTCATGAATCCATCAATTGGAGGAGATTTTGTCCAAATTGTGAGAGTTCATTGTCGACCCAGGCATTGAGGTGCCCCAGAATTAACCATCTGGGGACTCCAATACCATCTCAGCGATGAAGTCTGCAATTTCCTTCAGGAACTCCTCCCATCACCTGGTGGACGGTACATGAGAAGGGTCCTATAGCCTGCACGGCACCCACTATACACTCAAAGGAGTTGGTATTCCAACTAGCATCTCCCTGAGATCCAGTTCCTGTCTAAAACAGAGAGCAACCCCACCCGCCCCTACAGTCCACTCTTGGACGGGAATCATCGAGAACCCAGCCGAACCACATACTCCAAAATAGGGCCTGCACTTCCATCCAGTCAGATCTCGGTGATGCAAGCCAGGTCAACAGAAGCAACAAGATCCGCAACCACTGCAGTCTTATTCCTAATCGACCTGGCATTGCTTAGCACTGCCTGAAAGGGACGGAATCCAAGGATGGCCCCACTTCCTGCCTGACAAGTCAGAGCCCTTGGGTATGGGCACAAGGCAAGGATAACCTCGTTCCTATGCCCATTTCACCCCAGGGTGTCTCCTGGTTCTCACTGTCTCTATCCACCCACTTCTTTCCCATCCTCCCAAGGGTTCCAGTATCTCTGACTCCTTCACCCCTCGTCTCAACATGCCAAGACTCGACATCTATTATACACTTCCGAGGGAGCAGAGAATGTTCAAAGGACGACGATCCTTAAGTCTTGAAGGGAGTACTGCCTATGTCCCTAACACTCCAGCACATATTTCAAACACACTCACAACCCAATCTTTCCACTCACCACCCCAATTACCCAATACCCTTCATCCCCCTCTACTAAACTTTCCAACAGTTTATCCCTTTACTTAAAAACATATAATGACCCTCCCACAATGTAAATAATCCAATATAATTCAATTCCACTCTCTCACAGAGTGGGGACAGAAACAGAAATAAAAAGAGAAACCCACACACTACACTTCAATCCTCCCTCTCTCACACAGAATGGGAAGGAAGTCAGCAAATGATAGTCTTACACAGTGGGAATAGGCAAACAAGTCTAATAATTCAAATTCACTCTAAATCCAAAAATAAATATAAAACACAAAACAAAAACAGCAAGAAGTTTAGTATATAATACAATCTTAAAACATGAAACAAAATAAAAGAAAAAACACAGACTTCTCAAGTCTGTTGGTAAGTCCATGAAGCTCCCACCTTCTCAAAGAATAAGTCCAGACTTTATTAAATCCAACTGGTCATATTTAGTCTTGAAATGCAGAAGTGTACCACCAGCTCTTATAAAGTACTCTCACTGCTAAATAAAAGTCAAAGACAAAACAAGGAAAGATCTGACCAGTATATAACTTGAAGAGAACAGCACATGGCAATCCTGTTCTCAGCAGGGAGGAATCGTCCTGGAGTTCTGTTAGTAATGGCGATATCTTCACCACAGATAGGGGAACAATAAAGGGCACCAACTGCGGTGGTATTGAATAGGGGCTCAACACCAGTCCAATAGGCAGTCACCCCAGAATGCAGAGACCGACACTATAACGTCCGGTCTAGACCGCCCTCCAGTCAGCCTCCCGGACTATCTAGGAAGAACCACCACTGTATGCCTGCCTCCAACAGACCTGATGCAGAATCTCCTGCATAGCTGCAGCACCCAGAGTGAACTACCCCACTAGGACAGGTAAGAGAGGGCGTCCCCACACCCAGCCCTCAGAGCCCAAGTTCGAAGAAACCCCTTCCTCCGGCTTACCACACAGGAGTCGACCAGTTCTCGGAGCAGGACAGTGATAATCCGGTAAAGTCCAAATGCCACAGCTCCTCATTGATGTTCCTGGTCAACTACTCCCGGTCCAGTAATTCCTCCGCAGTCCTCTGAGTCTCCCACACACACTAGATAACCTCACTCAGCTCTTCCTCAGTCAGTTTGCTGGCACAACCCAAGGAAAATCTGGATGGTCAGCAACAGGGAGCACAGCAACTGGACAGGTAAAGCACCAAAATATAATGTGATGGTAATGTGAGGAAGTTCTTTTCACAGAAAGGGTGGTGGATGCATGGAATGGCCTACCTCAGGAAGTAGTGGATATGAATACAATGCAGGGCTTCAGGCATGGATTAGCATAAGGGAGCAATACAAATGAGTATCAATAGATAGGCCATTGACAGAGCAAATGCCGATGGCACATTCATAAGGTAGAAAAGAAATGGGCAGACTCGATGGGCCTTGGTCCTTATCTGCTGTCAACTTCTATGTTTCTATGTTTCAACTGAAATATAGCCCTCTGCACACCAAACACCCCGCATGTCCTAGTCCCAGTTACAGCATGTGCCCTGTACTCATGAACTGGCATTAGTCCCATTTCAGACACATGGCGGACCAGGGTCAACTCTCCAACATGGCACCCACTAATTAGCATCTTTGGGTGTGAAAAAAACAGTCTAATGAATCTGAAATCTTTCTGGCATCAGTATATAACGATTAACATTCAGTTGTCTCAAATGCACCTGGACTCCATCAAATTGTTTGTGACATTACAAAGTCATGTAACTGAAGTCTGGGAATGAAGACACCTGTGCCCTATCTACAAGAATATCCTTCTTTCTCTGGGCCAGTTGTAGGACCTGATCTTGGGCACAGCATCACCACCAGTACAGTTAGGGCCCCAGCATCTCCACACTGTCACTCCGTATCCCTTTTCCACACACAATGGCTCCCTGGTGGGTCAGCCCCAACATTTCCATAAGTGAGTCCACATGTATACACAGAATGAGACCCCTTCACATCTTCAAGGCTGAACACACTCACACTGGTTACTTGTCACTGATTTTGGCCAAGGGCCCCCAACATGGGCAGTAAAAATGTTTCACTTTTCAGATTTTCCGTGTGTGTGTTTGGGGTGCACTGGACTCTGTTAAATAACACAAAACCAGTAGCACCCCTAAGCAGAAATGTTAATTTTTAACTTTGTGAATATTGCAAAGGTTAGAGTATGCTAGTCTTAGCGTGTTTAAGGGTTTGGGAGTTTGTGGTACTCCTGTGCATGCTCCCTTGATCACCTGTGAATTACCTATGTGAAAGCACATTAATTTAAAGGATCCAATTTACGCCAATGGCACTCTATTTAAATGTAGCCACTGCAAGCATTTCATGGTTAGGACCAAACCATGGGTTTCACCTTGACGTCTGGTAGTTTGGCTTGTTCACATTGAACTTCAGTCTGATAACTAACAGAACCCATTTTCCACAGTTTAAAGTAAGAAAATAAATTTAGGTAGTAAAATGGGGGGCTGAGCACTGGATTCTGTTGTTACATGCCACAAAACCAGTAGCACCCCTCAACAGAAATGTGATTTTAACTTTGTGAATATTGCAAAGGTTAGAGTATGCTAGTCTTGACATGTGTTTAAGGGTTTGGGGTTTGCAGTACTCCTTTTCGCATGCTCCCTTTGATTACCTACTAATCACCTAGGTGGAAAGCATTTTACTTTAAAGGAGCCAATCTAGTCAGTGCACTCTCTTTAAGAGTAGTCACTGATGGAATTTCATGGTTAGGACCAAACCATAGGGTTCCATCTTGGCATCTGGTGGTTTGGCTTGTTCACACTGGAATTTCAATCTGATAACTATGGGAACCTATTTTCTATGGAGGTAAAAGTAAGAAAATAGTTCAGGCAGTAAAATGTCTTACTTTGCAGATTTACCGGGGGTTGCACTGGACTTTGTTTCCTTCCAGGCCTTGACCACTAGATTGTGGATCAAGGGAAGGGAGGAAAGGCGTAAATGAGATTGAGGTCCAGGGCCTAGCAATGGCATCCTCCATCAATGTCCTGGACTGTGGGAGGTGGGCACAAACAAGCCTCAGTTTTGTGTTCTCCCAGGAGGCAAACAGGTCCACCAGGGTGTGCCCCACAAGGAAAATCAGTGGTTGTGGTGGTGTCCATCTGGACTTCAGCGACCCGACCCCCAACTAAAAGGCAAATTCTGTCGGAGCTAGCCACACTGAACAGAGCTCCAGTAGGCTGATGTGGTTACAGGATTCCCTGGGTCACTGGAACCCCTGGTCTCTGTGGTCTTCCAGGTGCACTCCTACCCCACAAGAGGTGCATCTGTTGTGAGAGTGACAGTCGGCTCTGGAAGGACAAACAGGACCCTTTCTTCCAGAAGTTCTAGGATCAGCCACCACTGGATGGCATTCCCACATCAGCTGGGTCACTGTGACTGACCAGTCTAAGTGTCTAGGCACTGGACCACTGATGGCCCACTCCCACTACAAGTTCCGCTTTTGCCAGTGGGCTCACTGGACCATGGTAGTGCAAGACACCATATACCCCAGCAGCTGCAGGAGTCCTGGGCAGGGGCAAGGCGCCAACCTGACATGATAGGGCAAAGGAGGTAAGATCCAGTGTTCGGTCCATGAAGACAGCTTTGGCCTGCAGGGAGTTTAGCTGTGCCCGATGAAGTGATTCACCTGTGAGGGATCAGTTTGGACTTGGCTAGGTTGACCAACAGGCCCAAGCCTGCAGGTCTAGAGGGCCAGATCCCTGGACCACTCCATGGCCTCTTTGGACAGCCTGGTAAACAGCCAGTCATGCAGGTAGGGGTACACCCTAATGCTCTTGCACCACAAGACAGCTGTCGCCACTGCCATACACTTGTTGAAGACCCTGAGCACAGAAAAGAGGCATAAGGGCATGACCTGGAACTGATACAGAACCCTTCTGAGCAGAACCAAAGGTACTGCAAATGGAATGAACAGATTGGGATGTGGAAGAACGTGTCCTGGAGGTCCAAGGAGCAGAACCACATGCCCTGCTGTAGGGATAGTGTGATCTGGTTTAGAGCTACCATCAGAAGCTTGCCCTTCTTCATGTACTAATTGAGATCATGCAGATCCATTATGGGGCACCAACACTCATCTGTTTCAGGACCAGGAAGTACCTGGACACGCACCCCTGACTTGCCAAGGTGTGGGACACAGGCTATAGCTCTTTACAAGGAGCTAGCAACGCCCTTCCTTAGGGCAGACAGCTTGTCCTGTAACACCAAGGACTCCTTTGGAACATGGGATTGGTAAGGCAAGTGAGCCTTGAAATCTAGAGGCAGCCTTCTGTCTACCACCTTGAGAACCCACTTGTCCATAGTAATGATGGACCAGTGTGGCCAGAAGTGGTGAAGCTGACTCTCTACAGGAGCTGGGTCAGGGACTGGACAGATGGGAGATAGAAACACCCCGGCCCATCACTGTACAGCTTTGGAGGGGGTACCAGTCGCTGGGCCTGAAGGGCATCACTTCCCTTCCCCTGCCTCTTTTTGGCCCTTAGCTGGAAAACTTGGCATTGGGGTGCCAGCCTTGGTATTGCTTCTGTTGGAGCTGCTGCAGTGAAAGGACCAAAACAGAAGGCCTTCTTTTTTCAGTTTCTGGGACTTTGGGTCCTTCTGCGACAAAGCTACAGAGTCCAGGGTGGCCTTCTCAATCCTGGTGAGACAGTCATCCACCCCTAGGCCAAAGAGGTTGCTGCCAAAACAAAAAGGGACATTGGCCAGCTTATGCTGAGTGTCCACTGTGAAGGTCAAGAGCCCAGCAAGGCCCTGTGACGCATCACAACAGCCACTGCCATGGCATGGGCAGAGTTGCACATGTCTAAGGCTGTCTAGAGCTGGTGTTTGGCCAGGCCTGACCCTGGTCTCTGACTAACCTCACTGGCAGCAGCTGCTCAGCAGGTAGGTGAGGAGGACATCATCCAGTACTCCCAGGAGGGAGTGACCAAAGTTGGCCATCATTATGATGTAGCTCTCCTGAGACCGAGAGAAGAGGTGACTTAGACTTTCTTGGCTGTGTGGTCAAGCTTCTTTGACTCTTTGGGAAGCATTCCGCGTCTCCTTGGTTTCCTGGCGTTTGGAAAACTAAGTCCGTGACCAGACCTTCAGCTGAGGGCAGCCCGCAAACCCAGAAAAGGGACGCAGTAGGGGGTGCATATATGCAGAACATACCAGGTGGAGGTGCTGGGCAGGATGCTGCGAAACTCAGGGCCATCCCAATACGGCCTCAGTCATGGTAAAGGCAACACCAAGGATTCATCCCTATCGAGGATATCTGTGAAAGTGTACTAGCCCTTTTCTGAACAGGCTCCAGAGGGACAGACATGAACTCCAAAATGAGTTAGAATAGAGCCTCGAATGACACTAGTCTAAGGTCAGCAGTCAGTTCCTTGACCAACATGCGGTCAAAGGTATGCATCCTCAACAACAGCATGAATAAGCCATCTGAGGTCGTCTGAGGACTGCTACCACAGCAGACCACTTGAGAGTCATCCAACTGGGTGATTTCCACAAACAACTGGCCTGGCAAGCAGGTCACAGCATAGGAGTCCATCAGAGCTCCCATCAAGGGCCTGCGGTGGAGGCGACCCTACCCACAGGGTGGTGAGACAGGTATTGGGGACATCTGTCAAGGATGGACTGGCATGGGCATGACCAGCACCTACCAGTCAATCACAGGCATCGGGGTGAAGCCCTACCCACCATGTAATGGACCAAGGTTGCCAGAGGAGTTCCTCATAACACCATGGCAGTGAAGCCTCTCCTCATCCAAGGATGAGGCTGTCAAAGAATGTCAATGGCAATGCCTACTGGTCGAGTGACAATGAAAATGCAGTGGTGCCTGACCAAAGCATGACTTTGACCATCAAACAGGGGCCAATACCAGGAGAAGCCACTGGTGGTTTATTACAGACCACGTGTGAATCACTGGCTTCAGTGGAACCACTGGTAGAGGCTGTTTCTGAGTGGAGCTGGCCAGGATCACCAACCAGTCCATGTTCTCCTGAGAGAGGATCAGGAAAATGGGGCCTTGGAGATCGACTCCTCATTGATATCCTCCACAACTGGTCGATGGAGTTGAGAAAAATCTCATCGTCCGATCCGGCCAGTGTCGGCCAACAAGCCCAATGGGAACACTGTGAGCTTTTTCATTGTGGCCCCCAACCACAGAATGAAATGGATGAGTCAAGTGGCTGAAGGAGTGAGAGAATTGTGATCTGTCCCAGTTCCATGACTGGCACTGGTTGTGTTTCTTACCATGGTGGTCAGGGCTCCCCAGAGGGCCTGGAGGGCTCAGCATATTTCCCAGAATTCACCAGTGACAGCTGCTTTGATGCTAGCCCCAGCCAGAAGCAGTACTGAGGCTGTTGAGGTGCCCACCACAGCAGTAGCCGCAGTCTCTCCCTCAGCCTCAAGGTGGGTCACAGACCCTGCCACAGCGTAGGCCTTTTTTTTTTTTTTTGAAATTATTCTTTATCTCTCCTCCTTGCCTGCCACTTCCGATCCTTCAGGGAGACAAGTGGAAATCCCACTACCTAGAACCCTACCCAGACAGACTCTCAAGCCCCATGGAGCCATGGTTTCTCCCGGGGATGAGGCGGACCCTAACGCCCGATGCCTACATTTCATCAGTGGGTGCTGCTCGGTAGGTTCTGGCACATTGGGCACGTCCTCGGCCCCCCATCTTCCGGCTGAGGCAGGCATTTTTCCATGCTTTTCTCCCTCCCGAGCAGCGGTGGCTCCCTGGCGATCAAAGGCGTATGCCGGCGTCCTTGCTGCTCATTGTACCTTTTCTCCTGAGTTGGAGCTTGCATTTCCTCGAGCCTCGCTCAGGGTCATGCAAGTGTCATTCATCAGCCAAATCCTCCCCGAGCCGCAAGCTGTCGGATGCTCAAGCCTGTCTCCCTGGCCGACCCACCGACAACCCGAGTCCTCTTGAACTCTGGGTTGCCAGCGTAGAGCGAGGTGTGGCGTCCAGCGCCTCAACCCTCAGTGCACGTGGGCTGCCCCAGCGTAGGCCTTTTGCGACCCTTCGCAGAAGTTTTGGGTCCCAATCTGCCAGCCAGCTGAGAAGAAGCCGGGATGCACGATCCTCCAGAAAAGAAGGAAGCATCATCTGGCACAGGCTGCAGCCCAAAACACTGCGTGCAGCCCCAAACAGTAGAGGCAAGACGTGTGGGTTCGTCCACATTTTCTGGTAGCATGTGATGCAGAATTTGAAGCCAGGAGCAAGCTTCACTTCCTTGTAGTTTCATCTTCCTTCTATGAGGCTGAAGCCAAAGTGAGGAATCTAAAATATTGAAGAAAAGGCTTAGAAAAGCTAGAAATCGTCAATGGCGCACTTGGTAGCCTACAACGTGCAGAGCTGTGAAGGAGGAGATGGAACTCTTCCAGCGGAAATGCAGATCTGACATCGCAGGGTGGAGCCGAGGATATACCGCCCAGATGGTGGGAGGAGCTTAGCTAGAAGATGTTTCAGAGAATCAACACTTTCCAGTGGCAATGCCAATGTCTGGATAGAAAACTATATCCACATCCCTAGAAAGAACAGTTACATAAGAACACACCCTCCTCAGTTCCCCGCGGAGATCAGCCATCGATGATGTGCTCCTGAAGGAACTGAGGAGAACTCACAGAATCCGCTGGAGGGAGTATGGAATGCAGAAGGTTTACCATCCTGGAAAAGAGAGGACAAGAAAGGAAACATAGGAACATAGACTTTGATCGCAGATAAGGACCATTTGCCCAGCTAGTCTGCCCATTTCCTACCTACTGGATAAGCTGCAGATCCTAGTTAACCAACAGCCTATTTCTTCCTACCCCCACAAGAATTACCTTATGTCTGTCCCATGCATTCTTGAATTCTCCCATTTTATACCCCACAACCTCCTCAGGAAGGCAGTTCATGTGTCCACCCTCTCTGTGAAAAAATACTTCCTACATTGCCCTGAGCCATCCCCCATCTGTCTTCAAATTGTGTCCCTTGTTCTTGCACATCTTTTCTGAAAGATACTACCTCTTGGACTTTGTTGATTCCACTGAGGTACTTAAAATTTCTATCATGTCCCCCTCTCCCTCCTTTCCTCAAGGGTAGACATATTAAGCTCCTTTAGTCTCTCCTCATGGCTTCTCTTGCAAACCCTACACCATTTTAGTTGCCCTCCTGTGGACTGCCTCCAACCTGTCTATGTCCTTGCTGAGATGGGGTCTCCAGAACTGGATGCAGTACTCGAGATGGGGTCTCACCAACTGTCTATACAGAGGATAACAGTTTCCTGTTTTCTGTTGGTGATGCCTGTCCTGTACAGCCCAGTATCCCCCAGTCCTCCCCTACTGCCTTCTCACATTGTACTAACTTTAAGGTCATCTGATATGATTCGCCCATAGCCCTTTCATTTTGTTGTTATTACACCCCCCACTGTGTACTCTTCCCTGGGTTTTGTTTCCCAGGTGCATTATTTCACTTCTTTGCATTGAATCCATGCTGCCTATATTCTGACCATTCCTCCAACCTTGCCAAGTCCTTCTTATCCTTTCCATCCCCCTTGTGTATTAACCCGTTGCAGATCTTTGTGTCACCTGCAAAGGGCATACTTTTCTTTCAGTCCCTCTGCAATGTCACTTATAAAGACATTAAAAGACTGGACCCAGTATTGAACCCTGCCATACACTAGTAACCCCCTTTCCTCAGAGTGGACACAGTTTACTGTAACTTTCTGTGTCCTGTTGTCCAGCAAATGTTTTACCCAGGCTACCACCTTGGGGCCCACTCCCAGGCTGGCTAATTTGTTTATTAATCTTTTTGTGTGGGACTGTGTCAAATGCCTTGCTAAAGTCTAGGTAGGCCATGTTCACAGCCCTCCTGTCTACTACTTGATCACCCAGTCAAAGAAATCTATTAGATTAATCTGACATGACCTTCCACTGTGAATCCATGCTGTCTTGGATCCTGTGCCCCACTGGCCTCCAGGTACTCAACAATTCTGTCCATCAAGTGATCCATCATTTTCCCTACCACAGAGGTCAAACTGACAGGTCTGTAGTTTCCTGCCTCTGTCTTACTCCCACTTTTGTGAAGAGGAATCACATCTGCCCTCCTCCAGTCCTCGTGTACCAGTACCATACCATCTTCCCGTGATTTTTTTTAAAAGGGTAGTCAGTAGTGTCCTGCTTCTCCCTAAATTCTTTTAGAATTCTGGGTGAATCCCATCAGGCCCATTGCTTTGTCCACCTTCAGTTTAGGAGTTCTTTCAGAACCTTTTCTTCTATGAAAGGACTGAATGGACCCCCATCCAGGGTGCTTCTGTTAATTGGATTAGGTACCTCCCCTCCTCTTTTGTGAATACTAAGCAGAAGTATTTGTTCAGTATCCCTGCTTTTCACTGTCTCTCTCTGCCCACCCACTGTCCATTTTATTCAGCCTCACTATCCTCCCTTTGTCTTTCTACGCTCCTAATGTACCTATAAAGGTTTTCTCCCCTTCTTAACGGAGTTAACCATCTTTTCCTCAGTTTGGGCCTTTGCTATTCTGACTGCCTTCCTGCTTCCTTTTGCCTTAACTGGTACAGTTCTTTGTTCTGCTCCTTCTGTGTTCCTTATACTTCCTAAATGCTAACTTTTCTCCTAACCTTCCTGCCACCTCTTTTGAGAACCATAGTGGTTTTTCTCTTGTTTTGATTTGTTTGCTTCACACAAAGGCTTGTTGCCTCTGTGATGGCAGTTCTGATGTTTTCCCATTGTTGCTCCACCCTCCTTCTTGCCTGTTTGCTAGTGCTTTTCTAAGGCACTCTCCCATTTGACAAAGTCAGCCCTCCTGAAGTCCAGTACCCTCACTTTTGTATGGCTTGACTCTGCAGCTGTTTATCATGAACCACGCTGCTTGGTGGTCACTTGTTCCCAGATGGCTACCCACTTCTAGATCTGAGATCCTCTCACTGTCCTCATTTGAGAGTATGAGGTCTAAGATTGCTCCCTCCTGAGTGGGTTCCAACACTAGCTGTCTGAGGCATGCCCCTGCAGGACATCAAGAATGGCCCTGCTCTTGGATGTGCTGCAGCAAAGGTGCTCCAGTTAACATCTGGCATATTCAGGTCCCCATCAACAATATCTCCCCCTTCTCTGCCATCCTAAGGATGCCTTCTATCATATCCTTGTCCAGTCTCTCCCGAGATGGGGTCTGTATACAACCCTGTGTGGACCATGGTGACATTTCCAGTCTCTAAGGTGACCCACAGTGCCTCCTCTCCTCCCTGTTTACTCTTTTGTTCCATTGCTTTTATCCCTTCCCTCACATAGAGCTACTTCTCCCTCTTCTACCCTCCTGTCTCTCTTGCAGGTTGTGTATCCTGGTATGTTAACATCCCAGTCATGGTGCTCTGTGTACCATGTTTCTGTGACTGCCACAATATCCAGGCATCCCTCTTCCATCAAGGCCACCAGTTCGTGAGCTTGTTGCCCAGACTACGGCATTGGTACTCATTACCCTCCATTTCTTGATGGCCTTATCCCTTTTTGCCCCATCCCTGTCCTGAAATTCAGAAGCAAGGGAAAGGTCTGTGGGACTGCATGATCTGCTGCAATAGATTCAAAGATCTACTGTTACGGTAAGTTCTTACATGACTGTTCTATCTTCTTCTAGGTTCTGATCGATTCTCTTACTGCCCTTACATCAACTAAATTAAATTCTCCCTCTTATCTTGTTCTAAGCTCTACCCTATCCCACCCTCTATGCCTCATATTTTCTCTGCTATACCTACCCGATATTGGTTATTTCATAGATTATAGTCATCATTGTATTTTCCTCCCTATTTTCTGAAATAATTATGATTTGATGTACAACCATTATTTTTACTGTACCTTCACACTGTTATGTATTTACCCTACTTTGTTGTTTCGCCTGCCGACACTGTTCATATGATATGCTATTGTCTATGTACTGCAATTTGTATGTACTGCAATTTGTTTCCTGTTGTTTGCTCTGTACCCATCGGGTTGTGCCTGAAAATAGTCATTGCTATGGCTAGTGCACCTACCTGGTAAACAAAAACTAAATAAAATAAATATGTCCTGCAGCTCGTCACACCTTAGGAATGAGTCCCAAGCAGTATTGCACATGGAAAAAGGTTGGGTGGCTGGCAGGCCAGAGTCTAAAAGGAGGCCTTGGAACACAGCTAGGCCAAAATTTGCTCTCAATTTAGAGGTGCTGTCCAGACTGTAGTGCCTTGTGAAAGTGTGGACAGTATTCCAGAGTGCCGCCGACAAATCTCAACTGTGGAACCCCTCTGAAACAGGCAATGGAAGTGGCCATGCCTCTGGTAGAGTGGCCCTTGACAGTTCCAGGAAGTTCCTTACTGTACTTCCTATAGCACAAAATAATACAGTTGGCCAACCATTTGAACAAGCACTGTTTGGAAAACTGGGATGCCCTCCTTCCTAGGGGCAAAAGAAACAACTGCAAGGACTTTCTACAGTCCTTTGTGCGATGAACGTAATATCTTAAGTATTTTAAATGCATCTAAGGTATGCTTCCCTGGATTGGTATGCTCTGGAAAGTAAACAGGTAAGTGGACAGTCTGATTCAAAGTAAACTCAAACATGACCTTGAGGAAAAACTTAGGGTTAGCAGCAAAGACACCACGTCTTTGTGAAAAATCAAATTAGGCTGTTTCCACATAGCGCTTGCAACTCAAAAATTTTTTCAAGCAGAGGTAAACAGGAACAGAAAATAATGCCTTCCATGAGAGAAAGTGTAACTACTTAAGTCGCGGCAGGCTCAAAAGGAGCCACAGAATTCTGTACTGGGGCTGGTGTTGTTTGTTATCTTCACAGCAGACATCTCAATAGGCACCAAGAGCAAGATTAGTCTGTTTGCAGAGGACACCAAGATGGGAACAGTAGTGGATGACTTTTGAGGGTGGAAGGAGTTGCAAGATAATCTGGCAAAATTGGAGGCCTGGTTGGACACTTGGCAGCTGGGGTTCAATGCCAAGAAATGTAAGGTACATTTGGTGCAAAAAATCCAAGGAGGAGCAACCAGTTAGGAGGGATTCAACTAGCCAAGACGGAGGAGGAGAAGGATCTTGGGGTGATCATAACAGGAGTAATGAACAACTCAGCACAGTGCAGAAAGGCAGCTGCAAAGGCCAACAGGATGCTGGGTTGTATTGCGAGAGGCATATCCTCCAGGAGGGGGAGGTTATCCTAATGCTATATATGTCACTGGTAAGACCACACCTAGAGTACTGCGCGGCAGTTCTGGCAACTGTGCCTGAAGGACACTAGTTTACTGGAGGCAGTGCAGCACAGGGCAACAAAATGATCCAGGTTCTAAGGGACTTACCCTATGAGAGCAGGCTGAGGGAGTTGAACATGTATTCCCTGGAGAAAGGAGGGATAGGACATGACTGAAACTTCCAAGTACATGAAAGGAATAAATAAGATGGGCACAGAAGAGCTTTTAGAATTAAGGAGGGGGGTCTGGCCAGCACAGCTGTTGGATTTCAGCTTCCATGCTGCAGCGACCCAGGTTCAGGAATGAGGCCGGGGCTGGATGGTCATCGAGAGGAGGCTAGAGCGTCCTCAGGACAGCTCACCTTCTCCAGGGAGGAGGGGATAAGGCCCCAGCGCAAGACTGGTCCCAGGTGGAGGTCTGGAGCACAGCATGTGCAGAGACAAGAAAGGGAGGATGTTGCGGACATTGGCTCTATGCTCTTGATGTCAGGGGCTCATGCAATGCCACAGAACACTGGAAAACAGCACCAGAATGCCAAGGGAAGGCAACGCCATTGCAGACCCTAATGGCTCCCTCCTGCCTGGACTGGACGGGGACCCAACAAAACAAGAAGCATCGGGGTATTCTGCCCCACCGTATCTACCTGGGGGGTATAGCCATGGCTCCATGGGGGTCCACCGCAGAACCATGTAAAGAGGCAAAGCAGGGTGGCATTTGAGTGTCTCTGACGGAGCAGGTTCCAATGCAGGGAAGGAGGCAAAATAGAAAGTAAAAAAGAATTAAGGAGGGGGATGGACACTTGCAGGCACAATCTGAGATTGGAAGGAGGAAGTTCAGGAGGAAATGAGGAGAAACTTTTCTGCAGAGAGGGTGGTGTCTGGGTGGGACGCACTGCCAAAGGAAGTGGTATCCTGTAGAACAGTGGGCTGCTTCAAAGGGGATGGGACAGGATAAGGGGAGGGTCACTGAGGGAGGGAGGGCAGCTGCAGTATAAGGGCTGCTAGCTGCACAATCAAGCAGACTTGATAGATCATAAGGTCTTTATCTGCTGGCAATGTCATATGTTTGTATGATGAAGGAATCTGACAGGGCTAGGTAGTCAGCCAGGTTCTGCCAAGTCATGTCCTGCTCCACAACATCAAACCCCATGGTGGCCTGTAGTTGCTGCATCACGGCTATGGAGGAGGGTCATCTGGAGGGTCTTGGGGTGTAGTTAGCGGAATCCTCCCACTGTAGGAACAATGGAATTGCTGGAGGAGCCGGACTCCACCATCCCCTCTTCCTCATCATCTTCATTAGGAGTAGGAAGTCAGGACGGTAGTCATCATCATTTTCTGGTCCTGAGATAGATATCAAGGACACTGATGACCTAGAAGGGGCTGGTCAGCGGTGCCGCATGGTGAGGCATGGCACCTATTGGCATATGAAATCCCATACAGAGAAAGCAGGGCCTGGATGTCAATGGTCACCTGCATGGTAGGAGGGCCCTGTGGCAGTGATGGGGGTTATTGAGGCCCTGGCAACTGCTGAAACAGCAATGAGCTGGGGGAGGCAGGGGCACCAAACTGAGGGAGCTGCATCCCCGACATCATAGGAATGGTCTGGGGTGTTGGCAGAAAGGGTTTAAGCCCAACAACCTGACCATTGGTGGGGTCACCTAGGCCAGCACATGCCCAGACTGCAGCCTCTGAGGAGATGAAGGGCATTCACAGCAGGGAGGTAATATCAGCTGGGGCAAAGAAAATCCCGGTGATGATGGGCCAGCACCTGTAGAGGAATACTGATGGGCCGCTGCCACAATCCCCTCCCAGTGGCTGAAAGGGTGAGGGAGGCAGTGGGGATCAACAGGCGGGGTAAGGAAGGCCCACTGATGATGAAATCAACACCAGGTGAAGGAGCCTCAGCAGGAAGGCTGCCAAAGCTTACCCTGTAAACGACAGGGTATAGGTGGCAGTGGAGGGTGTTGCTGGTATGGTTGATGACCCTGTAGTCACAGGAGAACCTGGAATTGTGTCACCATTCAAACGTGTGTTCCTGAAAGGTGAGGAGTCAGGACAAGAAAGCCCAGGAGAAGGTCACAGAGCGAAGCCTCTACACTCAGTCTCCTTTTCCTGCCTGATCCCGAGTTGAGCCAGACATACTGTTAAATGTCTACATTGAGAAGAAGTAAAGTTGCCTGCCTTTGAACAGGGCTGCTCCAGCTCCCCACAGTCGGACGGCTTCCAGCCAGCCACCAACCCGAGACCAGGATGCCCACCCAGCTCCTTGGAAGGTATGATGACAGCGTAGCCAATTGGAACATAGGCACTTCCAGCAAACGCTCCAAGTGGCCAGGACTCCCCGCTTTTTGCCACCTGGCGCTTTTCACAAATAGATTTAACTGAAACTAAGCAAATTTCAAGTGTTTAATAGAAGGATTTCATCTGTATTAGCTGGATTGTAATTTCTATCATTGTCTTTAAAGTGCTTAAAGCTCTCCTGTTGTTTCTTGCTCCTGCACCCCCATCCAAACACTCTGCCTTGGCACCCAAAAGTCTCAAACTCCTTTGTCTTGTTAAATTGCTCAATTTAAACCTGTTCTGCCTCTACAGTATTTAACCCCTGCTACTTTTCTTCTCCAGCTGCCTACCCTTGAACAGGCTGCTTCAGCTCCCCACAGTTGGTCAGCACCCAGCCAGCCACCGACTGAGACCAGGGCGCCTGCCAACAGTTCCTTGGAAGTACGGTGACAGCACAGCCAATCGGATCACGGCGCTTCCAGCAAACCCGCTCCGATTGGCCAGGACTTCCCCGATTTTGCTGCCTCCACCTTCTCTTTCACCCAAACATGGACTCACTCTGCCACACGTCCCAGCCCATCTCTTTTTAACCCATTGCTCTCATGGGTAATTTTTCAACTTATTCCCCTATGCCCAGCTCTACACGCCATCAATCTACTAGATGACCACTTGCAGTCAGTCATATACAGCTATTTGCTCACTACCTAACTCTCACTCTCCTGCTCCTGGCCACAGGGACATCCACCCTCACCCTGGCCCAAATACTACCCCCATGCCCTCTCCACATTGGCCTCTTCTTCTCCACACTCTGGGGACCTTCTCCCACGTGGTCTGCACCTCCTGCACCTAAATATAAGAAGCCTTGTCCACAAGCTAGACTCCTTCAAGTTCTTGCCACCCACTATGCTCCAGATAGCCTCACCCTGTCCGAAACCTGGCTCAGCAAAAATATCAACGACTCCTCTGTCGCTATCCCAGGCTACACTATGGCCCACCAGGATAGAACCTCTAAAGCGTGTGGAATAGCCATCTACGTAAACTCAGACTTGCAGTATTCAGTGGTCCTGACCAAGTCCCAACCAAAGTCCAGAAGTAGTACTAATTCAGCTTGTCCTCCCTTCTCACTACCGATATACTGCTTGACCTGCTACACCAGCTTCTGCTGTCACCGACCTCCTCAAGCAAATCTCCTGCCTAACCATGACAGGGGAACTCTACATTATGGGTGAGCTTAACCTCAACTGACTAGCTCCTGCCCTCAACAAAACCAGGACTGAAATTTCCACCTAAACCTCTCACAGATCATTACTGAGCCACCCAGCCTAGCCTAAAATCTGGTAACCACTCGCTCATTGACTGGGTCCTTACCACACACACTCCTCCCGGTCAAACAGGCCGGTATTCTTCCTGCCTCCCTCAGTGACCACCACATAACCTTCTTAGTTTGTAAAATCCACCTACCAAAATCCCCCACTAAATTTGTGGTTCAACGCTCCTATAAATCCCTCAATCTAGCCCCTGTATTAGATGACCTTGCACTGGCAAACTGGTCCCTGCCCTTCTATGATCTCCATTGATGATGCCTTTCTACACTTTAAAACACATTCCTCAGTGTCTGGAACACACATGCCCACTCGTTGTACAAGAGTATGAGAAACCGCCTGTGGATCACCCAAGAACTGATTGCATGTCAAATCGCTTTGGGACAAAGCCTGGAAGCGCATAAATCCTCAGCGCCTCCCACACCTCCTCTCCACATACCGCATGCTCCGTAACAAGAGCAACCGTCTTGAAAAGCAAGTACTTCAGCCGCTCCCTCCAGTCAAACCTAAATAAACCCTCAAAATTCTGGAAGGTCATTCACTCCTTTTCACCCCACTGGCTGCCAATCCCATTCCAATGCTAAATGTTAATAACTCTCCTATCAGAGCCCACAGCAGTCGCCGCTGAGTTCAATGTGTCTTCTCCACTTGTGCTGCCCCTCTCTCTTCCCTGCCCAACACTACACCTCTCGAACCGCCTACAGACATAAAGACCCAGACTAGGCCTCGCTTCCTTCCAAAGACATCCCTGCAACTGAGGCCCTAGATGCATTACTTTCTCTCAACCTTCAAAAGGCAAATCCCTGGATGGATTAGACCCCAAACTTCTATACCTCTCCGCCCCCGCTGTAGCAACTCTGGTTGCCAGACTCCTAAATCTATCCTTTGCTGCGCTGCTGTCCCCTAGCATGAAACCTGTCATTGTCATCCCTCTGCCAAAAGGAGGTGCCCCACCTCCCCTCTAACTACCGCCCTATCTCCCTCCTCCCAGCCCTAGCAAAACTACAAGAGCACCTTGTGCTCACCCAACTTACCTCCTTCCTCACCGACTCCAAATTCTTCACATCATTCTAGTCAGGCTTCAGGAAGGACACTCCACCACCTCCTCCTGATAAGGCTTACAGACACTATCCTGTCAGACATGGACAGTGGACTGATCACCTCAGCCGTTTTTGTCAACATTGCAAAAGCCTTCGACACCGCCTCCCACCCCATATTGCTCTCGAGTCTCACTGAATCAGACCTCTCTGTCACTGCCACAAACTGGTTCAGATCATATCTCTGATAGAATTCAGTCCGTTAGATTCTCAAATGCAATCTCCACCCTTCTGTTAACTACGGAGTCCCACAGAAGTCGGTTCTTGGTCCCCTTCTGTTCTCTATATTCCTAAACAACCTGCCACTCATCTGCTCTACTTCCTCAATCCACATGTATGCAGATGATACTGTACTCTACTACTCAGGCTCCGCCCTGATGTGGTACAATCAAACCTCAAGCTGACTTCAACAAGGTACAGCAATGTCTTAGCTCACACCAGCTCCCTAAATGCAAAAACCTGTTACTATGACCTTCAGCACCGACAGCCCCTGTCCAGACTCCTCCCTTCCCTACTTCACCACCCTGGATGGCCAAAAACTTGAAGATGTCTCCTTGTTCTGTTTCTTGGGGGTCTGGCTTGACAGCCATCTCTCCTTCTCTGACCACATCGATGCTATTTCAAAATACTACGCCCCATGCTCAGTGCACTATATAGGAACCGCAGCAGCTTCCCTCCCAGAGTCCGATGTGAACTGGTCCTGAAGATGATACAGCCCTCCATCGACTACTGCGACACTGCATACAGTGCAGCTCTAAGTCCACCCTATCTAAACTGGACACACTTTATAATGCCTTCTGCCGCTTTGCTCTCGATGCCTCTCCCTCACCCACCACGCAACCTCTACCGAAGCCTTGGCACTACCGTTCCTCGAAACTGCCACATTTCTCACTGTGATAAATCTGTCTCCAACCAATGGCTGGGGTCCATCCCCTCCTACCTTGTCACCATGCTCTCAGATGCCCCTCCCATCATCTAGATCCAGTGACTCCCGCCAACTTTCAGTCCCTAGGCGGAAGACCTCTGCTGGTCAAGCTGCCTTCTCACACTGGCTACCCAAGCTCTGGAACACCCTCCCACCGCAAATTCAGCACTCCTCCTCTTCCTACTCTCTGTCTTCTCCCCTAGCAAACTTCCTTACGACAAATTGTCTTGTCCCTGAACCTGCCATGCCCCACTATCCCTCCCCAATGCCTGACCAGCAGCCTTAGCCTTGCTACAGAAGCTGGCATTAACCCAACCTTGCACTTACGTCCCTGGGCCTATTTTGCCCTATGTACTGTATAACTGTGATATATGTCCTCTGTTGTTTACCCTATGTACTGTGTATAACTGTGATATATGTCCTCTGTTGTTTACCACATGTACTGTGTATAACTGTGATAATGTTCTATGTACTGTATATAACTATATAACTGTGATATATGTCCTCTGCTGTTTACTCTATGTACTGTGTATAACTGTGATATACGTCCTGTTGTTTATCCTATGTACTGTGTATAACTGTGATATGTCCTCTGTTTACCCTATGTACTGTGTATCACTGTATAACTGTGATATATGTCCTCTGTTTACCTATGTACTGTGTATCACTGTATAACTGTGATATATGTCCTCTGCTGTTTACCCTATGTACTGAGTATAACTGTGATATATGTCCTGTTTACCCTATGTACTGAGTATAACTGTATAACTGTGATATATGTCCTGTTTACCCTATGTACTGTGTATAACTGTATACCTGTGATATATGTCTTCTGTTACTTACCCTATGTACTGTGTATAACTGTGATATGTCCTCTGTTGATTACAGCTGTTACTACTGTGCTAATCTACCTTGTCTGCTGCTTCTTGTCACAAAATTATCTGATACTATAATTTCCTAAGCATTCAATGTCGCTGCTTGTATATTCATGCAATCGTATCCTTAAGCTGCTTTTTATTTACTTCTGTTAACTGTTCACTTGATAACCTGCATGTTATCATATTCATGTGTACCACCTCCCCACCCCCACCCCCAGGTCGCACTGGAGGCGAGCATCTTGTTGCTCAGTGGTCCTTCCCTGGTGAAAACATTGCAATAAATAAATAAGTGGTCAGCACTGAAAGCAGCAACTGCCACCATTCTTGTAAGGACTTGTCCTTCTCCTAGTGTTGGTGCTTCTCAGAGGACTTGTCCAGGGCCTTAGCAGCAGGGGAGTTCATGGATGGGGCTGGGGAAGCAGAGGAGCTCCTAGCCTGAAGCGCCTCTTCCATGGTGGTGACCTTCTACTCCATCAGGAAGAACTTCAGCTCTTTCAAGTGCTGCCACCAGGTAGCTAGATTGAAGCTGCAGCAGATGTCACAGGCTTGGATGTCGTGGCTGGCGCCGAGGCAGTGTACACAGGCCTTATGGTTGTTCTTGTAGAAAATCTTCTGCCCGCAGATGCAGCAACGGAAGAGGTTATACAATCTGGGCATAAAGAGAAAAAATAAGAGATAATCACTTTTAGGGAATAAAGTGATTAAAACAAAAGTGAGAAAATAAAAATATTTTAGAGAAAAATGGCAGTCAACTGAAGCTAACAGTGCTCTGTGGAGTCCGAATTGTGAAAGTCGATGGCAGAAAAAGAACTGAGGAGCCCCACGACTTTATAGGGAAGATGTCAGCATGATGACATTGCCGTGAGCAGCCCCAGGAAGACTGCTAGTAAAAATGTTTCCGGGTGGTCCTGATGCCTGACAGCATATAGTTCCTAAGTGTGATCTGCTGCAAGTGATATCCTTAAAGAAGATCTACATTTTCTTCTTTGAGGACATCTCCTCCCCACACCTTTGTAATGATTCCATATATTACTAAACAGTAAATGAGGAAAGCCAAAAGCAGGGACGTACAAGACCTTAATATAGCAGGCCTTGAGGATGGCAAGGACAAGCCAACCATTCTACAGGACACCAGATCTAGACTCTAATGTTTAGTGAAAGTATGGACAGAACTCCATGTGGTGGCAGGGAATATGTCAGCTGACAAGACTGGGCAAACACAAGTCACAGATGTGGCCAGACCACAGGTGGCATGCCTACGGACAGGACTGGAAACCCTTATGGTGCTTCTGATAAAAGAAATGCAGGATGTCAACCATTTGAAAGGCACTGGCTCGAGATGGGGGCAACTCCTATGGGAGGGAACAAACAAAGCTACAAGCATGTTCTGCAGGCCTCTGTGTGGGCCAGGTCAAAGTGTAAAGCCCTATGGACATCAAGAATGCAGAATATTTTCTTCCAGCCTTTAGCGACAAAGGAGAAAACAGGAAGGTGAGAGCAGATGCCAGATGCTGCGCATGAGCAGAAATATCTGAGAGGTGATATGAGCACAGCAAATCCTACCAGCCTCAAATCTAATGGCAACATATTGCCAGACTTTAGTCTTAGCAGTGCCTTCAGGTACTATTAGACAATACTTTTAGATTATTTTGATATTTAATCATGTAAGACATGTGGAGTTGCCTGGGAATTACAAGAACAATAGAATTATGCATTAAGAGGTTAGCAAGGAGAAAAGGAAGAGGATGCCATTATGGTTTTCCAAGGAGATAGCAGAGAAAGTGAAAGCCAAAAGATTGCATTCAGGCAATACAAAAGACAGAGGCAGAAGTGGACAGGAGAAGTACCAGGAGAAGCAAAGGGAGGTCAGTAAGGAAGCCAAAGTTCAGACAGAAAGCGCATTGCAAAATTAGTGGGTAGAGAGGACAAAACCTTTTACAGGTAACATAAGTGAAAATAGAAAGGCAAAGGAGGGATAGTGAGACTGAAGGGGGGGATGGGAGCCATGTGGAGGATGACAACAGTAAAGCTGACATACTGAACAGGTATTTCTGCTCAGTCTTTACTGAGGAAGAGGAGGGTAATGGGCCTGAAGGGAGTACTAGGGTGGAATCGGTGCAGAAATGGACACAAGTCCCTTTACATAAGAAAGAGTCCTGAAGGAACTGGAAGGAATAAGAGTTGATAAAGCAATGGGGCCAGATGGAGTGTACCCCAGGGTCCTTAAGAACTGAGAGGTGGTGGCCGAACCTCTGGCAATCCTGTTTAGCCAATCACTGGAAACGGAGGAGCCAAAGACTGGAGGACAGCAGATGTAGTCCCCTATACAAAAGCAGGAACAAAGAGGAAGTGGGAACTACAGACCAGTCAGCCTCCCCACCTTGTAGCGGAGAACATCACGGAAGCATTACTGAAGGAGAGACTGGTGGAACATCTGGTTGCCAACGGACTACAGAACCCAAGGCAGCATGGTTTCACCAGGTAGAGGCCATGTCAGACCAACCTCTTTGAATTTTTGACTGGGAAACTTGGGAGGTGGATCAGGGGAGGGCAGTGATGTGGCCTATCTGGACTTCAGCAAGGCCTTTGACACTGTGCCACACAGAAGACTATTACACAAACTGGGAATATGGGTGTGGGCAGGACAGCAGTGTGGTGGGTAGTAACTGGCTGGGTGGCAGGACACAGAAGGGTGGTGGTAAATGGCTATCACTCCACAGAGGGAAGAGTGACCAGTGGAGTACCAAAGGGATCAGTGCTGGGACCAGTCCTATTCAACATCTTCATTAGTGAAATTGTGCAGGACTTAGAAGGCGAATTTCCCTGTTCACTGGTAACACAAAGCTCTGTGACAGAGTGGACACACCAGAGGGTGTAGACAGAATGAGGAAGGACCTGCAGAAACTAGAAGAATGGTAAGGGTTTGGCAGTTGAAATTAATGCAAAGAAGTGCAAGATAATGCATATCGGACACAAAACCTGGAACAACATCTCAGTTGGGGGTGAGGATATAGCATGCACCAGCAGGAAAAGGATCTTGTGGTTATCATCTCTGGTGACCTCAAGGTAGGGAAACAGTGCAACAAGGCAGCAGGTAAAGCAAATAGGGATGCTGGGATGCATAGGTGGGGCATCACCAGCAGGAAAGGGAAGTCATAATTCCACTATACAAGACACTAGTGAGGCCCCATCTAGAGTACAGTGTATAGTTCTGGAGACCTTTCCTACAAGGACACAGACAGGGTAGAGAAGTTTCAGAGGAGGGCAACAAAGATGGTACATGGATTGCATCAGAAGTCCTATGGACAGGCTGAAGGACCTGAATATGTACACCCTGGAGGAGAGGCGGGAGAGTGGGGATATGATAGAGACATACAAGTATCTTACAGGGAGGAACAGGATGCAGGAAGAAAAATTACTTACCATAGTAATCTTCTTTCTTCCCAGTGATGCTCAGATATTTATTTATTTTTTATTTATTTATTGAACATTTCGAATTACAACCTTTGAGTCAAGGACTCCTTGCAAAGGCTCCACGTCATTCAGGACAGGACATAACAACAACAGAGTGTTATGAATTCCACAAAACCAGTGACATTACAATACGACAGAGATAAACATCATAGCATATGTTAATGCTATTCGCTGAATGGAAATCTTAGGGTTACATAGTAGAGGTCAAGTGGTTAGAGGCTTCCAACAGGACAATACCATGTTCAACAATACAGGATATGGTTAGCGCCAGGGCTCGGTTAAAGAAATCTGGCGGTTGAGAAGATCAAGTCGGAGAGGTGGCCCCTGTGTTCAGCCAGTCCAGGGGATAGAGGGGAACATTGCAGGTCACAGAGTTGAGGAGAAAAACTTGGTCCCTGATTTGAATTGACTTAGGGTGGGGTGAGTAGGATGGAAGCAGTATGTTGTTAAGCCAGAGGGGCACGATGCGGAAGGATCTTTGTCCTAGCGAGGTCCTACAGATGGGGACTTTGAAGGTGGTCCGGCCAGCCGTCTCGGTGTGCTCCTATTGGGGCCAGTTGGATTAGGCGGTGTAATTGGCTGGTGTCAGTTTCATAAGGATCTTTTGGCTTGGAGACAGGTGTGATATTTAAGCCTCCTTCAAAGCTAAGCCATCCCACTTGAGAGTAGAGCAAGCAGGTATGTGTCGTCTAGAGCTGCTAGTGACCAGCGGCAGGCTTTATTGAGTGCTGTTCTGATGCTGTTAAGTGCGTTTGGTCAGCGCATATAAATAGTTATACCATAGTCAATTAATGAAAGGACAGAGCTAGTAACACATAAGCCTTAGGGCCTGTGGGGAGGCAATGTCTATGTCTGTAGAGGATGCCAAGACGGGTATTGACAGAGGTGGAGAGAGTCTTAATATGTTGATGGTATGTAAGGATGTGTCAAGGGTGATGCCAAGATATTTAAAGCAGGAGACCTGTTCAATGTGGGTGCCCAGTATGTTTGTTAGGGAGAGCTGTGCGGTATTGAGGGGTTTTGTCGATGGGCAAACATCATGGATTTTGTTTTATCATAGTTAAGTAAGAGCCGTGTTCAGTGAACCAGCCTCCAGCTCCTAAAGCAGCCTTGAAGAGTATTTTGGAGGTGGGTGAGGTTGGTATGCTTCCAGTAAAGCACCGCATCATCTGCATAAAGCAGTAGCTTCCACTACAGGCTTGAGGGAGTGAGTTTAGAAAGAGAGGAACAATAGGGGCTAAGTATCGACCCTTGAGGGACACCAGCAAGGACCGGTTTTTGGGGAGGTGTTTCTAATTTTACCTGTTGTGATCTGTCAGTCAGATAGTTTTTAAACCAGGCGATAGTATCGGTGCAATATTGAGGATGCAAGGCATGCAGAAGTAGCTCATGATTGACAGTGTCAAATGCCTTAGTCAAATCAACGTGATTGCTCCAACTGCAGCCCCTGATCGAGTGTTTCATGAATGTAGGACGTGAAATCTAGTAGTGCTGTGGTAGTACTGTGCCCTTTTCTGAAACCATGTTGCTCATGGCAGAGGAGTCCATATCTGTCAAGGTATTCTGTGAGTTGATCGGATACAATTTTTCTAGTGCTTTTGAGAGGGAGGGAGGATCGTGAATGGGTCTATAGTTGCTAGGGTTTGTTGGATCACCTTTTTAGGATAGGTGTGATAATACCCTCTTCCATAGAGTAGGGATTTGGCCATGGCAAGAGAGAAGTTGAGGAGTTTGGTGAGATGCGGTGGCGTCTCAGTAGTAAGTCTAAGGATTTTAAGATCAAGGGTCACTACTAAAGCGTACGTTTGCAGACTTTGAGAGATAGTTTGAGCCTCATTGCAGGGATGAGCGCAGCCTGAAAGGAGGGTGTATGAGAACAAGGGTGTTGGTAGCTGTGGGGAAATGGGGTCAAAGAAATTGGAGGAAGGACATCACTAAGGTCAGTGAAGGTGTTGTTCAGGTATCGGCTATGGTGGTGGGGTCTTGTGAGAGGGTGCCCTGAACTAGGAGCTGGGTAGGGTCGGGTTAGTGTTTTTCCCACACAGTTCCTTAACATTGCTCCAGAAGGATTTCCCAGAGCTCCATGTGGTGGTGAAGGCTTGTTGATAGTATGTGGCCTTGGCTTCGTCAGATAGCCTTTGTACATTTATTTCGTGCTTCTCTGTAGAGCTGTCTATCATGTGGCAGCTGTGATGATAGTGCCCTGTGCCAGAGGTTATCCCTATGGTGCATCATATGAAGGAGGGACTGGGTAATCCAAGGTGTGTTCCAGGATTTTGATACCGACTTTGAGAAGGGGCAAATAAGTCCAGGCCGCATTGAAAATGGTAATAAATGCCGTGGGCTGTGTCCAAGGATTGGGCAGTATGAACAGACTCCCATTACAGGTGGGAGGTACACCCTAAGGTTGGGAGAGGGCACCTTTTGAGGTGCCTTTGGGTGGTGATTTTAGGTTTACTGGGAGTGGTTTTGTTGACCCCAACATGTGACCGGGAGTGGTCACTGTGCACATCAGGGAGCACGCTAACTTTGGTAAGGTGGTTAGGGTGGTTAGTAAAGATAAGGTCTATAAGAGAGGAGGATCCTGACCGAGGGTCCAGCCTAGTGGGTGCCAAGCATTACTTGGGTCAGGCCATAGCACATGTTGTGTCTTTGAAAACAGCCATCGAAGAGGATAGCTAGTTCATATATTAAAGTCACCCATTATAAGTAGTTCACTTTTAGGGGAAGATATGTGATTGCAGAAAGAATAGAATCAAATGCTGGTTTCTGGTTGGTTGGTGGAATGTAAACTGCCATAATGTAAAGGGGTTTAACAGGGGCACCAAGGGCTACTTTGATGGTAATGGCTTGGGCACCGTGGTCAGGCAAGGAAGAGGGACTAATAGAGGCTTGAGGATGTTTTAGCATATATGGCACAACCCCCACCCCTTTGCCTACCCTATCAGTTCTGAAAATGGTATAGTCTCTGAGTGAGACTGCGTCATCTGGGACATTTTAGAGAGCCAGGTTTCTGATAAGGTAAGAATATCCACTTGATGTTGAGCTAGCCATCCTTGCAGCAGGGTAAATTTTTTGGCAGGCTGCAGATATTGAGGGAGGCCAGAAATAGGCCACTATGTGTGTCTTTTATTGCCACTGGACCCTGGTGGGCCTGGGTTTGGATGGACATTCCGGATAAAGTAGAAGGAGAAGGAGTATGCAGTAGCCTTCTAAGGTACAACTGCCGGAGAGATTGAACACATGCAAATGATGGAATCCTTTGCATGAGCCACTTTTCAAATGCTGCATTCTACTAACTGCCTTTGCTCTAAACCCTCAGATTGCCTAGAAGCCTGGAAAGACAGGCCCACAAGGACCAAGTGTGACAATGATGACAATATTGAGTATGATAACAATAATAAAAATAATAGTAATTATAGTAGGAACTCTAACACCCAGAAAAGGGGCCTCCAACAGGAGGGCATAGCATGTGAAAGAACACCCTGAATGGCAGAATCACCTGGCAAGTGGAATAACAATAGTGAATGCAATCACAACATATGTGCCACACATGGCATTTATACCCTGAGAGCACAGTATACAGGAGTGCAGAAGCTGAAGTTCTGGAAGGAGGAGGAAGTTAGAATATCTGAGCATCACTGGAAGAAACATAATTACTATGGTAAGTAATTTTTCTTCTAACCCCAGTAATGCTCAGTATATTCATAACTTTATGCAGACTACCAAGCAGTACTCTGAGGTGGGTACAGAACTCTAATTTGAGACAGACTTTTGCAGGACTGCTGTGCCAAACCTAGCATCGCCCTAGATAAAATATCCAGATTGTAATGCTTTGAAGGTGTGTACTGTTTTCCAGGTAGCTGCTTTACAAATGTCCAGTAATGGAATATTCTGGCAGCTGCTAAAGTAGCAGCTGTCCCTCTTGTGGAATGAGCCTCAAACCTGATGGGGGCTCCTTACCAGCCTTTGTGTAGCAGAACTGGATACACTGGACTATCCATCGAGAAATTAACCTTTGATGCTGGATTAGCCCTTCCCACATTTCATAGGTCAGGAGCAGGTGTTTCCTATCCTGCCTATGGACTGTAGTGATTGTCAAGTAGTAGCTAAAACCTGCTGACATCCAAACAATGAAGACTCCTTTCACTTGAACCAAAGTGATCAGTGAAAAGACAACTAAGGTAATGGTTTGGTTCAAATGGAAATTAAAATCCATTTTAGGAAGAAACTTCCTGTTTATTTTCAGGACCACTTTTCTCTGCAGAATGAAATGTAACCATGTTCAATGCGGTGAGACGGGGCTCACTGATTTCTCTGACAGAAATTACCATAAGGAAAGAACAATTTCCATATGGCATATCCCCAATAAACTGAAAGCATAGGCTCAAAGGAAACCCATCAGCCTAACCATACACACATTTAGGTACCGTGCTGGCACCGGTTCCTTGTGAGGGTGTGTGCAACTAGGACAGGCCTTTAAAGAACCTTTTGAAAACAGGGTCTGGGGCACAGAGAAATAGAGGAACATTCTGTCCACTGAAATATAAATATATGCTTCTAAGGTACTGAACTGTAAGTCCAGTAAATGCAATAGGTAAGATAGTCCAGCACAGATGGGACTCCAGCCTGTACTGTTATGTGTGAAGCCCTTAAAGAGCCCTTTTGAGACGGGATCTGGAGTGACTTGAAACATCTTATCCAGTTGATATGCAGGCTGATGCTACAGCTAGGTGGACCTTAAGGGTACTGGACTGCAAGTCCAATGAATGTAAATAAGAAAATAATCAGACACAGCTGGGACCCAGCATGTGCTGGTACCAGTTCCTAGCTGAATAGCAATAGAAAAACCTTTCCATTTGAAGCATATATTTCTTAATAGAGGGACTCCTGTAACCACTTAAAATATCCAAGGCATTTTCAGAAAAATGCAATTCCATATTGTAGGCCCCCAAGAGCCATGCCTTGAGCCCAAGTTTTAGGTACAGGAGCCTCCCTTGGTTGGAGATTAGCCTATTGTACCTCCGAGGAAGGTGTATTGGTTCAAACCCAGACATGGGGAGTAGCAGAGAGTACCATGGCTGCCTGGCCCAGTCTGGTGCTATCAAGAGCACTGATACTGACTGGCACCTGAGCTTAAGAATACTCTGTACACCAGAGGTAAAAAGGACAAGCATGTAGATACTTCTAATACAGAGCCAGAGTATCCGGAGGATTGTTCCCGTATCTGGTGGTCTGCCATAGTACAATGGCAGGTGGTGGTTCTGGTGGGACACAAACAAGTATACCTCTGGGGCACCCCACCTCCTAAAGTTTCTTGCACCACCTGACTGTTCAAATCCCATCTATGATTGGACTAGCTGATTTGAGTCAGGGTATCTGCCCAGGCATTGTTCTTGCCTGGCAGATGAATAGCATCCTATACTGACTCCTATTATCATAGTCAACAGGCAGGGCTTGACTTTATCCATCCCTGCTTGTTTGTGTTAATACATTGCGGTGGTACTGTCTCTTCTGACCCGTACCACCTTCCCTGTACTAGTTGTGTGGAAACCCTTAGTGCCAGTGACACTAATCTTGGCTCCCGAGGTTTGTGCAGAAGCGACTCTGTGCTGGGATGGTGTGAACCCCTAGATGGGAGTCACACTCAGCATAGATGCATCTGTTGACTGAACAACTGATGGGGACTCTTGCTGAAAAAAGGGACCCCTTTCCTCAGGCTGGTTTCTTCTTTCCACCCTTGGGTGACCTGTAACAATATTTGTTGTTATCAGAATTAGTTTTAAAGGAGGGACCTTTCCTAGTGAACCCAGAAGTGAAACTGAATGTCGCTCATCCATAACCTGGATTACAGGACTATGCCATTGGCAGGTGTCATGGGGCCAGCAGCTGAAGAAACTGTCTTTCGGCTTTTTGTTTGTTCAGGCTGAATGAGCCCACTATCAGTAGGATACATACTGCCCTGCTGAGAGGCAGGCAGGCAGGCCCTGCCTTGCAAGGTATCTAACTCTGCTCCTATGAACCGTAGTGCCTAAGCAGGCTGAAAGGCAGAACTTCTTTAGATTATCAGGGACCCTAGTGACTCCAGGAGCCCTTATGCCACTTGCTGGGTTGATTTTACAACCCTAGCCAGTCATCTAGGTATGGGAAAACTGTGACACCTTGTCCTTGAAGGTGTGTCAGAAACCCTGCCAAACACTTTGTGCAGACTCTTGGAGAGTGACCTGATGGGAGTATGCACTTGAGTACTTTCTATGAAATTCCCTTATGAAGGTGAGGAAATAAGCACCCTTTAAGACCAGTGATGCCAAACCTTCCCTTGTCTGGAGTGTTGGCAGAATCAGTGACAAAGTTATTTTGAACTTTGGCCTTGTTAAATACCTGTTTAGTGCCGTGAAGTCGAAGACAGGCCAGCACACATATTCTCTTTGTGGAACCTTTGTGACAGTAACATGTTTTGAATTTTTTTTTTTTTTTACTGTTGGCAGGGATTTGAACTCTGAGCCAATCCCTAACCCACTGTGAAGCCTGAAGTACCTCTGGTGTGGTACTGCTGATACTGAGGCACAACTCTAGCCTGATAAAAGAAAATGCTTAATGTGAAACGATCTGCTTGTTCCTCCTTCCATATGTTTTAGTGAAGGGGAAGCTTTTGCAGAACTGCAACTATAGGCGGTTTTGTATACATCCATCTTTTTCATGTAAGCCTTTATCTCTCTTCCAAGCGGGATGACCCTCAACTGGAAAAACATAGCCTTGGTTTGGGTATCCTGAATGAGGTTTGTGACTCTCAGCCAGGCAAACCCCTTGAGCTTCATAATCTGCCCTTTATCTGGCAGTAGTGCCTGAAAAAGCAGCAGTCATGTGACTGGTATTTGGCTGCTCCCAAAACCCAACTTAACTGTTTCAGCTAGATCATCTGACAGGGAAGTCTGAACCTTGACTGCCATAGCAAGGATAGACTGCCATAGTGACTTTTGGTATTGAGCATCACAGGCTTGAAAGCCGTGCTGTCAATCTTCCTGAAATCCTTGTTAGGAGGAATGCCAGGTATCTTTGCCTTGTTACAGGCTGTCACTTGTACTACTCCTTGGTGGACAGGATGGGAGAATAAAATTCAGCTCCTCCTGTCCAGCTGATATTCTTATCCAGCCTCTTTTCAAGAGGGAAGATAGAGCTTGAATTTATAGAAATCTTTAAAGTATCTTTCCTGAAGAATGTATTCACAGAAAGGAGAAGCTTTTTAGTGGGTGTCAGCCCAGTCATTTCTCACAATATGAAAAGTGAGGAATAATCTTCAAATGCTCTGTGGAATAGCCCAACTCCTGTTCAGGGAAAACCTCAGTTTAATAGGTTCCAATTTCTTTTATTTAATTATAAACATAAATTCTTCCTCTTAATAATAGGAAGACTAATCAGAGGAGACAGACTGCTTTGCAGGGGTCTACTGTTGAGAAATAGCCCTTGCAAGCCTAAAAGTTTTTTTTTTTAACCATTCAGGCATTTTCCACACTTTCTATTTGAAAGTTTTACAATTTCTGTAGGAGTTGTTAGGCTTTATTGCAGGCACAGAAGTCCCCAAATGCTGCCAACAGGAGGTTCTGTGTTTGATTTGAGAGAACCAGGAGTCAGCGGTTCAGTAAGTCTCTTAAGAACTGCTTGAATACCCATCTCAGGGTAGCAGTTACAATAACTGTGGTTTCAGCCACAGTAATTTAGAGCATCTGCTGGTCAGAGCTATAGGGACCCTTAAGTGGTGATAACTTTTTTCTTTAGCCTTATCCAGGCATGTTTCAATAGTTTTCTCAGGACTGTAATGCAGATTTCACTCTGCTTTGAAATATGCGTGCCCAGAGATGCAAACAAAGACTGTTTGCCTTAACAAAACATCACCACTTTCAACACATGAATCAAAAACGGGATCACCAGTTTTTTTCTCGTTTTTCTGACATTTTCCATATAAAACCGATAAAAGTTGTAACTGCTAAAAATGTATTTATTAAAATTTTATTTAACATTCACGGTCGGTTCGGAACCGATGAGGAACCGATCGGACCAGAAACCAAAGTAAAATGAATCGAGGCTATAGGCTCAGGAACCAGTATTAGCGGTTCTTAAAACAAGCTAAATTAAATAAAATTAAACATAACTAATGGAGTTGTTCAGTCAAAACTCGATAAATATAAATAATGAACTGGGGATCGTAAATGGGCGTCGCCGATTGGCCGAGCGTTTTGAAGCCGTGATGGTATCGAGCTACATCATCACGCTCAGAAACCCCTCCGCCACCAGCCTCCTCACCTGCAGCACCACACACGCTCCGCCCAATATTTCCACCTCACACCAAACTGTAGAAAGGCACAACCGCTGATGGAGATATGCTCCAAAAATTGAAATAAATGCCATCCCTCCTACAACTGCTGCACTGCCAGTACTTTTACAAAGCCTGCCATCAGCCAAACTCCTGAGTAATATGATGCTGACAGAGTGAGTAGCATCATTTCCACAAATCACTAGTCTTGACTGTCATGTTACAAAATTAAAAAAAAATCACAATTGTGGCCGACAAGCTCTACCTAACTACTGAAAAGAAACCACAAATTAAACACACATTCACTCTGTCCCACACTAGGCAGCGACCATGTGAAACCCACGGAAGCCTACTTGAGAGGACCAGTATTACCAAGTGACAGAGTGTTAGTTATAACAGTGCCACCTGCTGGCCGAGTCCTTCAGGACTATTTTGCCAAAACATACTCTTCCAACATGCTAAAACAAGCAATTTCACAAGGTTTTAAAAGTTTTTTTTTCTTGAAAAAAATTAATTCAATCAGTTTATAAAAGCAATAAGTCACTCCAGGGTGTGGTATATCATGGGATATAAGTCACTTCTCAGGCGGTTGGGCGCACTCATCCTGTGGCCTGCGTGCTCAACCACCGGCGTGATTTATATCTCATGATATACCACAATCCTGTTGTGCCTTAATGCTTAATTATACAACGACAATAACATTTCCGGTCTCTGATTGGTCAGTGTGTCCTCAGCACAGTGAGGTTATCCCAGCACAACTGCACTGTATTGCTTTGGCTGCCTTGGATTATCAGCATTTGGATGATGAGCTGGATGCCATAAAATCTATTAAAAATTTATTTTTATTTTGTATAACAATGAGCCATTGTATAATAGCAATAATGCACTCCAGGGTGTGGGTTGTGCTGGGATAACCTCACTTCTGGGACACTGGACGACTCGCCTGCAGCCTCATGCCCAACCACCCAGGCGTGAGGTTATCCCAGCACAACCCACACCCTGTCGCAGTATTGCTTAAATAAACCTTTTGTTTCCGGTTATACAGAACCAGGAGAAACCGGAAACTTAAAATTAAACACTAAAACTACAGGTTTACTTAACATTTTAAAAAGTAAAGGCAGCATATGAAATGTAAAGAACACTATATAATATATATGTAGTTTCTCACGTCAGAACAAGATGACGAGGAGAGGATCTCCGAGCATCTAGTCTTGACAGGCGGAGAGAAAAATCTGAGGGGTTTAGAGCAAACGCAGTTAGTAGAATGCAGCATTTGAAAAGTGGCTCATGCAAAAGATTCCAACATTTGCACATGTCCCATCTCTCCGGACAGTTCTGTTTAGAAGGCTTACTGCATAAAGTTATGAATATACTGAGCATTACTTGGGTTAGAAGTTGGGGTTTGGAATATCTGCAATGCTGCCTTTTCAGGGACTTATGCATTGGAAGCAGAAGGCGTTTTATGGGGGTTAGACCCATCATATCGAGGAAAGTACAGTTACACAAGAACTTACCGTAACAGTAGATCTTCGAGAGAGGCTCTTGCAGTAGGTAATTACATACAGAACTGAAGCCGGTAAGAATCAGGACCCCACAGAAAAAATTTCTAGCTAGCAGTTCTGGCGGGACTGCCCCAGTTCAGGTGACCGGTGCCAGGTGACGCCAGCACAAAGGGGCGGTCCCCACACCCGCTTCTTCCAGTTCTTTCTCACCATGGGTCCAAAAAGGTAAGACGAGAGAGAGAGAGAAGCAAATATTTTCCTTCCTGAAAAAGGAGCTGAAAAAGCTTAGGGGATGGAGGCAGGAAGGCATTACCTACTGCAAGAGCCTCTCTCAAAGATCTGCAAGTTCTTACATAACAGTACTATCTTACTTTGAGATGGCTTGCAGGTAATTACATATAGGACTGAGTCCCAAGCAGTCTGGAACAAGGAGAAGCACATGGAAGGAGGAAAACTACACAACCACAGAACCTCCGGCTGTAAGAGTCTCAAGAAGGAGACCCTGCAGAACAGCCATCCTGAAGCCTGCTCTACGTGGAGGTGATGTCCAAACTGTAGTGTTTCGTAAAGGTATGGACAGAAGTCCAGTTGTGGCTGCGCAAATGTCAGCCGCTGATACATTTTGAAACAAGCCACAGAGTCACAACACCCCTAGTGGGTGACCTCCTGACTTGACCGGTAGGGTCTTGTGATACTGTTATAACAGAAAGAGATACAATGAGCCAACCATTTAGATAGGCATTGCTTGGTAACGGCATTGCCTTCTCTTTTGTGAGCAAGAGAGACAAAAAGCTGATCACATTTCTTGAGATCCTTCATCCTGGTGGTGTAGTATCTCAAATTTTATGAACATCCAAGGTATGCAAGAGGTACTCCCTTGATTGGAGTGTTGTGTAAAGAAAGCGGTAGCTCAATGGATTAATTCAGCGTAGATTCTGCTACCACCTTAGGGAGAAACTTAGGGTTGGTATGCAGAACCACATATTCCCTGTGAAAATCAAATAACAGACTTTTGCACATCAAGGCCTGAAGCTCAGAAACACGTGCCGAGCTAAGTAATGGCCACAGGAAGAGAGTCTTCTGGGATAGGGAACTTCAGGTCTGCTAGAGGCTACTGGTTCAAAAGGAGGCAGGGTAAGCTTCTCAAGAATGAAATTCAGATCCAAGGAGGGCAGGAACATGAATAGGGGTCTCAAATGGAGAACCTCTGTAAGAAAAAGTTTTACAGACTTCCAGCTGTGTGAAAGTTCTGTTCCCGAAAGGAACATGATAAGTGGAAATAGCCGCCATGTGAACTTTCAGAGAGGAAATGGCTGAGACCCAGGTCAAAGAGGTGACGCATATAGTAAAGAATTCTCCCGACAGGGCACCGAGAATGGCTTGAAATCCTTGGAAGAGGCCCAAATCAAGAACCATTTCCATTTCATGGCATAGGTAGATCTTGTGGAAGGCTTTCTAGCCTCCACCAGAATCTCTGCCACAAGCAGGGAGACCACGAATCAGGCTTGAGCTTCGTCTGCAGAAGCATGCATGCAACTGAAGGTTTGAGACCTGGATGAACCAGGGTCCCTGATCCTGGGTCAGCAAAAGTTGCAACAGAGGCAGTGGAAGGAGGTTCCTCTGAATACTGTTGCAGAAGAAAACCAAACTTGCCTGGGCCAGAAAGGAGTGATTAAGATCATGCAAACTCCTTCTGAGCTGGGTTTGTGTAAGACCCTTAGAATCAAGGGAACTGGTGGGGGAGGCATAGATGAATCTGTCCTTCCAGTCTAGAGACAGAGCGTCCCTCCAAAAATGTCTTGCCCTGGAGCAAGCGAGGCAGAAGGCAGGAAGTTTTGTTGAGGAAGCATAAACAGATCTACCTGAGGTGTTCGCCAGCACAGTAAGATATCGTCTCTACCCCCGATCCAGTTCCCATTCGTGAGCCTGTGCTGATGACCGACTGAGGTGGTCTGCCAGCGTGTTTTGACCCTTGGAGCGTGAATCATCATCAGGTAAAGGTTGTGTTACTGCCCAATCCCAAACTCTCATTGCCTCCCTGCAAAGAGGTAGGCAACGTTCTCGCTGTTTGTTGATGTACCAGACTATGCACATTGTTGGTCTGGAGCAGCCAGATGGCGGGAAGCTATGTACAAATTCAGAGCTTGGAGAGCATACGCAGCATGGCCCTGAGCTCGAGCACACTTATATGAAGAGCGTCTGCTCGAGCCTGGACCAGGAGCCTGAGTCCTGAGAGACCCCAGATGGGTTTCAACCTCTCCCAAGGCATCTATTGTCAATGCTTGGAGGGAAGTTTGAGGCAGAAGGGAACTCCCAGCAAAATTTCTCTTGTACCATCCACCACTGCAAATCCCGAACCATGGTTGCAGAAACAGGAAGTTGTTATCCCTCTGTACAGACAGTTGGTGAGACCCCATCTGGAATACTGTGTCCAGTTCTGGAGACCCCATCTCTGCAAGGACATAGACAGGATAGAGGCAGTCCAGAGGAGGCAACTAAAATGGTGCAGGGTCTGCAAGAGAAGCCGTGATGAGGAGAGCCTAAAGGAGCTTAATATGTATACCCTTGAGGAAAGAAGGGAGGGGGACATGATAGAAACTTTCAAGTACCTCAAGGAATCAAGAGGTGTAAGAGTAGCATCTTTCAGGAAAGAGACTTGCAAGAACAAGGGGACACAATTTAAAGATAGAAGGAGGGCGTGTCTAGGGGCAATGTGAGGAAGTATTATTTCACAGAGAGGGTAGTGGATGCATGGAACAGCCTTCCTGAAGAAGTTGTGGAGTCTAAAACTGTGGGAGAATTCAAGAATGCATGGGACAGACATAGGCAATTTCTTGTGGGGCAGGAAGATATAGGCTGTTGGTTAAATAGGATCTCGTCCTATCCTGTGGGTAGAAATGGGCAGACTAGATGGGCCTAGCGGTCCTTATCTGCCGTCAAAGTCTATGTTTCTATGTTTCTATGGGACTGGAGACCAGGACTTCTTGGGCTAGGTCGTCCAACAGCTGATCCCACTGAGACCCCGAGCATCCACTGAGAGATCCTCATATGGAGTCGAGTGCGAGGGACTGTCAGAATAGCAGGCGCCATAAGCCCAGGAGGCGAAGGACTGACCTGGCGCTGACCCACCTGTGACTGGATAGCAGGCTTGCATGAGCCTGGAAGGTGGCCACCCTGTCGGTGGCAGAAAGACCATGCTGATGGTCGTGTCCAGGATTGCCCGATGAGCTGGAGCCTCTGAGAGAGGACCAGATGGGACTTGGCCTGGTTGATGGTGATACCCAGGCTGGTAAAACCTGCAGGGTAAGGGAAAGGGCGGAGAGAGCCTCCCTGGATGGAGCCGCCAGGAACCAATCATCCAGGTATGGGAAAACCTGCACTCCTGGGTTGCAGAGTTGAGCCGCTACCACGGAAAGGCATCTGGCGTAACTGGGCGCTAGGAAATACCAAAGGGTAGAGCCTTGAACTGGTAATGGTCCCCTGGAGCGAAAACTGGAGAATCTATGGTGGGAAGAGGCGTGCAGGGATATGCAGGTAGGCATCCTGCATGTCCAGTCGCACAGCTTCTGAACCGTTTGTACTCCATGATCAAGTTCAGGGAGCTGAGGTCTAAAATAGGCCTCACATCTACGATTCTTTGGAACCAGGAAGAAATGTCAATGTCAATTTTATTTAAAAACGCCCAATCAAAGGCTCCTAAGCGCACACAAAAACTATACAGTGTGTCATACCGTATACATTCCTTAAAATAACATACATAAAATTAAATTTCAAATGCCTGCATAAATAAAAGGTCTTCAGAGCGGCTCTTAAAAGCCTCAATAGTAGGGCCTCTCTCACTTCCAACGGCAGCGAATTCCAGAGGACTGGAGCAGCAACTCAAAGCGATCGGTCCCCAGCTGATTTCAATCTTGCTCTCGGGACTTTGAGGAGGCCACTATTAGAGGAGCGGAGATCACGGACAGAGGTGGACGGTACCAGGAGATCAGAAAGGTAACCAGGGCTCTGTCCATGTAGGGTCTTATAGGTGAGAAAACCCACCTTGAACAATACTTCCACCTGACCGGCAGCCAATGCAATTCATAATACTGAGTAATATGACTGAACTTACTTTGTCCAGTCAAAACGGGCAGCAGCATTCTGCACTAGCTGCAGTCTGGCAAGAGAAGTTCCTGAGACCCCGAGATAGAGGGCATTACAGTAGTCAAGCCTAGAAGTGACTAAGGCATGTACCAAAGTAGGGAGGTCCAGTGCCGGAACAAGGGCTTAATTAATCCTGGCGATATTTCTCAGATGAAAAAACAGAGAACGAACCACAGAGGATATTTGAGCCTCCATGGACAAATTCTTGTCAAAGATCACACCAAGATTACGCACCCATGGGAGGCCATCAATGACACAGCTCCTAGCACAATGCCAGTCACAGAGTCAGAGGCCATCCCATCACGAACTCTGTTCGACTCCACTACTAATACCTCAGTCTTGTTAGGGTTCAGTCGCAGCCAGCTGGAAAACATCCAGTCATTTATCTCAGCCAGACAGATATTTAACACATCCACTGCATTTGATGTTTCCTGGGGCAAAGGAAAGGTATAGTTGAGTATCATCAGCATAGCAATGAAAACTCAAACCATACCTCCTAATGATCTCCCCCAGGGCAGCATGTACACTGCAGTGGTTGGGACGGCCTCTATCGCGCCTTCAGAAAAAGGGAGGATATTTTCCTGAACCAGAGGAAGATGTTCCGGGAGTAAGATGACCTGGGAGGGTGGCTTTCTGGGTGGTTTCTGAAAACTTGATTGAGTGTCCTGCTGCTATCAGCTGGAGCACCCAAGCATCTAAGTGATCCTCTCCCAAACCGGTAGATGGAAGGAGACCCCCTCAACTGGTTCCTCTGGAAGGTCCAGAGGCTGTGGAAAGAAGAGGAGTCAGGAGGTGTGGGGCAATGCAGCTGACTGAAGCTCCCGCCACTTTTTGGTGGGGGAGCTTGGCAGCCGGAGGGGTCTGATGTTTATTGGTCCGCTTGCCCTGAGGTTTCGCTTTTAGGGCCGAGAATGACTGCGAAAGGAGACGTCCCTGAGGGGCCTGTACATAGAGTCAACAGACTTAAGCACAGTGCCCTTCTCTTGCAGATCGGTGATGATGTCCTTCATCCCCACCAAATAGCACGAACTCTTGAGAGCATCCTGACTATTGGTCTGCACTCAGGACCAAACCTGACACCCAGAGCCAGGCATGACGCCGCAGACTCAGGCAAAGCTGAGCTCCATCCAGCAGCGCCCACTGCATCATACGTGGCATGGAGCATGTACCGATGGCTGAATGAGCAGATCTGACTAAATCAGCCACTTCCTGCTTTGTCTGAGACTCAGGAAGGAGTCCAACTTAGCTTCCACCTCATTCAGGATAGCCTTCTGTAGTCCCCCATATGTGCGACATAATTCAAGGCCCTTATCCCCAGAGTGGAAGAAGGACACCTTCTTCCCATACTGGGTCCAGAAGGCGGGATTCCTTGTCAGGTGGTGATGAGCTGAGATGTTCAGGATTCGCCAAACGGCCATGAGCGGCACTAATCACGACCGAAGTCGGCCTTGGGGTGTATTCAAAGAATCCACACCCTCAGGAGCCTGGTATAGCCTAGCCGCCTTTCCCTGAAGGGAGGCACGCCAAATTGTTATTTCCAAATAGTGGAAACAAGGTCTGCATGAGGCTCGATCCAGGGTGGAATCAATGTTGGAACAGTTTCGGGCAGATCCAAATGAGCAGCGAGTTTCTTCCGCTGTGGGTCTGGCTCCAGAGATTGCCACTGGTGGACCGCCTTGATCTTTCTCAGCAACTCCAGAAAAGAAGGTTCTTTCGGAAGAGTGCTTAGCCTGGGTCGGTCTGGAGTGCATGGCTCATCAGGATCGGAGCACCCATTGGAATCAGATTCCGAGATCTCCAAAGAGGAAGATGAAGACCCCTCCTGGCACGGGGAGGAACGGACCCCTGGGCAACTCTGGAGAGCGTTTCACCCCTGCCCCTGGCACCTGAGGGCTCACCTCTGGTGTCGGGTAGGAAGCGAGTCTCTTGTTTTCAATGACAGGCATCCAGAACTGGGTCTGGCGTCAGCAGATGGCTCTCCACCTCCTGGTAAGCTAAACCTTGGCCTCAGCCCACCAGGAAGCCGGAGTCTCCTTCAGGTCCACCGCGCTGGAGAGGAAGGGATATGGATATTGTGGGTATTCGGGAGCGAGCATCCGATTCCGATGATGGGAAGCCTCGCGCCGGGTACTGAGGCACTGGGTACCGCGGTGGATAGGCCAGCATTGTACAGCGGCGAGGATACTGCGTTCCAGGCAGGTCAAGGCCAGATAAGAGGTCGGGTACCCGAGCACAGGGCTCTGATGGAGCAGATGGTCCTGGAGAGGCCCAACAGGCGGGCCAGGTACAGGTGGCCTGGCAGGCATCAGGTCCGCGTTGGGACTGCATCCAGTAAGGGATGTCGCCCGGTGTCGGATAGGCCAGCGTCGGGCCGGCGTCCGAGGGTCCGGCGTTAGGTCATCTGGCCCAGTGGGAGGGAGACCTGACAGAGCATACCAGCATCCTCTGTGTCGCCTGGGAAGGAGGCTAAAATCCTGGGTCCAACAGAGGCGGCTGGGCCTCGGTCAGCAGCAGTGGCGCTGCGGCCAAGCTGGGAGCGATGGACTGGTCGGTCGGGTCCGCGATGGCTTTAACATCATCGCCTGTCGGACGGCGACGCCTGCCTTACTGGTGGGATGGCGTCGGAGAAGCCGCGTCCGACTTATCAGAACCGACACCCAATGAAGGCCGCAATGGAGAAGCAGTTCTTGGGCTTTCAAGGCACCAGCACTCGAGGGTCGGGTATCTTCAGCGACCTTGTCCATGCTGGCATCGGTGGCACTGACGTCCGGCTTACTGGACTCGCGCCGACCCGGAAGGCCGCACAGTGGCGGTCTTCCCAGGAGCGATTACCTCCTTTATCCCGTATACTCCCGATGGGCTTGAGCCCAAGCCCGACAGGAGGACAACGCCGTCTTAGAAACCTCCAAGACGGCCATCGAGGCGGTCCCGGAGAGGGCACGTTACCTTCAGCACGGCGACTCCAGTCAGAGCAGCGGTGGCTGTGGAAGTGGAGTCCCAGTCCTGGTGCTTCTTCTTCTTGCGGTGACCCTCAGGGGAAGTTGAGGCCTGCCGAGCTTCTTTAGCTCCTTCTCCATGGAGGACATCTTCTTCTTCAAGATATAGGCCTCCAGGACTGCTGCCTCAGTTTGCGGATGGTGGTGTTAAATTGTTGGCAGCGCTAACACTTCTCCACGGGTCTTCGGGCCTAGACAGAAGAGGCACAGGAAGTGTCCGTCCTTATGTGGGAGCTGGGTGCCACACTTATCGTGACTTGTTCTTAAGTGAATTAGATGGAGTAGGGGACAACATACACGGCAGATAATGAAAAGCGTTTTTCACGAGAAATCGAAAAAACTGTAATAAAACCGATGGCAGATTAATGAAGCAGAGTGAACTTAACCGTGAGGTGCTTTCACAAGCTAACAGCGGGGAAAGAACTGGAAGGTAGGCATGAGGACCTCCTTTATACTGATGTACGCCCGGCCAGCAGTCACCTGACCCGGCGGGCGTCCCCGCCAGAGACTGCTAGCTAGAAATTTTTCCGTGGGTCCTGATGCCTGCCTCAGTCCTATATGCAATTACCTACTGCAAGAGCCCTCTCAAAGTAAGATCTCTGCTTCCTCCGTATCCTCTTCAGTTTCCTGCAGAAGGAGGTTGAGGGTCTCTACCATGCTTTTATGAAAGCATAGTGAGAGAGTAATCCTCTGGCCCCCTAGGAGGGATCAAACTCCTGTTCTGGGGAAACCTCAGGATCTATCGGTTCCCTTCAAAATCTTCCTCATCCTTCTCACCATAAATATCTTGCGGTTCCCGAAGGACAGGAACTGTGCAGCCGGTGGAGGAACTGGGATTGCAGCCTGCAGGGCTTGTAAGACCTGTAAGGCCTTAGCAATGTCTTCAGCCAAGGGCATATTTTGTCTGTCTGCTGGAAGCGCCTTAGCCTCCTCGGCTGAAGGCACAGCGACATGCTTTTCTTTGCATTTTTTCTTTAGTGGACAGACTCAGCCACTCTCTCCACAGCCCTTTTGATTTAACTTGTTCAGATTTTTCTGAACTCTTGTCAGGTCCTTAGCTTTACCTCCATCCTTCTCAGGGGTTGAGGTAGATGCACTACTATCAGTGGCAGAAGTAGAGGCCTTCTCCTCTACCTTTTGGCCCTTTTTCTTAAAAGTTTTAGGACAAAATATTGCAAATCTCACAATTAGCAAAAATATGGCTGGTACCCAAACAGGAAATACAAAGGGAATGTCTGTCTGCTTTTGCTATAATTTGCCCACAAGACTCACAATATTCAAACCCAGTGGGTCACGTGTGTTTTTAGGCTTATCAAAATGGACCTCTGACACTGAGTAAGAGAGTAAAACCAATCTCAAAACTTTTATTGATATTCTTGGAACCGGAGGTTTAAATACAAACCATAACAGTTCCTGGAACTGAGTGCTACTCAGTTCCCGGAAAAGAAAAAGAACCGAGACTTACTTTAAATTTATATAAAAATAAAGTGGTAAAAGGAACTGACCATAAAAGCAATTTTACTAATAATACTGAGGTAAAACCTCGCTAAAAGGCGTGGAACCCTCGATTCCAAGGAACCGTGAATAATATGACAAAACTACTACAACTACAAAATAAACTAAATTCTAAGGTAGCAATTTAAAATTTAACTTAAAAGCTTACTTATCTAATAGATAGCTTATTCTGAAGAAAATTCAAGGAGAGCTCTCAGGATGTCTTTACTAGGCAGGTGGAGTAAAGAATCTTAAGCACTTAAGAGTGAAGCAGTTTGAAATTGACATGAGTCAATTGAGAGTTCCATCATTTGCATAGCATTCCATCTCTGGGCAGTTCAACATAGCAGGCTGACTGCATCAGTTTAATCATAATAGCGATTCCTGAGGTTAGAAAGCACGTACTGCAAATTTGGTAAAAAATTCCCAAAAGAAATGCATTACGGCGTGTGTTGCGCGTTTCTACACACGCTCCTAACTTTGCCAATTTTTTATATTTTCCCTCCGCATCGTCAACATTGCCATCTTTGCACACCTCCTTTTAAACAGTACAGCTGTCATTTATCACATCCTGCTCGAAACATGTTTTCACACCTGTGTCACAGAATGTCGCGTCGCTCTACAAAATCACCTTCGGGACAAGTGAACAAAATGACCTGGCACTCTTCATGAGGAGGGTCCCAAAAGGTCATGTTGAAAATTTGGTGAAAACCTCCAAAAATGACCAAGTTACACCTAGGATTTAATCATTTCTACGCACACATGTGACTTTGCTGACTTGGCAGCTTGTCACAGCCCTGTTGGCTCTGGCCAGAGCTTGTTCTATTAGCTTTTTACTTACTGCTGGTAAAGCATATTTCTCATGAAGTTTGCACAGCTAAATAAATGTAAAATTCAACTTTATAAATGTTTAATAGAGCTTTCCACTTTTGTTTTAAACAGATCCACACACAGGAAAGTCACTGAAAATAATTTTTAATGGCTTATCCCCATGGCCTCAGTCACCATTCAGTGTGTCTTAGGAAGGCCTTATGGCTATAAAATAAATACCATAAAACAGAGAAAACTACAAAATCTGTATTAAAATAACATTTTGGTGCTGATATCAAATCAGCTGTGCCGCTGCTAGAACATCTGAAGTAGCCAACAGGCATCACAGCTTCTACAGCTAAGCCCCTCTTCCATAGTTACTGGTTGTCCATGAGTATCCGTATCGTATCATTCTTGAAGCACAAGCTGTCACATGGTACAGTGTTCCTAAAACAAGCTGTCCCCATGGCCGTCTGATATGCTCTGTAAGTCAACTACTTTTGGCATGCATGTGCAAAGAATGCAGGCTACAAAAATGGGGAGGGGTGGGGGAGAAACTGTCAACATTCTGCCCTTGCACCAAAAATATAGCTGGTATTAAAATTGCACAGGTCAATCGGTTGCTACATGCCTTGTTTCACCAACATAGGCCCTATTTACACTGGCTGACTGCATACAGATCAAACTACTGCAAAATGTCACAGTTTAAGGTTAAAACACTGAAATATTCACACCACGCGGGGGAGAATGAAAGTAAATCCGATGAGTACAAATGTGAAGCTGAATTGAATTGAAATATATTGTTATGTGGCAAACCACAGCGTGATGCTATTTATCTGGCCTACACAGGTAGTCCAGTACACTATATAAGCTTATGTCAAGTCCCAGTTAAAGGAACTGCAAGCCACTGTAGAATACAAAATATTTAACTGCAAACCCAATAAGGTTTAAATTCTCGCTCAGATCTGTAGTCTGGGGCTCCATATGCTGAACAGTGTGCACACCAGTGCTGCACAGCAGCTAAATGTATCATTTCTGGGCTTTTGTAGTGGGGGAATCCTGCAGCGTGAAAGCTCCAAGCAGGCTCTCAAAGCTAATCAAATCAAATCAAATCAAATCACTATTTATAAAAGGCGCCTTTCTAGAAACCAAGGCGCCTGGGCTAAACTCCAAGCAGGCACTCTAGCTAAAAGCTGACAGGATCCAAGGACACTCGACAGATTTGGCTCTGTGCTTTGCATTCAGTGAGTATTATGCTATAATAATTACTGGTGATCCCATTTATCAACCGGATTATCAGCACTGTGAAATGCCATAATAACTTGATTTTGGTTATTACACCTCAAACGCGCAATATCCCGAAATCTGGTTATTATGGTGTTTTCCTAAAATATCTTTCCGTTCCACTCCTCGCTACTACAGTTCAGTATACATGGCAGCTCCATCTTCCCTTGGCGACGACCGCTGTACCAACTCTCAAGTCTCACTCTTTATTATTATTTATTAAAATATTTATCTGGCTGAGCCTGCTTTTTATCTTTTAAACTTTTATCTGGTTGATCCTGCATTTCATCGCCTGGGACTATGAGCTGGGCGCACCATGGCTGGCTGTCTATAGCGCTACTTAAGTGCAATCCTCATTCAAAACTGTAATTAAAAAAAAAATTCACGGGGAGGAGTGTGCATGTGACAGAGAGACACTCTGAGGCAGCAGCAGTTAGAGAAGTTTCTGTCCCTGCATCCAGCAGTTATAAAAGAAAAATAAAGGACAGACAACTGTGTTCTTACGGAATTATTTTTTTTTTTTTTTAACACACCCTTGGTGTAGATGACCTCATAAACCTCTTAAAGTTTATGGGTCATCACAAACCTCGAGTGGGAAAAAAAACCCATAACACACAATTGCCTATCCATTATTCTCTATGTAACTTACCGACTGGTGGTTTGTGCTTTGGATTCAACCACTAGGAGGAGGTATTAACACACAGCATACTACATGTGATCCCTCAATCACAAGTTACAGATTATTCAATAGCAAACTCACAACTGTCATTTTATTCAGAATAAAATGACTGCTGAAAGCTTAGAACAGTCATGTTATTGTTCATAAAATGATATTATTGACATCATCATCCCACCATTCATTCTAAACCGCCTGCACTCCTCACAGCTGCAAATGTAAGCAAGTGAAATGCAGGGAAGGGTGAGGAGTGCAGTTACAATGAACTTACAAAACACACACGCATACCAAAACAATACCACCACACACACATATGCATGCATGCCAAAACAGTACCACCACACACACACGCCAAAAACAGTAGCATCACACACCATCGCACACACACACACGTGCCAAACAATACCACCACCACACACACATGCCAAAAACAACCACACACACACACGCCAAAAACAGTAGACCACACACCATCGCAAACACACGTGCCAAAACAGTACCATCACACACACACACACACACATATGCAAAAAACAGTACCACTAACTTTTTAAACACATGGAGCGTAACAGTAATAATGTGCTAGCTGTCTCACTATCCTCAGCAATAAGGTAATTATCTTACAAGGATAAAGCATACTCTGCCTTTGGCTGTGTACTTTATTTACTCAACAATCACATTATTGCCTCATATAGTGAACCAATTAGCACACTACCACTTCAGCATAACACCCAAACTCTGACATTTCTTATTCCAGTTATACAATTTGGCTTAAGAGCAAGTGACACCATTCTTTCCTCAGGTCAGACAACTCATGGCAAGGAGTTCTTTGCCTGAGGACTAAACAACCCTATTGTGAATTTTTTAGTCAGGCATTAACCAGATATTTAATTTACTGTTACCCACAATCTCACTTGTTATTGCTCAAAGCCACTCAGTACCCGGCGCAGCCACATCCCTAAAAGCAGCATGTTGACACAAGTGGGGAATGGGCTGCGGGCTACTAACGACTATAGATAGCCATTAGATATAATAAGTCAACTTATCGGGGGCAGGGCAATGCCTGTAAATGGATACAGTTTACTTTGTATGCACTTGTACATGTTAAGGATGTTAAGGGAGTATAACAATGTAATATACCCCTTAGCATGAGTAAGTACTACAAAGTAACCTATATGCATGTACAGGGTGCCACTCAACATGATTACTATTTATAGCCATTGTTAACCCTGCACCCCATTCCCACTTAGCATCATCAAATGCTGTCACTGCAGCAGGTTCTGAGCAAAGCAGAAGCAAGATTGCGGGTAAATTAAATATTTGATTAATGCCCGACTAAAATAAATTCACAATAGGGGCAGTTTAGGTCCTTGGGTCAGTCAACTCCTTGACAAGAGTTGCCCGACCATAGGTGTCAGACACTCTTTAATGATAAATGAATCAGTGGTTTAAACAGATCCAGAAGCAAATGATTTGATACCTTTATTGGACCAACATAGATGTAACTAAAAGAACAAAGTGCTTTAGCTTCGGTCCAACAAGTCCTTCATCAGAAGTGTAATGACAGTTATTTAGAAAACCAATACTTTTAACACCCAGATCATGCAGAAAACAAGCAGAACAAATCCCCATTGGTTTAAAATACTCATTTAAAAAGCAGATGATGTCAGGGAAGCTTAACAGTACCATTTCACTTTTAGCTGACAGTCTAAGGGTCAGATGTGCTTAGTGCAGAAGACATGCAAAGAACTCCACTGCATATAAATTAAATTGACTTATAAGATAACAACTACTTGAGAAAATGGCTCTTAAATCAAATTATGAGTGTCACAATGTATATTAGAATGCAGTTACTGAAAAACAACCCCACCGGATTAAAGAAATACTAAAATTGTCAGTTAAAAGCAAGCATCACAAGATAGGACAAGAAGCATATACATTTATATATATATATATATATATATATATTAAATATATATATATATATATATATATATACACACACACACATATAACATACAAAAGAGTAACCAGTAAAAATAGTTTAAATAAATAGCAACAGTAATAAAAATTGTTTTTTCCTAAATAACTGTCATTATAGTAACAGTAATAAATATTGTTTTTCTAAATAACTGTCATTACGCTTCTGACGAAGGACTTGTTGGTCAAAGCTAAAGCACTTTTTTTGTTACATCTATGTTGGTCCAATAAAACATATTCAATCATTTGCTTCTGGATCTGTTCTTACAAGGACCAATACAGCAAATACTAAATCTAGATTTCAGTGTTTTAAGGACACTTTCAATCAGGACATAGGTTTTGTATGTTAGTATGGTTTTGTCTTGCTTCTTGTTTCAGTTTGGTAGATGTGCAGAAACTATGCAAATAGCATGTTTTGTGTTGTCTTAGCTTGTTTAGTGTGTTCTTTAGTTTGAACTTTTTGCAATATGCTCTCTCTCTAGGCTGGGGAACTTTGTGCTTTTCTCTGTTGGGCTGATATTTTGGGTGTATGACTTTGGGCTTTGCTTTTTAACGTTCACATTTAGCTAGCTTTTCTTTTATTTGTTAGGTTGGAGGTGGTGGTTTTGGTGATGTCATGTAGTTGTCTGATTTACATAATGACTTTCTGACCTTGTAGAGTTATGGGTTGTGTTTGATTTGCATAATGATCCCGACACTGGCACTTTATTTTTCAGGTAACATATCTCTAGCAGGGTGTTTAACATACTGGACAGCATACCCCATGTGGCTACCGCCTTACTGAACAAAGAGGCTGGACTGGTCAGATGCCATTTTATAAAATCTAGTATGATACTGCTCCTGAAGCTTCATTTACTCAGCAGCCTGCTATTCACAGCTTCTCTATTATTTCCTCTGAATACAGAAACGGACTAAAAATAAGTGATTTTTTCAAAAAACTATTGATCACCAAAAAGAAATAAAACTGAAATAAGAGGCAAGGTCTTAATGTGAAGAGAATGAATGGGAGAAGGTAGGGCAAACAGGATGCTGAGATGTACAGAAGGGGCTCAGTAGCCAAAGAGTAAGGGGATTCTGCCACTGTACAGGTCTCTGGTTTGTCCTCATCTAGAGTACTGTGTGCAGTTCTGGGGCTCCTATGTGAAGAAACACAACCAGAGGGTGGGGTCAGGGCAGAAGAGGGTAATCAAAAGGATCCAAGGTCTGCAGGAAGACTTGTACGGACAGGTTAAAAGATATGCACACACTGGAGGCAAGGGAGGGGGACATGACTGAGATGCACAAATACGCCACAGGATAAAACAGAGAGCAGAGGGTTGTTCAAGTGCTGGGGAACACAAGTACTATACCATGGAAACTTCAATGAAACTTATGGGTGGGAGATTTAAAGAGCTAGTGTACTGCCTAAAACTAATACTAGATTTTAAAGCAGCCAGCCATTACCTTTACATCTGAGGTACTTTTCTTTTCCCTTTGTTTAATTAGAAGATTGTTAACCTGATGTTAGTGGATGTGATGTGTGCAGCGGCCCTCAGCCTGGCAGCACATATCCTGCTCTACTGACCCACTACATCATCAGCATTGTGATCTCACTGACTGTGACATCACTGCTACTTAGGAACAGCAAGTGAGTGACTGGGTCGCTCACCTATGAATATCACTGTCAGTGAGACCATAATGCTGATGATGCAGCGCGGAATAGTAGAGTTAGATATGTTCAGCTGCCAGGCTAAGAGCTGTTCCATAATATCCAGCACAATATTTTCACAGACTTTCTGATGTATAAAAGGAAAAAAGAAAAATATCTCAGAATAATAAGCTACAACCCACTACTACTTAAATGTGTATTATTTTCCTGTCTGCCTGTTTTGGCTCCACTAGCTCTTTAAGAGGGATGTCAGAAAGCATTTATTCATGGAAAGAGTGGTTCAAGCATGGGAGGGACAGACATATGGTCTGGTAAAGATGGCAGCAAAGGGAGGAGGGTAAGAAGGAGTAAAGAGCCAATTAGGCCCTCAGAATTAACATTAGAGAGGTAGAGCTGGGCAGACTTGACTGGCCATGGGCACTTTTCCTGACGACTTCTAAGTTTCTCTAAGAACACGGAGTTAGTGAGGCTGTCAGAAAAATACAGGTTACTCACCTGTAACAGGAGTTCTAGGAGTGGTATATGTTGTTCATCCACATGATCTGGCAGGTACCTTGCTGCTTTTAAGATGTGCGAAGAGTCTTCAAGCTGGCTCTTTCCACACACTGGGGTGGTAAAACCCTCGGCTCCCGCCCATGACACCAGATCTAGCCCACTGCAAGCCAGGCTGCGCGGCCGCTTCAGAGGTCGGGTGGGTGATGTGGATGAACAACACACCACTCCTAGAACTCCTGTTACAGGTGAGTAACCTATATTTCTAGGGACGGGATATGTTGTTCAATCCACACTGTCTGGCAGACTCCTAGCAGTTCTCCGAGAGGAGGGAGGCAAGCCGCACCCTCAATACTTACTTGGGGAATAAGGACTGAGAAACCGAGGTCCCAAAACCAGCATCCCGCATGACTCAAGGTCAATGTGTAGTGGGTAATGAAGGTGTGTGCCGACTTCCAGGTAGCAGCCCTGCAGATTTCCTGGATAGGGACGTCCCTGTAAGCAGCCACCAAAGCAGTGGTATGGCGGGTTGAATGAGCTCTTATCCCTTGGGTGGCTCCATGCCCGCCAACCTACAGCAAAGATCTATGCAGGAGGTGACCCACCTGCTTATCGCCTGCTTGGCTGCAGGTCTGCTAGGTGCGGCTTCAGCGTGGGTGACAAACAGCTGGCGAACCTCTCCTGAACTTATCGACTGCTCCTTATAATAAGCACGCACTCTTCTAGGGTCCAGAATATGTAGCCTATATTCGGCCTCCAAGGTGTGACTGGGGTAGAACACCGGCAGAGTCAACACCTGATTCAGGTGAAACTCTGACACCACCTTGGAAGGAATTTGGTGGGGGCGAAGGACAACCTTGTCCCTGTGGAAGACCAGATAAGGAGACTCTATGGAAAGCGCCTGGAGTGCTCCCATCCTTCGAGCTAACATTACAGCCACCAAGAAGGTGGTCTCCACGACAGGTGAGAGATATCGCACCTGTAACATCAGTTTGAATGGCTTGTCCATGAGCTTGGCCAATACCAGCAGTAGATCCTAGGAGGTTGGAGGTTCTGCAACTAGGGGATATGTGATTGAGGCCTTTGAAAAGCACCAGATCACCTTCTCCTGTGCCACCAAGGTTTTGCTGGCCTGCGCCGGTAAGCAGAGATGGCTGCCAGGTGCACCTTGATGGTCACAACCCAAGTCCTAGCTGAGAAAGGGAGCACAGGTAGTCCAAAATGCTAGCCAACAGACAGGAAGAAGGGTCCAACCCTTGCCCTGACACCAAATGGAGAATCTCTTCCATTTAAAGGCATAACAATTTCTGGTCAACTCCTAATGGGACGCCTCTACAACGTTGAGGACCTTGTCGGAAAGACCCAAGGCCTGGAACCCTAGCCGCCAGGAACCAGGCCATCAGGTGCAGGGATTGAAGGTTCGGATGGAGCACCTTCCGTCCTGTTGACTGAGATCAGGTCCAGGCGAGCTGGAAGCCACCTCGGGAAAATGGAGGAAGGCGCAGAAGAGCCCAGGGTCCACGGCCTCAAGAAGGCATCCCTGCAGCGAGCAATGCTGAGGGGCAGGCATGAAACAGCCTCAGCTTTGCTCTCCTTGGAAATGAACAGGTCAACCTGAGGGCGCCCCAATGGGAGAACAGGTCTTGAACTACCTCCGGCAGGAGAGACCACTCGTGAGATGCAGCCCTATCCAACTGAGGGCATTGGCCGGACTGTTTGAGGCTCCTGCCACATGGATGGCTAAGAGATCCGCCCTAGGCTGATCATGAGAGACCAAATGTGGAGAGTTCCTTGCACAGAGGCAAGGAGTGTGTCCCCGCCCTGGACGGTTGAGATAGTACATGGTTGTGGTGTTGTCCGTCTGAACCTGAACCACTTGACTCCATACATATGGAGCGAAGGTGATAAGGCTGCCGTACCTGTCAAGCTCCAGCAGGCTGATGTGGGATCAGGACCCTTGGGGACCGGAGGCTGTGGGCATGGAGCCCCTCAGATGGGCACCCCAACCCATCAAAGAGGCATCAGTCATAAAATGACAGTCGGCTTGGGGCGGACAAACGGGATACCCTCCTGCAGATGAGCTGGGAAGAGCCACCACTGCATGCCATCCCACATCTTTTGGGTCACGGTTACTGGCTGGTCCAAAGGACCGGAGCCCCGCGATCACTAGCGGGCCAGCCACCACTGCAGGGGACGATATGACAGCGGGCCCGACAGACCACACTGATGCAAGTCGCCATGAGACCCAGAAGGCGCAGCAAGTCTTGGGCAGGGCACAATTGCCCAACTTGAAATGATTGGGCAAAGGAGGAAAGGACCTTGGCCCTGTCTGCCGAGAGCCAAAGAGAGTCGAAGAAGAGTCGAGCTCCGCCCGATGAACTGAATCACTCAGCGATGGCACGAGTCCTGATTTGGCCTCGCTGATCAGGAGACCAATTTAAGACAGACCTGGAGGGCCAGATCTCTGGACCGCTCCACCTCCAACCTGGAGGGGCTGCTATCAGCCAGTCATCCAGGTACGGGTACACCGACCCCTCAGCACTGCAAGAATGCTGTCACCACTGCCATGCATTTGGTGAAAACCCTGGGAGCTGGAGAAAGGCCAAAGGGCATGGCCCAGAACCTGTAGAGGATCCTCTGCTCTGAAGTGGAGGAATCGCCGATGTGACGGACAGATTGGGACATGAAAGAATGCGTCCTGAAGATCCAGAAAACAAAACCACATGCCTAGTTCCAAGGATGGTATGATCTGAGCCAGAGTGACAATCCCAAAGGTACGTGGCCTTAGGAACTGTTCAGGTCATGCAGATCGAGAATGGGACGCTAGTCCCCCATCTGTTTTGGGGACCAGGAAGTACCTGGACACAAACCCTGGGCTAGGAGGAGGATCCACCATCTTGCTGATCACCTCCTTTGGAGGAGCAGATCTATGTCGGCTCGATGAGCCAGCAGAGAGGCTGTGAAACTGGTAGCCCCATGGGGCACCCGCCGACCACTTCCAACACCCAATGGTCCATGATGATAGCAGACCGGGGAAAGGAAGTGGATGAGCAGTGCTCTCAATGGGGACCCAGGGAGGAGTGACGAGATTGGGGAGGCACCCCTTAACCCATCACTGGGCAGGCTTGGAGGAAGGGCTGGCCGAGGAGCTGCCTGACCTTTCCCTCCAGGCTTCCTGTTGGGAGGCGGCAGGCTTGGCCTTGGGTGCCAAGCGTGAGCCTGCTGGCCCTGGTGCTGGTGCTGCTGGGTCGAACGTGCCACAGGGGCGAAAGGGCTTATGCTGTTGCTGGCGGCCTTTGTCCTTCTGGGCAGATGTGACCGAGTCCAAGGTGGCAATGGACTTCTCAATCCTCTGGAGATAGCCCTCCACCCAGGCCCAGACAAGTCAGTGCCCAAAAGAGGGACATCTGCCAAAATTGTACTGGGTATCTACCGTGAAAGGTAGAGCCCGCAGCCAAGCCTGTGGCGCATGGCCACTGCGGCCGCCACTGACTGGGCACAAGAGTCTCTGATGCCTAAAGCAGTCTGGAACTGTTGCTTGGCCACCACCCTTCCCTAATCCTGCACCTGCCTGACCGCTGTTTGGAGGCCAGCCAGGAGATGAGGAAGTACCTCATCCAGGGAGCCCAAGAGGGTGTGTGAAAAGTGTGCCATCAGTACAGCTGAGCTAGCCTGTCAAGGCCCAAGGAGGAGGCAGCATAAACTTTGTGCCCGTGTAGTCCAGCCTTTGGACTCCTTTGTCTGGTGGCTCTCTACGCCCCTGGTGTTTCCGAGCACCGGAAAATGCTATCGGTTACTAGCCCTTCAGCGGAGGGGTGCTCCAAAAACTGGAGAGGGAACTGGTTGGGACTCGTGATTTGGGCCATCCTGGCCAAAGGCACAGGACAGGAGGCAGGCCGCTGCCACAACTCCAAGGCAGGACCAACAATGGCCTCGGCCACAGGGAAGGTCTCCTGGGGAATACCCCCGTCCAAAATCTCCATGAGGGACATCTGGCCTATTTTTGCACAGGTTCGAGCTGCATCCCAGTAGACTCTGAGATGAGCTGAAGAATACCAAGGAACAAGGATGGCTCTGTCCACCGACAGACTCCCGGAGGATTCCAGTTCGAGAGGCCTGGAATACAGGGAGGAGTTGGAGGACTCAGAGGAGTCCGCAAACAGCTGCCAAGCACCTGAGCCACCCTCCACATGCCGAGGCCGATTGAGGGTGAGGGTAACTGACAACCTGTGGGACAAGCCCTGGCCCGACCAAGAATCCCTGGTTGGGGCCCCAGTCTTGATTGTGGGGTCAGTGGTTCCACCACAATGGGTGAAGCAGCTGGTTTCGACAAAGCAATTGGTGCTGGAGTCGGCTCCTCAACCAAGGAGCCGAGGGCGAGAGGCTGCTTCCCGCCGCTCGGGTGACAGCCACTAATTGCCGAAGGCGGTGGAGTTGGCTGGTTGCCGGCAACAAGAGCTGCTGCCACATCATAACCTCACAGCGCCGACGCACTTGCACTGGAGCCTATCCTCTGAAGAGGATGATGAGGAAGAGTAGCGATGCGCTTCCCGTGATGTTGGACTGAGACCGCCGACGGCAGGACTTACCCAACACGGAGGAGGACAGAGACCGTCGGGGTCACCGACTGTGGGTGAAGAGGGGCGGGAAACCCACTCATCCCGGTTCAGCGTCCTTGACCGGGAACTTGGCTTGGGAGGCCGAGGCAAGTCCTCGGTAACCACCCGGTACCGTAAAGGGGTTGTCGGCCTCTCCAGTTGACAGTCCATCCAACGGGTCAAGAAAAATCTCGACCGCATCGACGGGTGTCTTGGTTGGCTGACCTGACGGGGACACTGAAAAGCCAGCGACCTTAGCTACAGCCTCGACCGAGGTCAGTAAAGGACACTCAAGGAGCGAGATCTCCCGCTCCCACGAACGCTTGATGGTGGGACTTACCTTTCAGTTCCTTCTTCTTTGACTGACTGAAGTGAGTCTCCGAGGCCCCTCTCCTTGGTGGAGAGGGACTGACAAAGTTCCGAGAGGAAGCAGTATAGGAGGAGCCCAAGGAGAGCAGGATAAATGCGCCGCGAGGAAGAAGAAGACACGGCCTGTGCCGCCCTTCTCAGGGCGATTAACTGCTCCAGCTGCCCATGGAGCCTGCAGCCGCCGGATACCGCCAACGGGCCTCCTTCGACTTCACCGCAGAAAACAGTTTTCGGGTGCCCCAGTTGGAGTCAGGCAGCACGTCTTCAAGAACTGGCCAAGAAGGACTTGCAGAAACTGCAGACCTGCAAATCATGGCCAAGCCTCAAGGCAGTAACGCAATAGGCGTGCAGGGCGATCCAAGACATCTTCTGCCCGGAAGGGCACCGGCAGAAGCCGGACTAGATTTAGAACCATTGCAGATGCAAGGAAGGAGAAGACTTAAGTCTCCGGAATTTAAGCATGCTTTTGGTAAAACCAAGGTTTAGGATCCAGGCCTAGAGACCCAAGAGCGCTAAGGAGGGAACCTGAGCTCCAAGCAGTAAGGAAGATCTACGCCATGGGGTGGAGCTGAGGGTTTTACCACCCGGGTGGGGGAGGAGCCAGCTTGAAGACTTTCCGCACATCTTAAAGTGGCAAGGTACCTGCCAGACAGTGTGGATTGAACAACATATCCACGTCCCTAGAAAGAAAGGTTTGAATTGAATTACCATGAGAATGCTGTACACTGACCACGAGAAGAAAAAGTATGGAAACTGTGCTCCTGGTAAGCATAGCATAAATTAAGTCAACTAATCTGCAGGCAGTCGACAGTTCAGAGTGCTGTGTTCAGCACTGGTTCAGCTAAAGTCAGAACTGTTGTGGGTTTCCACACCCCTGCTATGGTGAGGGGATATCATTGTTGGTGTGGCCCATTACAATCTAATTGATACTGCTATAACTAAACAAGTTCATCTCTGGGGTAGGGCTTCATTGGTCTGTGTGTGCAGAGTGAACATAAGTGTTTTACAGAGGGTAGCCAAATCCTGTCTGGAGTACAGCCAGTTAGCAGGGCATGAGCACTAACAGTTGACAGGCACTAAAGCACAACACACGTGAATATGGGTGGGACATTGTTAGGAGGTACATGAAGTGCAGGGGCTGTAGGGCAGTTGTAACCTAGTGGGTGCTCTGGGTTTAGGAGCCAGTGTCTCAGCTATAGGAGGGTTCAAGTACTGGGAGCCAAACTTGAGGCAGCAAGGGAGGAAATGCGCTAATAGAGATCTCATGCCAGCAAACACAGAAGGGGACTACAGGTTCTGCTACCAGAGACCCAACAGGCAAAACACTGTAGAACTGAGGGGAGGGGAGGGCTGGGGGATGGGATACTAAAGCAGCAAGGTGTGGCCACCTCAAACAAGTACCTGCTTTTGTTAGAGGAGGCCCCCGGAATCCCATCAGGATAAAGTGGAGTTATTGCATTAAAGAAGGGGGCTCTGTCTGTTGGAAATGAGCCAGAGAAGGGTGGAGCCCCAAAGGAAAAGAGAAGGGCCATGGTACTGGGAGATTCCAGTGTTAGGGGCAGAGGTGGATAGTTGGTTCCACACTGGACACTGAGAACAATGTCCACTGTTTCCCTGGAGTAATAGTGGATATACCCAGAAAGGAAGGGTTGGCTCTAACTGGGAGAGGGATGGAAGTCTGGATCTGATAGTGCAAGTTGACACAAATGATCTAGCCAAGGCGTGTAGGTGAAATTCTCCGAGGGACCTACCACAGCCACACTACAATCATAAGAAGCAGTATAAAACAGACCAGTAAAATGCGAGCTTAAGGGCTGGTGTAGGGGAGGGTTTTCAGTTCTTAGGAGACTGAAGTCACACTTGTTTGGGCTGGAGGCTGTTCAAAGAGGATGGACTGCACCGCAGCGTGCAGAGACCCACCAGGATGTTGGGACACAGTTTTGCACAGCACCTAGGACATGCTAAACTAGGTGTGGGGGATCCACACAACCATGGAGGGCTAAAGGGCCTCACCCAGCATCAGAGCAGGCAGGAGGGCAGGTCAAGCAGGGAAGGAGGCTGCAGTGGAATCAGTGTGTGACAAAAATGAAGGCAGGTTGATAACAGCAGGATGGGGTACAGAAGGAGAAGACAGTGCTGTTAGAAGGTGGGAGCGCAGGGAAGTGCAGGAGAAACAGTAGTAGAGCAGTTCAAAGGCAAAGTAATGGGATGAAACAGACAACGGGAGGAGGTGGGGTGTGGGAGTGTGCTGTATACTAATGTCAGAGTCAGAGTAAATGGAAGTGCATGCCCGTGAATATAGATCTTCTTGGACAGTCTCCATCACTCATTCACACTAGTGGGATTGTGCTGAGGTGCTAGGACCAAGCGGAGCCAAACATTTTCAGAAGGGTTGGTGCCGAGACAGGACCACGCATGCGCGCACCACAAGACTAGCTTGCGCCTGTGTAGGCTATCTCGCGCCGACTCTCTCCAACCACCTCAGTACCTTTCGACTGAGGAGGTGCAGTGTAAAGAATGAAAATATCTTATTCTGAGTTTCCTGCCTGACAGGGCTCAGATGGCCCTTGCAAGAAGGGTCAAAGAACAATGTCTTCACAGCCTGAACCCGAGGGATCATAAAGACCAGGAAAGAGAACGAGTGAACCCAGGATGGTGGGTGGGCGTGAATGAGTGATGAAGACTGTCCAAGAAGATCAATAATTGCATGTAATACGTACTTCCATATCTTCCTGGACCAAGTCTCCATCACTCATTCACACTAGTGAGAGTACCGAGCTAAACCAACAACCCTGAGTACGGTAGAGCGAGATAGGGTTCACTCAGAAAGGATGGCCAATGACTGTCCTGCTAATAAAAAGTTGTCTTGGAAACAGCATCTAGAATATAGTGCTTACAAGATAAGTGCTCGAGTTGTAACTCGCACTTTGCAGATGACTGCAATGGACACAAAAATTAAATTCTGCCAGGAAGCCCTTACTATTCTAGGAGAGCTGGCGAGAACCGACCTCACATTTGGTATAGTACCAGAATTAATAGTGTCAAAGACGTACTAATCCAATGTAAAGGACATCTGGAGTTGAAAAGACGGAGGTAAAGTTCACTGGTTCAGGGTAGATTGAAAAGACAGATGAAAACCCCTGCTACCAAGTATGGCTGACCACGCTACAACAGGCCCAGGAGCACTTGAACCCCAACCTGGTGAGCAAGAAGGTCCAGGTGGGGTTGCCCATCAAGGAGAAAGGTCTTCACTTAGTCACTGAAACCTTCCTGATGGAAGCCCAAAGCACGACTTAGAAGCCTCTTGTGGTGGTCTAGTGAACCAGATCCTACCCACTTTATATTCCAAAAGGAATTATCCTGCTCCTGTGTGTACAACTGTAGTAGCGATCTCTGAACTCAGGAAGAGGAAAAAGTGTATGGGAGGACATGTCCACTAAGGAAAAACATTCCGACAGGAAAAAACAAAAAACAGGGTCTGATTTCTAAGGCAAAGTAGGCCGAGGAGGGATGCAGCAGGACCAAGTTAAGGCTAACCCATTCATTGAAAGTGACTGAATAGCAGCAGAAGTGACTCAATGCAGTGAGCCTCACTACTCCAGCTTCCCTGAAGGGAGTAGGAAAGGACTCTAGTTTGTCTGCTGAAAACAAACATAGCTCCGTCACGCACTTGGGAGAAGATAGCTTTGAGGCGACTGGCATGGAACCAGTGCGCAGGAACCAAAGGCGTGAATATTTGAGAGGCCACCCAGAAAAAGACCTACTTGACCTTGGTCAAGAAAGAGTATAGTCGTCTGTTAAGTTGAAGTAAGCAAGGAAGTAGGAACCTGTGTTCAGACTTGCTGGAGAGTCGCCCGCTGCTGCAAGGTTCTGCTCAAGAGAAGAAAGCCTGATAAAAAGGGGGATTAACAGACTGGGCAGTCGCCACGCCTAGGAAATGTCTCTGAATAAGAGAACTCTCTCTTGGAGAAAGAGATGACCCATACCGCCACTGGATCGAGGACTCCCCTAGGGTGAGAAAGTCAGGTACTCTTTTCGTATTCTAGAGCAGAGCTACTCCAGTGGGCTGAGGCGGAACCTGACCAGATCAAAAGGGTGGAATCGGGTAATTTCGGCTAGGCCTGTGCTGTGATAATTTTTTTTTTTTTTATCATTAGTCCGAGCCTAATAAGGCTTTCAGGCTGCTATTTTGCAAGGATTGCCTGATACAGAAATGACGACGATGTCCTCCATCTGGCCTGTGCCAAGAAGCCACTGAAGGGCACATCACAAGGGGGCTATATACCCTATCAAAGGAGCAGAAGAGCCTGAGCGTTCCTGACCATTGAATTAAAATGTTCCACAGGGTGTAATTGTTCTTGACGACCGAAAGAGTCTAGACGCGAAGTGTATGGTCCATGGATGCAGTCTGAAATACTATAGTGGACCCCATCACTGAGGAACTACTGAAAAGATCTTCCATCATGGCCTCTGATGATAGAGAGGGCGTGCCCACAGTATATAAAATGAGTCATCCCTGTATTACTGACCAGATTATTGCCTGGGAGTGGGTCCCAGGGTGGTAGCCTGAGTAAAACATTGGCTGGACAACAGGACACAGAAGGTAATTGTAAATGGAGTCCACTCTGAAGAAAGAGGGGTTACTAGTGGGGTACCAAGAGGTTCAGTATTGGATCCATTCCTTTTAATGTCTTCATAAGTGACATTGCAGAGGGACTGGAAGGAAAAGTAGCCTCTTTGCAGATGACACAAAGATCTGCAACAGGGTTGATACACAAGGAGCGTGGAAAGGATGAGAAGGACTTGGCAAGGTTGGAGGAATGGTCAGAAGTATGGCAGCTCAGATTCAATGCAAAGAAGTACAAATAATGCACCTGGGAAACAAGAACCCAGGGAAGAATACACAATGGGGAGGTAGTAACAACAACAAAATGGAAAGGAACCTGGGGTAATATATCAGATGACCTAAAGGTGGGCAATCAATGGAGAAGGCAGTACGGAAGGCTGGGGATACTGGGATGCACAGGGAGAGGCATCAGCAGCAGAAAACAGGAAGTTGTTATCCCTCTGTACAGACAGTTGGTGAGACCCCATCTGGAGTCTGCGTCCAGTTTGGAGACCCCATCTCCGCAAGGACTTAGACAGGATAGAGGCAGTCCAGAGGAGGGCAACTAAAATGGTGCAAGGTCTGCAGAGAAGCCGTATGAGGAGAGACTAAAGGAGCTTAATATGTATACCTTGAGGAAAGAAGGGAGAGGGGGACATGATAGAAACTTTTAAGTACCTCAGTGGAATCATCAAAGTCCAAGAGGGTAGCATCTTTCAGAAAAAGAGACGTGCAAGAACAAGAGGCACAATTTGAAGATAGAGGGGACAGCCCAGAGGCAATGTGAGGAAGTATTTTTTCACTGAGAGGGTTGTGGATACATGGAACAGCCTCCCTGAGGAGGTTTTGGGGTCTAAAACTGTGGGAGAATTCAAGAATGCATGGGACAGACATAAGGCAATTCTTGTTGGGGTAGGAAGAAATAGGCTGTTGGTTAACTAGGATCTGCGGCCTATCCTGTAGGTAGGAAATAGGCAGACTAGATGGGCCAGGTGGTCCTTATCTGCCATCAAAGTCTATAAGCCAGGGACAGACTCATCTAGATGCACCTAGAAGGACCCCTAAGGAGGGTCTAGGTCAGAGCCACTAGAGACTCCGCCACCAGGAAGGATGTTGAGGAGCTTGGCACCACGTAGGGAGCAGAGAAGTGCTGAGGAATGAGAGATTCCGCTGGCAGAACAATCAGAAGAGTTCCATCAGTGGAAAACAGCTGGATGTCACAAGATCCCATGCAGACCGCCACTCACTAAGATGTGTGGAAAAAATAATCTGCAGAACGGACTCCATTCTGGAAAACATCCTGCCACAAGTTCTGGAGAAGAAGTCTGTAGAAAGAAAATTTGTCACTAGTTCTGCCAGACAGCACCCACTAGCACCCTGTGGCACTAGGATCACTCGTGGCACAGGAGGGCACCAAGCAGTGCTTATGCCAACCTGGGCGGTACCCGCAGGCACCGCCGTACCCATGCAGCAATGGCACCTGAAGGCACCCCCGACACCCATGGTACCATGGCACCCATGGCAAGAATGGCACCTGAGGGCACCAGTGGCATCCATGAAACTCATGGCACCCATGGTACTAGCAGCACCCATGGGTGCTTGGTGCCCTGCGTGTACCGTGAAGACACCCGCGGCACCACCAGCGGTGCCGCAACCCACTGCAGCAACAACAGCACCCACAGCGCCCGATCACTGCACCGAACTATGGTGCCGACCACGGCACTGAGCTGACCAATGCAGCAAGCCACAGCACGCAGGCAGGCGCCAACCCAGGCACTGAGCCATGGCACCGACCTGAACACCAGCGGTGCCACCCATGGCACCGCTGTAAAAACAGCTGCCACCATGGTGCCGATCCAAACGCCAGACCTACAGCGTCACCCATGGCGTCAAGCACAGTGCCAGGACAAACACCACCATGGAAAATGCTAGCGAAAATCCTGAGAAGAAGGGGAGATGGGAAAAGGTGGTGCCCATGCTGGCCCTGCATGGAAAAGAGAGAGGGTAGCACGAGGGGTCGGCCAATGTCGCGAAGGCACCAAAAGGGCACCGCCCATCCTAATCCAATCAACCCAGCTCTGGTCCAGTGGCTCTGAGGCCCCAAATCAGGAACACAGCCTAGGAAGAAGTCGAACCCCTGCTCCACAGGAGCAGCCCAGAGGTGAAACTGCTCACCAGAGCTCCAACAAGGACAGAGATGGAGTCGGAGTCGAGAATGCAGCCATTAGGAGCGGGCCAAGGGAACCCACCAAAGTCGCTTCCAGGCCTATCGCCCTCCCGATGAACAATCCCTCATGCAGACATACCCAGAGGGCAACCTCCAGTGGCACCAATTCTTCTTCCCCAATGAGGAAGAAGAGCTCAGGGTTAAGTGGAGCTGGATCCCGGAACCGCTAGATTCGTGCTTTGGTGGACTGTCCTCCCTCCACCAAGCACAGGACTGCCTGTAGTCAGACCCTACCTCATTTATTAAGGCGGTGGACCAGACACAGCCCTCTGCCATAACAACTTTCAAACAAAGTCCTCCTACCGTCAGTGCTACCGTCTAAGGACGACTGATGATGGCAGGTGAGAATTTCTTTCCTTCTTCTTCTTCATGATCTTCTTTTCTTGTTGTAAAATAAGACATTACTACTAAAATGTTAAACGGTAAAAGCTGCTGTAGTACAGATCAAAATCCTTTGACCCTGGCAGGACAGAGCAACGCCAACATCCAAGCACACTTGACGCGGGAGAAAAGGAACTGAGGCAGTTGGAGGGTCGACACAGAGGTAGCCTACAGAGGCACGAAGCTAGTCTCATGGTGTCGACAATGCGGGTCCTGTCTTGGCGCCGACCCTTCTGAAAATGTTTGGCTCCCCGCTATCCTAGAGCCTCCGCACTATCCCACTAGTGTGAATGAGTGATGGAGACTTAGTCCAGGAAGATCAAGGCCTGTGACCAGCAAGGAATAATGGCTAGGCACAACTGGACATGGTGGCTGTAACTTGAAACACAGGCAACACACTACCACAAGTGGGGTTAATGCTGTTTAGGAGGATTCTGTTCAGGAGAGAGGGAGTGGAGTGGAGTGGCACCACACATGATGGTATCCAAGGCTCATCAATGGAGGAAGTAAGGAGGGAATGGTCAGAGGTAGACAAGGTTCAAGAAACTGCAGGGAGGGAGAGCAGGTGATCAAGGTCATGCTGGTGTACAGGCCACCAGCACAGAAGGAAGAAGACGACAGTGAGCTGGGGAAGGAGACCAAGGGGCAGCAGAACTGTTGGAGGTACTGATATCGATGAACTTCAAAATACCAGATGTGTCAGTCCCTGCTACACGACATGAAAGAGGCATTTCTAGTCCAGAAGTTTGCTGAACCCACTAAGGAAGGGGCCCATTTGGATCCAATACTGACAAACAGGGACAGCATGATGCAACAACTGCTATAATGTGATCACAAGACCATGTGGGTGTTGGTCAAGTTGCAAACAGATTAGAGTGGGCTCCAGGACTAAGGTCCTGAGCTGGGAGAGCAGATTTGGGGAGGATGAGGAGAAGTGCAAGGGGCTTGCAAGTTGTATAAGGCAAGAGTGAACAGCAAATGGTATTTGATAAAGAAAGGGGCACTGGTATGGCATGTCTCTGCATAAAAATGGTGGGAAGGGCGAGAGAGGGAGGAACTTCTGAGATGTTCCAGGAGGAAGTGGCAGTGAAGGCAAAACTAAGGACATTTATTGGGTACAAAGCAAGTCAGATAGAAGAGGACGGGAGGCAGCAGTAAGAGAGATTGAGTGTGGCCAATGGAACAGTCAGTCAGGCAGGTGAAAGCAGATACAGAGCTGAGGTTAGCAGGAGGGGGATAAAGGAGCTGAAAAAGCATTATTTCGATACATATGAGCACAGTGCAAAACCAGAAAGGACAGGCAAACTTATAAATGAATATTTCTGTTCATGTTCACAGTGGAAGACGGGCTGCTGCCAGGTGGAACATTAAAATCAATAAGGATCATTACGGGTGCCAGCGTAAACCCTGTCACAGAGGAGGGTGTTTGGACCTACAGGCACTTAGGGTGGATAAATCCATTGTCCCTGATGAGATGCACCCATGGGTGTTTGGGTGTGAGGAGATGAGGCAGTTCCTAGCAGGACTGTTGGTAGGTCTATTCAACTACTCTTTTGAAACTGGGGAAGTGCCGGAGACTGAGGGACAGGAGATGTGGTCCCTCTGCAAAAAGTGGAGGTGAAATGAGCCTTGTTACTTGAATACCAAATTCAATTTGTACCAAAGTCAGAATAAAATTGTGAAAATAGCTTTTAAATGACTCCCCATAGATTTGCATGGAGCACGTCCCGTGCTGGTCCTACTGTGACATTACAAAATGAGTAAAAGCGGGAGGGAAACAGAGCAAGCAAGTCAGAAAGTGGAAGGGATCGAGTTGCTAGCTCCTTGGAGCAAACTCCGATCCCTTCCTTAGGGCAAATGATAATGTTTTAAAACCAGTATGGATGAACTTCCATTCAGGTAAGGGAGCCAATCTGTTTAAACATAAGAGTGAGCACAGCAAGGAAATGTGCTGTTTTAAGTCCTTTTCTAAATGTATCCTTTTCAATCAATTTCTGCACAACTACAGTAACTGTTGAAATAATCATATAGGAATCATATGGATTACCTTTAAGGGCTGTGGAAAAGGTCAGACAGTGGATGTTCTGTATTTGGACTTTAGTAAGGCCTCAGACTCTTTCACATGGCTGACTGATCAAGAAACTGGGTGGCCTAGGGATGAGAAACAAATAACGATGTGTGAGAAATTGGATGCGTGTGAGGACCCAGAGGATGGTTCTGAATGGGGAGTATTCATAAGTGATATTACTAGCAGAGATGCCTCAAAGATCATTCTTCGGGCCGGTCCTCACTAACATATTTATATCTGACACAGGAAAGGGAGTCCAGGAAAGATATGCCTCTTTGTAGATGACATAAGGTCTGTGGTAAGGTGGAGCAAGAAAAGAGATGAGGGCCATGAACCAAAACCTGGAAAGGTTAAATGGGTGGTTGAGGTGCAGTAGCTGAAATTTAGTGCCAGAAACTGAAGTAATGCACATAGGAGTCAGATACGAAGAACAGAATACTAGATGGTGGTGGTGGAGGAGGAGGAAGAGAGAAAAGAAGGGACCCAGGGTTGTTAATAACGGAGAAAACTTGAAAGATTTTCATGGTGTGACGAGGACTGTGTGCAGGGCAAATGGGATGCTAGGATGCACAGGAGAGGGAATCAGTAGCAAGGGAAGGAGACGATTCTGCACTTGTACAGATTTCTGGTATGACTGTACTTGAGTACTCTGCAGTTTGGAACACACACTGAAGAAGGACAGGGAGAGGCTAGAGCTGGTGCAACAGAGGGTGACCAAAATGATACACGGTGGTCAGGTGAAGTCACACAGAGAGTCAGGAAGACCTCAGTATGTACATACTGGAAGACAAGAGAGAGGGGAGACATAAAGAGACTTTTAAGCAACTCTGTGAGATGAACAAGGTGGATAGCAGGTAGTTCCTCACACCAAGTGGGAACATGGCCACCAGGGAGCTCAATAAAGCTGGCATGGGAGGTTCTGGAAGGATGACAGTAAGTACTACTTCAGAGAAAGGGTAATGGAAATGTGGAACAAGCTTCCAGAAAGGCTGCAAATGCGTGCACTAAAACAGCAGGCAGTTTCAAAGGGACGAGCGAGACATGTGGGAAGGGTGTGGGTGGGTCTGCTGGTGGGGAAAGGGATGGGGAAGGAATGACCAGTAGGAGTATTTCCCACTATGAGACAGGTTTTGGGCAGACTGGATGGGAAGCAATAACTTTATCAGCCATCAGTATTTGTTTCAGATCTGGCTAACTAATCCAGCAGCTATAGTTTTGAAGTACGGTTCTCCGATAATGGATAAAATACATCTAATTAATTTTAGTTGGTCAAAATGAGCAGATTCTGCTTCCATGAAATGTTTGTGAAATTTCTCCAGTAGTTTTAGCTGGCTATGTAACTTGGCCATCTCTTAATCTAGAGAACTCACTGGTATGTCCACCCATGGATTAAGGAATTTAGCACCTGCTAAATTTCATGAATTTCAGATATGTAGTTTTAACCTTACAGGGGCTCAAGATCTGACAGTTGTGGAATTTAATGAAAGTCTGCCAACATTTTCAGCTGGTTATAACCAGGCATATTTTAATATAGTGCCCTCAAAAGTGGCATGCTTACCCATAGATTAACTCTTGAAATCGTGCCAAATTCCCAGATATTTGGTTATTTGTTGTTGAGTGCTAACACTTATAAAGCACCTTATTTACAGTTCAGATTGCTAAGCAATGAAATTGGCAGGCAAATTAAGTAAATAATTATAACACTAAATTCCCAAGTAACAAAAAGATCAGCCTTTAGGCCTGCTCTAAATTGAATCGGTGTAAAGTCTCAGTTCAAGTGGAAGAGTATTCCAAAGGCAAGGAGCAAGAACAGCAAAAGCTCTTTGTCCACAGGTAACCAAACTGATGCTGAAAACAGACAGTGAAGGTTGTGTGGAAGAGCATATAGAATGAGAGGCTGTGTGAATTGCTCAGTTCTTTTGAATTATAAGGGCTAAGCCAGAGGCATCTGAAAACCAAAGGGTAGAAATAACGTCAATTTGCTGGAGACAATGAGCCCAGGAAACCAACAAGAGCAGGAAAATGTGCCAGCCTAGTAATGGTAAGTAATTACATTTGGTGAGGCAGCCCATCATCCCACAAATCATGCATTTTGGGGAGGCCTCATTTGACAAACTAAAATACATGGGTCAGAATACAGCCCCTTCAGGGAGACACAATTAGTCTACTGAGTATGCACAGATCTGCCAGCTTCCCCTACAGAGAGTGATGGCTTTCGCAAGGACTGGACTTCCAGAACAGACAGATAAATTAATTCCAGATTTGGTGCCCAACAATACCCTTCATGAGTTTGGGGGGTTCATTATGATTCAACAGCTAGATTGCATTCATTTGATGAGCAGATTAAATGGCCTAGACACACAATATTCAAAAAAACACAAGTGCTTTATGTGCTTTGTCACGAGCGAAGTGCATAGAGCAAACCTCTTATGTACTGTAAATTGCTTGTAACCAAAAAATTACACACAAGTGTCATTACAATAATCCCAGCAACTGCTCCAGGAGTGGAGGGTGTACTCATTTGTGTTGAGAATGATTAAGGCGATAAGTACAGCATGTACAACAGTCACAGTTCAGGAATCCAACAAATAAAGACCAGCCCTTTTCCTGTTTGTCTGTGCAAAGTGAGTTATGGGTTCTGAGTCAGACAGTCTTCTGTTACACCTTGTGCTGCTAATTCGGCTAGCACATTGTCCAGGTAATTAGGTCTGAGTAACCATGTCCAAGCGTTGGACCCATTTCTGTCTTGTGGTGAATCTCGTTCCACCACAGTGTTTGCTTCCGGTTGTGCTGGAGGTGCCCACTGCAAAAATCAGCCGTCTATTCAAGCCACTTTCAAAAGCTCTAAAACCTAGAAGACAAACAGTGGGATTATAAAAGCAGGATTAGTGTACAGCTTTGTTATTTCTGCGGAAAAATGCTACATACCTCTGTTGAGGTAAAACATCACGAGCCACAAATTATTGCTTGCCCCATAGGATATAACCCAATTGTTAAGATGCTTAGAGTATTTTACTATACAGTAGTAAAACAAAAGAACTGGCACTTTCGTCCATGCTGCAAAAGGGCATTAACAAAAGCCACAAAACTGCGATAAAACATGAACAACAAACACAGGGTACTCACATACAAAGCCAAAAACAGCAGCAACAAACAGAAGGGACCCCTGACCGGTTTAGCCAGAGACTTCTTCAGAAGGGAAGAAGCCTCTGAGGAAATGGAGATAATCCCATTCTGTTGCTGCTGTTTTTAACTTTTAATACCCTGTTACTTATTTTCATGTTTTATCATAATTTTGTGGCTTTGTAAATAAACATTTTGCAGCATAGACAGTTCTTTCTGTTTCTACTTCTTGATTTAGTTAGGCACGGTCATCTGCCGTGAGGCACAGATTCTGTTTGCTATTGTATTATACAAGCCAGAGCTTGCTTATTTTCTTCAGCTTCCCTCCTGGGTTTATGATCTACCAGCACAAACCCCTTGTTGAATTGAACCTCTCTAGTAAATGTTTCCTATCCATTACTCTAGGCAAGCAAGTTTACTTATAAGGTGCCCATGCACTTGGGCTTTGAGCACCTTACCCAGTCAGAATGAATGAAGCCATTTCAATCCAGGAGATAACACTGACAAATAAACAATTCAGTTACTTGATCCTAGGAATTAAATTAAAAAGATACGTTTTAAAGCAGATTTAAAAATGTCTACCATAGGGCTCCTCAAATATGCAGAGGCAAGGTGTTCCGAAGCAGAGGGCTGCTACCCCAAAGGCTGCTCTGATACGATTTTAGTAAAGATCAAGGAACACACAGGAGTCCGCTTTGGTGGAGACGGAGGGGCAGATGGGGACACATATGGTCAGGTGGTCCTTCAGGGAGACTGGGCTCAGACTGCAGGACCTTGACAGTTAATAAGTATACCCTGAAGCTGATGTGTCACTGAACTAGCAGCCAGTGCAGACCATGGAGCACCAGTGTAATATGCTCAGAGCAGGGTATCCCAGAAATCAGTCTGACTGCTGCACTCTACACTAGCTGCAGGTGACACCATCAGCCCACTGACAGCCCCAGGTAAAGGATGCTGCAGTGATCCAGCCTAGATGGAACCTCCTCTTCCATGGTGACATCAATGCTGATAATCCACTGCTATTCTGCTTCCACTAAAGCAGGATAACTGAAAAGGCCATACATTTCAGAGTCAGTAGAATTTTAGCCCAGGAGGAGGTTGTTGGGTCCTGCCAGCTTGTGCCACTGTCAAACCTTTCTAGTGGTTTTGCATTACTCCCATTTCCCCATACTGTGCAAGTAATTATTCAGTTTCCTTCCAAATACTCTCCCTACTGTTCTTTATCAGTAAATAAATTTCCATGAAAACTAGATCTTTGTCCTTTGGACTTTTATCTGCTTTTACTGCTTGTCTAACCATGGTGTCATAACCCTCTGTGACAACACTATCAGTGGGTGGCAAAGGATTATGATGTCACAAGCAGAAGATCATGAGTTCATTTGTAAACATAGGAGTCAATGATATCAAAGGGACAAATGTCCTGTGTTCAGATAAATGATCCTAGTAATAAAGAAAGAGGCAAAATGAGTACAGAAAATAAAATAGAAGCTGAAGTGTATCTAACATTGGAATGTTTAGCTGGAGAGAACAGTAACTCAAGGAATAACCGTGAGTGCAACAGTGTTCAGGGACCAAACTCTCCAGCAGATGATCATGGAGGTATTTATGGCCCTGGCCACTAATCCCAAGGCTGTGGGCCTGGCCATGAAGTTAATCCCACCAGGTTGTGGACTGTGACAATTATTACATTAAGGTTATGGGCTATGGCATTTATCCCACTGAGGCTGTGGCTGTGATGATTATCCAAGTTAGGCTGCAGGCCTTGGGAATCATCCTGCTGAAGCAGTGGCCCACGCAGTTACTCCACTGAGGCTGTGACCATGGCAATTATCCCACTGAAGCTGTGACCACGGCAGTTACTCCACTGAGGCTGTGACCATAGCAATTATCCCACTGAAGCTGTGACCACGGCAGTTACTCCACTGAGGCTGTGACCATGGCAATTATCCCACTGAAGCTGTGACCATGGCAGTTATTCCACTGAGGCTGTGACCATGGCAATTATCCCACTGAAGCTGTGACCACGGCAGTTACTCCACTGAGGCTGTGACCACAGCAATTATCCCACTGAAGCTGTGACCACGGCAGTTACTCCACTGAGGCTGTGACCATGGCAATTATCCCACTGAAGCTGTGACCATGGCAGTTACTCCACTGAGGCTGTGACCATGGCAATTATCCCACTGAAGCTGTGAGAATTATCCAGGGAGGTTGTAGGACATGGAGACTGCTCAGTTTACTAGATGCCCTTCCAAATCCCTATTAGGTAAATAAGAAATGAGAGAGAGAGATATACCATAGCAACTTGCCGAGGGAGATTTACAGCTGGAGCTGCAGGTGAGGGCTAAACTGTAAAATCATCACAAGGTATGCTATGAGGCATAATGCCTCCTCTCAGGTGCTCTATTCCACTTATTAAGTGGTTCTGAGTTTACATAATAATGAGTTTGTGTTTTTAAGGTTAGTTCCAGTGCAGCATATTGCATGATACTGATCCTTAGCACACCTTTCTTGGAGCTTTCAAGCCTAAACAGAAGTTCCCTTACCTTAATGGGAGCTCCTGGGTGCTGCTGAATAATTTTTCTTGTAACCCATAAAGGAAGGAAGGGATCATAATTTGCCCCTGAGGGCTTTCATACACAATCCTTTCCACTTCCTCATAGCTGGCTCCACCGTCACGCTCCGGCGTTTTGTGATGTTGGTATATGGAGAGAGTGAGGCACGCTCCAATCATGAATGCACCATCTTTTTCTAAGTTGCTTTCCCAATTCTAAATTGGGTTTTGCAAAAACTGATGCCAGGGTTCAACTAAAATGGCTTTTAGTTGAGGCCCTGGCAATAATCTATGCAAAACCCAATTTAAAATCGAAATGAAGCTGCAAAGAGACTCTACATTCAAGTGAATGGAAGTGCCCCTCTCCCTACACCAAGGTCACAAAATGTCAGTAATGTCAATATGTGTGAAGGCTGGCTATGAGAAATGCAGAGAAAAAATGGGCAGTGAGCCCCAGAAGTCAAATTATGATCCCTTCCTCCACTTGTAGGTACATAAAACTATTCTGAAAAAGAAGAAACAATGGCACTCACCATCTCCTAATAAAACATGCCATTCAGTTTAAACTTAAAAATGCACAGTGCATTCTTTATTGAAAGTACTGTAAAACCAGGACACCACTAGAAAGCCAACTGATGCGTTTTGGATTCTGTAAAATCCTTGGTCAAAGGCCTCAGGGTGATTTTACAGAATCCACAATGCATCAGGTGGATTTCTAGCAGTGTCTGACTTTACACCACTTTCAATAAGAATGCACTGGAGCACTTTTAAGTTTAAACTGCAGCGCTTTTTTTTTTTAATTAGGAGGTGTACAGTGACAATTTTTTTCTGTATTGATCTTCACCGTGAGCACCACCTCTCTAATGCAGCCTTTTCCTCGTGCCTTTAAAAGAACTATTCAGCTGCACCTAGGGGCTCCCATTTAGGTAAGGAGCTACCTGTTTAGGCTTGAAAGCATCAAGCAAATATCACGAATAGAAACATAGAGGCTGACGGCAGATAAGGACCGTAAGGCTCATCCAGTCTGCCCATTTCTTTTCTAACTTATAAATGTGCCATACGCCCTTTGCTCTGTCAGTGGCCTATCTAGTCATACTCATCTATATTGATCCTTATGCCTATCTCATGCCTGTTTGAAGCCCTGCACTGTATTCATAGCCACCACTTCCTGAGGTAGGCCGTTCCATGCATCCAACACTCTTTCTGTGAAAAAGAATTGCCTCACATTCCCCATTAATCGGCCCCCTCTAATCTCATGCTGTGTCCTCTTGTCCTGCTATTTTTTTATATTTAAACATGTTAGACTCTTTCACCTTGTTAATGCCCTTAAGGTGTTTGCATGTTTCGATCATATCTCCTCTCTCTTCCTCCTTTGCTCAAGGGATACATATAGAGCTCCATTAATCTGTCCTCATATATTTTCTGATGCAGTCCCTGCACCATTTTGGTTGCCCTTCTCTGGACTGGCTCAATTTGGTTAATGTCCTTGTGAAGGTGTGGCCTCCAGTACTGCATGCAGTACTCAGATGAGGCCTAACCAGTGTCTTGTAAAGAGGGATTATTACCTCCTCTTACTGCCTCCTTATGCTATGTATATTGTTCTGTTCCTGCCTCCTTATGCTATGTATATTGTTGTTTCTGCCTCCTTATGCTCACTATATTGTTCTGTTCCTGCCTCCTTATGCTACGTATATTGTTCTGTTCCTGCCTCCTTATGCTATGTATATTGTTCTGTTCCTGCCTCCTTATGCTATGTATATTGTTCTGTTCCTGCCTCCTTATACTCATGTATATTGTTCTGTTCCTGCCTCCTTATACTATGTATATTGTTCTGTTCCTGCCTCCTTATGCTATGTATATTGTTCTGTTCCTGCCTCCTTATTATGTATATTGTTCTGTTCCTGCCTCATGCTACATATATTGTTCTGTTCCTGCCTCCTTATGCTATATATATATTTCTGTTCATGTCTCCTTATGCTATGTATATTGTTCTGTTCCTGCCTCCTTATGCTATGTATATTGTTGTTTCTGCCTCCTTATACTACGTATATTGTTCTGTTCCTGCCTCCTTATGCTATGTCTATTACGGTTCCTGCCTCCTTATTATGTATATTGTTCTGTTCCTGCCTCCTTATACTACGTATATTGTTGTTCCTGCCTCCTTATGCTGTGTATATTGTTCTGTTCCTGCCTCCCTTATGCTCGTATATTGCTGTTCCTGCCTCCTTATACTCGTATATTGTTCTGTTCCTGCCTCCTTATACTCATTATATTGTTCTGTTTCTGTCTCCTTATACTACAGTATATTGTTCTGTTCCTACCTCCTTATGCTATGTATATTGGTTCCTGCCTCCTTATTATGTATATTGTTCTGTTCCTGCCTCCTTATGCTATGTATATTGTTGTTTCTGCCTCCTTATGCTATGTATATTGTTCTGTTCCTGCCTCATACTACGTATATTGTTCTGTTCCTGCCTCCTTATGCAAAGTATATTGCGGTTTCTGCCTCCTTATGCTATGTATATTGCGGTTTCTGCCTCCTCATGCTATGTATATTGTTCTGTTCCTGTCTCCTTATGCTATGTGTAGTGTTCTGTTCCTGCCTCCTTATGCTATGTATATTGTTCTGTTCCTGTCTCCTTATGCTATGCATATTGTTGTTTCTGCCTCCTTATGCAAAATATAGTGCTGTTTCTGCCTCCTTATGCAAAGTATATTATGGTTTCTGCCTCCTTATGCTATGTATATTGCAGTTTCTGCCTCCTTAAGCTATGTATATTGTTCTGTTCCTGCCTCCTTATGCTGTGTATCTTGTTCTGTTCCTGTCTCCTTATGCTGTGTATATTGTTCTGTTCCTGTCTCCTTATGCTGTGTATATTGTTCTGTTTCTGCCTCCTTATGCTACGTATATTGTTCTGTTCCTGCCTCCTTATGCTATGTATATTGTTCTGTTCCTGCCTCCTTATGTTATGTATATTGTTGTTTCTGCCTCCTTATGCTATGTATATTGTTCTGTTCCTGTCTCCTTATGCTATGTATCTTGTTCTGTTCCTGCCTCCTTATGCTATGTATCTTGTTCTGTTCCTGTCTCCTTATGCTGTGTATATTGTTCTGTTCCTGCCTCCTTATGCTATGTATATTGTTCTGTTCCTGCCTCCTTATGCTATGTATATTGTTTCTGTCTCCTTATGCTATGTATATTGTTCTGTTTCTGCCTCCTTATGCTATGTATATTGTTCTGTTCCTGCCTCCTTATGCTATGTATATTGTTCTGTTTCTGCCTCCTTATGCTATGTATATTATTCTGTTCCTGCTTCCTTATGCTATGTATATTGTTCTGTTTCTGTCTCCTTATGCTATGTATATTGTTGTTTCTGCCTCCTTATGCTATGTATATTGTTCTGTTCCTGCTTCCTTATGCAAAGTATATTTTTCTGTTCCTGCCTCCTTATGCTCTATATTGTTCTGTTCCTGTCTCCTTATGCTATGTATATTGTTCTGTTCCTGCCTCCTTATGCTATGTATATTGTTTCTGTCTCCTTATGCTATGTATATTGTTCTGTTTCTGCCTCCTTATCTATGTATATTGTTCTGTTCCTGCCTCCTTATGCTATGTATCTTGTTCTGTTCCTGCCTCATTATGCTATGTATATTGTCCTGTTTCTGCCTCCTTATGCTATGTATATTGTTCTGTTCCTGCCTCCTTATGCTACGATATATTGTTCTGTTCCTGCCTCCTTATACTACGTATATTGTTCTGTTCCTGCCTCCTTATGCTATGTATATTGTTCTGTTTCTACCTCCTTATGCTATGTATATTGTTCTGTTTCTACCTCCTTATGCTATGTATATTGTTATGTTCCTGCCTTCTTATGCTATATATATTTTTCTGTTCCTGCCTCCTTATGCTATGTATATTGTTGTTTCTGCCTCCTTATGCAGAGTATATTGGTTTCTGCCTCCTTATGCTACATATATTGTTCTGTTTCTGCCTCCTATACTACGTATATTGTTCTGTTCCTGCCTCCTTATGCTACTATATAGTTCTGTTCCTGCCTCCTTATGCTATGTATATTGTTCTGTTTCTGCCTCGTTATGCTATGTATATTGCAGTTTCTGCCTCCTTATGCTATGTATATTGTGCTGTTCCTGCCTCCTTATGCTATGTATATTGTTCTGGAAAGATTGTAAAATTTGTTCAGCAGTCAGACTATTTGTTGCAAAGTAAATTTGCATCGGGCTTGCCATAAGCAATATTTTAGGCTAGTCGAGATTCTCCAAAGTGCTCTTGTTGTATTGAACACCTGACTGGAAAAGTCCTAAATACAGCACCTCTGGGGTAACAATATATCTAGGAAACCACGTCCATTTACGGAATGGAATGAAAATAACCAGAAGGTAATAATAAAGGGACAGTCAAAAAAAAAGAGATGGTCCATCATTTCAGGCTGTCCCTGCGCATGAGGTTCTTGAGGCAGGACGTTCTGTTTCCTTTATGTTTCAGGTTATCCTCGCGCATGAGGTTCTTGGCACAGACGTTCTGTTTCCCCTTTATGTTTCAGGTTGTCCTGCACGTGAGGTTCTTGAGGCACGGACGTTCTGTTGTCCCTTTATGTTTTAGGTTGTCCTTGACAGGTAACTTGCCATGGACACACAGCCATACTGTATCCCACATTTGGGGAGGAATCCTGTTGTCTGTTAGGAGTTCAGAAATATCTTGTAGTTCAGTTTGTGACCGAGTCATATGTATGGGGATTTATAAAACAGTCAGCTTGTATCTGTGAGTAGAATTGTTTTCTATCTTGTGTTTGGAAAGTTGCAATTGTCACTTTCAGGCCTTTAGTTTGCCAATATTTGGATAACCTGTTAGTTTTGCTTGTTTGAGTATTAACTCTGTCTGTTTCCATATGTGTATTAGGGGTAGAATATGGTCTGCCACCCAAATGCACCATAAAGAGAGAGAGTCTAAGAGAATAGGTTTAATGTTCAAGTATGAAAATATACTATGGTAAAACACTATGGGGTTGATTAATTTCAGACCTCCTGAAGCTATATCCAAGTATAATATCCTCTTTTGATAGGATTTAAACAGCTCCCCAGATGCCCTGAAAGAAGCAGCTGAGTTATCTAGTTTCTAATATGTTTGGAGGGGATAAACATAGCTACGATATAGAAACACGGGTAGTAGAAAGGTATGCATCAAATATATGTCCTTTTCTTTTTGCTCATTCACCACTGGTTCTATCTGGCTATTCTGTCTGGTGCAATGTTTATAATGTTAATTCAATTATAAATGCTAAACTTTTGTGTCAGTGGTGATGATAGGGATTTTAGTTATATGAGAATCTTGTAAAGACACCTGTCCTATTGGAATGCATTTGCTTTTTGCAGGTTTATCCACAAACCCGATATGTTTGAAAATGCTACAAAGAGGTTTTTCTACTGGAGGGCCAGACAGGTAGTCGGCCAGTATTATACAAAAATCACTGGCATAAGCCAATGTTATAATTTCTGTATCTTGGCTTGATATCGAAAGTCCTCATATGTCCGGATGTATGTTTATGCTGCGTATAAGAGGATCAAAGGTTATTAGATAGAGATAAGGGCTAAGTGGACACCCTTGGCGTACTCCTATGCTGAGATCCCTATACAACCATTAATGTAGGGGATAGTGTGGCCTTGAATCCACTGGATAACTTGTATGGGGAACCCATACCCTTCAAGGCAGATCCATAGGTACTGAGGGAGACCCTGTCAAAGACCTTCACTGGTCTATATTTAGGAGGTAACCTGATGGTTCTTTGTTATTCCTGTTTTCTAGGATTTCTCTAATGAGAATTAGTATGTCAGATATTTTCCTACCAGGTACTGAACAAGCCTGGGTATGATGTTTTAAGGGCAAGATAACTGAAAGTAGTCTGTTACTCAGCAATTTTGTTAAGATTTTAAAATCTGAATTTAACACAGAAATTGGTCTCCAGTTATCCAATAGTTCTTTTATGCAGCAGGGTGGGCTCAAAACTCAGTGAATAAATCTATTTATCTTCACAGCCGTTGAATAAATAAAATGTATCCATATAGAAGCTATGTCACAATCACTCTGGAACTCATTTAGAATGTTCAGCCTCAGTAGCAGTACTACCCATTTTCAAATGCAAGTAACTGTAAAACGAAAAATGATAGCATGGTACTCTGAGCATTAAAGTTGTTCAGCACAAAATTATCTACAAAATGAGTGGTGCGTCATTTATAGATACCTTATAGATTTTTTATAATTAGCAAAAATGAGCATAAAATGCAATTTTGTGTTCACTTTTGACAAACATAGGAAAAAACAAGATAAGCAATCAAAGCAAATGTCCCTGCACTGACAGAAAGCATCCCTATTGCAAAAATGAAATATATACTGGTTAGCTGTCAGATAAAATGATTCATCTACACTTGTGCTTTCTTTGACCTGGGACACCTCACTTGTAGCATACGCCACCGTGAGGTTACAAGATCAAAGCACTTGTGTAGATAAATCATTATCTGACAGCTCTCATTGTATATCCTTATGTCTCCTTTCTTATGTACCAGTAAAAGTAAACCATTAAACATCGTGTTTGGCACAGTATCTTGGATTTACTTGCAATTATATAAAATTGTTAACTCAGGTAACATATGTATCATGATTTTCTTGTAAATGTGTGGGGCAACCAATCCGCCCCGTGTGCTGTTCCTACTTTTAGCTGTGTAATAACCATTTCTAGCTCTTTTTTTTGTAATAGGAGTAACACACTGTATACCTATCTTGTTGAGATAATTGTGGAAATTGGCAGTTTTGGAGCCACCTTGTGGTTTCTTCTGGTATCTCATGAGCCTTGCCATACAGTTTTTCGAGAAAGTGTTCTAGCTCTACCATAATTTGGGAATTTCCTGTAATGGTTTTGGAATCTGATCATAAAGAAGTGATGACTTTCTTTGTCGAATGTGTTATACAACTCTCCTATGGATTAGCATGTGCCTGGTTACTGTTTGTGATATGAATCTGTTCAAATTTCACAGACTGACTTCTATCATATTGGCATGAAGCCATCTCTTGTTTAATTAGTTTTATTTGTGAGGAATAATCATGGTTGGTTTCTATTTTTAAGGAGAATAATTTATACAGTCATTGCGAAGGACTTCTTATTGTGAAGTTTTGTAACTACCGGAGATTTTGCCCATTAATTTGAGAAATGTAATGAAGTCTGCCTTACTCTGCTCCAACCACTCAACAGGGTTATCATAAAGGAAAATACTGATTTTCGGACTGATATGATGTCTGAAATACCCTGCCAAATTTCGGATTGTCAAATAATGTGGTACTGAATCTCCAATATCGTTTGCCTAAGGTTACCTCTGGAGAGTAAGATATATTTATTTCTAATAAGGAATGAGATGAAGTAGCCACAGGAAGAACCACAGAGTGGACTATAGGGAGGCATGGGGATACAAACCAGTAACCTATCCTGGTTTTAATGGCCCCTAAAGTATGTATACTGTGGTGTAGGGTGCTGTGCACAAAATATATATTTTAGCTTGGTTTGATTAATAAGTTTATTTAAAATCCAGCACCACAAAATATTGTAGCTTTTCAAACCACGATCCTGTTTAAGCCTACTGCAGTTAAAGTCTCCTCCTAGGAGAACTGCCCTTGCAGTTAATAAACAGGGTTGTAACAAGCTAAAAAGATGTACACTACCTGCTCTATCCTGAGGAGCATAAACATTTATTAAACGAAAATCCTGCTGTTCTAAAGAATCAATGAGCATGCCCGACCTGGAAAAATATCCAGGACTCAAGTAACCTTCATTAATGGGTAGTTAAGACAGATGCCTACCCCACTTATAATAAATAATAATAATAATAATAATTTTATTTATATAGCAGGGACATTTGCTTTTGATTGCGTATCTTGTTTTTCATATGTTTGTCACTTCAAGCATCCTCTCCTATTGATCAGTATCTTGTCCCCCATATCCGGTTTGACTGGCATTCTGAATTTCATTAGTAGTGAACAGGCAGTATCCTGGAAAAACACCATGTCATAATGTGTTTGTGTAAAGTGTGAAGAGGTGGATTTCTTTTTCTCTTTGATTTTAAACTGTGTTAAGAGAGGCTAAAAGGATATCCGAATTCATGTTTTATCCAAGTTCAACCAAGGGGTTCTTTTACCTCAAACTGTATCTTGTCCCCATTAGCCTTTTTCCTTTTAACTTTCCCTTCAGGTTGTGGTGTGTGTTCTTTTTGCTCAGACACTCCTCCTTTACATGAGGACTGTTCAGATGTCCGATCTAAGTCCTCCTCTATCTCAGAGTCCCCATTGTAGGGCTGTAAATTTGTTCTATAGGGATGCTATCATCCTTTTCAGGTTGTCTCTATGGGTCTTTGCAGTGACTAGCTGGAAGGCAGGTGCCATCTGAGGGGGGCATCTCAAATCGAGATGCCAGTCTCTTGGGAAAGGGGTTCTCAGGGTGGGATACATTCTCCTCCTGCCCCTCAACTTCTGGGGTGTTGCAATTTGCATTTTCTTTTGGTGGTGCTGGAGCCGGGTGGGGTCTATGTCTCTCCACAGAGGGGTATGGGTATCTCTCCCTGGGCCCTGTCTAGTGACTGTTATTATAAAGTCTTGTTCTGCATAATCGTCATTCTCAGGATTGTGAGGCGCAGGACATGTTAAAAAGATTGTTCAGCTTCATCACACAGGTGACACACATTTTGCTCCTGTGTGTCCCATATTCCCTAGCGGAGGCATATCAAAACTTCACAATTATTACTGATATGTCAGTGGGACCCACATTTGTAACACTGGCGGGGCTATCCTTGATAAAAAAAGAACCCCTTTGTCTTTCCCTAAATAGAAACAGTTAGGGAGATGTTTGATGCCAGTGTCGTCCTGATGTAATTTCACCCTTACTTTTCACCCTCCCCCCAAAAGCCTTCCCCATCTACCATGGAGTCTGGCACACCTTAAATATCACATTTCTTCCTAACAATACACAATATCAAAACATTAACCCTTCATTCCAGAATAGTATAGTCACTAACTTGAGAGTTGGTTTAGTGAGGGGATTGCCTGAAAGGGGTCCACAGAGGTGTGTTTTGTGAATATTGTACAATTGCCAAAATCTGTCTAATAATACAGTAGACGGAAGCTTGTATCAAATGTGGCCTCCCTGGAGCATGTATAAGGGCATACTCTTCTGCTGGTGTGAAGCCCATATCTTGCTTCAGCAGCGATTCCACATAAAATCTATCCAGAGGTAAATCAAGTCCCCAACATATCGCAGTTGAACTGTGTGCCTTCTTTTGCTTGTTCAAGTGGTTTTACAGACGGCTTGCATAGGTTATCTGTGGGACAGAACTGTCATTTGAGCCTGTCGGTTCTGTGTTCAGATCCAGATTGTCAGTAGGGTTAGTAGTTACAGTTGATTGCACCACATCTGTTAAAGCTTTGAAAAAGACTTCAGAGGTATTTTCAATGGGGAATAGGTAATACCTGCCACTTGTGAAGTTTGTTCTCCAGATATATCAAGCTAGTGGAGGCAGTCTCTTCTGGTGGTGTCTGTAAATCTCGGGTTGCAGGAACATCATTATTCCCGAGTTGTCTGTTGTTGGGATCCTGGAGCGGTACCACTGGGTCAGGAATCCACGACCCACTAGGTGTTTGAATCCAGCCAGCATTATTTAGGGCAATGTTTGGGGACCATCCAGCGTCCCCTGGGATGTTTTGTTTGACCAGTACTGACAAAGACAGAGTTCTTAGCGGCTCCGAAATAGAGAGTTCTGGTACTGAGTTAGAGTCGGAGAACATCCTGTGGTGCATTTCTTTTCTTTTGCTCTTCAATCCATTGTTTTTGTTTCAAATACTCAACTTCTATTTTGAGATCTGTGCAAGTAGCTTGTCTTTTTGTTTCAGGATATCAGAATCTCGTTGCATTTCAGCTTCTTGCAGTTCCAAATCATTATGCTCCTTTGCAATTACCACAGGTTGCTCCTTAGTGTTGTCGTTCACTTCTGTAACCTCAGTTCAGGGATGCTATGCTGGCCACCTTCCCTCGGGTGCATCCTGGCGTCCCGTTCATAGTAAGAGCAGCTTCTGGCTCCGACACTACGTTGTGGCCAGTGGCTCCCCTGCTGGGGAGTAGAGAATTTCCCTGGTGTCCTGGCCAAATTCCCCATTCACTAAAATACCACCAACAGCTTAATCTGGTTCTGTAAATCAGCTTACATCTGTACAAATATTCTCCTTCCCTTATCCCGGTCGCACCTGGAAATGAGCCACTGCTCAGTGTCCCTCTCCTGGTCACAAACTTTCATATAAATAAAAATACAGGGTCTCTGTTTACACTATCCACCCCTTGCTCCCTGTTTTACCACTACTCCATTGAGTAACAACTAAACCCTTAACTCTGTCCCAACTGGGTTCAAAAGCATTAATGGTTTCTGTGCTTACCACCAGAGTCTTGCACATACTCTACGGAACAAAGTGCACAACAGGTAAAGGTGTGCCAGTGACTTCCTTTCTGCCCTTCTCATTATCTGGAAGGTAACAAATCTGAAACCTGCGCTGTGTATGGCTTCCCTGGATTGGGGTGTTCTGGACCCTGTAACAAAACCAATTGGCTTTAGCACTTTTCCATTACAGCCACCAAAGGGTGACTTACAAACAGAAATAAACAAGTGTTATAAAAATATGTCATTAACGCAACCACACACACACACATATATATCACCTTGCCAACGCAGTTAATAAATATATTAAGAAAAGAAACTTTGTCAATTGGTGCCAGTGTAGCTGGCCAATTGGCACAGTGGTCGCACTACTGCTCGCTGACAGTGAGGTTTGGAAGCAAGCCTTGAACGCCAGGGGCTGGCCAGGGAGGATCAAGCATCCCAGTGAACGCCTCCTCCGCCGGGGGAGACACTCAACTGCAACAACACCACCACCATCACCTTATGACCACAGGTGGCACAAGCTGGAGGTACCAGCATGTGTGTGAGGGTTTGTGGATGGAGCCAAGTTACAGTGGCAAGCACACTCGACATGCACAGTTCCCGCAACCACCTGAGGCTCCAGCTAATAGGCAGAAAGTAAATGAAAATTAAGTACTTACAGTAATTGTTGATTTTACTCAACACCTTCACCACTGATTCACATCGATAGATACTAAGCCAATGGGTATTAGGACCATGTGGGAGCAAATTTCTTTGCAGGAGGAAGCTTATGTCAGCTACTGATGGCACTGGTGCACCATGTGGTGCCGCCCACGCCTGCCAATAACAGTTCTTAGCTCCCTCACATATCTCAGTTCTGTTCACCAGGAGAGAAAGAAAGTGGAGAAAATAAAAGAGAGGACTAGATACTTTCTAGCAAGGAGAGAAAAAGCTGCAGGAAATACAATAACCAACCAAATAAAACCGACTACCAACCTAGAGCCTTAGGGTTGGGCCTACTAGGTAGCACAAGGGTGGATGGATCAAAAAGGAGACAGAGTCTCTTACCACTAACCAGACAGGATATGGACAGGGATAGGAAAAGATACAGCAGCAGCCCTGAGGAGATGGCTCTGAAGGAAGAAGCAAAAGAGGAAGTCAAAACTGGGACCCCTTGCAAGTCAGATGGCAACTGTGCCAAAAATAAAAAATGACATCAGGTCTCCCAAAAAATAATAGTGCCATGCAGCCAGACAGAAATTAAGCAAACTCAAGAGTAAATCAAGATCCTCTTTTCTCTATGACAGATGGGAGAAAAGAGGATGAAGAGCATGGAAGCTGCAAGACTAGCAGTCCCAGAGAGTCAAGATATGGTTATCTCCTATGCCACACTCCAAGCAGAGTGGACGAAGGCCCACAGCACAGACAGAATTAACAAGGGTATACCAACCAAAAAGTTCTAACATGAGTAGAGATGCCCTGCTTCTTCTTACAGCCACAGAAATGTACCCTGTGTGAAGCCAGTGCACTGATCCAAGCAAATGCATTGCACTTCACACACAGAACGACTGCTCAGTGGAGTTAGACAGGATAGTGCCCAGGGCATATGCAACACTAGCAACTACGGGGATACACCCTAGAGAGTATCTACCCAGGAAAGGAGAAAGAGGACAAATAAAAAATAGAGGAAGGGACCACCTACCCTCCATAACAGAAAAAGACTTTTTTTATTGGTGGGGCCACAAGTGAGCCCCACTTACATTTTTTTGGGGGCAGGGTTGGCACTCCCCAGTGGTCAACCCTCTTTTTGTTTTTGTAACAACAAAAGCCATCACCATGTAGAGTCGTGGCAGAGGAGATAAAGACCAGACAGAAAGTGCTAACAGCACCAACAGGGTGAGCTGCCCGAGGCCCTGGCTGTCAGCTGAGCAGGGGACGGTGGGCAGGCATGTGAATCAAAGGTGCAGATATCCTGGAAGATTAACAATTACGGTAAGCATGTAATTTTCATATCTTCCAAGAATCAGTCTTTACCACTGATTCATACTGATGGGTCGGAGAACTAAGCTTTCCCAAAATAGGGAGCAGCTGGCTCACCCTAAAGGTAGAATTACCCTCAGCTCTCTGCGGGAGGGGGGGACACCTGAAGGCAGGGCCTCTTTACGGGTCTGGGAAGACCCAAGACTGGTCAAAGTTAGGCAGAGGCTCCTGTGGTGCAGGAGGGCACACCAATAGTTGTCGTCTGACCCTACAGAAGAAAATCTCTGCCCCTGGAAGGAAGAGTTTAGTGCTTTTACCGGGCCAGAGGTGCGCATCGTGAAAGACGAAGCCATGCCATCCGTCGAATGCAGACTGCAGTTCCCACCAGCCTGGAAGCACCTCACTGGCAACATACTATGCCCTTGATTAATGCCTCACCAACTCCAGGCCCTTGGCAGAAAGGCAAGTGGCTTGCCCGACTAACTCTGAGTGTGGCATGGCAGCTAGCAGCTGACCCAGCTGTGCCCACAGGCACTTGCTGTAAGCTGCCTAGTGTGCCTGATGTGCAGCAATGCACATCATGATGTGAGCCAAGTAACTACTTTCCTATCTTGGGAATCTGCCTGAGCAGAGTCAGCCTCAGGAGGCTGGTCACATGCCAGGCGATAGGCCCTGTCAGGGTCTGCAGAATCTCAATCCCTGAAGCAGGATGAGACACTGCCCCTGCAGAACCCGTGGGTGTGCATTATCATAGCTGGACATTCCTCAAGGGCTGAAGGACTTGTGAAGGGACATCTCCAGAATGCCCTAAACACTCCTTGAAGGATCTAGGCCAGGGAGGGATGACAGAGTTTGCATCACTGAAATCTACAAGGAGTCCCGGCTCCAAAGATGCGGTATTGAGACTTGTGATGGTGCTCACATCCAGCACCTGCAAAATGTCCACGAGGTATCTGCAGTACAGCGAGTGCAGAGGCAGAGGACATATGCAGAAATGATTCCGTGCACTCAGAGGAGGATGTGGATGGAGAAGAGGGTGGTGCCAGAGGGCTGGGTTGGAACCACATCTGGTCGGCATACCTATGGTGATGATACAAGGCACCAGCTGCCCTTTTGTGCTCACTCCAGGTGATTGGTCCTAGGGGCATATGATCCCTGGATTCAGGCAGAGGAGGCAAAGACCCAAGAGGGCAGTGGGAACCAGGGCTCCTGGGCCTAAGCATGGGCTGCAGGGATGTTCAGGAACCTTGCCCAGGGAGGGCCTAGCAAGAACACCTGAACAAGGTCAAGGTCAGTGCCCACAGGGGTGGGAGGGAGAAAGCAGAGCTGTAGAGTCCTCTCGGGCAGCTCCAGTCTTCACCTGTGGTGGGCTCAGCATGTGGGTCCAGAGAAAGAACGCCACCTCCTGCCCCTCCAGCCCTAGCCAGTGCCCCTCTGGTACCAGGGCCAGGGAATGGCCTAGAAGTAGGTTCCTCCCTGGTGCTGCGGCCAGAACTTCCCTCAGTGCCAGGTTCAACGCCAACCTCAGGACCACACACATGAATGGCACTGGGACCAGGGATGGCTCTAGGGGCAACACCAGCACCACGCCCGTGTCGGGCCCAGGACTGACACAATGGCTGGTGCCGCTCCCTTCGCTGGGCAGCATCAACCCCAGCCCTGGAGCAACGAGGGCTACTTAAGGGAAAGCCCAACACCACCGCCCCGGCCACCAGGCACCACACAGCCTAGGTGCTGATCCCTCCCCAACACTGTGAACTGTGTCTGGAGGGCACCATCCCACTTATCAGCACCACAAATGGCGTCAGGAGCTGAAGCGCCCCAGGCCATGACACCGAGATGTCCACTAGTGCAGACTGGCGTACAGTTTCAACCTCACCACCGGGGCGTCTGCCGCTCAGGGCAGTCAGACAGGAAGGGGGGCACAGCTGGCTGCCCAGAAGGAGACAGCTGTCCACTAGACCCACCTCCAGGGCGGAGGACCCTGTGCTTCCTCAGCATGAGAAGTGCTGGGAAGGGGCCCAGGAAATGGCCCAGGGACTGTGCCTTGCACTCACATGTGCAATGCCCTGCTCAAGGTGGGGGATCCGTGACCCCACTTCATCACACAGATTTCTAACGTTCAGCGGTCCATGGAGAAGCTTTCTATCTCATGAAACGAGCAAAGGCAGGTCCAGCAGTGTTGATGCCGATCCGCTGCCATGATACGCTCTCAAGGGCAGCAATGCATGATGGGAGGCTGACGATGTTTCTTCTACTTCTTCAACCCCTTCATCGGGTTTCAACATCACGGAAAATAAAACAAAAGATAGCACCACGAACAGCATACTTTGGCAGTGACGCATACGAAATTTGGTGATGACTGTTGATGAACGGTGCTGTTGTCTAGTCGGTTGATTCCCTCACGTAAAAATAATTGCTCTGTGGGATCCTAGAGACTTGGCTTCAGACCCATCAGTGTGAATCAATGGAGCAGACTGATTCTTTGAAGATCTAATGGGTGAGCGGCCGCCAGCGCAGTGATAGTGCTACCTGCTTGCCGCCCACGACCCATGTTTGGGGCACATGCATGGAGTAAGCTGGAAGACTAGCTGGGGAGGAGGATTGAGCAACCCATGGTCCACTCTCCTCCTCCGAATGGGGGTTGAACCATCCTATGCATGCCTGACTCCCCAGCGGAAGCTGGGTATCAGCACTGGACCACACTCCGCTCGGTGGAAGGGAACATAGGGGAGGAGAGAAACACAGAAAAACTCAAGCTGGCAGGATGATCTCAGGATCCCACAGGCCCTGCAACCCGTTAGCTGGGCAGATCTGGCACCCAGAGCACCACTGTAGCAGAGGATGGCTGGGTGGGGCTGGGGTGGCAGGGCTAGGTGGTTCCCGGCCATGACAGGGCAAGGGTGCAAAAATAGAAAGGGAAAAAAGATGATCTAAGGGTGAAACCCTTCCAGCTGCTGCAGAATGCAGACTCTAGCCTTGCAGGACCCATGCCCACCAAGGCCAACTGGATTTGCATCTCAGTCCCTCCTTCCTCCTGGGATTCCCTCATCTCAGGGTGGGAGGCACCACCGGGAGGGGGTGTAAGCCACAGTCTCTCAGATGATGGAGTGACAGGGCTGGAAGGACTCGGATGAAAGTCTGAATGGGGTACATTCCCCAGGTGCTGACCAGTATGGTGAAAACAGAACGAAAAAAAAAAAAAAAAAAAAAATGGTGCCAAACATGTGCTTAGATACACACAGCAATAGAGTCGACCCAGGGAGTGGGGGCACACCCACCAGCAGTTGCCACAATGCAGTGCTGTGTGCTTACCAAGAAACACAGCTGCCCATAAAGTTGCTCCTACTAATCAGCAAGGAACATCTGTTTCTCATAGGATGCACAATTTCCACATTTTGCATTATACCAGTTTGTCTGAGCACACCTGCTGGGGCAGAGGCGCTTCTACACCTTTGACCTCTTGGGGCCCTTGGATGCCAGCAGGGTTTGAGTTCCTGTCACGAGCTCTACGAAAGAGACTGGTATCCTCAGAGTTCTGCACATGTTGCAAGGGACTGGAGTGTGACCAGTGACAGGGAACTCTCAAAGTTTAGGATACACTCTGCAAAGAACACTTGTAACCTAGGACAGAGAGCTCTCTAGGATAATAACCCAGGGATTTGGAGCACACAGTAGCAAATGTCACAGCACTCCACCATACTCACCAATAAACACATGCAGCATAGCTGGCCCAGGGGCGCGCTGGCACACACCAGAATCTGCCACAGTACTGTGGTGTGTGCTCCCTCAATAATCACAGGTGCACAGACACAGGAGGACACACCAGAAGCTGTCACAGTACTGTGGTGTGTGCTCCCGATAACCACAGGTGCACAGATACAGGAGGACACACCAGAATCTGCCACAGTACTGTGGTGTGTGCTCTCGATAACCACAGGTGCACAGATACAGGAGGACACACCAGAATCTGCCACAGTACTGTGGTGTGTGCTCCTCAATAACCACAGGCACAGATACAGGACGACACACCAGAATCTGCCACAGTACTGTGGTGTGTGCTCCTCAATAACCACAGGCGCACAGATACAGGAGGACACACCAGAATCTGCCACAGTACTGTGGTGTGCGCTCCTCAATAACCACAGGCGCACAGATACAGGAGGACACACCAGAATCTGCCACAGTACTGTGTGTGTGCTCCTCAATAACCACAGGCGCACAGATACAGGACGACACACCAGAATCTGCCACAGTACTGTGGTGTGTGCTCTCAATAACCACAGGTGCACAAATACAGGAGGACACACCAGAAGCTGCCACAGTACTGTGGTGTGTGCTCCCGACAACCACAGGTGCACAGATACAGGAGGACACACCAGAAGCTGTCACAGTATTGTGGTGTGTGCTCCTCAACCACAGGTGCACAGTCACAGGAGTGACTACAGTGTCCCGCGACAGAGAGACATAAAATACCAAGATATGCAGTCAGAAACCAAACTGATGTGGAATAAGGACACACAAATTGTTCCAAAAGTGCTTGGAGCAACGGGACTAATCAAAAAGAACTTTCAGGCACATTTAAATATGGTACCAATACTTGTGACATCTTATGAACTCCATTTGGGGACATTGCACAAGCTGAGAAGAGCACTCTCAGCAAACATCAAAGATTAACACAGTACTGATTTCTTGAGTTTTGAATATGCCCTGGCTTAAGAATAGGGTCCATTCTCGCACGGTATCAGAAATCCCTAACCATTTGGAGACACTAACCCCAAGACAGGACACACTAGAAGCTGTCACAGTACTGTAGTGTGTGCTCCTCAGTAACCATAGGTGCACAGATACAGGACACACCAGAAGCCTTCACAGTACTGTGGTGTGTGTTCCTCGATAACCATAGGTGCACAGATACAGGACACACCAGAAGCTCTCTGCAGTACTGTGGTGTGTGCTGCTCAATAACCACAGGTGCACAGATACAGGACACACCAGAAGCTGTCACAGTAGTGTGGTGTGTGCTCCTCGATAACCACAGGTGCACAGATACAGGACACACCAGAAGCTGTCACAGTAGTGTGTGTGTGCTGCTCCATAACCACAGGTGCACAGATACAGGAGGACACACCAGAAGCTGTCACAGTACTGTGGTGTGTGCTCCTCGATAACCACAGGTGCACAGATACAGGAGGACACACCAGAAGCCGCACAGTACTGTGGTGTGCTCCTCGACAACCACAGGTGCACAGACACAGGAGGACACACCAGAAGCTGTCACAGTACTGTGGTGTGTGCTCCTCGACAACCACAGGTGCACAGACACAGGAGGACACACCAGAAGCTGTCACACACTGTAGTGTGTGCTCCTCAGTAACCACAGGTGCACAGATACAGGACACACCAGCAGCTGCCACAGTACTGTGCTGTATACTCACAGATAAACACAGCTGCATCTCACACCAGTTTATATTTGCACTATACCTGAATTCCTGAAGAAATATTGTAGACTATCTGTATGGTGCCGCAGCCATTGTGGCCCGGCAAGGACTGTGGGATTGAATAAATATCCATTCAATTCTTGGGCTGTGTCCCAGTCTTCTCTCCATAGATGGTCTTGCAAGAGGGACACTGGAGACTGCCATCCTGAAGAAGAAAGGAGTATTTTTAACCATCATAATTACAGTAGCATCTCCTATGGTTGAACTGCCTTATACAAGAGTGTGGGAAACCTAAACCAGAGGAATAGTTCAACTACCTCATCCAGAGGAGAAGTGACCCTTCAACCAGAAGGGAGATGAAACCCCATACCAGAAAGTTGAAAATGCCTCAACCAGAGGGGTGGGGTAAATTTTTTTCCTGGAGAAGCAGAGAAATAATCTTAACTAGGACAGAAAGGCCAAAGCTAACGGTGACTAGGAACTCCCATAGAGTCTCGAGATGACTTCAGAGACAGCTCTCAGCATATGTGGGGGTTAGATGCAGTTCTCAGTGGAGAAGGTCACCAGGTTCAACAATCTTCAGGCAAAGGAGCACCAGGTGCAACAAGCAGGGCCCCAGATGCAGCTCTCGTGAATGGAGGCCTCACATGCAGCTCTGTGGGTAGGTGGGTCCACAAAGATAGCTATCAATAGGGTGATTCCAGATCCAGCTCTTGAAACTGTCCCTCCCAAATATAGCTCAGTCATAAAAGCCCCTTCCCCCAGATACGGTTCTCAACAGGCCCAAGGCCCAGATATAGCTCTCAGTGGACAGGGGCCCAAGATAAAGATCCATGGGCAGGGGCACTAGAAAGAGCTCGTGGAGAATCTGAACATGAAGTGCTGAGGGTCTCTTACAAAAGGATTCCATTAAAATGAGAAAGATGAGGGCACTTTGTTTCCATTGTCGCATATGGCTAGCACACACAGCAGATGAAAGATGTGGTTGCATTTCATCAGCTTTCCAACATCACTAGGTTGGAAGGATTTGCTCTCGGATACCCCATCATACCCAGAAGGACTGGCCAGCTTTTCCATGCAGATGATGCAATCCTTTAAACAAGAACAATAACATTTCTCAATAAAACAATTATAACTGTGACGGGATTATTAGCTAACTGTACGAGGAGCTAGCACACCTCTCAACCCACAAATGGACTTACTAACTTTGCAGGGCTCCCCATTTCCTCCCAAGCATAGCCCTTCAGCACCACTGGGTAGTGCCTCTGCTGGACAAAAGAATAGCTTAGCTAGCGTGCCCAAATATAGGACATTCCATAACACCACCTGCTGACCAAGAGACTACTCTAGCTAGACTCTCACACCAAAACTATGACATCTCATAGTGCCCTATGCTGGCCAAGAAAGAGGCTGGCTAAATTCCATCTCTAAACGTTGACATTCCATAGTGCTAGATATACTGGCCAAGAGAACAGTTCGGCTAGACTCTATCCCAAAACTTTGACATCCCATAGTGTTCTCTGCTGGACAAGACAACAGACTGGCAAAACGCCACCAATCTATGACACCTCGCTAGAGACCAGAGAGGTGTCAGAGGATTGGAGATGGTGGATGTGGTCCCCTACATAAATGTAGGAGCAGAAAGCAGCCAGGAACAATAGACCAGTCAGTCTGATGTCTACAGTAGGGGTCATTGCTGAATCCTTTATAAAGGAGAAGATTGAGGGATTCCGGAGGAGAATGGGCTGTATGGTCCTAGGCAGCACAGTTTTAGCACCTGAAGGTCATGCCAGCTGCAAGCAGGACAATAGGAAGAGGGGAGGGATAGGAGGGACCAAGGGGGTAGAAGGAGGCAGGTCAGTGTGAGGAAGGTCCAGAGTCACAGTGGAGGGCGGTGTCTCTAAACACCAGACATCTGAAGAACAAAATGGTGAACTGCATTCATTGTTGGTAGACAGAGAGGTGGACACAGCAGCCATCACAGAGACTTGGGCCTCACAAAACCATGATCATGATCAAGCAGCTCTTGGGCATAAACTGTCCAGAAAGGATAGAGGGGAGGCACTGTACGTGAAGGAGGGAATAATCTGCACCAAAGAGGAAGATGCGGAAGGCAAGCATGAAGATTTGTGGGTGCAGATTCAGTCCATTAAAGGAAGAAAACTAAAGATGGTGGCAGTCTACAGACCAATCTCCCAGGATGAGAAACTGGATAGGTATTGGTATCCATGATCACAGATGTGGCCAGCCGGGGGTGGGGTGATAATGGGGAACTCAGTTAACCTGGAGTGACTGGAAAAACTTTGACATCTCCTGCGCTTAGGAAAAAGTACTGTTCGATGCTTTCCCGACTCAAGGTGTCGTGGAGGCCACTAAGGAGAGGGCCATCTTGGATATGGTCCTGTCCAACTGTGCGCATGTTCAGGTCCTGTCCAACTGTGCACATGTTCTGGTCCTGTCCAACTGTGCACATGTTCAGGATGTGAAGGTGGATCCTACTTCCAACTGTGTGCATGTTCAGGATGTGTGATACATACTAACATACTAAAATGCCAGCAGAATAGGCCTAATGGTCTTTCGTGTCTGCTCGTTTGGTCAGCCCCCCACCCTGGGTGCTGACCTTCTGTCCTCCTCGCCTTCTCTGGATTCTCCTTCCCAGTTCCGGATATTCTTGCTGCATTGGATTTTGCTTCCTGAACCCTTCCCTGTACCTGTCTCACCCCTCTTGAACCCCTCCACTGTCTCTGCCTCCACCAGCCCCTAGGTAGTGCATTCCATGGCTCTACCACCTCTCTCAGTAAAGTAGCACCTCCTTTCTCCCTGAATCTTCCCTCCAGCTTCCATCCATGCCCTCTAGTGGCCCCTCCTCCTTCCTTCAAGCACCCTCACTGTTCCTCCCCTATTTACCCTCTTCATGTACCTGAAGACCTCTATCATGTCCCCCAGTCCTTCTCTCTTCCAAAGTGTACATATTTAGCTCTTGAGCCTCTCCTCATAGGTCCTGTCCCCAAGCCCCAAATCATTTTGGTTGCCCTCCTCTGGACCCTCTCCAGGAGGTTAATGTCCCTCTTTGGTCGGCCTCCAAACTGCACGCAGTACTCCAGGTCTTGGCCTCACCAAGCAGTTATACAGAGGGAGTATCACTTCCTCCTTCTGGAGGTGATCCCCAGCGATGCATCCCAGCATCCTGTTGGCCGTGGCTGCTGCCCTCCCACAAGTCTCAGAGTTGTTCATCTTGACATCCACCACCACCCCAGGTCCCTCTCAGCCATTGAGACTTGTAGTATTTCCCCAGGGTGGTACACTTGGCCTGGGTTTCTGGCCCCAGGTGGAGTACCTTGCATTTCCCTGCATTAAACCTCAGCTTCCACTTTCTAGACCATCTTCCAGAGCCTCCAGGTCCCTGCAGGGCCGCCCTCCTCCTCCCCATCCACCACCGCCCCAGTTTGAGTCATCTGCAAAGAGACTCATCTCACTCCTGATTCCTGTCCTTATGTCAGATACGTAGGCGTTGAACAGAAGGGGCCCAAGGACTGATCCCTGTGGACCCCACTAATGACCCTCCTTGGGAAGAGACTATCCCACCAACTACGCACCTCTGGGTCCGGTCCTGGAGCCAATTGCCTATCCATCGGATCATCTGGTTTCCACCCCATTTCTCCTAGTTTATCCAACAGGCCCACGTGAGGAAACAGAGTCAAATGCCTTGCTGAAGTCTAGAAAGAGGACATCCACTGGTCTACCCAGGTCCAAGGCACTTGTCACCCAGTCATAGAACTCCACCAGGTTTGTCTGACATGATTTCCCGGATGAATCCATGCTGTCTCATCGTCCAGGCACCCTGACTTATCCAGGTCCCCCCTAGCCTCTCCTTGACAATGCCTCCATCACCTTGCCCACCACTGATGTCAGGCTGACAGGCCTGGATGTATCACCGCTTCCAACAGTGCACATGTTCAGGATGTGAAGGTGTATCGCCGCTTCCAACCGTGCGCATGTTCAGGATGTGAAGGTGTATGAGCCGCTTCAACCGTCGCGCATGTTCAGGATGCGAGGATGTATCGCGCTTCCAATCTTGCGCATGTTCAGGATGTGAAGGTGTATCGCCGCTTCCAACCGTCGCATGTTCAGGGATGTGAAGGTGTATGCGCCCGCTTCAACCATGCGCATGTTCAGGATGTGAAGGTGTATGCGCCGCTTCAACCGTCGGCATGTTCAGGATGTGAAGGTGTTGCGCGCCTCAAGTGTGCGATGTTCAGGATGTGAAGGTGTATACGCCTTGCAGGGAGTGACCACCACATGTTGTTGTTTCACCTGAACACAGACAGAGGGATGGACTGACCAAGACAAGGGTCTTGGACTTTCAGAGGCTGACTTTGGCAGGATGGGAGAAGTTCTGTAAGAACAACTTGCTGGGATCAGAGTTAGAATGGATGTGGAAGAGAACTGGGCCATAATAAAGAAGGGACTGATGGATACCTACAGGGAGCTTTCCTAAGCAACTGGTATTAGAACCCACATGGGAGACAGCAGTATTGGACCTGGTCCTCACAAACGAGGACAGCGGATGAGTTACAGTAGGGAAGCACCTGGGAAACAGTGGTCAGTGGGGTTTAAGATAACTGAAGGGCAGAATCCAGTCATACAAGAACAAGAATCTTGATTTTAAGAAAGCAGATTTTAGGAACATGAGGAAATGCTTAGAAGAGGTATTGGCTGGAAAAGGGGGTAAAGGAACAGTGGAGGTGATCAAGTCCAGGATAACAATGGCGACACAACTCTGTGTTAAGCAGGTTAGCAAGGGGAAGAGGAGACCATTATGGTTTTCAAAGGAGGTAGCTGAGAAAGTAAAGTAAAAACAATGGCATTCAAGCAGTACAAAAGACACAGGAGGAAAGGGAGGTAGGAGAGGTACCAGGGAAACAAAGGGACAGGGAGAGGTACCAGGAGAAACAAAGGGAGGCAGGAGAGGTACCAGGAGAAACAAAGGAGGCACAGAGAGGTACCGGGAGAAACAAAGGAGGCAGGGAGGGCAGTAAGGGATGCCAAGGCACAAACGGAGGAATGCACTGCGAAATCAGTGGTGCCACAGAAGGAACCAGCAATGGTGGCGGTGGCTGAGATGGAATAATCTGTGGCATGCTTGAAGACATCAACGAGGGCCCTGGTACAGGCAGCCCTGTCGATGGCATAGCTACCACCACTGGCAGCACCAGTAACTGGCATCGTAGCATATCGGAAAACAATGCCAGCACAGCCTGGGAGTCTATGACACTCTGAAACGGGTTCAGACTGCCTGCATCGAAGGGCGGGCCGACAGCAATGTACGACGTACTGTCCATAGCAGGTATGCCAGTGCCTGAGCCAAGCTCTGACCTTGGTGTCTCACTGACAGTTGGGGGACTTTCAACACCACTAGAGCGGCAGTGAAGAGGACAGCCCGACAGCAACCTGGACCTTGTGAGTGGAGTAGCCTTGTCGTTATACATATGCTTATGGCCGGAAAAGGAGGCCCGTGACAATGATCAATTTATCACCATCTTCGACTTCGAGGACTGTTTCTCAGTCGATGGTGAGGAAGAAGCAAACCTGGAACCTACTGCATTTTCCTGGCTAGTAGCTTTGTGCAAAAGTTCTCCAAGGCCTTCTAGCGGTGTTGCCTTGTAGCATGGTTGAAACTCTGGCAATCTTGCAGGCCCTCACTTTGTGAGAGAGGTCTACACAGCACAATACACACAAAGTGTGAGTGTTGCCCTTGTAAATCTTTGCAGCCGCAGGTACAGTAATGGAACAAAGGCTATTTGTCCTTCGGTGGTATTCAGAGCTGACGATAGACTGAAATATACTTAAAGACAAATGAAAATAAACAGCAATGGCTATTGCAGCATTTCTTTTCAGCAGGTCTGATCAATGGCAGGAGAAAGAACTGAGGAGTGTTGGGAGGGCAGGAGAAAACTAAGGCTGGCTGCTACACATTATAGATACGCATCAATGCTGTATATCACTGTGGAGGCTACTACAAGCAAAAGTTTCTGGAGTGGTCCCTGACGCTGGCGACTTACAATTCCAAAGGTGTGGCCTAATGGGGAGATACCTTGATGAAGATCTGGGTGATCTGGAAACCAGGGATAAAATAACAAGAAGTGTAAAACACTGGCTGAAGGAGAGGACTGAGAGGACAGTACTGAACGGAGAGCCATCAGGGATCAGGAAGTCATTAGCGGGATGCCCCAGGTGTCAGTCTTGGGACTAGTTCTCAACACGCTCGCTTGTGACATAGAGGTGGGAGTTCTAGGAAAATATGCTTTCTCGCAAACTACACCAAGTTCTATGCGACAGTGGACCCTGAGGAGGGGTCTCGGACATGAAGAGGATCTGGAGAAACTGGAGGGATAGTCTAAAGCAGGTCAGCTGAAATTTAGCATGAGTGTGACGTTACACAAGTAGAGGCCAAACATCTGAAAATAGAACACAGTATGGGGGCGTTCACAGACAGCACAGTGGAGAAAAAAAAGATCTGTGGGTAATGATCATGGATACTTTAAAGGCAGCAACACGATGCAAACAAGCATAGATAGAAACATAGAAGTTGACGGTAGATAAGGACCGCATGGCCCATCCAGTCTGCCCATTTCTTTTCTACCTTATAAATGTGCCATCGGCCTTTGCTCTGTCAGTGGCCTATCTATTCATACTCATTTGTATTGCTCCTTATGCCTATCCCATGCCTGTTTGAAGCCCTGCACTGTACTCATAGCCACCACTTCTTGAGGTAGGCCATTCCATGCATCCACCACACTTTCTGTGAAAGAATTCCTCACATTCTCCCTTAATCGGCCCCTCTAATCTCATGCTGTGTCCTCTTGTCCTGCTATTTTCTTATATTTAAACATGTTAGACTCTTTCACCTTGTTAATGCCCTTAAGGTGTTTGAATGCCTTGATCATATCACTCTCTCTCCTCCTTTGCTCAAGGTATACATATTGAGCTCTGTTAATCTGTCCTCATATGTCTTCTGATGCAGTCCCTGCACCATTTTGGTTGCCCTCTCTGGACTGCCTCAATTTGGTTAATGTCCTTGTGAAGGTGTGGCTCCAATACTGCACGCAGTACTCCAGATGGGGCCTAACTAGTGTCTTGTAAAGAGGGATTATTACCTCCTCTTATGACTTGTGATACCCCTACTAATATACCCTAACACCCCCTAGCCTTACCTACTGCTTTAGAGGTCTGCTTGATGATTTCAGGTCATCGGTGATGATGATGATGCCCAAGTCGCTTTCTTCCTTGTGACTGCTAGCAACTCCTCCCAGCCTATAGGTGGCTTCAGGGTTTCTCTTCCCTATGGGCATGATCTTGCACTTCTTGCATTAAATCCCAGTTGCCACTCTTCTGACCATTTTGCTAGTTTATCCAGATCTCTTCTCATTCTGCCCACCCCATCTGGATCATCTGCTCTGTTGCAGATCTTGGTGTCACCTGCAAACAGACAAGCCTTACTCTAGTCCATCTGCAAGGTCACTAATGAAGATGTTGAAGAGGACTGGCCCCAGGACTGATCCCTGAGGTACCCCAGTTGTGACCTGCATCTCTTCTGACTGTATACCATTTACCACCACTCTCTGTTTTCTGCCCGTCAACCAGTTTGCCACCCAGTTGACCAACTTCTGACCCACCTCGAGCCTACCCAGCTTATTTATCAATCTTCTATGTGGAACAGTGTCAAAAGCTTTGCTGAAGTCAAGGTAGGCTACATCAACTGCTCCCCTTGGTCCACCACTCTGGTTACCCAGTCAAAGAAATCTATGAGATTAGTTTGACAGGACCTTCCTTTGTAAACCCATGCTGTCTTGGATCCTGTGCCCCTATGGATTCCAGGTGTTGCACTATCCTTTCCTTAAGGAGTGCCTCCATAATCTTGCCCACTATTGAAGTAAGACTGACTGGTCTATAGTTCCCTGCCTCCTCCCTGCTACCACTCTTGTGGAGCAGGATCACATGAGCCCTTCTCCAGTCTTCTAGGACCTCTCCTGTGCTCAGAGACTCACTAAACAGTTCTGCTAATGGCTCTGCTAGTTCCACCTTTAGCTCCTTAAGTACCCTGGGATGTATGCCATCAGGTCTCATTGCCTTATCCACCCTGAGCTTTGCAAGCTCTTGTAGGACCCTTTCTTTGTGAAGGAGTAGTGCTCACCCCCCTGTCCATGGTGCTGAGCTGTGGGCCCTGCCCTACCTTCTCTTCAGTAAATACTGAGCAAAAGTATCTATTTATGATAGATGCTTTACATGGTTCTCTCCTCACATGCTCCCTTTTCTCCATTAAGTTTAGCAATACTCCTCTGGACTTTCTCCTTTCACTAATGTATCTATAGAAAGTCTTGTCACCTTCTTTTACTGTTCGTGTTAGTGTTTCCTCAGTTTGGGACTTTGCCTGCCTTACTGCCTTCCCTGCTTCCTTAGGGCAGTTTGGTATGCCTCCTATCTTCATTCTCCTGTGTTCCTTATATTTCCTGAAGGCCAGCCTTTTGGCTCTGACCTTTTCTGCTACTGTATTTGAGAACCAAAGTGGTTTCCTTCTTCTTTTGCACTTCCTTTTCTGTCTAACACAATGGGATGTTGCTTCAAGTATTGCATCCTAATGCTTGCCCACTTTGCCTGTACCCCTCACCTGTGTTTCTTTTGCCAGGGCTAGTTTAACCTGTTGGCCATCTTATCAAAGTCAGCTCCTCTGAAGTCCCATATTTTTGCCTTGGAATGGGATGATTTAGACGTAGTAGCCAAATTGAACTATACCATTTGTCAATGCTGAATGTTGTCTTGCTGGCATTGACGCTTGGTAGTGCAGGAGTTAGAGAGATGCATAATAGGAAAGGCAGTGAAGTATGGAACTGACACCAACCCCACCCCACCCTGCAGAGACTGACAGGCATTAAAGTGTGCCTTGGGTCATCAGCCATAACGCTCATGCCATTTCACCTCACCCTACCCTGCAGACTCCGAAGTGTTGCATTGTGCCTTGGGGTTGTCTGGCCTTACGCTCACCCCATTCCATAAGGAAATACGTTGAGATGGGTGCAGTATAGGAGAATGGGATGAACTTTGGGGTCAAGAGTTCAAGGCACACCTTGATGCCTGTCACTGGCTGCAGGGTGGGGGAGGGTGGAATGGCGTGAACATTACAGCCGACTATCCAAAGTCACACCCTTGATGCCTGCCTGTCTCTACAGGGTGGGACGTTATAATTAGAAACCCTAACGTCCCGGTGTTTGTTAGTATTTGCACTCCAAATTTTCAATATTGGGGTTTTGTGACCCACCTCATGATAGCATTTGGGATCTCCACTCTGAACAATGGAACTGTGATTTTGTTTATCTGTCCTGAATGTCGATTTCCCACAGCGACTGCATCTATTCTGTGCCTGATATGTGAAAACACATTTCGGGCAGGATGTGAAGAATGACAGCTGTACTGTTCACGAGGAGGTGAAAAAATGGCAATGTTGAAAATCAGGAGTGAAAATATTAAAATTCTCAAACTTACGAGTGTATGAAAACTGCATAGCGCACATCTATAACACAGCCATTTTTGATTTTTCACAAATTTGCAACATAGGCTTTTTGGGAGCCACCTCATGAACAGTGGCACTGTTGTTTCATTATTCGGTCCCAAAAGGTGATTCTGCACGGTGATTGAAATGACCTTCGGAACTGAATAAAATGACAGTGATTGAGTTCATGGGGAGAGGTCCCAAGAACCCCATGTTGAAAATTTGGAGCCAAAAGTCACAAAATGGCTGAGATATCCACCTAGTTGAACCCCCCAATTGATACCATTATACAGCTTACCGTGATTTTCTTCAGTTCGCAGTCGGCTCTGAAGAATGCAGACGTGTTCCGCCTATCAAGATTGTCGCTGCCAGGCTCCGGAGGTAAGTATGGGGTGGGGGTGTACAGAGGGTGGGTTCAGGTTGGGAGGGGGATGCTCCCAACACAAAGATGGACCGCTTTTTTTCTTTTTTTTTTAGGAAGGACATCGCAGGAAGGTTTTCTTTATTTACAGGTGTAAAACCAACTGTCGGGCACAATGGGGTGGGCTCCCAGTGTGCCACCTGTGTGTTTTGGGGACAGGGACTGAAGCTGATGGGGATTGGGTCCCCTGTCAGCAAAGAAAGTGTGTCTGTGTGTGGGGGGCATGATGCTGAGGGGATTGGGCACCCCTCGGCAGACAAAACTAGAGGGAACATTATGCCGATGGGGATTTGGGCTCCCATTGGCAAACGAACTGGGAGGAGGCATGTCGACAGGGGATTGGGCACCCAACGTCGCTTTCTACGGACTGGGAGAGGTGGACAGGGCATGTTTACTGAAATGTTTCAGCAGGCAAGCACGCCCTGCAATGATGGGTCACTCCTCATTGCAGCTGCGAAATTCTTTCAAGTTGGCGGCACGCTTCTGAACTGATGTCATAGACAGCCTGCTCATTCATTGCTGCCACAGAGACCAGCCTGAAAAAGCAGCATGCCACTGGCCACAACACTGTCGCACCTCCACAACCTGCCATGCCACCACGCTGCCAAAAATTTGCTTGCGCCATGCACGAAAAGACATAAAAGTGGTGAGGAAAACAAACAGGATGCTTCATGCACAGGAAGTGGGATGACTAGAGGAAGTGATAATCAGCATGAACAGGTCGCTGGTCTGCCTTCACTTGGGAGTACTGTGTACGGTTTTGGAACCCACACCGTAATCCAGCACAGCCCACGCCTATCACTTATATAGACAAAATTGGCTGTAATACTGGTCAATGTAGAAATTTAAATTGCTACCACAAAAGTACTGGAAATGAGTCAATCACCAAATTGTTAATATTCAAAGCATTAATTTATAATTTTTTTATCATATCACTATTTATGCACCTCTGCAGCAGCACCAGCGGGCATCCAGCCACCGGCCCCCACCGCCCAGAGAGCAGCAGGCTCACTCGCATGATGGGGGTCCGTGGGCTGCCCCAACCCGCCGGAGGGCCTCCTAATGCCTCTCTGAGCCGGGCTGGATCAGACCCCAGTGCGATCTCCACGACAGTCCTCCTGGTCAGCGGGAGCATGGTGATCAAGCTGCCTCAGTCACGCTGAGCCATTTTCTTAATTTTTGTTCCCTAGGATCCGCAGTGCAATGACATAAGGCATGTAAGCTGACATCTTGCCGCATTCTCCTCTACTGTGCACTGCAACTGTGCTGCCCCTGGTTGTCACCAGGGGCCACTACAGTGACGACGTGCTTCCCCTTATGCACCCCAGAGGGAGGAGCAGTCCTGGGATGCTCAATCCACCTCTCCCTGCCAACCCCGGTGCCCAGAGTCCGTCTCGAACCGGGGTCGCCAGTGTGGTGTGACGGTGGCATCCAGTGCCTCAACCTCAGCACCACCGGCCCGCCAAAGCATTTATTAAATGCCAGTATGTCATGCCTGTGCAGCCCACCAACATTTCAGGGTACAACGAAACCCCTTCCTCGGGTGGAGAGGTCACTTCCAACTACCAAGTTTTACACACTGGTACATGTAATAGTCCTCTGGCAAGTTCAAATTCCTCATCCATCAAACTATAATGGCCCTTATTCATCTTTACTTTTCTTCATTGTCTGCTTGCTTTAGTGGGATGTTATTGGCAAAGCAGTCTCAACCTCCTGTCTGTAGGATTTGCCATTTAATAAATGCTATGAATATTAAGAATTTGATGAGTAAGTTACTGTGTCCAATACTGAGGGTAGGATTACTTTAGCCTGTACTGAAACATACTTCCTGAAAAGTATTTTTTGTTTTCCTAGACAGAGATATAGGCTGAGCTGCTCTACCCAACACTAAACTTTAATAATGACCTCAACCAACTACAAGTGGAAAATCATTTTCATTTTTCCCTTTGTCTCCACTGCCACCTTGCTATTCACCAAAAAAACAAACAAACAAAAAAACCTACTGGGTCTGTTCATGAAAAGGTTACCAAAGTGTGACATGAGGGTCAAATTTTCAAATTATTTCTAGATTACATTTGTGATGCATTTCAAGATATTATGACTCAAGTAAGAAAAAGTAAACATATTGGGAGATAAAAGCCCCACAGGTTCCTGAGATAAAAGAACTGTATTGTGGTGAGTGTAACAAGTGACACCACACACCGTGGTGAATGTAGCACCTGACACAAAACATTTGTTTTAGTAGTAAAACTTTAATAAGCATGTAATGAGTTGTATTAAAACATGAGAAACAAATATTACATCAATTACAAATGTGATGTTTTGCACCATGTACCGTGGTGAATGTAACAAGTGACAGCATACTTATGTTTCACTTACTAAAACTATACTAAACATGCCCAACAACTAACATACTGCTGCTACTGACAGACATACTACTATAGAACATGAAAAAATTGACAATTACATTACTGGCAAGTGTGATGCTTAACACCACATACTGTGGTGAATGCAACGAGTGACACCACCCATTTGTTTCAGTTTTACAAAGTTTAGTGAACATGCCTAATGGCTAACATGCTACTAATAATAACTGACACAGTGCTACAAAACCTGGAAAATCTGACAATAATAACAGCAGTGACAGGTGTGATGTTTGATACCACATACCGTGGTGAATGTAACAAGTGACACCACACTTATGTTTGACTTACTAAAACTGTACTAAACTTGCCTAACAACTAGCATACTACTATTACTGACTGACATACTGTTACAAAACATGAAAAAAAATCAACAATTACATTACTGGCAAGTGTGATGCTTAACACCATATAACGTGAGTGAATGTAACAAGTGACACCACACATTTGTTTCAAGTTATAAAAATTTACTGAACATGCCTCATGGTTAGCATGCCACTGCTAATAATTGACATAGTGTTACAAAACCTGGAGCAATCTGACAATAATAACAGTACTGGCAGGTATGATGGTTTTACATTTCAGTTGAGCTGACTGTGATATTGCTCTGCATAGTTCAGAGCTCTGACATATACCATTTTCTGTTGTAATTACTTTTAACTGAGAACCCGTGATTTTATCAGGCAGAGGGACTAACTGTCCGTTATTCATTTTATTTGTGTGTTTTAAGATTGCTGTGGTGCACTGCACCTCTTAACATAAACTTTGGGCTTGACATTTACTTTGTTTGTGTCAGTGAGGACAGCGCCACTAAAGCGTTACTTTCTGGGGCCGTTAACTTACTTCGGGTCCGTGAGGCATAAAATCTGCCCTGCAGCGAGCAGGCGGCGGCGGCCATGCAGAAGACACGCACGTCATCATGCGTGTTTAGCGAGGAAGCGGATGCGGGTAACATTCTAGTGCCTTGTGTAAGGCTATTTTATGCTTGTTTACATAGGATCTGGTTATACACATTACTGGTAGGTTATTTACACTGCGGTTTGACTTATTGAGTGGAGTCTGCCACAACTTTAATTAGGAACAGCTTTGTTATTTGAATTTGGTATCTAACATAATTCAGGACATTAAGTAAGGTTTACCGACTTTTAGTTGTGTGCGACTTTGCTCTGTCATCTGTTATTCATTTAAATTTCTAATTTCTGTCTTTTGTTTTCTGTTTTTATCAGTTAATTTCAGGTAGATTTATTATTATGGCAGATGACAATATTTTCACTATTGTAACTACTAGTGGACATACGGCATACAATGCATAGCGTGCAATATGTATACATTACTTACAGGGGACCCTTTGACCACCCCATACATGTAACAAATGCCTTGAAATCATGGATTTACATATACTATATTGCCTAATTCAATGAACGCTTAATTATGCTTGAGAACAGCCAATCAGATATGCAAAGTCGCTTTAAAGCTAATACTGTTTCATTAAATCTGAAAGTTGAACATGAACCTGACAGTAATATTAGTGTTACACCAAGCACTTCCTTTACCCCTGTGGTTTCTGTCCCAATAGTTACTAATTGCCTACAGCCACATCATGAGGTGTTAGAAAAGAGCAAGGGAAGATGATTGTCTTATTGACTATAATCAAAGTGCTGAAGACAGCTGGTTTTTACTCAATCTACTAGAGCTGCTAAAGAAGGGAGAAAAGTCCAACATTTTAGTATTGAGCATTTTAATAGATTTGATCCCTTAACTGACCCCACTTTGAATAGTGAAATTGAGATTTCAGATGCCATTACTGGCCACACTGACAATTCTTCTCTAAACTTGCCTTTAGTTAATCCTTTACATAATGACACCCTCTCATAGATTTATCCACTGATCTTGTTACTTCCCTTTGTCCAGTAGTCATGAAAATTCAAGCAAACCTCAGCAAATTTATGTTCTGGGTGACTCATTAACCAAACATTTAGACAGGACTATATGTAACCCTGATACAGCTAACAGAACTAGTTCTAGTTTTAGTGGTTGTAAAATCTCTGATCTTACATTAATGTTGCCTGAGATTATGAAGGATCGTGGTAACAACTCTATTGTCCTTGTACATGTAGGCGCTAATAACATCTATAGGATTCTGTCCAATCTATCAAGGAAGATTATGTTGCATTAACTAACAGATTGGTGAAAATGGGTTGTAGGGTTTGTATATCTGAAATTCTACCAATCCCATGCTTTTCACCATTTCTTAATAACAAAATTAAAACTGTTAATGAGTGGCTTAGAAAATGGTGTTTATACCAAAATTTGACATGTATTATGCATTCGGAAGATTTTGAATACTGTTCTGAATTATACTGTTTTGATGGTTTACATTTAAGTAGACGAGGTAACGCTGCATTGGGTAAAATATTTGTGACATCCATTAACCATCTTTTAAACTAAATCAAAGGGGTGAGATGGTGGACAGGCTACCTTCTCTAAAATCTCCAGTCAGTAGCATTATGACACGTAAAGATCTTCGTTTTTATGTTTTAATGCCAGATGCCTTACCCATAAATTAGATGAATTAAAATGTAGAATTCACAATAATGATGTTGATATTATTTCAATATGTGAAACATGGGGTGATGACACGCTTTGGGATACCATTATACCTGGGTTTACTTCCTATTCTCTTAATAGGCAAAATTGAAAAGGTGGAGGAGTGGCCCTATTTATTAAAAAATCATCTTAACTCTATTGATGTTACAAAGAATATCAAAACATGATAAACAAACAGAGACAATTTGAGTTAAACTCAGCATATCTACATCAGAGGATCTTATCCTGAGTTCTTGTTATCATCCCCAAATTCATCCGTTGATACTCTAGAGGCTATTCTACTTGAAATAGAACATGCTAAGGCATTTGGCAAAATTGTAGTTTCTGGTGATTTTAATATTGGCTCAACTGACTGGCAGAAATTATGTGCAGATACCAGTCAGGGAAATAAGTTATTACATACATGCACCCAGCTGGGACTCAAACTGAATATACTCATTCCAACTCGAGGAGAACATATTTTAGATTTGGTACTCTGTGATGATGATATTGTAGTAGAAAATATTGCAGTTAGTGAACCTATTGGGAATAGTGACCATAATACAATTACATTTAATATTGTACAAACTTACATTTATAATTCTAACTGTACTAAAATATATTTCTACAACAAGGCTGACTTGGTTACAATGAAACATATTATTGGAAACATCAACTTGACTCTTTATTGATAAGCTCTACCCCAGAGCTTTACTGGGAGAATTTTAAGAATACCATCTGCCAATTAAAGGAACAATGTGTTCCATCTAAACTAAAATTAGAAGTCTAATACATTTCCAAAATGGATGAATCAGTCTATCAAAAAATGCATTAGTCTAAAACGCAAGAGGTATATTAAATATAAAAAATTAAATCTTCAAAAATTGGATTTCTTATAAGCAGATACAAAAAGATGTAAGATCATGATAAAAAGGGCCACATGTAATTGGGAGCAAAAACTAGCATCTAATGCCAATAAATCCAATAGTAAGCATTTGTATTCTTACATCAATTTTTGAAGAAACCTACCTGTCAAGTTGGCCTTTACTTGACAATGATATTTTGATACATGATCCAAAGAAAATGGCTGATTTGCTTAATCAAAATTTCTGTAAAAGTTTCTCTGGTATACCTAATACATCATATGATTCATTCTTGTTAGATACCACCAATGTTCCAACAGCCAAATTTTCTACTGACACTATTAGGAATAAGTTATTAACACTTAAGGGCAAATATAGTCCTGGCCCTGACAATATATCTGACATCTATTATTCTTATTAGTGGATGTTATTACCACTCCTTTACAATTGATGTTTGAATATTTTTTGCAGGAATTTTGTTCCAAGGATTGGCGAGAGGCTTATGTCATCCCTATTCATAAAAAGGCCAAAAACAAATGGGAGAATTACAGGCCAATAAGTTTAACATCTTCTGTTTGTAAATTATTGGAAGGTTTAATTAAAAGATATAATATCACCAGTTTTGGCTTTTCATGATGTTGAGCAACACGATTTCAAAAAGGCAGAAATTGCCTAGCCAATTTGATCTGTTTCTATGAACAAATCAGTTCCTTACTTGATATAAATATACCATGTGATGTAATTTACATTGACTTTAGTAAAGCCTTTGATATTATGCCTCACTGGGCTCTTATTACCAAACTTAATAAGTTAAATATAAATAGCATAGTGGTTAACTGGATTATTAATTGGCTTCAGAATCGCACCCAGCAAGTGTCTATAGATGGGAATAAATCAGTTTGAGGATTAGTGACAAGTGGGGTTCCTCAGGGCTCAGTTTTGGGTCCATGCCTGTTTCCAAGCATTTATTGCCGATCTCACTTCAGGCTGTTCATCTTATTCAATTAAATATGCAGATGATGCTAAAATTGGAGGTCCCTGTTCCTCTGATTTTCAAGCCAATGTCATTCAAAAGACCTTGATGTCATCTCAACATGGGTTAAAACATGGGGTATGTCTTTAAATATTTCTAAATGCAAGGTTATGCATTTAGGTATCAGAAATCAACAAAACCCCTATTTTTGAATGGTATACCACTTGACACTACTTTGAACGAAAGAGATCTGGGCATTACTAGTTCAGAAAATTTTTCTTATAATCAACATGTACATAGTACAGTCGATAAATCAAATAAAGTTATATGGTCAATATTGCTGAATATTAATTCAAGAAAACGAGATGTGCTACTTATTATATTGTGCATATGTTAGACCACATCTGGAATATGCCTCTCAGCTGTGGTGTCCATATAAAAATCTGAGGGCCTTCTTATGGAATCCGACCCAGAGAAAATTTACTAAAAAGATTTCAGGATCATGTGACATCCCTTATGTGGATAGACTAGAAACACTACAACTCATGCCTTTATCAACACGTCGACTCTGTGGTGATTTATTGTTATTATACAACATTATTCAAGATCCCTATCTCTTGTGTGAACTTGGTCTAGAATTTAAAGATTGTAATCATCATATTAGGGGTCATCTCTTACAACTAGTTAGAAAATCTTTTGTGAGATCAAGTCGTAAATACTTTTACAGTTAGAGTTGTTGGTCCATGGAATAGACTTCCACTTAAAGTTGTCATCAGTGAAACTAAAAGTATTTTTAAACATAGATTAGACAGCCTTATTATTACTGGATATGATTTGTCTTATACATTGGATTAGAATAGGAGCATCATGGGCTTCCGCCTTCTCGCCTTATAACTTCCTTAGTATGATCCTTAGTATGATGGTTGACGCACATATTGTGGTGAATGTAATGAGTAGCACCACAAAGAAAATCATTTTAACTTTCCACCCATATACACTGAATAATCCTTATTACAATTTATGCCCAGCACTTTCCTTAGACATGCAGTTGTCACTGAAATAAGCTCTCTGAAAATTTGCCCAACAGTCAGTGAATGATGGTAACCAAAGTCTACCTGTGGTGAATGTAACTGCAACCCTCGTTTCATGCAGTGCTTATCTTCATGCAATGTAGCCCTACAAATGGAGGAGCCACGGTAAATAATGGGTTTTAAACCACAACTTCGGCTCCTCCCTCTGTGGTTGCTCCTTGGTTCTGATGGGCAGGTTATGACTTTGCAACTGTCACAGACTGACGGGTAAACATTGGGCCTGATGTGACCCCAAGTACAGTGAGGGTCAAAGGTTGCTGTCCCTTCTGTGGGAAAGATAGATCAGGCAGTAACACAGTCCGTTATCACGAGGAGGCAAACTAGGAGAGAAGCCAGAAAATCTTTTAAAGTGCTAATAGAACAATTACAGATTTGAGCATGAGGGTGAATGTAACGTGTTGTGACACCAATTGTTACATTCACCACACTAAATACAAAGCTGCATAAATTAAAAATGGAGCATTACAATGGGCTAAAGAGTACAGATAATAAAAACACAACTCCATATTAGTAAATGGACTTAATTTAATAATGGAAAATAGTAAATAAAGCTTGCAAAACAATTAGTAAAACATGTGTTTTTGCATGTCACACTTTTTCAGGTAAAAAAGCAGCAAATGGAGCAGGATACTCCACCAAAAAGAAATATGGATACCATAGAATTTTGTAGTTATGTTATCCATCTGCCCATATAGCCAGCATTCAGATTTAGTCAAAACATGTGCCTGACAGTTGATTTTTTAAAATGTGGTATGCACTGTATGGTGGGCACTGGTAACCCTTTCATAAACAGAACCTACTATAGCCAGCCAGCAGCCATGCATACTTTCTCACTGGGGTACTGTAAGTGTAGTGCAGGAAGCCAGGAATTATACTTCCAAAGCTTTAGCAGCCACAAGTGTCCATGCCTTCAATCTGAACTCAACCTGTTATGAGTTGCAAGAGTTAGGAGGTTGAGACCCAACACACCCACTCCAATAATTCTAACACTACATAAGGAGGACTGGGAGCCCCAAACATCACACTCATCCCTTAAGTAACCTCCCCATGTCTACAAGTTCCATTTAATAACGTGTTTCTTGTCAGTTCTTGCACACTGGAATGACAATACTGTGAAACCTCTGTAGGCTGCAAAGTGGGGCCACCCACATTTCTGCCAACTATTAAAGGCCCTCCTGCTTCTGTCCCATTCCTGCTTCCACAAATCACTGGTGCTCATTAGTGATTAACATTATTTTTGTTATGCCCATCTAGCTAATTACTGCACACTGCATATAAAGTTGCTGATGCCCTAATTATTTGCACTACCAGTTTTTGTTGCTGTTGCTCTGCTTCTTATATAGTACAGTTATATAAAACTTACTATAAATGAAAATTACGTACCTACCATAATTATGATCTTTCTGTGTATCTTCACCATTCATCACCTTTGGGTTATTGGCGGAGATCATGACCCCGCAGGAGCTTTTTTTTTTTGGATTGGCGGTGCAGACATACCATCGGCGCCCGCCTCGAGGCCGACGCACTGCGTGGCTCCATGGGTTGGCCGTTAGGTGCTGTCAACCCGCCTCACACAAGTTCTGCCTCACACCAGTTCTGAGTCGCTGGGAGGTGAGGAAAAGGTTGGGAGGGTGGGACAAGGAAGTCCAGGACAGACAAAGGAAAGGATATATAAACCAAAAGGAGAAATAAACGACTGAGGGGACAGAAGAAGAAGAAGGAAGACTAAGGGACTGGGTAGGGGCCCCAATCTCTGAAATAGTAAAAAGGAGAGAGGAAGGATTTAGGATAAGCTTGGGGGAGGCAGAAGGGTAACAACTATACCCCGAACCTTAACTTGTCTCCACATTGTATAGGAACTGTAAGGAGTAGCCAAAAGGCTCACTGCCAGAATCACTGGCAATAACTCCAAAGCAGAAAACAGCTATTCCGAAGAAAGACAGGACACATGGTTATTCTCCTCCTCTCAGGGAAAAGAATTTTGGTGTAAGAAATTTTGGTTTCTGAAGGAAATTAAGGATATGTCCATAGGACAAGGGAACTAAGGATAGGCGGGAAGAAGGAAGTGGAGAGAACAGAGGGAAGTTACTAACTCCCACCCCACAGGGTGGAGCCAAAGCACTGAGAAGGAGTGCCTCCTGTCCTGACCACTCTCTCTAAAACATTATCCCATGTGTCCCCATCTTACCCAGCTCCTGACTAACAGAAAGGGGGGGCGAGAATGGACACAGAGGGGAGGGGACCCAGAGACTGAGGCCCCACAGGGGATGGTGGGTGGGATTGTGATGAGTGAAGATCACAGAAATATCATAATTCGGTTGATGCGTAATTTTCATATCTTATCTGTGTCAATCTTCACCATTCATCACCTTTGGGGAGTGTCAAGCCCCTCAAAGGGGGTTTTCAAACCCTATGGAACAGAGTTCCTTAGCTCTCAGTGGTGACACACTAAGAGGGAGAACATTCTGGGCCTGGAGAGGCCCGAGAGTGTGGAGAGTGAGACGGGACCCCCAAAGGGGAAGGAAACTGCCCCAACAGATGCCGCCTCACTCTATGGAAGAAGAGAGAGGTTCTCTGGTGATGGAGTTAATCACCCTACACCAGGCCAAGGGTGACAACCGGGAAAGACGCAGCCATGTTGTCCGCCTAGTGCAGATCGCTGTCCCTACAACCCTGGTAGGTACCTCACTGGCATCATACGATGCTGCTTGCTTGGTGCCTTGTTAGCTCTAGGCCACGTGCACAGAGTGCACTGGCTTGTCTGGTTTGCTCTGTGTCAGGCAATGAGGCTAGGAGCTGACCCATCCTGACCACAGGAACCTATCATAGGATGCGAGTGGGCATGATGTGCTGTGATAGAGAGCAGCAACCATGCCGAGTAGAACGCCCTCCTCCCAGAAGTCAAAATCCAAGGAATCCTGATCTGGGGGCCGGTCACGGTGGAGGGCCAAGCCCATCAGGTGTGTCCAGTGATGTCAATCCTGACTGAGGATGAGGCATGGAACCTGGGACTCTGTGGGGAGCGCAATACCACTGGCAGAGATCCCTAGGGGCAGGAGTTCCAGAGAAAGGTCTCTGCCAGGAACGCAACAACGCCTCCGGAAAGGGAGCAGGCCGGGGCACCACAGGGTGTCCTCGATGAAACTGCCTAGAAAGGTGTGCACTGAGTGCTCTGGATTGCTTTGAGGGGAGGGATGATGCAGGTCCTCCAACATCCTCACAGGAATCGCTGCTACTCCGCAAGATCAGCAGCTGGAGAAATGTGGACAGATGGCCTCTCTCCCAGAAGAAGGAGATGAAGAGTCAGAGGACCAAAATGCTCAGAGGGTTGTTGCTTGGGGAGGTTGAAAGACCTGTCTGTCCATGGCCCTGACGTAGCGGAGAACTGAGCAGCCACGCCCTGAACTGCTCCCAGGAGAGAGGCCGCTGGGACCAAAGATGCCTGGGAGCACAGGAGAATGTGGCAGAGGGATGGAGACAGAGCTGACAACAGAAATCGACTGACCACCGCCTGGGCTGGGGAGCGCCAGGAGCCCCAGAAGATGAAGGAGCTCGGAAGACTCCACAGCCGATAGCTGAACAACCATATCAGAACTACCTTTGCTGCACCCAGAAGAATCCTCTGAGGTGACTGGGCCGTAGTCCAGAAGGACTGGCCCCTACCTCTAAAGAACGAGGCCATCTCGAGGAAACCAAGGGAAGAGTGGAGATCCACACTACAGCTCTTCCCAGAGCCCAGGTGGGTTCTGGAAAAGGCCGCGGACAGAACCCAAACCCCTCGAAATCAGAGAGGGCTCTCCTCCTCGAGAGACAGCCAGCCTAGGCAACTGGCAACTCTGGTCAGCTCTCAAGGGACTATCCAGGAGCAGTACTCCTCCTCCAGTGGGTGCTCCGATTGGCCCCAAAGTTGGGCGATCCAGGCACACCACCCGAGGGGTACCACCGCTGAGGGACAGAGAACCCTTTAGGCCAAGCTGCGGGAGCAATGGTGGCCTGCACCACTGCCTGCTGGTCAGCACCCCTGACCCTGGCCACGGGTAGTCCTGCCCGCCTCAGAGGGGGACTGGCTACGGTCTGTCGTGAGGACACCACTAGAGTGTCCACGGGCAGCTAACCCAGAGAGCCAGATTGTCTGTCCGACTCTCCTCCAAGAGGTGGAGACCAAGTCCTGTGCCAGACAGTGCGTGACGCCACTGCCATCCCGAACAAATAGGGCACCAGAAACAGAGACTGCATCGAGTCGGTACCAGTGCCCCCGCAGCACCGCGAACAGTGAAAGAAGAGGACATGGCTCCAACAAGGGCAGCAGCCTGGTGCCAAGGCCTGACATGGCGCTGTCCAGCCCCACGGTGCCGCCACGGTGCCGAGTGACAGAGACAGCTCTGATGACGGCCCCGCCAGCGCCCCTGTACTGCAAACTGTGCCATCCAGCCCCATGGTGATGAGATCTGGAACCCCCATGGCGCTGTGCCCATGTCCAGAACCGCAATGACCTAAAGCTGGACACGGCGCCGTGCTCAACCTCAGCATCGTGGACAGCGCCAAGTGAGAAAAAGTCAGAGACAGCACTGTAGAACCTCCCACTGCACCGCTTAGCACCATCGCGATACCACAAACTGTGCCGACAGCAGCCACGGTGTCGAGCGAGAGACCAGCGCCGATGACAGCACCATCAGGCTCCAACAAGGCTGCGAACAGCGCCAAGGCCTGAAACGGCACCGACAGACGGCGAGAGGACGGGCTGACCCAGGCCTTCCGAGCCACAGGTCCGACACCGGGAGCTTCGCTGACGGGGTGACTGCCAATGCGTTGCCTCCCATCTTTCCCCGAGGAATAACAGACCAGGCCTCCTGCACCGCGAGAGGAGCCTCAGTCACAGCTAGGCTACGAGGCCAAGGCTCCCCTCCGCCTCGGTCCTATAGAACCGGGAGGAAAGACCGAGAGAACGCGGTTGGCCCGAAAGCGCCCAACCCTGAAAGTTGGCGGAGCTCGCTTCACTTTCCACGCTGGTTCGATGACCTAGCGTCCATGGAGAAACAGGCATTGCACGAGTCCATGTTGTGAAGCAGGTTAAGACACGCGAGGCAACGGTCGTGGTTGGTCGGTGACAGAAAACTTACGGCCGCATGGGCACCGCCGCATGGGGCCCATCCGTCTTAGAAGTCTTCTTGCCCTCCGACATAGACATGACCCTACGGAAAAAACACCAAACAAGACTCGACATCGCAGAAAACAAATAATGGAAAGATATTACCGGGTGACGCCGAAGGGCTAACAGAACCGGCAGGAAGGGAGCCAACAGACTTCGCACCGAGGAGAATCGAACACGAGTCAAAAAGGATTCAATTTGCTGCGTAGCAAGGTAAGCCTCAAAATCTCTGTCTCGAAGCATCCCGCGAGGTGACCTCGGCGGTGGGAGATGAAGAACTGGCGGGAGGGCAGGTGGGCAGCACCTGAAGGCCAACCTGCGGTGCCATTGCAGTGCATCGGCCTTGAGGGCAAGCGCCAATGGTGCGTCGGCTCCGCCCATCAAAAAAAAAAAAGAAGCTCCCATGGGGTCATGACCTCCGCCAATAACCCAAAGGTGATTGATGAATGGTGAAGACTGACACATGTAAGATCAGTAGATATTCAAGAAAAGCTCTTGCAGCAGGCTACACCATAAGGACTATGCCTTAGGCACCTAGGACCCCAAAGAAAATTCTAGCTAGTAGTATTCAGTAGGACCCCGCCCCCCTAGCGTCAGCCAGTGGTATAAAGGGAAGTCCCCAGCCCCACCTCAGTTCTCTGCTGAGACCCGACTGGTAGTAAACGGAGAACCGAGGAGGTTTGAATATTCCCATGTATAGGATGTAAAAAGGCCAGGAGGAAGGAGGGAGGTAGAGCGCCTGCTGCAAAAGCTCTTCAAAGATCTACTGTTACCGAAATTTCTACACAACTGTACTAACTTACTTTGAGTTGGAGCTCTTGGCAGGCTACACCATAAGGAACAAGTCCCAAACAGTACAAGGATGAACCCAGGTTGGATGGGAGGAGGAAGATATGGAGACAGCGGAGGTTCTCAGGAAAGGAGCCCTTGAAAGACGGCTAGGCTGGGCTCACTCTCCACCTAGAGGCAATGTCCAAACTATAGTGCTTGACAAAGGTGTGCACTGAACTCCAGGTAGTAGCGGCACAGATATCTGCTGCAGAAATGTTTCGCAAAGAAGCAAAAGAAGCAGCAACCCCACTGGTTGAGTGGCCTTTAACCGGCCCGTAAAGGCTTATCGTGATTTATTGTAGCAGGAGATGCAATTAATTATACCATGGACATAAGTGAACAGCCAATGAAATGGTCAGACTGGCAGTTTACCACCGGTGCAAATCCTCTCATAATCACTGGCTGATGAGCAAATAATAGAGCAAATGGTCATCTGCAGCAGAGGAATAAATACATTAAAATGAACACACAGCAACCTCTTTAGAAGTTGTATTTTATTATAGTAAAAAATTAACCTTGGTATGATCGCAATGAGCCACTTGGAGGATGTGAGTTATCGGGGATTTACCACAGCTGGCAAGGATTTACTTCCACCGGCCGCGTCAGGCAAACCACTCCAGCCGTGTAAATCCCCAGATAACCCACACCCCCTCGTGGTCTATTGCTTAACTAACCATTTGATAATGTTTGTTTGGTCACAGGTGCCCCTTCAGGGCAAAGGAAACAAACAATTGGTCAGATTTCCTGACTGACTGGTGCGATCAACATAATAACGGAGCACCCTATAGACGCCCAGAGCAGAAGGGCCTCCTCCAATTAGAGTACTCTGGATAATATACAGGTAAGTGGATGTCCTGATTCAGTGTGAACTCTGACACCACTTTCAGAAAAACTTAGGATTCATTCTCAAAATACCCTGTCTCTGTGAAAACAAATAGGGCTCTTTGCACATCAGAGCATGAAGCTAGAAATCCTCCAAACAGAAGTAACGGTAACTAAAAATAATGCTTTCCATGACAGAAAGCAAAGCTCCCAATCCATGGCTGGCTCGAACGGAGATGAAGTAAGTTTTTCTAACAAAACAAGAGGTCCCATGGAGGGTGCCTGATGGGCGGTTTCAGATGCAGCATGCCCCTCATAAAGATGCAAGACAGGTCCAATTGAGCAATCATTTTGACCTCCACAGGTGCGTGGTAGGCAGAGACCGCCAAAAGATGCACCTTAATAAAGTAACAGCAGAGTCCAGAATCTGCCAGAGAGGAGGTACTCCAGGATAGAGTTCACCAGACAGGTGAAAGGGTCAAGAGCCCTAGCAGAAGCCCATAAACAGAAGCACTTCCATTTCATGGCATAAGTAACTCTGATGGAAGTCTTCCTTGCCACAACCAGAACCTTGGCGACCCTAGTAGAAACTCTGAAGCGAGTCATGACTAGGACTGCAGGAGCCAAGCATGCAGGTGCAGAGACCCGAGGTCCAGATGGACTAGGGTGCCTTGCTCCTGCGAGAGCAAGTGCAAGGTCTGGGGCAGGGGCATCAAGGTTCCACTGCCAGCCGCTGTAGCAAGGAAACCAGATCTGTTGGGGCTAGAGGGGAGCAATCAGGATCATGTCCGCCTCCTCCGACTGGAGCTTGAGCAGGACTCTTGGAGGAGAGGAAAGGGAGGGAAGGCATAAAGAAACCTCCCTGTCCTGCAGAGGGACAACGTCTCACCAGAAAGCACCAGGCCCTGGATGTAGTGAGCAATCGCTGGGCAGTTTGGCATTGACGGGGCAAAGAGGTCCAGTTCTGTGTGTCCCCACCTTTCGAAAAGGTCCTCCGCTACAGACTGGAGGAGCTCCCATCATGGGCCTTGGACGAGATCGACTCAGGACCGTCGGCCAAGGTGTTTTGGACTCCTGGAACATGAACAGCAGCATGAGTTAGACCGCATCCTATGGCCCAAACCACACTCACGTGGCCTCCCTGGAGGGGAACAAGGAGTATCCCCTGTTTGCTGATATAAAAGACCAAGGACATATTGTCCATCTGAAACCAGCAGGGGCCCAGAATAAGATCCAGTTGGAACGCCTGTAGAGCACAGATAATCGCCTCATCTCTAAGATGCTGATATGCAGAGCTTGTTCCAATGGAGACCATGTGCCCAGAGTTTGGTGATTCGGAAATGGCCTCCCCATCCTAGACCCGATGCACTGGTTGTTAGGATCTGCGAGAGGAATCTCCAAAAGGAAACCCTAGCTCCAAGTTGGGAGGAGTAAGCCACCATGTCAGGGTTTGAGACACCACTTTGGAGTCCACTGGGGAACTCACGCACAGATCGCACAGAGAAATCAGCACTACTGCTGCTACCATGTGGTCGAGGAGCTGAGAGAGTGTTCAGGCTGGAACCTGGCAGGAAGAGGAGATCCTCAGCCAGTGCCCGAAGACGATCTGCCCCATTGGATGGGAGAAAGGCCTTTCCTAGAGTAGTGTCCAAAACTGTCCTGATATATTGCAGCCTTTGGCTGAGCCAAGGGACAATCTGGGGAAGTTCGGCATGATCCCCAGCTTCCTGAAACACCATAAAGGCATCTGAAAGGAGGACAGTAGTCGATCTTTTGTGGAGGCTGTCAGGAGCCAGTCGTCTAGGTAGGGACAGACATACTGGCCCTGTCTCCTGAGGGCCACCGCCACTACCGCTAGGCACTTTGTGAAGACACGCAGTGCCGAAGAAAGGCCCTAAACTGGTAGTGTTCCCCTGAAAGTTGAATCGCTGGAAACCTCAGTGCATAGGGCAGCACCAAGATGTGGAGGTACGATCCTGCATGTCAAGAGAGCAGAGCCAATCTCCGGTGAAGCATGGGGAGAAGGCTTGGCAAAGTCACCATCCAGAACCTCTTGTGTTCGATGTAAGTGTTCAGGAGACTGTGGTCCAGAATGGAATGAAGACCCCCCATCTTCTTAGGAATCAAGAAGAAGTGGGAGTAAAACCCTTTCCCTGGTTGACACGGTGGAACAGGTTCTATGGCCTGTTTCAACAGGAGGGCCTGGATTTCCATGGCATGAGAGCAGTATGTGATGGGAGTATCTGGAAGGGATGGAAGGATTGTCCGGCGGTATTTGAAGAAACTCCAGAGTGTGTCCTTCTCGATCAGCTGAAGTACCCAGGCATCTGAAGTGATTTCTGGTCCATCCCGCTAGGCAGAGGGAGAACCGACCCCTACCGCTTCCCCAAGGACTCGTTGGAGGAGGGGGGTCGGGCAAGGAGTCCCGCAGAGACCCGGGAGTGGGCATGGAGACCTGGGAGTTGTGTCATTCCTAGGTCCCGGTGGCCCCTGAGGGATGAGGGGAGCCTTGCATTTAAAGTTCCTCTCCCTTGCTGCCCCTTTGTGTTGCTGGCCTGTGGGCAACGAAAGACTTCCGCCTGGTGGTGGCTGGTCTGGATTTTGTGGCCATTTTGGGGATGGACTAGACTGCTTGCCAGAGTCCTGAAGACCTGTAATGATCTTTCAGAATCCTCTCCGAAAAGAATGGACCCTTGAAAAGGGGTGTCCAGTACAGCACCCTGGAGGTCCAGACGGAAATTGGAAACCCTGACCCAGGAGTACCTCCTCAGACACAGGTAGCGGCAGCTCTAGCAGTGGTGTCCACTGAGTTGTAGGATGCACGCATAAGCGTGTTCTCTACATCCAGGCCAGACTGGAGGATATCCAACAACTCTGTCTTTTGCAAGGAGTCAGGCTGGGCAGGACACAGCTCCAGAGCCTTCTTCCATAGAGATTTCTGGTACTGTACCATGTGTGCTAAGATGTTTAGCGATCTAATGGTACAAGTGGCAGAGGAATAAACTTACAGCAAAACTGATCTGGCCTCAGATTCCTCATCTGGGCACTGGGAGCTCATATGGCGAGGTTGCTTGGACCTATGCGTGGACCACCGTTAGGGCCATGGAATCGGCCTGTGTTGTTCCCCCAAGAAAGCCTCATGCTTTGGGGTTCTGTAAAGTCTGTCCGCTTTCTGGGGACAGCTGAGGACTAAGACCTGTGTCTCCATGCAAGCCTGGTGGCATCCTGGACTGGGGCCACCAACGGAGGCACAACCAGTAGCTTAGAGTCACTCAGATCTAGAAACCAAGCCAGACGATGTCTTTTCATGTCCATATCCTCAGTGTTCCACTGGTTAAGAAACTGGATGTGATGCATCACGTCCATGAAAGTGAAGATGCGTCCAGAGGTGTCAGTGGAGAATCTTTGTGCATATCGGGGCTGAGGAGGAGGGATAAATCCGCAAGGACTTGGAAGGGAAGATAGCTCCTCTCGGAAGACTCCGAGAAGGAGAACAGGTATAAGAGTGCCGGATCGATGGCCTAGAGTGATGATGCCTGAGGAAGACTGGGATGAAGAATGATGACTTCATCCCAAATGCCGAGTGGACCCTCGTCCAAATGGTGTGGAGTAGGGGTAACCTTCTTGGTGGAGGCAAAGGCTTCCTGGGTGGTGGAGGAGGGCCTTTAGGAGGAACTGGACAACTCCCGAGGAGATGGATCAGGTAAAGGGGTTGAGTTCCTTGGGCAACAGATCCCCTTTAATGGGGCTCCACCATGAATTGAACAGGGCCCCGATGTCCGAAAGTAGAATGAGGGGGACTCCGGGGGTCCAGCACTGGGGGTGGGATGTCAGAAATATCTGGCATTGGCCCTTTTGGTGCATTCATCCCTGTCGTTAGGTCTGGGGACTCAAGCTTATCCAGTTGCGATCCCGCAGGCAGCAGGATATCTGGCATTAGGTTCTCAGTCAGCAGGTTGTCCCGCGTCCAGGTGAGGAGGCTGGGTCAGCAGGCAATGGTTTCTGGGAGGCGACTTGGGAGAGGCCAGAAGGGCTGTCGATGGCCAAGGTTTGGGTGGCCGGAGGGGTGTCGCCCAGTTCGACCCTGGAGATGCAGAGGTTGAGGACATCGGGTCTGACGACGGCTGTCAGAGGTACTGGCCGGGTCTTGTGTTTAGGGGGAGCGAATCCAGCCTGGAGGTCCTGCTCCTGGCGCCTCTTCTTCTGTTGCCAGACCATGATGCCCGGTCCGATGAAATGGACACCCCAGCCGGTGGACGACAGGCTCCTGCCCGCTATCTGAAGTGGAGCCAGCAGGTCTCCCTGGTTTAGGCCTGACAGGCTGCTGGAAGGACCTGAAGGCTCAGGAAAGAAGGGCAGACAAGGCCCTTGCCCGGAAAACCCCCTACCGGATGTCAGAACAAGGCTGGAGGGCTTTATCAGTGGAAGCCCAGAGGGAGTTGGGGCTGCCAGAGGGGCAGAGTCCGACCTCCGCGGGTGGGACTTGAAGAAGCTACCTTTCTATGCGTGACCTGGAGCAGAAGTCTGATCTGGGTCTTTCCTTGTCCTTGTGGTGATGCTTCCCGCTGGTCTTGTCTTTTGGGAAGAAGATGGAGAAGTCAGGGACCAAAAGGGGGCCGTGGCTAGATGGGGTCTCTGCTGGCAGCTGGTTGCTGCTCTAACAGGTGGCTCGTCAATGCCTTCAGGGTGGATCCCTGGCCCAGCAATTAAAACTTGGCAGTGCAGGCAGGCCTCCAAGTCGTGGTTGGGGCCCAAGCAAATTTTGCAAGCTGAATGGCCGTCTTTCAACGGTATGTTTACTGCAGGCACACTTAAGACTTCCACCGCTCCGAGGAAGAAGATGGAGAAGACATGCAGTGGTAGAATCACTGGGTTTGGAGAAAATAAGAAAGTGCTGTTAAACACGAAATGGCAGTTGACTGGTCACAGGAGGCATCCATGGAGCTGATGTGTATGGGTCGACGGTGGGTAAGGAACTGAGGTGGGGCTGGGGACCACCCCTTTATACCACTGGTTGACATTGGGGCAGGCAGACGCCGGGGAGGTCCCCAATGAATACTGCTAGCTAGAATTTTTCTGTGGGGTCCTAGTGCCTGGTGGCATATTCCTTATGGTGTAGCCTGCTGCAAGAGCTCCAACTCGAGTAAGATCTGTATTTATTGTTTTTCCATCTGTTACATCTTGCACCATCCTGAAGTAGTAATACCAAGTATTTATGTATGATCTGTACCATTTACATCTGTAGCATATTGGTTATGGACTATTTGTAATGCCATTATTCTTTATGTATTGCCTTTTATTTGCTCTGCAACTCTCCCAGGTTGTGTCTGAAATAGGTATCTGTTTGTCTAGTGCACTTACCTGGTGACAAAAATAAATAAAGAAACGAGATCTTGTGTTATAAGCGTAATAACCACGACGAGGTGTGGTTTGTCGCCTGATAGGTGCTCACCAGGGGTGTACTAAGGCACGAGGCGCTTGCGCCAATGCCTTGTGCCACTAGGCGGTTTCTTATCAGGTGATAATCCACACCCTGAGTGCATTACTGCGCTTATAAAATAGGTCCCCATTCTGAAATACATTTAGTTAAAAAAAAAAGCTATTTAATGAATTATTATATAAAAGCGGTAAACATGCAAAAGTCAGAAAAATAGTCCCATCTGTAGTGTAGAGTTTCAGGCAATATAGAGTATATCATGGATTCACTATAGGGCATGGTGTTTCTCTTGACCAAAGTCTGTATGTGGTGCAAGAGAAACAAGTTTCTTTATTTTACCATCCCCCATTTGCCCATTTGTAATGATCGGATGGATACCTTTACTGTGATCCACCGTGTGTCTTAGTGGGCGCCTTAAACATAATTCTGTGCTGTGGTGTCAATTTGTTCTACGATGTCTGGTATTGCCCCACAACACTTGTTTTATTTCTTTACGTTATTTTAATTTCGCTTATTTATTCTTTTTTTTTCCAGGTACCGCCAGGTTAAATGTGAGCAAACGTGTCCCTTGACGGCTGCCATGAGAGCAGTTCGGTTTGTGCATTTCAAAGCGCAATGGGTTTTTTCTGTGGTGCTAGTTACAGCTAGGGATTTTGTATTTTTATGGGTTGTTGGACGGAGTTACGGTGAAGGGTGGAGTTCAAGAGTGGAGATTGTCGACTTAAAATGTAGAGTGAAGATACCTGTAATGTTCTGTGGTACCTCGCCATAGGTGGACTGGACAGCAGTGGCAGCGAGAGGTACAACTGAAAGGTATTTGGCTTTTGGGCTTGATCATGTTATGACAGGATGGAGTAGTGTCAGGTTATTTTGAAATGTGTTTTGTTGTGAAAGTACTGTGGATCGGAATTACAGTTTTGCACTTACGGGCAGCAGTGCAGGTCGAAGGATGGTGTTAAGGCTCAGTTCTATGGGTCAGCTTAGCAAGCGAATTTGGTTGGCACTGGCACAATGATATTTACTGCCCTCCATCCTGAGTGGCTGAAGAAACGGGAGCTGGCACATTACTGTCTGAAAAGGACATGGCCAGAGGCACCTTCAGCCAATCAGGGCACAGAAAAGTTGAGACCCATTTTATAAACTGTCTTAATGGTATTTGGGGAATACTCCAATGAATAACGTCCCTCTTGGCATAACATAACCCAAAATTTAGTTCACTATAATATCAATCTCAGGTCTTGCTCGAAAATAGGCACCTGTGTGCCTAGTGCACCTTACCTGGTTACCAAAAACTAAATAAAAGAAAGAAAACCTTTATCATTCACAAAGTTAAAGCGGCAGCAAGCAACAGCGCTTGTAAGTGTGGATGCTCTGCCAGCCTAACACACTGGAATTGTCTGCTGCCGTCATGCTTACCTCGCCTGCTGGATTCTCGATCTTCTGTATGTACTTCGTTACCACCTCTTCCCGCCCTTCGCTGCAACTGAAAGCAGAATAAAAGCATCACACACACTACTTGTTGCTACTAACTGGAGACTCCTCGGGCCCCCTGCAGCACTGCAGCTGAAGCAGTTCAGAAACGTGTTTGCAAGCCAGACTCAAACAGGACAAGGTGGAGACCTACAAAACTGTTTAACTTAAGAGATGACATTTCAATTAGAAACTTGTCCAGCATTTGACTGCTCAGAGTGCCGGCATCTTCTAGAAAGCAAGTGACAGTTAAATGTATCCCTAAAAATATCACATCTAACAATGGGGTAAGCTAGAGAAGGCAAGCTTGTGAAGGAAAGAGAAATTGTATACAGCAAGCAGAGATCTATAGTAGCAAGCAGGCATCTGTTGTTATTACACAAAAGCTGGCCCAATGCATGGTGCTCACCATCTGGCATCTTTTTTTTTTTTAAATTACTATACTCTTGAACACATTTTAAAACAAGTACCCCTCCCTTGCTTCACTTCCCGCCTCCTGAACGTGTCTGGAAAAACCTGGGCAGCTCAGTGTACCTTCCTGGTCCCAACGTAAATGATAACATATGACAAGTTGTACAGTCACACTCCTATATGCCTTCAGTTTACTGTGAGGCAGGAGGCTAGTTGAGTGCCTTCAACCATCTGAGAAGTGTTTATACTAGACAAGACCATACACTCTGAAATGTGTTTGACACTTATAAGATGGTCACAAAATTAATAAATATGGAAGAAATACATGAGATGGGTGGAGGTATGCAGTCATTGGAATAATGAATGATCATGTGATGTGTTCGCACTAATGATAAAGTAGGATTTCCTTTACTCATTACACATACAAGGGATGTGTGATGGGACTTGTGGGATAAATGATTTATCTTCACTACAGCAGTTTGACTTTGGGTAGCCCAATGAGTGGCATAAGCCACAAGTGATGTGCCTGAGATAAAACTGCTCACGTGAAGATAACATGTATCCCACAAGGTCCCCATCGCCTGTTTTCATTTATGCAACATGTAAGGACCCCGTGGGTTAATTTATTTTTTTTCTTTCTTTTCTGTGTTTTGAATTTCCTTTAGTTGGTGGGTTTATTTTGTGAAAAGCGCTACTGCACTTTATCTGTGGTTGGTTGCTGGGGTCGCCAGTGGGGACAGCACGCTAGCGTGTTGGTGCTGACTGGTAGAGATGCTCGAGATCCCAAAATTTCAAGTCAAGATGGCAGACTCACTTAGTGAGAATGAATTCACCTGGACAACTAGGAAGAACTAGTGTCTAGTAAAAAGCTGAAACTGCAAAGTTTTACATTTACATTTGTGCCTCAGGACACTGAAGTGTTTGATTTGTGAAGATGACTTTTTTGTAGTGAGTGTGAGTGAAAGCGGTAAAAGGCGCCACAGTTTGTTCAGCAACTCGGGAGCAATTTAAAGACAAAAAAAAAAAATACATTGAGGTTTTATTTGGGAGGCAGCCAGCAGGCATGATTTCACTGAGGTATGGGCTGAAGGGGAAATTAGTGATCGGGCGTTGTTTTTTGACTGCAACAATGAAGGGGTAGATTAAGAAGTAGTGCTGGCAGGCAGACACTGGGAGCTGGCAGATGATGTTCTCTATATGTATAAATCCTTATGAGGAGTTTATAATGGGTGGGATATTCAAAGGGTTGTGCATGGCGCAATAGTGTTGCACCACGCGCAACCCACTGATGGGCACCGGCGCAGTATTCAAAAGGGATGGTATGCCGCCGCAGATACCAATGAGCCGGGCGCACTAGTAATGTATGTGGCACAAGTGTGGAGGGCATGCCCATGCATATTCCGCACATCCGATATTCAGCCTGAGATGTGCGGCGATATGCTGGTGCAACCCCTACCTGCGCCACACACTGGTGCTCAAAGTTGAGCCAGAAAGAAACAGGAGCAAGGGCTGGCCACCAACAGGTGAGCTGCCATACTGCAGGGCGCAACACGGCAGCCGCCAGCTGTGGGTGCCACCAAGCTTTGCAAACCAGGGTCTGTCGCGCGCCGCCCCCACGCCCGATCAAGGGCACTGTAATAGAAATGATATCCCTGGTGGTCCAGAGGACTGCTGCCAGCCCAATCGCGGGCATAAGAATACAAAAATACACGTCCCATATCCCTAGTGGTCCAGTGGACCTTCCATCGATCACGGGCATAAGTATACAAAATACACGTCCCATATCCCTGGTGGTCCAGTGGACCGCTGCCAGCCCGATCACGGGCATATGTATAAAATAAGCATTTAACTTATCCCTGGTGGTCCAGCAGCACCCTCCCCACTGAGCCGCCTACTCCGCCTCCCCACCGGTCAGCGCGGGCAGCTCCCACCCGCAACGTCGCCGTCACGATTGACTCGCGCACAGCACAGACCATACCGCACTATACAGTCCCAATATATACGGTACGGTTCGCACGCACATTGTCCCACGCCAGGACCAATGGGTGCACAACCGCATTGTACGCAGTCAGTCGGCGGGCGGCCAGGCGGCTTATGGTGGGGGAGCTGCGCCCACCGCTGACCGAGGGGGAAGAGGGTGGCAGGGCTCAGTGGTTGGTGGGGACAGCGCACCGCTGACCACCAGGGATAAGTTAAATGCTTATTTTATACATATGCCCACGATCGGGCTGGAAGCGTTCACTGGACCACCAGGGATACGGGACATGTATTTTGTATACTTATGCCCGCGATCGATGGAAGCGGTCTACTGGACCACCAGGGACATGAGACAAGTTTTGTTTAATACTTATGTCCGCGATCGGGCATTGGGGCACTTTGCCGCGACGCGGCAGGGGTGGCGCCGGGTCCCCAACGGCTGCAGCCTGGCAGGGCGCCAGGCACAAGTCGCCGGAGATCGGTGCACTGCAGAGAAAATGGGGCCATAATGACATGCTAATGGCCCCAGTTGTGCCTTGCATGCATTATGGCCCCATTTGCATAGCCACCACTGAATATCGCGGTTCCTGCACCTAGCGCAACTGGACTTCTGCTGGTGCATCACCCTGCTTCTTGCCACTTACACTGGCGCAGTGCCACTCGCGCCATGCGGGAGGCCACGCTGCCATATTCAACAGTGTTGAGCCATGGCGCAGCACCGCTGAATATCGCCCAGCTCACTCCCGGCGCATCCCAGTTGTACTGTGCCCAGGCTTGCGCCTGCCAGGCGCACTCTGAATATCCCACCCTATGTGTATAAATTTAATTTATATGACAGTAGCTGAGACAGCAGGGTTATATATTTATATATAATGCATGGTTGGGCCCTCGTCCCTATAGAAAAGCCACCATATATTTTCCCATCTATTACTGCAGCCAAGTAGGATATGATGACATCAATTAGTTAATTATACTGTATGAATGCATTATTAACAACTTAATATCACATTAATACGAATAAACACTATATATATATATATATATATATATATATACACACACACACACACACACACACAAGTATCTATTATCTATGTTACCAATGTAACCCCTAGATGGCGCTATCCCAGGGGCTACTACCCTGACTGATTTGCCACTAACAGGTTGAGGGGCCTGATCCAATGGCGGGTGCCTCCACCCAGAGGTCAGGGTTTGCAATAGTTAAACTAACTTGGTCACAGCCTCTGGGACACTGCAACCCCCTTTCTTCCCACTAATGGCCCACACAATATATCAGAATTACCTCACAGTATACACTACTCCCAGGTCTGGTTCCGCACTGGGACCTCTGTGAAATGAGATACAGTGCAACAATCACAGTACAGTACTTTAACATAGACAAATACCTCAGGCAGTATAACTTTGCTGAAACAAGCACTCTGATTTATTTAGGGGATATAACAAGGACAGGGGAAATCAGGTTAATTAGCTTATCACTCTAATAATCTCTTATGGCTCTGTGCACAGGCCTATCCCTATCAGTTACTGTCCCTGGGTACCCAAGCCCTAGTGGCTAGTCCAAACCGGTGGCAGCTGGTAGGGGCCCTTTCACACAGAGAAAAGGAGAATTAAACAGTCAGCAGTACAGTAATTCCATGGATTTAATGTGGCAATTCAACAAGGAGCGACCTGAATTAGTACTCACGACCTCCAAACAAGATAGGGTCCTTCAATGTCCAGCAGGGCTCACTTGAGGTACACAAACCTCTTCACACATCCATACAAAAGAAAGCACTATACCAGGCAGGCTGCATCTGTATCCCGATCGCAATTACTGCACAATACCGGGAGAACACACAGCAGATTCAGTTCCTGACAGACCGAGTGCAATTTTCAGCAATTCTTCCAGTCTTCTACAGGGTGAGCCTGGTTTCTACTCTTCAGAGATCCTTTTGATTCTTTTCACAGGACGGATTCAGTCCTAACAAGCTGCAGACCGAACTCTGGGCCTTACACACGTTTTTTGACTAAAACTGCACACTGAAAAAGCACAGGGCTCCTTCCTTCTTCACTGCCAAAGCTCAACTGAAGCTCCAACCGACAAAACCGGCACTTCCTTTGAGTTCCTCCCAGTTCTTGACTGGATTGGCTGTCACTCACAATAGACTGCTGCTGTTGGTCCAAAAGGCACTGAAGTCTCAAACTACATCTCCCAGAGTCACTGCCCATACAATCCTCTTGTGGCTGGCTCAGATTATGAGTCCAAGTTCTGATTCGTCCAAGGCACCATTTTAGAGCTAGCTTACCCCACACTGATTGGTCCAGTTCAGCAGTTCAAAACTAGAATGGGAACTAGCAGACACAGTTCTGACTGCAAAGAAAGCAGGTTAGACAAACTGTAATTTCATTATTACTGTAAATGATTTCTGGCAAACAGTTACATCTTTCAGATAGGTTCCCTTGCACCCTAGTGACTGCAAAAATAGAGTGAATTACAGCAGCTTGAGTGGTACTCAATCAAAGAAACACACAGTCCCCCATACAACTAATTATGTCTGCAAGCAGACAGCTCTTAAAGAGGCAGTACCAGAGGTTCCAAAAACACTCACTGATAAATGGCTTAAATGCCAAACACCATTCAGGCTTGGAGCATTCAAACAAGCTCCTGAAGTTCTTTGGGAACCCCATTTGCAGGGGGTTACACCAATATATACTAACACTAGATTAACGTGTTATTAACACCTTAATAATACACTACTACCCAGCACACTACAAACCACCCCAGTAACACATGGAAGAAGCCCTTACATTTAACAAGCCCTTTAACACATGTAACAGCCACAATACCCCTCTCTACACTATGAAAACACAGGACACAGCAGAAAGTGTCCAACCTAAAGCAATATAAAATAAAATATGGAAAAGTATGGTATCCTCGTGACATATCATCATCTGGGGTCAAACAGGCTGAAAGGCCACATGCTCTTCAGGCTAATGACTTTATAGTGTATGTTGGAACGCTGTTACCATCAGAAATCCATCACTTTGAAACATTGTTATTCTGTACTAGCTACCTAGCTAGTGCAGCATGACAACTTAGAACGGGTTGAGATGCGCTGGTGCTCGATCTTCCCCTACTCGGCAGCGGTCACAGCAGTGAAAGCAAAGCCCCTTGGAGAGACAAAACAAAAGTAAGCAAAAGTTATTTTACTGACGATGGTGTCAGCATACACTATAAAATACAATGGATAACTAATGATCGGTAACAAGCTCATCGTCTGGTACATCTCGATTTCCACTGCACCTAACCTCTCGCGAGCTGCACTCTTGAAGTTCAAATGGTCGCTATAGAACCTCTCAATGAACAAACCAGCTTGTTACCGATAGTCATCCAATATTCTCTACATGGCTTGTCTGACCTCTTGATGGTATTATTTCTTTGTATACCACACTTTGCTATCATAGAAACATGGACTTTGATAGCAGATAAGGACCGCTCACCCACCTAGTCTGCTCATTTCCTACCTACAGGATAAAGATGCAGATCCTAGTTAACCAACAGCCTATTTCTTCCTACTCCCACAAGAATTGCCTTATGTCTGTCCCATGCATCTTGAATTCTCCCACAGTTTTAGACCCCACAACCTCCTCAGGAAGGCTGTTCCATGCATCCACCACCCTCTCTGTGAGAAAATAATTCCTCACATTGCCCCTGAGACGCCCTCTATCTTCAGATTGTGTCCCTTGTTCTTGCACATCTCTTTTCTGAAAGATGCCACCCTCTTGTACTTTGTTGATTCCACTGAGGTACTTAGAAGTTTCTATCATGTCCCCCTCTCCTCCTTTCCTCAAGGGTATACATATTAAGCTCCTTTAGTCACCGTATGGCTTCTTGCAGACCCTGCACCATTTTAGTTGCCCTCCTCTGACTGCCTCCATCCTATGTCCTTGTGGAGATCTGGTCTCCAGAACTGGACACAGTACTACAGATGGGGTCTCACCAACTGTCTGTACAGAGGGATAACAACTTTCTGTTTTCTGCTGGTGATGCCTCTTCCTATACATCCCAGTATCCCCCAAGCCGTCCTACTGCATTCTCACATTGCTTGCTAACCTTAAGGTCATCTTGATATGATTACCCCAGGTCCGCTTTCCATTTTTTTGCTGTTACTACCCCCACTATGTAAACTTCCCCTGGGTTTTTGTTTCAGGTGTATTATTTTGAACGTCTTTGCATTTAATCCAAGCTACCATACTTCTGACCATCTTCCAACCTTGCCAAGTCCCTTATAATCCTTTCCACGCCCTTGTGTATCAACCCTGTTGCAGATCTTTGTGTCATCTGCAAAGAGGCATACTTTTCCTTCCAGTCCCTCTGCAATGTTACTTATAAAGACTTTAAAAGGACTGGACCCAGTACTGAACCTCATGGTACCCCACTAGTAACCCCTCTTCTTCAGAGTGGACTCCATTTACAATTACCTTCTGTGTCCTGTTGTCCAGCCAATGTTTCATCCAGGCTACCACCCCAGGCTAGTTAATTTGATTATTAATCTATTGTGTGGACTGTGTCAAATGCCTTGCTAAAGTCTAGGCAGGCCATGTTCACAGCCCCTTCCTGGTCTACTACTTTGGTCAACCAGTCAAAGAAATCAATTAGATTTATCTGACATGACCTTCTGCTGTAGCTGCTGCCTTGGGTCCCAGCCCCACTGGCCTCTAGGTTCTCAACAATTCTTTCTTTCAGAAGTGATTCCATCACTTTCCCTACCACAGAGGTCAAACTGACAGGTCTGTAGTTTCCTGCCTGTCTTGTTCTTATTTTGTGAAGGGGAATCACATCCACCTTCCTCCAGTCCTCAGGTACCACACCATCCTCCCATGATTTGTTAAAAAGGCTAGTCAGTGGTGTCACTAGTTCTCCCTTAATCTTTTCAGAATTCTGGGGTGAATTCCATCAGGCCCCATTGCTTTGTCCACCTTCAGTTTTAGGAGTTCTTTTCAGAACCCTTTCTTCTGTGAAAGGACTGGATCAACCCCCATCCAGAGTGCTTCTGTTAACTGGATTAGACACCTCCCCCTCCTCTTTTGCGAATACTGAGCAGAAGTACTGCTCAGCATCCCTGCTTTTCACTGTCCCTCTCTGCCTACTCATTTATTCTCTCTGAATATATAATAGATAACCCACTCTAGTGTAGGTCACTTTTCTGATATACATATGCCTTGGGTGTGCTGTTATGCACGGTAGGCCGCAGGCCGGGTGCATCAACCACCCAAGGCGTGCATCAGAGCACCCACCTCATACCCTAGAGTGAGTTATCTATCTTATAAAATGGCAAAATTGTTCTGACGGGGTTGAAAGTGCAGGCGTGCGGTCGCGCTCTGATATACGCATGGTCATGTAAATTGTTTCAACCAAATCAGCAGACATAATTTTTCCTACCCATTTTATAAATATATATATTATATATTCAGATATATAGACAAATACACACTCTATATATCTATACATACATATATTTACAAGTTTAGACCACAAAGTAGTAGTAGTAATAAAGACCTATATTTTCACAGGATTAGAAGCCCTGTTTAAAAGTTGTCTTGTCACAGAGGCACTGTTTCTTAGATCTTATAAACTGACCTTGAGGAAAGGTACAATCAACTGTCCTACTCAGCTCGTTTCCATGTGCATCCTGGTGAGAGGGGACGCGTGGTGCAAGGGCTGGGGTACAAATGTTAAAATGTGCACAAAATGTAGTTCAGTTATATCAAAAAAATAGATGCCTGGATTTGTGGCAGCGCCATGCATTCTGGGTCAGAACTGGAGCAAGGCACCATTGCATTTTACCAAATTATCAACATTTCCAACTCTCCTGAAGCTGAATAATATCAGAAAAGAAGCATTCATATTCAGAGACAGCACTTTTAACAATGTAGCTTCCTTTGAAAACGGAGCAATGTGCAATGCCTGTAGAAAAATGGAGCCTATGGAGACAAAAGAAAATTAAAGAGTTCAAAATATTCATTAAAAGAAGCAAATGACAGACAAGGGAACCAATATTCTGTTCTTTTACTGTTTGGTCTACACCTGGACCCTTGTATATCTTGCTGTCCTAAAACCCTTTTCACATGATGGAAACTGTCCCCATCCTATGCAGACTTCTGAAGCTCCTAAATGTACAGCCCAATGTCATGGCTACTGCTGCCTCATGGTAATGTGTTTCACAGCCTGCCTCAGCAGCTGCAGCATGTGTAATCCGATAACGCTCTCTTGGTCCAGTTACTGCATCACTAACATCAGTTCCAGTCTAAAAACTGTTTTATTTGGTCAACAGATTTTTGCTGCCTAGTGGCTGCCATCTCCAACGTAAAGATCTGGAGGGCAATCACAAAGCAAATACAAAATTATATGTTTGCCTCATTGTGGGTAAATTGGCTCAAATCAGTCGGCAGGGAAGGGTGGTCAGAATGGGCACAGGAGGCAGATAGTGCCAGGGGTTTACACATGGACTGATATGAGATTGTGCAGACAGGAACATGTTCTCCCAGGAGCAAGGGTTGCAGATTAGCAGCCTGGCTATAAGGACAAGCTGGTGTGGTGGTGAAGGAAACCGTAGTCGTGGTGCATGCTGGTGCTAATAACGTATTTTAGAAGCAGGTAGGAAGTTCCTGAGTGTATTCAGTGGAATTAGAAAGTAAATGTGGACCAGAGCCTCAAGGGGATATTTTTTCAGAAACCGAACCCATGCAGCATGCAAGGGCAGCCAGGCAGATTGAGGTTAACATTAGACTAAGGGTGTGGTTTAGAAAGTCAGCAGAGTTCAAACTTAAATTTTGCAGCTGCTAGCTGACAGGGCTCAAGACTGGAAAAAATCCCATGGCCGAACCGGTCTACATACAGAAATGCCACCTCACAAGAGTAGTTTATTTTATTTTATTTATTGAATTCTTGGATTACAACCTTTGAGCTACAAGCTCATTTACAAAGGTTCCACGTCGGGAAGAAAATGTGAGCGTACAATAGTAAAACCCAGAGTTTCAATGAACATTAAACAAATGTCAACAGTAAAATGACTGACAGAGTACATGGGATAGGGTTTGTGCCTTAGCATACAGACCAAGTCAGAGCTGCAGCAGTAATTACCATGAGAGAGTGGGGAGGAGCAGGCAGGGAAGTTCAAGAGTGAATGGGGAGGAACTGAGGAGGTGTTTAAATTGATGGAAGCACTGGCTAGAGGTCGCCTTGTCAAGAAGGGGTGGGGGAGTGGAAGAACGGGGGTTAGAAAATGGGTAGAGGGTGAGGACAACTGGGGAACAGAGGAAGGGTGGGACTGGGGATGAGGGGGGGAAAGGGGTTGGTGGGGAGGTAGGAGGGGAAGTAACAGGTTGGGTTATTGCATAAGTGTGCATAGGTGGGGTAGTCAGAATTTTTTACCAGGTGGGTTGATCAGGTAGGAAAGGTGCATTGCCCTTGGCTGGACAGGTGGGATCTAAGTGCAGATTTGAACAAGTCGATTTTGCTAATAGTGGCTAGTTCTGTTGGGAGTGAGGTAAGCCATAGCGGGGCCCAGTATTCAGAAGAAATGCTGACCATGGTGGTGCGGCAGCAGGGATCTTGATGGAGATCTTATTGGATGTCCTTGTAGTCCTTGTTGGTGCAACCTGGATATAAGCTGAGCTGGGCCCCGGGGCAGTAGGCCCAGAGTTGCTTTTCTGGCAAGGAGACAGGTTTGATAGCGGGCCCTGTCATTCAGATTTAGCCAACTGGTTTGCTGGTAGAGGTGGCAGGTATGGGTCAGGCGTGGGGCTCCAAGTGCAGGTCTGCAAGCTTTGTTGAGTGTGGTGGCGAGCCACCTGAGGGTGCTGTCAGGGGCTGCACTGTAGATAGCAAGGCCATAATCAATAGTTGAAGACCGAGCTGGTTATGGCACGCTGGAGGGCTTTATCAGAGAGGCAGCTTGGTGCTTATATAGCAGGACGAGCTTCCTGTTAGCTGTAGTGGCCACATGATCGATATGTGTGGCAAATGAGAGGGAGCTGTCTAGGGTGAGGCCCAGGTATTTGAATTTGGGGACCATTTCAATGGAGATCTTATGTAAGTTCTGGGTGTTCAGTGTTGCAGCCCTGTAGCGGCTATGCGCAGGGGCAAAGAGCATGGACTTCGTCTTTTTGTGGTTGACTAGGCGTTTAGCTTTATTAAACCAGTCTTCCACATTGTAAAAGTCCTGTTGAAGATGCTGCTCCAGTGTGATAGGGTCAGAATGACTGGAGTAGATCACCGCATCATCAGCGAGAGAAGGATTTTTGTTGACAGGTTAGTGGTAGGTTGTTTAGAAAGAGGCTAAAGAGGAGGGGCTCAGGATGGATCCTTGGGGACTCCGATGGACACTAGTAGAGGGTCAGAAAGTACACTGCATATTTTCACCTGCTGTGCACATCCAAAGAGGTAGCTCGGAACCAGCACAGTGAGTCAGAGGAGAGCCCAGTTACCTCTAACTGGGCCATGAGGAGGTCATGGTTGACCATGTCAAAGGCCTTGGTGAGGTCAATAAAGGTTGCCCCTACCAGTGTCCCTGGTCAAGGCACTGTGAATGTAACCAGTGAACTCGGAAATGATACTTGTTAAATGTAAAATAAATCATGGCTTTACTTTTTTTTTTATATAACTGGAAATTTGCATGTGTGCAGTCTCCATCATATTCTGTACTTACTTTTCTCACCTGATATTCATTGCTTTAATTACTAATCAGTAAATATCAGGTGACATTAGTTGAATGGAGGCCTACAGAGAAACCTGTGCTTTCTTCTTCCAGTCAACTGACGTCACTGGGTTTCAGAACTGGTCAGTAATTAACAAATTAATATTTGGTAAGAAAATGGCTGCAACAACAAAGCCAGCCTCACCCCACCCCCAAAAAGAGAAAAAAATATCATGTCAATGTGAACAAAATAATCACTGTAAGGAGAAGAACTCAGGTTTGCCTTGGAAGCCATTTTGTATCAAGGTTCAGCAATGGAAGGCTTGGACTTCAAAACCCTTAAGTAGTAAGGAGAAGACTGCATATATGCCCATTTTAATGATTACCAAACAGAACTCTGCTGGAGTATGTTGGCCACAAGAGCACGCTTAATATGATGGCTAACGTAGTCTTCTGAGGACTTCACACATGATCAGTGGGTTTTAAGAAAGAGCTTTGTGGACATAAAAAGATCCTAGGTCCATGGAGTCTGTCTGGTTCCTACCTCTTCCAAATGCCAGTTTGGCACTGATTAGCCCGTAACCTGCAAAAGCAGCCCTCTGGGGCTAGCCCTCTTTCCACTACCCCCTACCTCCCCCGGTGCCCACCCAAGTACCATGAAACTGTTCCACTCATGTTAAAAGCATCAACCATCTGAACATTAATGAGTTCCTTGGCAGATGGCTCCATTTGTCACCACATTCTCCATGAAAAAGTAATTTCCTCCGTTCCCCCTACATTTGCCTCCCATTAGCTTCAGATTGTGTCCCGCAAGATGTTGCCTCATCAAGCCTGAACAACTCTCGGCTGTCCACCTTACTGCCACTCATCAGGCGGTTGGAAGGTTTCAGTAATTTCCTCTCTCCTTCTGATCTCTAGCGAGTGAATGTTAAGGTCCTCCAGCCCTTTGCCTCAACATGGTAGGAATCTCACGTAGTTTAAGTGCAATAGTTCAAGGTCCGTCTCCCTGGTGCCAACCAAAGGGAGCAGAAGGATGTTACCTTTTCATGGTCCTTGTCCAATAGGGAAGGTGAGGGGACTTGTTGACCTGCAGAGGCAGGAACCGAGTTTTGCAGTCACTTAACCAGAAGGTCAACAATGACTGGGGGACACTGGCCCCCAAGACTTTTCCACTGGCCCAACTGAAATGTTATATCCTCCAGCACTATCCAGCAAGTAGTTAAAAGGATAAACTGGCAGGATACAAAATCTACCAGCATTTGGCTGGTGGGCTAGTGCAATTTTGACCCTCAACTGAGACACTGGATGTATTTTTAGAAACCTCTATTTCAACAGTACTATATATGAAAAGCGGGTATCCATCGCCCTTACAGAGCGGACTGGTACCATTTGACAAAACGTTAGCAGTTATCATATAGTTTAATAGAGCTTGGAACTACCTTTCTTGGACATTTTCTTGATTTCCTAATTGGGCGTTTTTACTGGAAAGGGTGTGCTGGCAAGTTTCGTGTGTGGGAGAAACATACTGAGTCCAGCGGCTGACATCAGTATAGCCGCCATGCCTGGAAGTGCCGTGATGCCAAAATGCAGAAACAAAAATGTAAAGAATGGAATTAAAAATGGTAACCAAGAATGAAATTAACAAAAACAATAAAAGGGAACTTAAAGCTATAGTAACATAAAGCAACACATCAGACCAAAATGCCTTTAAAAAACAAAACATTTCAAATGAAACAAACTCAATGTGATGTGAAGCGGTGAGTTAATGATACTGAAAGCAGCAGACAGTCAGAGCACAGCCCTCACGTATAGGCACGGCAGGTGAATGCCACCAGCTGTCTGGTCAGTACACCCCAATAGCAAAGCCAGTGTGAGCAGCCATGTATTAATATGCCTGAGTTGACATTATCAAAGTTGGCAACTAGTTAAAAAAACAAAATTTATATATATATATATATATATATATATATATATACACACATATATACACACACACACACACACACACACACACATATATAAATATACACACACACATACACACACCCTATATACATATATCTAGCTACATAAATATATTCTCTTTCTAGTCTACTCTTAAAAGATAAATATAGTTTTAGCACACACACACACACGTGCGTGAGCAGCTAATTATATGACAGGGGAGATAGTATGAACACTGGTCAGACTGCACCCTCCTGACAAGGACTCGAACAGCTCACCACAACTTGCTCAGCCCCCAGTGGTCCGACCTTATCAGATGTGAATCGTGGTCTCATGTCGCAACACACCACGGACCAACCTTCAAATATAGTCAGTTCTGCCTGAATGCACATGCCTGGGGAGAGCACAATACCCCCAAATGTGTCATCTCAGGACAGCAATGTGAGAACTTGTGCAACAACAGTTTCCTGCACAACACTAACCCGAAAAGAGGACGCCACACGAATATGCTTAAGGTGCCAATATTACAGTTTATTAAGTGCACGCAACTCCTGAAGATAAAAAGCTTCTTTTTATCTTCTGGAGCTGGTGTACCTTAATAAAATGGAATACTGGCACTTTTAAGAATACTAGTGTGCATCCTCTTTTCAGGTTAGTGTTGTGCAAAAACGGTTTGTTGTTGCATATGTCCTAAGTTTCCTTGCACCACGGCCTGGTGCATACTCTTGGTTGGTATAATGTGAGAACTCTTTGCAGGAGAAGAGCTTCTTATGGGCACTGGACGAGGCGTTGCCTTGACCTATAACAGAATGTCAAATATTTAAAGGGTGACTAGGACAGAGCCCACACTCTAGAAAACATGAAAGCTTAATGTAAGTGCTACACAAATAATGGTTTAAAGAATTTAGTCTAGTCGTAGATACCTGCTCAACAAGTTAGTTCTGTGCTAAGAGATGGCATTTTGTTGCAAAATAAGTTTTATTAGAATTTTCAGTAATCTTGCTTTTTGAGGCACTGAATAAGACATGAGCACACAAGTTTCAAAATAATTTAAAGAGTGTAAAGATAACAGGGGAAAACCAAGCCCAACCTTTGAGATGCATCTAGTACATAGGTACATGGGTGTAATGTTACAGAGTGAGACTGTCAACTTCACCTTCCTGTTATCGTAAGAGCAATAACCTGAAATGCCTCTCCTTTCAGGTATCTATCCAGTTTAGTTTCGCAACTCTGAACAATGCTGGTACTTGTCACTTCCTCATGCGATCTGTTCCACAAGGTCAAAGGTCACTGTCAATTGGGTTTCACAGTGCTATGTGTTGAACCACTTCAGGTATGCAGCTTGGTAAAGTTTATAAAACATATGGAAGATAACTGGTGAGAAACAAAACATGGAAAATGCCAAAATGTGGCTAGTAATGTGTACCCACTGGGCCACATGATCCCTGGGAGTGCACAAACCAAGTTTGAAAGAAACTAGAGTATGATGTTCCCAAAAAGGATGGGAACAGAAATCATTGACAAAGGATCCTTTATCCTACATATTGTGCTGTAGCCAAAATTAAACAGAAAATGAAATGTTTCTATGTAATTACACAAGATATGGCACAAATATATAGGAAAACAAACACGCCTGATGGTCCAATAGTTTTGATCAGACCCTCATTAACAGAGGTAGTGCGGTGTAGTTGGTAGAGCACAAGCATGCAAACCAGGGAGCCAGGTCCAAACTGCACCACCACCACAACATCCTCACTGTGTGACCTTTGGCAAGTCCCTTGATTTCTGTTTCTTCAGTCCTCCCAGCTGGAGAACGACATGTTGGCACAACATTAGGGTCACCACTCAAAAAAGCCAGTGACTGCATTTGGGAATAAGCGTGGGCTGTCGTGGGCCGGAAGTACTGGGTGTGCCAAAGAATGCTTTCTTTCCGGGGTGGGGGAGTGGAGGGATACTGCTTACACTGCAGGACTACACCTGGGAAGCACAAAGAGAGGAGGGGCTGCTGCAGGATGCTCATCATGCATGCCATCGCGATGTCGGGCACCCCTGGGGAGAAAAACCGGAGATGGAGGTGGAAGCTCGGTCCACCCACACCAGCACCCCGCAAGCTCCCACATGACCAGCACAGCAAGCCATCCATTGATATGAGGTCCTGGGTAAGCTGTGGATAACCAGCAAGTCCATGAGAAGATGGATGATGGGCCTGACAGGTGGGTGCCGTCCAGGAAACAAGGAGCAAGAAAAAGCTCTATACAAAAAATCTGGACAGAAGACAGGACTCTCACACAGAATGAGATCTGGTATCCAACATACAGTACTAACATACCGACATACTAACATACCAACATACTAAAATGCCAGCAGAATAGGCCTAACAGTCTCTCGAGTGTACTCGATTTTCAACACTGCAGTGAGGGCCAGTTTTGGTCCCCCTTAGGTTATACTGTTCCAGTCCCAGATGTTTCACCTGTATTGGGTCTGGTCAGATTTCCCCCATACCTGTCCATCCCTCTTAAACCTGTCCACAGTCTCCACCTGTACCAGATCCCTGGGCAGTGCATTCCATGGCTCCACCGTCCTTTCAGTGAAATAACTTCTCCTCCTCTCCCTCTGAGTCTGCCCCCTTCCAGCTTACACCCATGACATCTCGTTGCCCCACTCTCCTTCCTTTGGAGCACCCTGATTGGGCCTCTCTTATTGATCCTTTTCATGTACTTAAAAGACCTCTATCCTGTCCTCCCTGTCCCCTCTCCTCCTGGGTGTACATGTCAAGTTCCTTGAGCCTCTCCTCACAGATCCTCTCCCCAGGCCCAAGATCATTTTGGTTGCCCTCCTTTGGACCCTCTCTAGGAGTGTAATGTCCCTCTTTAAATGTGGTCTCCAAAACTGCACACAATACCCAGGCTGGCCTAACCAAGAAGTTGTACAGTGGAAGGATCACTTCCCCTTTCTGGAGGTAATCCCCTGGCGATGTCATCCGAGCTGGGCTATTCTCTGAAAATATCTGTTAAAAAAATGTAACCATTACCCTGTGTAATTGTGCAGTGAAATATCAAAGAAATGCATTCAACTGTTTTGGTGTGAGAATGCAAGTCTGTGCAATTCAGAAAGGCACTTTAGGGTATAGAATGGCAAACCAAGGCATCTTCAGAATGCAATGCACGGGGGTATAAGTGTATTAGTGATTGAGGATGACTTAAAATTAAGAACCCTCCCTGAGCATACTCATTTACAGAGCATCTGAGCATGAGATACTACAGAATAAGTGTCTCAAGCGCAGGGGAAAGGAACACTTAGATTGGTCAAAGTGCTCCGCAATCTAACATAGTAAGAAAGAAAAAAAAGGTACAGGAAAAGAAGGAAGTTATTCCTGTATCAGAGTGCTTCACTGAAGCCTGAGTCAGAGAGGTACGTGATGGCATCATCTGTAGCATACCTCTCAGGTGCTCAGCAGCAAGCACAGCACAGCTCTATGCATTTTACCTTTACATTTCTTCTTGTGCCATGAATCTTCCGTGTTGTGTGGGATCTTTTCTGTGTGCACTAACTATACACAGGGCCCCTAGTTCTCTGTGCCACTCAGTCCCCAATTACTGTGGCAGGGGCTCCTAGGTTTTGCAGCACCATTTTCTCATTTCTGCCAAATAATTTATTCACTTCTGTGACAGAATGCAGTCATGCCACTGGCTAAAATATTATGTGATGTCACAGATATCACATGTGGAGCACAAAGAGGGCTTCAAGATGCACAAGATGGGACTGGGAGCCAGGCACTCTGGGAAAACTATACTTGAATGACAATTCACGGAAACAATTCTATCTGCGGCATTTTGTGCACCATGATGCAAATTCTACGGAAAATTCTGCGACCATAGAATTGCAGAATTCCGGGATCTTGACAACACAACAAGTAAACTAACTGCATAGAAACATTCTTGATTTTAGTGCAGACAGGTTGAGAGGTATCACTGGCACAAAAGTGCGTTTTGGTAAAATCTCCCCTCATCTCTTAACATCCATTCTGCTATTGATTCTAGAACTAGAGTGAAGACCAAAATGGACAGCAAGCACCCTTTTCAACCCAATTCGCTACCCCATGGAAAGTAAGACAGACAGAAGAAACCCTGTGGTTTATTTGGTTGAACCTTCCACCATATGGTGATATCTATACCCAAGTAACGTAACAGTTTTGGGGTCTGAAAGGCTATGTACATGAATTCCAAGAGCCTGAGAAATAAGACTTGTGCCAGACAGACACTGGTGGCTGAAGCCCAGCTGGACCTGGCAGCAGTCACAGAGACATAGGCAACACAGTACTATGACTGGATCTCAACCAGTCCACTTCATGCATTATTCAAGAAAGCCAAGGCAGGAGAAGGAGGAGTGGCATAAAGACACACAGTCAAGGGCATGACGGGCTGAGAGTAGTGCGGAGACACTGTGCGTACAGTTAGGTATATGTAGGAGGAACATCAGGATAGAAGCTGTGTACAGACCACCATCGCAGAAGAGGTGACTGGGAACTGGAGGATGAGATCTGGAGAGTTGCAGAGTAGGTAGAAGTGCTGCTAATGAGAGACTTCAACTTGCCAAATGTGGACTGGAGCATCTCACTGGCAGCAAGTCCAAGAAACCACTTGTTGAGAGAGGCATTTCTGATGCAAAAGTGGAGGCGCCTACAAGACGAGGCACCCAATGTGACCTGGTCCTTACAAATAGAAACAGCATAAGGAAGGTCGCAGTTCAGGATCCATTGGGATACTCAGAGACCATGTGGTTTAACATCAAGCTACAGCCACCTAGAACACATACCCAGACAAAGGTTTTGGATTTCAGAAGGGCAGATATTGGAAGGATGCAAGGAATGCTGAGAGAAAAATGTGGGAGGCAGTAGAGTGCAGTGGTTTAAGGCTCTCAGCTGCAAATCTGTAGACCTGGGTTTGAATCCCACAGCCCTCACTTGCATACTGTGTGACCCTGAGCAAGTCACTCAACTTCCCTGTGCTCTCAGGTCACACCTGTAAACAAGCTTTCAGCTTAGTGTGTCTCTCCTGGTTAAACAATTAAAAAATAGAACAGAAACTGGGTGGGGAGCACTAGGGATGGAAAGCTAGTGGGATTTATTACAAAACAATGTGCATTAGAAGCAGCACGACATTGTGCATGGTTGGATGGGCAAGTTATTTTTAAGCCAACACTCAAAAATGAAAATTACATATCTACCATAATTCTTGATCTTCTCTTATATCTTCACCATTCATTACTGCGGGTGTACGCCGGGCGTGCACCTGCTACAGAGAGTATTTTTGGAGGGTGGAGTCAGCGCCAACGCGCCACCCACAAGAGACGCACTACATGGTGCCGACGGGCAGCCGCTATGCCGGGCAGACTCCTCCTCCATCCCAGTTCTGTGTCGGAGAGGCAAATAAAAAGATTTTGGAGAATAAGAGCAAGACAAGAGAGCCAAGGGATAGACAAGGAAAGGAAACAAACTGAAAAGGAATGAGCCGAAGAGGACAGGGAAAAAAAAATTACTCACCTTAGTAATTATGTTTCTTCTAATTGAGTATTCTGACTATCTGCAGTTAGCTCAGCCTTTAAACTGCCCAGAGAACAAGGTTAACTTTCTATACGGTGCATAGAATGCTGAGCTTCGAGATCGGTTGAAGTCTCTCTGCAGCCCTTTGAAACCCAACCATCAGATTCTTACGAGCAAAAACTCACTAACTACCCTATGTGAAATTGTAAAATTTTTAACAAGCCAACTGGCAACAGAGAGTTTTGGATTCCCAGGAAGACTCAACTCTGGAAACTCAAAACTAAATCCAATTCAAAGAGGATAACAATACAATAAAACACCCAAGTAAAAGGGAGGGTGTGCCAGAAGCACCTCTGGGTGCAACACTGCACCTGCCCACCCACTTCCCAAAACCAGATTCTGAGAGGGAGGAGGTCAGAATACAGCAAGACTCCATTAGAAGAAACACAATTACTAAGGTGAGTAATTTTTCTTCAAACGACATGAAGTCTTGCTGTATTCTGACAATCTGCAGACTGCCAAGCAGTACCTCCATGGAGAGGGAGATAACCTACTTTGGGAATAGGCTCTGAAGTACTGCTGTCCAAACCGAGCATCACTCCTAGCCTGGATATCCAGAGAGTAATGCTTGGTAAAGGTATGGACCATTTTCCAGGTGGTTGCTTGACAAATTTCTAACAGACGGATATCCCTGGCAGCAGCCAGGAAGCAGCTGTACCTCTTGTAGAATGAGTCCTTAGTCTGAGGGTGGAATTTTTCCCAGTTTCTATAGCAGAATTGTATACAAGAAAAATCCACCTGGCAATAGTTCTTTTGGTGGCAGGTTTGCCCTTCCCACTTCTCCATAAGTGAGTAACAACTGGAGGGAATCAAACCTGTGACCCTTGGTACGCTCTATGTAGTAGCTAAGGTTTTTTAATATCTAAACTGTTAACCTCCTCTCTCTGAGGAAGAATGATCAGTGAAGAAGACAGGAAGAGAGACAGACGGATTCAAGTGGAAGTCTGAAACCACTTTGGGTAAGAACCTTCTATTGGTTCTAAGGACCACTTTATCTCTATGGAATGAGATAAAATCAGGTTCCACTGACAGGGCTTGCAACTCACTGATACGCCTGGCAGAGGTAATAGCTACCAAAACACAGTTTTCCAAGTCAAGTACTTAAGCTCTGCTGAGGACATAGGCTCAAAGAGAGGTTGCATCAGTTGAGCAATGCAAACATTCAAGTCCCAGGCAGGGGCAGGATCCTAAAGGGAGGATTGGGTATGAAGCAATCCTTGAAAAATTTGCAGAACACAGGATGAGATGATAGTGAGGAAGACTTCCCCTGACAGAAAAGCAGAGACAGCTGACAAGTGTACCTTGAGAGTAGCTGGTCTGAGGCCTAGGCCATTAAGATGGACCATATAATCCAGAACTGTAGGCAATTCAGCAGTGTCTGGGAAATATGCTTCTTGGAACACTAAATGCTGAATCTCTTCCATTTGGAGTTACAAGTCTTTCTGGTTGAGGGTTTCTAGAAGCTTTAAGAATATCCAGAACCTCCTGAGACAGATGCAAATCTGCATACTCTAACTCAAGAGCCATGCCTTGAGATTGAGAGACTGAAGATTGGGGTACCAAATCCTCCCCTCAGAGGAGGTTAGCAGGTTGTAATTCCTCGGAAGAAACAAGGGACGATGGACTACTAAAGACAGCAACAAGAGGTACCAAGGCTGTCTGACCCAATCTGGAGCAATCAGAATCACCGCAAGGTTGTGACCTTATTTTGACTAGAACTCTGAACAGAAGAGGAGGAGGAGGAAGGAATACAGAAATTTCCTTCCCAGTTCAGAATCAGAGCATCCGGAGGGACTGAACCCAAGACTGGGGGTCTGCAACAAAACAGAGGAAGTTGGTGATTGTCTGGGGCTGCAAAGAGATCTATCTCTGGAGTCCCCGCTTTGAAAAAATCACTTTCAAAACCAGAGGGTCCAGGGACCATTCGTGATGGCCCTGGGAGATCCTGCTCAGTGCATCTGCCAGTACATTGTCCTTTCCTGGAAGGTGGACTGCTATCAGAGAGGTGTGCAGGAATAAGCCAGGGACCACAATTTCATGGCTTCCGTGCACAAGGCCATAGACTGAGTGCCTCCTGCTTGCTGATGTAACACATAGTTATGGTTTTGTCTGTTCTGAACCACCTTGTTCTGCACAGTCTGAGAAAAGGCTTGCAGGGCCATAAAAACTGCCCTGAGTTCCAGGAATAAGCCAGGGACCACAATTTCATAGCCTCTGTGCACAAGGCCATAGACCCAGTGCCTCCCTGCTTGTTGATGTACCACATGGTCGTGGTGGTGGTGTCTATTCTGATCTGAACTACCTTGTTCTGCACGGACTGAGAAAGCTTGCAGGGCCAGAAAACTGCCCTGAGTTCCAGGAGATTGATATGAAGAAGTGACTCCAGGGGACCACAGTCCCTGGGCTGTGAGAGCTCCAGATGAGCTCCCCACCCCAATAGGGAAGCATCCGTGGTAAGGACCACCAAATGAGACTGACAAATGGGACCCTGGAGGGCTTGGATCAGCGTCCAAGTCACTGGAATCAGTTTGGTAAGAGAGTCCTTCTTTGGGACCAAAAGACCTCAGATGGAACTGAATGTCCCTCATCTGAAATCTTGCCCCTTGGACCACTGCTATAGAAGCTGCCATGTGGCCCAGGAGCTGAAGGAAGTGCCTTGCTGGTCGAGACACCTGAAGGCTGAAGGAAGAAGCCAGTCCTATAAGAACTCTTGCCCTTTCCAGGGAAAGGCCCTTGCTTTGACAGTATCTAGCTCTGCCCCTATAAAGGTAAGGAGCTGCAGTGGTTCGAGGACTGACTTGGGAAGGTTGAGAAGAAACCCCAGGGAAGATAGTACTTGCTGGGTCACTAGCAGGTCTGACTTGACTTGGTCTGGAGACTGACCCACTATGAGCCAGTTGTCCAGAATGGAAACATGGAAATATTCTGCCTTCTTAAAAGGCCACTACTACTGCCTGGCACTTTGTAAAACCCTTGGAGCTGATGTTAGGCCAAAGGGCATTGCTTTGAACTGATAATGGCCTGAAGGCAACTTTGAACCTGAGGTACTTTCTGTGGGAGCACCTGATGGAAATGTGAAAGTAGGCATCTTTGAGGTCCAGGGAGGCTAGCCAGTCCCTGGCCTTAGAGAGGGAAGAATTATTCCCAGAGTCACCATCTTGAACTTTGGTTTAAAAGATGTTTGTTCAGGTATCTTGGATCTAGGGACGGGTCACCACTCCAGTCTCTTCTGAGGTAAGTAAATACCTGGAGTACAGACCTTTGCCCCAGTGTAGGGTAGGAACTCTCTCTCTATGGCCCCTAGGGCCAGAAGAAATTAAACCTCTGCCTCTAGGGCAAGGGTTTCAGAGACTGCAGGTGGAAAAGATCTGGCTCTCATCTTCAGAAATTTTTGGAGCTGAGAACTAGTCCCTGGCTTACCACTTCCGGGACCCACTTGCCTGAAGTAACAGACACCCAGTCCTGGACGAGTAAGCCAGCCTGTCCCCTACAGGGATAGGGAGTTGACCGGGCAGACCAATCAGCGTGTCTGCTTGGCAGGAGCCTTAGGCTGAGGGAGTGGATGCAGCCCTGCTCATCCCCTTCTGCCTCTCCCTCTGAAGAACCCCTCTGTGAAAAGGGAGAAGAGGCCTCTGCTTGGTAGAAAGGTCTATGGAAAGACCTGCCTCTGCCCCTAGAATGCTGCATTTGAAGAGTTGCCTGCCTCTCCTTGGCCTATGCACTCCTATAAGTGGTCCTATCTTCCTCCATTTTTCATGTAATTCTCTGTCTGCTCCCCAAACAGAGAATTACCTTCCACAGGGAAATCCACGGTCTTAGCCTGGGTGTCCTGTGAGAGGCTAGTATACCTGAGCAAAGCCATTCTCCAAAGAGCAACAGATATAGCCATGACTCTTGATGACACATCATTGGAGTCCACAGCAGCATGGAACTGTACCTTAGATGCCTCAAGCCCATCCGTAGCCACCTCCTCCAGCTCCTTTGCCAGCTGGGGAGGCCTGTTTAGCCAGTGGCAGTACAGTGTCCCACCTGGACTTCTGGTAACTGGCTGTACAGTCCATATAATTAGCCTGCCTGAGTCCCAAAGAGGATGCCATGTACAGTTTCTTTGCCAAGGCATCCATCCTCCTGGAGTATTTATCTGGGGCGTGAAGCCACAGGGACATTAGCCCTGTCACAGGCTGCAGCCTGCACAACCCAACATGGTTGCATTGTTGGTAGAAAAACTCTGTGTCTGAGCCTGATAAGGTATACCTCCTATCCATCCTTCTATCAACAAAAGGTACAGGATTAGGAAACTAAAATGTTTTTGAGTCTGTTTCTAAAAGATTTGTGCAAGGGAATAGACAGCCTCCTGGACTCTGGGATGTCCATCATCTCTACAAAATCAGGCTCCTCTTGATCCTCTGTAGCTTCCTCCATAGGAAGCTGAAGAGTTCAACCACTATCCTGTAAAACAAATAGTGGGAGGGGACTCAGAGAGCCTAGGAGAGGAAGCACCAGAGGGTCTGTCTGGGGAGATGTCGCGTTCAGTGGGCCATCCAGACTTTCTGCTCCATCATAATCATCATCATGTTCAAAATCCCTCCTCCTCAAATTCCAGCTCATAAAATCTTCAGGGGCATACTCTGAACTGGTGGAACTGACTGAACCAAGCCCTAGCTAACGGAGCCAGATCGGACAGAACCGGGCCAAGTGATTCAACAATCCGAATCGCTCGGGCAAGCTCCTCAGTGGTCGGAACATGAATCTCTGGATCCAAACTGGCTGACTTGTCTTTTCTTTTCTTTTGTAGGAACTGATTTCTCAGGATTGGCTCTCCTCTTGCCGAAAAAGTATCGCCTGGTCAGAGGCATTCCTTCTGGTTCGGTCGGAATCGAACTGGGCAGCCATCTGGGTCCAGCGGACTTCTCAGCTTCCTTTTCCTAAGTCTACCTAATCTCTTTTCTAAGGTAGTTTATGAAATTTTTTACAAATTTGGCAGTCTGTATCGAGGTGTTCAAACCCCAGACAATTAACACAGGTGGTGTGGGGTCGGCCTTGGCAAAGACTTCCCCACACTCACGCAGTGTTGAAACCCAGTGGGCCAGTTTTTTTCCTTGGGTTTCTCAGACATGGCCAACCTACTCAAACTTACCCCTTTTTCAGCAACCGCCAGGCAAGACTCCTTATCGGTTCCTAACCGTGTCACGGTGTTGGAAAAATACGCCTAAACTACATTTTTAGAACTGATAAGGACCGTAACCGCAATACTAAAGTAAAGCACAGAAGATCAATATAAGGGATCCCGAATAAACTTACAATTTCCACACAATAATAAGAAACCACTATCTAGTACTCACGGTACACATGACAGAGCCTGAACCGACTATGCGGATTAAATTCAGACCTAATTTTGGCTTAAAACCGACACTTTAACCAACACATTAACTGACTTTTGAACCGAGCTGAAGAAAAATCTCCGGAGCGACTGTTCAGTGAGGCGGAGTAAAGAATCTGACGCTTGGGTTTCAAAGGGCTGCAGACAGAGACCTCAACCGAGCTCGAGCTCAGCATTCTATGCACTGCATAGAAAGTTAACCCTTTGTTCTCCAGGGCAGTTTAAAGGCTGGAGCTAACTGCAGATAGTCAGAATACAGCAAGACTTCAGGTTGTCTGAAAGAGGAGCCCTACCTAAGGGACCATAGGACCTCACTACTAGAGGCGGCCTTGAGGGAGGAACAGATAAGGGAGAGAAAAAAGAAGGAAGAGGAAGGAAGAAAGAAGGAAGAGGAAGAGAGAAGGGGATATTGGGAGAAGGGGAAAATTCTGCCACGAGTTGTGAGTGAAGATTGCCTTAAGGCTTATCAGCTTGGAACTTAAAAGCAAGGGAGCAAGGATCCTTTCAAACAAAACTGGTCTAGATGGTTCGACAGAACCTTCTGCACAACATGGTACAAGAGAGGCAAATTTCCTACACATCCCACTATCCTATTACCCATCACCAAGCTGAGAGCTCACAGACTGCCAAGCAAATAAACTGTCCGGGAGGAGGAGCCCCAATTAGGTAAGGTGAAAAGGCCCCACTAGCACTACAGACATGTGTTAGCACGGGGTGGGGGAAGAAGGGAAGCCCCAAGAGAGGGCAACCTCTTGGTAAGGTGGACAGAGAAGGAAACTCGTTCCGACTCCTGGAGGAGCAGGGCCAAAGAAACCAGATCACCAGTTCAAGAAGGCAATTTTGTATCGGTCTAGAACAGACATTAACTAGCCCGGTCTGGCATACACAAGATAAGATTCAAGGAAACCAGCTAGGTTCGAAGACTGAGGAAAGAGGACTGTCTAAAGAAACTAGCCCTGTTGGCTGGTGACTGAACTAACCTAGTCTGAAGGTAAGGCCCGAAAGGAAGACCTTCAAGGAAAATCAGAAAGAGTTCCTTCAGAAGGAAAGGATGAAGCTCCACTCGCTCTTCTCCTCTCCAAATCCTTTGCTGCTCCTCTGTGGAGAAGAACAGAAGGTCCAGAGGACCAGAGGATTTAGCTCCCAAACAACCTCAAGAGGGAAGAGGAAGGAGGGCGAGCAGGGCAGGAGATGCCCAAGAAAGGAGGCCCATGAGGGGAAGGTAGGGATTCAATAATGAATGGTGAATATACAAGAGAAGATCAAGAATTACAGTAGGTACATAATTTTCATATCTTCTCTCATCAATCATCACCATTCATTACTGCTGGTGAGTACCAAGCCCCCACAGGGGTCTAGCACAACTCTGAGGGAACAGGACCCTCAGCCTCCTGCTGGTGGGAAACAGGAAGAAGAGACCCTGGCTATATTAGACTGGAAGCCTAAGGCTGAGGAGAGCTAGGAGGTGTCCCTGAAGACATGGGGACAGAGGAAGCCCTGCAGAAACCTCCTAGCCCTGGAAGAAAAAGGCGGGTCCCTCAGAGGCAGTGGATCACCCTATGCCAGGCCAGGGGTGACAACCTCGAGAGCAAGCCATACCATCTGCCTAATGCAGATCGCTGTCCCGTCGCCTGGAAGCCACCTCACTGGCATCATAAAGATGCCCTTGTGAGCCACCCGCGTTCCAGGCCTATGGCGGAGAGGGCAATGTCAAGATTGTCTGAATCAGGCATCAATGCTAGCACTAAGCCATACCGACCACAAGTGCCTGTTATGGGCAGCATGGTGTGCCTGATGTAACGAATGCACAACATCATATGAGAAGAAGAGAAAGCTCTTCATCCTACACCAGTCGAATTCTGTAGGAAATCCGAGTTCAGTGGTCGGTCGTGGCGCCAGGCCCGAGGCCCAGAAGGGGTCTCTAGGCATACCAAGCCCAAAGAAGGGTGAAGAGAGAACCCAGAGACTCCAATAGAGCACATTGTCTCCTGCAGCCTGCCGGGCTGGGAACAGGTCGGCTGGAGACTGCCAGGTGCGGATAGATGCTTCCTGGAAGGAACAGGCCAGGATGGCACCACCAAATGTTGGGCACTGAATTCACTGAGAATTCGCATATCTCCCGTCGGTATTATCCAGTCTGACAAAAAGAAACGGAGATCCCAACCATCCTCGATAGGAAGCGCTGATATTCAGTGAAATCAGCACTGGAAGAGAGATGAATGTAGGTTCCTCTCCTCTGAGGAGGGAGTCGAGGAGGATGGGAATTGAATGTCCAGAAGACTCCCTGCGGTGGGGACAGGCGAAAGATCTGTGCATGCATGTACCTAATGCACGATGGGAAGGTCGCCACAGTGCCTCTGAACGCCTCCCAGGATAAAGGCCCCATAGGACCCACGTGGCCTGGGAGAGAGGGGTGGCTACAGAGGAATGGGAGAAGGGCACCTGCAAGGAGGTGGCTGTCCTCTGCCAGGCCTCTGGAATCCAAACAACTGCACGAGCTAGAGGGATCCAGAGTCAAACCAAGTAGTATGGCGGAACCCTGGGAATACGAACTCCGGAAGAGCCGAGATGGGGAATCTCCCCAGACGCACCTTGGGTTGCATGATTCCAGAAGGAGGAGCACACAGCCCTCCAAAGCCGCAAAGAAGCCTCCTCCTCAGCAAGGCTTGAAGATGAGGAGTCCTCCTCCTCACCAGACCGTATAGATCTGGGAAGGACCCGGAGGAAGGGTCTAAAGACGTGCCTGAGAGGCCTGAAAGCAATGTCATCCTCCAAAAGTCGGCTGGAGCCCTGCTGACTTTAAGCTCATGGATTTCAGAACAAGGCGATCCATGGAAAACAGGTGTCACATCTATCCATATCATGTTTAGGTCCCAGGCACTGGAGGCAAACATCATGTCGGTCCGTCACGGAAAAATGCGGCAAAAGCACCAACGCATAAAGAGCAGCCCGCTTGATGCAGCTTGGCTCCAGAACCAGACATGATCGAAATAAAATAAAACACAGCAAAATATCCCAGCGCCGTTAAACAAATAATTGGAGCGAACTTACTGGCCAGTAACAGCGTCGGGATGGAGAACAGGGATGGGAAATCGTTGAAAAGACGCCATCGACAAAGGTAGGCCTAATGGTGTACTACTGAAATGCTAACTCATGCAGCAGGTGCAGCCTCGGCGGCAGGAAAACAGAACTGGGATGGAGGAGGAGTCCGTGGTGCCTAACGGCCACCCTACGTACACCACGCAGTGCGTCACTCTCGTGGCGGGCGCAGCTGGCGCCAACTCCTCCCTCCAAAAAAAAAAAAAAAACTCCCGTAGCAGGTTCATGCTTCTGGCTTACACCAGCAGTAATGAATGGTGAAGACCGACAAGGAAGATCTGTAATGCATGTTTAAATAAGAAGGGAGCAGACAGCAATTTAATGTTGAATTAAAATCCAAGTAATGGAATACAAAAGTGTTCAGAAGATCGTGTTATGGGTTGCTGATGTACATATTAAATGTCAGTCAGCCCTATGCAAATAGTAACTTTTTGGGAGGGGTTGCTACTTGGGGGATAGCAGCAGTACCCAGTTCTAAGGTGGTATTTTTTGAGGCAGGGGCTGGAATATTTATGTTATAAAGGAACAGGCAACCAGAAAGATTTACAAGCTGCACCAAACTGTTCATAAGTGGGAATCGATGCAGCTCATGGGACACTGGTCAGCCAATCAGAGACCATGAATTATTATTTGAATTTACAGTGTGGTGTATAGACAAATAAGACAGTCGCTACAAACTTAAACACACATACAAAACACACCACACACACACAACCTTAACTAGCAAGCTAGCTAATGAGTGGCAAAAACCAAACAAGTATTATTCATTTGTAATATATGGATATTAAAAATACTACTACTGAAACCTACACAAAAAGTAAAAGTTTAAACGTTCAGTCTTTCACGATAGGTACCACGAAACAAAAGTCTTGTTTACGGAATGTCCCAAGTCATAGTACAACAAACGAACAACAATGCCATACTAAGAAGTCTCGTCCCATTTCAAGTAGTAATATTGTGTATTTAGTGCCATGCGGTTGTGTATCTGATTTTATCACATCAGTTTAAAAGCTTTAACTTTAAGTTAGCTCTTGGTATGCAGATTTTACTGTTTTTATAAAATGGTAGGGAGGAGAAACAATATTACTAGCCAAACCACTACTAGTGAATGTGCAGCAAGATCTGCGCTACTGCACAGCATGCCAATCAAATTAGTGTGTTGTTTAAAATGTATTATAAATAGCACACTCGGGAAGTTTTTGACTAAATGAGCAATTTAAAAATACAATAACCCACAACTGGGTGTGTGGCAAGACAGATCTTATTGCATTTTCCAGCAGACTTAAGGCACTTACTTCTTATGTAGCAACTGACACGTTTGGGGCTGGCAACTCATAATAAGTAGTTGCCTCGCTCAAGGAGCTTTTCTAGACCAAAACATTTTAGTTCAGTAAATTAAATAACTCACATTTAAAAGCTTGGCTCGTAACTTCCGAGTACGATCTGAGCCACTGCAGCTCCACCCCTAAAAATAAGCGCTTTGATGTATAGTTGGGAACAAAGGCTGCAGGCGTGCTATATGCACAACACTGAGATCACGGAGGGGGACATCTAAATACACATACAGTAGCTTTTTCTGCAGTTTCACATGTATGGGACTAATCTAGAAACACAGAAATTTGCCAGCAGAAAAAGGACCCTTGGCCCATCAGTCTGCCCATTACTCCCTCCCTTACTCCCTTTATGCCATGCTATGGCTTCTTTTGCTTAGCCCCATGTAGTCGTCCCATGCCCCTTGAATTTGCTCAATGAATCTACCCCCTTTACCAATTCTGGCAGCCTGTTCCAAGGACCTATATACTCTAGCCCCATGCATGTAAAACAGCAGACAAAAGTACTATATGTATTTTCAGACATCTCCTTCTCCAGCTCAATGTTATATACATACAGTCCTGTTTCTGACTATGCGTCATCAAAGTGCTGTTTTGCTGCAGCACTTTCGACGTAACTTGGCTTGTACTGGAGGTTACAACCAAGCTTTTAAAAGATTATTTAATTACAGAACAAACATTTTAATTTTGGTCTAGAATACCTCCTTGGACAGGGTGGCTACTTAAAATGAGCTGCCTGCCTGAGACTGAATATGGTAACAGCTGCTCTTTAAGTAATGGGAAACCATGTTAAACACTGATGGCCACTAGGGGCATTGTTGCCTTTGTTATCCAGCATCGTATTCCACCACTGTGCTACTGCAATGATGTCTATAGCAGAGCCACAAAAAGGGAAGAAGGATTGAAGAGAATTTGATTGGAAAGAGCAGGGCACCAAAAACACTGGATTCTGGGATATGAAATTATATCACAGTTCTTGCATCTTCTAAGGCTGCACCTAGGAAATTTTAATACAATTTAAATAATTAAGAACAGTTCTGTTTCATAGTTTCGTTTGTAACAACAAAATTCAACTCTTACAGCATTTGTTTTAAGCCACTAGGGAAGAAAGGACTTTTAAGCTCTGCGAAGCCCTGAACTGGCTACCGCAATCACATGACACAATACAAAAACATGGTTTGTGTCAGCAGAAAAAAAAAAAAACAGGACCATCCAGTCTGCCCATTTCCTGCTAGCGCCATGCTCGTCCCCCAATGCCAGGCTGGATTTAGAAATCAGACAATCCTAGTGGCTTGTCATCACCCCTTCCCCAGATATCCCTTGCACTCTTCTGCCCGTGGCCCCGCTATTCCCTTTATCTGACCCACTGAAGTTTAAAGCCTGTCACAGTCGTGATCTAGTCCACCTCCTGGGCACTCTACTGAATTCATCCACTACCCGCTCTGTTAAGAAGAACTTTCCTCACGACCCTCCTGAATCCACCCCATCAGCCTCTATGTGTGTCCTCTAGTCACGGGCCCTCATTCCTCGTGAAATGGAAATTATGTACCTACCATAATTCTTGATCTTCTTGGACAAAGTCTCCACCACTCATTCACACTAATGGGATCTTCGCTGGAGGCACCAGGACCCAGCGAGAAGCAAACTTTTCAAGAGAGCGGTGCAGAGATGGAGCCGCGAGGAGAGCGGCACCACGAGACCCGCTTGCTGCGAAAGACTTATGACGCTGCCAGCCCTCCAACCACTTCAGTACCTTTTTCCGAGGAGGTGCGCGTAACTAACCTAGAGGGACTAACCTAACAAAATCGGACATAAGATAGTCCAAACGACTTGTATAAGAAGGATCAATAATGAAGTCTTCACAGCCCAGCCATTGAGGGAGTGAAGACCAAAACAGAGAGGTGAGCTCGGGGGTGCTGGGTGGGCGTGTGAATGAATGGTGGAGACTTCATCCAAGAAGATCAAGAATTACGGTAGATACGTAATTTCCATATCTTCCTAGACATAAAGTCTCACCATTCATTCCAACTAATGAAGAGTACCAGCTAATAATCCCCCAGACGGGGGCAGGAAAAAATGAAAATTACGTACCTACCGTAATTTTTGATCTTCTCTTGTATCTTCACCATTCATTACTGTTGGGTGTCAGCCAGCGAGCACCACAACAGGAGCTTCTTTTTTTTTTTTTTTTTTTTTAAAAGAGGAGACAGCAACACGGTGCCGCCCCTAGAGTGACGCAACTGTGTGAGCGCTGTGCAGCCGTTAGGCATTGCAAACTCCTCCTCCATCCCAGTTCTGTTAGCCGGAGAGGCAAATAAGGATCAGAAAAGAGAGTGAGGCAAGAGAGCCGAGGGATAGAAAAAGAAAGGATATAAACTGAAAAGGAATAAGCGGTAGAGGACAGAAAAAGAGAGGAAAATGCCTACCCTAAAGGACGCAGAGGTCTCACTTCTGGGGCGGCTCTAAGAGAGAAACGGATAGGAAGGAGAAAGAAGAAGAAGAGAGAAAAGGGGATTTCAGGAGGAGAATTTTGCCACTGAGAGATTGGTTTAAGGTTATAAGCTCGGAACCACAAACAAGGGAGCAAGGATCCTCTTAGAAAAATTGGGAGGCTCAACTGAACCTCTCTACAGCATGGACACTGAAGGCAGATTCTCTACATCTCCTGTCATCCCTAATCTTTTAGACTCCAGCTGGGAGCTCACAAACTACCAAGGCAGAAATTTTGTTCCAAAGAGAGCTGTCAGCTAGAAGGGAAAGAAGCCCATGAGCACCTTGTTAAGTGATAACAGTAGCATGTGAAAGTGGTGTTGGGGGGGCCCCACAGAGAGTACCCCTTATGAAACAGACAGAGTGGAACTCAATCGGACTCCCTAGAGGCAAGGCAGAGAATACCACTTAAGGTAAGTGAAGTGCCGGACAGCACCAACCAGTAGAGGCTGACTTAAAGGATTAGAATCTGCCAGAAGGGATCTGGGAAAGAGAGGTCAGCCATTTAAGACCATCTCTTAAACTGTGAATTGAAAAACATAGTTAAGAAGAGCCAAGAGATGCCTATCATAGTAGTCAGAAAGAGTTCCCTCAGGACAGATAATTATAGTTGTTCCTCCTATTCCCAGAGGGAGGATCCATTCAGAAGAACGGAAGAAAAGCAAGATAGCTTTTTTTGGCCTAACGGTCAAGGGAGGAGGGGAGGCGCTGAAGAAGGAGGCCCTTGAGGGGCATGGGCGGGATTCAGTAATGAATGGTGAAGATACAAAGAAGATCAAGAATTACGGTGAGTCGTAATTTTCATATCTTCCTTGTTAATCTTCACCATTCATTACTATTGAGTGAGTATCAAGCCCCGAAGAGGGTGGGTATGAGTAAACCCTGAGGGAACAGATCCTCAGCCTCCTACTGGTGAAAAATAGGAGGGAAGACCTAATCAATAGACTAGGAAGTCTAAGGTGGGTGAGGAGGAAGAGGCACCCCGAGGGGCTGTGGGAGGGGTTGCCCATAAAGAGCAGCCTCCTCGTCCTCAGGGGAAAAAAGGCGGGGTCCCTGGATGGCAGAGCCAGTCACCTCACTGAGCCATGGGTGACAGTCGGGAAAGACAAAGCCATGCTGGTCCGCCTAATGCAGATCGTTGTCCCCACTCAGTCTGGATGCAATCTCATTGGCATCAGAAGATGCCCTCGCTTGGTGCCTTGCAAGCTCAGACCCTGCACAGAGAGGGCAATGTCTTGTATAGACTGCTTTGAGTCAGGAAGTAGGGCTAAGACCTGAGCCAGCATCGACCACAGATGCCTGTTGTAAGCAGCGTAGTGAGCTTGATGAGAAGAAATGCATAACAATGCACACTCAGAAGAGAAGACTCTTCGTCCCACCGGTCAAATTCAGCAGAATCTGAATCTGGAGGCCTGGTGCGCCAGGCGAGAGGCCCAGAAGGAGTATCCAGGGACATCAAACCAGAAGGTGGGTGAGGCAGAAAACCTAGAGACTCATGGGGGCACAATGCCATCTCCTGCAGTCTCCCAGGGCTGAGAAGGAGTTGCTGGAGACTGCCAGGTGTGGACAGATGCTTCCTGGAAGGGAATCGGCCAGGAAGGCACCACAAATGGCCAGAGCCTAATTCACTAAAGAAAGCACGCGTCTGCAGCTCTGTATGTCCCTACAGATGTAGGAAATACGAAGCTCCGATACCATCCTCGAAAGGAAACGCTGATAGTCAGTGAAATCAGCATCAGAGGAAAGGTGGGACAAGGTTCCTCTTCCTCAGTTGCGGAAGACGAGGAGGAAGTAGAGCTGAATGCCCAGAAGACTCGCGGCGGGGGGACAGGTGGAAGACCTGTTTGTCCATGGCCCTGACACAGGACGGAAGGCCGCAGCAGTAGCTCTGAATGTCTCCCAAGATAACGGCCCAGTGGACCTCACATGGCCTGGGAGAGAGGGAGGTGGTTGCAGAGGGATGGGCGAAGGGCACCTAATAGCATGTGCCTGACCTCTGCCAGGGCTCTGGGATCCAGGTGCAGCGCCTCCAAGACTGAAGACCCTGGGATCGTGCCAAGTTGCGTGAGTAGAAAGGGTAAGAGACAACTCCAGAAAGAGCCCTGAAGGGGAATCACCCTGTGTGGCGCCTGGGATTGCATGAGTCCAGAAGGGCAACCCTCAGAACCGCCACCAGAATACGTTTAGAGACCTTAAGAGAAAGGCAAGGATCAAAGCTCGACTCCTCCCCACACCCGCAGGGGCGGTGGGGGCTCGTCGCTGCTCCTAACCCTATCCCTCAATCCTTCAGACTTGAAACAGCCCTCTTCCTCATAACCAGTGGCAGAGGTCCCTACTGAGCAAGACCCGAAGGGCACTCGCTGAGGCAGAGTCCTCCTCCTCTGCTGAAGGACCTGAGCAGCACCAGGAGACGGCACCTGTCTGGGACCTGCGAGAGGTATCCTCTCCTGAACATCCGAAGGGCCCACCACGGAAGACTCCAGGCCACCTCTAACCATGGAATGATCTGGGCTAACCAACTCCGGGAGTCCGACAGAGAACACTGGACCGTCTAGCCCTGCAGCCTACAGGAGGTTCAGAGTCAGAAGACTCTAGCCGCTGGTCTGGGCCCTCACCTGAATCGTCCCTCTCCGAGGGAGGGTCGACAAGAGAAGACTCCATCTCAATGGCCGCAGGAACCTGCCCAGAGGTGGCACCAGGCCTTGTTGTACCGCCATAGGCCGCAATGACAACCACGTCCGCAGAGTCAACCGCACTCTGGTGGCGCCAGGTTCCCCGGTCAGACCGCGAACGGCACCGCCTGAGTCCCAACAGCGCAATTGCTAACCGACCCAGCACGGCTCCACCAACGATGTCTCTCAAGTCCCCAGCACCGCGAACGGCAACGAGGGCCCAGCGGCATCACGCCGACGGTGCTGCCCGAGTCCCCGCACCACGGATGGCGCCGTGACCCAGAACACAGAGACCCTGGACGGCGCGCCGACAGCCCCGCCCCGAGTCACCAGCGCCATGAGCTGCGCCAGACTCTGCAACAAGGACAGACGGAAACAAGGGTCCACAAGCGGGCCCCACAACCAGAGGCTGCGACACTGGGGAGCCTGCATCTCCACAAGGTGACTGCTGGGACAGGCGCCAGCGTGACCCCAGGAGGGATCACACACGTTCCTCCTGCGCTGAAAGAAGCCTCCTCGGCAAGGCTGGAAGTGGAGGAGGCTTCCTCCGCCGGGTCGTATAGACCCGGGAGGGGACCGGAAGAAGGTTCGAGATCTGACCTGGGAAGCCCTTAGGCAACGCATATCCGAAGTCAGCGGAGCTCGCCCCGGACTTGAAACGCGGACTTCCAAAACACGCAATCCACGGAGAAGCTGGCGTCGCGAATGATCCATATCAAGGTCCCAGGCACCGAGACACATATCATGACAGTCCATGACGGAAAATTGCCGGCCACAGGGCACTAACGCGATAGGGCATGGCCGCCTTAGATTTACATTTGCCCACCAGACAATATGATGCTAAACAATTAAGGAAAAACACAAAAAAGTCTGGGCGCTATCGGATTAAAATAGAAAAGAACAGTCTTACTGTTGACGCGAGCAACGGAAATGGGATGAAGGACTTTGAGTACTGAGGCCCATGGCGCAGTATTTATTTCGGCTCCAGCGTAGCAGGTGCAACCTCGATAGCAGGAGAAACAGAACTGGGATGGGGAGGAGACTACGTGCCCAGCGGCCACCCTCACGCTCCACGCAGTGTATCACTTAGGGCGCGCAGCAGACGCCCACCCCTCTAAAAAAAAAAAATAATAACTCCCAGGGCGGGTGCGGCCTCTGGCTGACACCCAACAGTAATGAATGGCAAAGATTGACAAGGGAAGATCTAAGAGCTCATATATTTAGGACAGAAGTCCGTTAAGGATAGCCTGCCAAACGACAGATGTCATCTAGCATGGACATCCAAGGCCTATTGCTTAACGAAGTATGCACTGAGCTCCAGGTGGCTGCACTGCAAATGTCTGCAATGGGCATGCTGCGGATTCCCAGAGATGCTGCGACTGCTCCAGTAGAGTGAGCGACATTCTGCCTTCCAGCTTAACCTGTGACATAGAATAGAAGTGGTGAAGACATGCTATCAGCCATGCTGAAATGCACCTAACAGTGACAGGCTGACCCAGCCAGGTCTCGCTGAAGGAAACAAACAGTGGCTGAGCCTTGTGAATTTCTTTTGTTCTATCTAGATAGAATCACAGCACTCTTTAATATCCAAGGAATGAAGGGTATGCTCCCTTCATTCTGGAAGTTCACAAAGTAGGTAGGAGACTAAAGATTGGTTTAGATGGAATTCTGAGACAACCTTAAGGAGAAACTTAGGATGAGTCCTAAGAACTACTGCGCCCTTGTGAAATACATGTATGGAGGGGGTCTGTGACCAGTGCATGTATTTCAGAAACTATCGGGCAGGGGTGATGGCCACCAAGAAAGCAGTTTTCAAGTGAGGAATTTCAATTTACAGGTAGCTAGATTCTCGAAAGGTTCCGACTAAGCATGTCTAGCACAAGGTTAATGTCCCAGGCTGCACTGGGCTGTCTGATAGGAGGTCTGGTATGCAGAATACCCTAAGAACCTCTTAACTACAGGTAACAGCCAGTGGCAAGGAAAGTACCGGCTCATGATAAGCTGAAATGGCACAAAGGTGAACTTTGTAGAGTACTGCAGACCTGAATTTGAGAGGTCTAAAGGTACTCCAAGACTATTTGGTGGCAGAAAAGTGTTCAAGAGGATTTTAGACACCAGAGAGAAAAACGCTCCATTTGGCTGTGTAGGTTTTTCTGTGACTGGCTTACAGAGCAAAAGAGAATATCTGAAACTGTACGGGAAACATTGAACTTATTCACCTCTATCTCTTCAGGAGCCAAGCATGAAAGTGAAGCACCTTCAGATTGGGATGGACCACGGGACCCTGGGTCAGAAGGTTCATCTGAAGGGAAGCGCTGGGGTTTCCACAGACTGTTGAGCAGTGGAAACTATATCTGTTGAGGCCAGAAGGAAGCAATGAGAATCATTTTGTCCCCTGAGACTGAATTTGAGAAGTACCTCTGAATAGGAAAGAAGAGGAAAGGCGATACAAAGCGTTTTGTCCACTGCAGCCTGAACACATCCTGACAGAAAATGCCAGGTCCTGGATTGCTGGAGCAGAATAGAGTCAGTTTTGAGTTGAGTGGGAATGCAAAAGGTCCAGGTCTGTACTTCCCACTCTTTGAAGAGTGACTGAATGACGGTTAGTCGAGACCACTGTGAGGATTTGTCTCTGTTCTGCTGAGACGGTCTGCCAGCTCATTTTGTGCTCCTGGCAGGTAAACCGCAAGATTAGAGCCTTGTGCTCCAGGCACCACTCCCACACCTCATAGCTTCCCTGCATAATGGGTAAGTGTGCACCGCCTGCTTGTTGATATAATACATCACTGCTTTGTTGTCTGTTTGAAGGAGAATGTTCTTGTGACAGAGTATGTCCTTCATAGCCCGGACTGCACAGAGGATGGCTCTCATTTCCAGGACGTTTATGTGAAGTTGGATTCATCCTGAGTCCATGTACCTTGAGTGTGAAGATTCTGACAGTGAGCTCTCCAACCCATCAGGGACGCTGCAGGATAATCGAGATCTGATGATCAAGAGGAGCAAAGGAATACCCTTCCAGAAGGTTGTCCTCCTCAGACCACCAGGTGAGTGACCTCTTCAGAGGTTCTGTCACCTTGATGGGAAAGGACTGAGGGTGAGTGATTGGGAACCACTGAGTACTGAGCATCCACTGAGAGGTTCTCATGTGGAGACATGCTAGGGTACAGTGAACACCGAGGATGCCGTGAGACCCAGCATCCGTGCATGGAGATAGTTTGAACCGAGCTGTTTTCTCTGATGTATCAGGCCATCTGTAAGATATCGCCCTTCTGTCCTCTGGAAGAAAAGCTTTTGCACAGGCGGTGTCCAGAAGAGTTCCTTTAAAAGGAGTTTCTGGGAGGGCTGCAACTCTGATTTGTTTGAGATTTAGCAGGACTCCCACTGACATGAGGAAGTCTGAAACCATGGTTACAGCATCCAGTGTTTCTTGTCTGGAGGGACTTGCTAGGAGCCAGTCATCCTGATATGGAAACACTTGAACTCCGATTTTCTGAGATGTGCCGCAAGAATTGCACAGCACTTGTAAAAACTTGCGGCACCGAGGACAGCCCAAAGGGCAGGACTCTGAACTGACAATGTTGACTCCAGCGCCACAAACCTTAGGTGTCTGTGGTGCTTCGGTGTATAAGAATATATGTTGGTAGGCATCCTGCATGTCCAGGGAGGCTAGCCAATCGTGTTGATGAAGCAAGGTAACAGGGTCCCTAGTGATATCATCTTGAACTTGTTTAGCTTTCTGAGGTCCAGAATGAAGCGATGCCACCAGTTTTCTTCGGACCAGAAAGTAATGGGAGTAGAAACCTGTGTTTCATTGATCCAGCGGAAAGTACAGTTACGTAAGAACTTACGTAACAGTAGATCTTCGAGAACAGCTCTTGCAGCAGGTTACACCATTTGGACCGAGCGCCGCCGCGCCAGGACCCACGGAAAATTCTAGCTAGCTAACTATCCAAGGGACCGCCCGGATGTCGGTCCCACCTCCGCCAGGCGTGGTACAAAAGGGGCGGTCCTGCCAGATTCCCAGTTCTCCCGCCGAGACTTCTTGCCGAGGCTGACATCAAAATGGGAGACCTAGGATTCGCCACAAAAGACAGAAAGATAACACTTCCTGCTCAGAAAGACTGAGCCATGCCTCCTCCAAGGGGAAGGTGGGCGGGAGTATTTGCTGCAAGAGCTGTTCTCGAAGATCTACTGTTACGGTAAGTTCTTACGTAACTGTACTATCTTACTTCGAGACACAGCTCTTGCAGCAGGTTACACCATTAGACTGATTCCCAGCAGTAACGCTGTCAGAAAATCCGGAGGAGGAAAATAAAGGATAAATACCAGGTCCTGAACCTAGGACAGGAGACCCTGAAGCACGGCCAAGCTCAAACCAGCCCTTCGCCGAGAGCGGCGTCCAGGCTATAATGCCTGATAAAGGTATGCACAGAACTCCAAGTGGCTGCAGCGCATATAGCAGAAGTGGAAACATTTTCAGCGCTGCAAAGGAAGTAGCCACCCTCTAGTGGAATGACCCGGACTGTACCGGAGGGGCTTTTGTTTGATACCATAACAGTGAGAAATACACTGGACAAGCCAGCGAGAAAGGGACTGTTTGGATACGGGTTGCCCATCATTCTCTCAGAGAAGGAAATGAAAAGTTGCTCAGAACTACGAAAGGACTGAGTTCTGTTGAGGTAAAACCTCAGGCTGCGTGAACATCCAGGGTATGGAGCAGAGCTCCTCTATTTGAGTAGCTCGGAAGTAGACCGAAGGTCGATATCCTGGTTCAGAGTGAGTGAAGAAACCACCTTAGGCAAAAATTTAGGTTCGGCCCTCAGGGATACTCTGTCCCGTGGAAAACTAAATAAGGCTCTTTGCACATGAGAGCGTGAGTTCAGAAATTCTTCTTGCCGAGGTAACAGCAACTAAAAACAACGCTTTCACGACAGAAAACGAGTCGCAATCCGCTGCAGGTTCAAAGGGGGCGTGAGCTGTTCCAGGACAAAGAGCAAATCCCATGGAGGCACAGGGTCTCTAATAGGAGGCCTAAGGTGTAACACTCCCTAAGAAATTCCTCGAGAGGCGCCCACCTGAGCCACTGTACGATTTTCCACCGGGAGGTGGTAGGTCAAATGGCACAGAGGTGCACTTTAATAGAGGAGTAGGCTAGACCCGAATGAAAGAGGGAGAGCAAATATTCTAAGATTACTCCCACAGGACAACCTAGGGAAAGGTCGCGTGTTCACGATCATACATTAAAAACGGCGCCATTTCATGGCATGACGCCGATGCGTTGCCGGCTTTCTGGCTGCAGAAAGGACTTCTGCAACCTCTTGCGAGACCCCGTGATAAAATGGCTATGGTCTCTAGGAGCCAAGCATGCAGGTTCAAGGAACGTAGGTCCGGGTGGACAAGTGAACCTTCTCCTGAGACAGTAAGTGGGAGCTGAGCAGCAACGGGAGCGGGGTTCCCAGATAGTTGAATCAACAAAGGGAACCAAATCTGTCTGGGCCAAAATGGGGCCACCAGGATCATTAGTGCGCTCTCTGCGCAGTTTGAGAAGAACTTCTGGATCAACGGAAAGGAGGGAAAGCGAGAGGAATCTGTTCGCCCAGGAGAGGGATAACGCTCGCCAGAAAACACCAGGCCCTGGATCTAGCGAGCAAAAATTGGGCAGTTTTGCATTGATGGGGAGGCTAACAAGTCTAGATCTGGAGTTCCCCATCGAAGAAACAGATCCTCTGCTACCTCTTGAAGAAGTTCCATTCAGGACTCTGGCCTGAGAACGACTCAGGCCGCCTGCAATCGTGTTGTCCACTCCGGGAACGTGCACAGTGATCAGATTCGCGCCGTGTCTGATTACCCAATCCACACTCCTCATGGCCTCCTGCAAAGGGGTGAGAGTGCGCCTCTTGTTTGTTGAGGTAATACATCACGCCGTGTTGTCTGTCTGAAGTAGAAGAGTACACGGTGGGATAACTGACTGAAATCTGCAGGGCATAGAGGACCGCCTCATTTCCAGCACGCTGATGTGAAGGTGAGCTTCCATCTGGGTCCACGTATTCTGGGACTTTACCCGTCCAGGTGTGCCCCCACCCAAGACCGGAAGCGCCTGTGGTGAGGGTGACCTCCGGGACGGCGAATGAACGGGACGCCTGATGAGAGCGCACCTGGGGCTAGCCACCACTGCCAGTCTTGAATCACTGAATTCGTGAGTCTGACCGGATGCTGCAAGTGGTCTTGCCTTTGGTCCCATTGCACTTTGAGCATCCACTGAGTAATTCGATGTGGAGTCTTGTGAAGGGACAGTAGGAATGGCCGCAGCCATGTGTCCGAGCAAGCAAAGGACCGACCTGGCAGGTACAACCTTGCTTAATGATAGGTCCCTTATGAGGATCTGATGCGCTCCGCTCTGTCGGCCGGAAGAAAGGCTCTTCCCCAACAGTGTCCAGAACTGCTCCTATGAACTGCAGTTTCATGACGGTACCAGGAGAGACTTCTCAATTTATGAGGATGCCCAGGATCGGAACAGATCCTGGGTGCTCTTGATTGCAAGAAGCAACGCCTCTGGAGGCGCCATGAGAAGCCAGTCGTCCAGGTCATGGAACACGAGTGGCCCTGTCTCCTCAGAGACGCTGCCACGACTGCCATGCACTTGGTAAAGACCCTCGGTGCGGAAGACAGTCCGAAAGGAAGGGCTCGGAACTGAAGGTGGTGGTCGAGAAACTCAAGCGCAGGAGCCTCCTGTGCGCCTGAGCATAGGGATGTGCAGGTAGGCATCCTGCATGTCTAGAGACGCTAAAAGGCTCCTGTTTGAGCATGGGATAAGACCCGGAAGGGTCACCATGCGGAATCTCTTGTAAGTGACCGACACATTGAGGTCGCTGAGGTCCAAGATTGGACGGAGGTCCCTGTTTTCTTGGGAACCAGGAAGAAGTGGAATAGTATCCAAGTCCTCTCTGGTTCTCTGGGACGCACTCTATCGCCTCCCTTTCGTAGTAGCGCCGAGTACTTCTTGCCAGATCAAGGCTTTGTGCTGACCCTGATACCGGAGAGCAAAGGAGGCCTCGAGGGTGGCTTTCCCTGCGACTCTATAAAGTGGCCTAGACTGACCAACTGAAGAACCCACCTGTCGGTGGTAATGGCCTGCCATCCCAGCAGGAAGTTCGCAATGCACCCCGACTATAAACTCCCGCTGATCCTGAGGGGCGGGGCCGGAAGGAGTCAGGCTGTGGCGGCAGATGGACCCGCTGGCTGGGCCTGCCTAGGAGAACGCTGGCCTCGGCTGGCGGGTGTTTGCCCTGGGCACTACTAAAACCAGAGCCTCTGAGGTGCAGCGGAGTGGGTCTGTTGCCTCTGCGTCTGCCAAGACGAAACGGCTTTGGTTCCTACGAAGGAACCAAGCTTAGGTCGGTACATGGCCTGAACCGACCTTACCGCCTTTCCCGCCTCTTGGAGTTTGGTAAGGATCTTTTCTGTAGGATTACCAAACAATACTTCTCCTCAAAAGGGCATCCAAGATGTTCTTTGACGTCGGTAAACCGGAGACGCCGAACCAAGAGTGTCTCCGGAGGCAAACGCCAGAAGCTGCTGCTCGGGCCGATGAGTCCGCTGAGTCATACGCTGCTCTTAGCACTTGGGTCCCCACGTCTGAACCTGACGGAGGAGCTGAAGCATCTCCTCCTTCTGCTCACCTTCGGCATCTTTTCAGCCGCTTCCAGACCCTGTTCCCACAAAGCGCTCTGAACTGAACCATGTGGGTTAAATAGTTCAGGGATCTGATGGCGCAGGTAGCGAAGACATGCATGGCTACCCAATGCGCCCAGTTGTTTGGACTCTGGGTCCGTGGCAGGGTGCTCAAATGTTGTGGCCTCTTGACCGGTCATGTGAGGCTGTGATGACCAGAGAATCGGCCTGAGGATGCTGCGCAAGTACTGGTCGCCCTAGGAGCCTTGTACAAGCGATCAGCTTTCTTCGTCTCGCCGAGCGAGTGTGGACGCTTCCACGCTGCCTTGGTGACGCCCACGAAAGTGTCAACCAAGGGTGGTACCACCACAGGCTTGGGGTCCTTTGTCAAGATATTTGGCGAGTCGCATCTTTCGGGTCTAAGTCTTCAGCATCCCATCCCATGTTCTCTTGTATATGTCTCATAATATCAAGGAACGAGGGATCATCCGGAGGAGATCTAGGCATCTCACGTGGGTCCGGAGAAGGGATGGAGAGGGAGATGGGGATCTAGAGGTGGAGTAGTCTCGATCCCGTGTCCTCCGCTGGAAGGCGTACGCGGCTCCTGGATCTCTTGGGGCTGGGTGATCCAGAAGAGGATTTCACGGAGGTCTCCGCTATCAGGTCTCCCCAGAGGGGCTCTAGGCCCCGGGAGGAGGAACACGGCCTGCCGACCCGATGGCAGGGGGGGCAGGAACCGAGGAGAGGAGAGAGAGGAGGAGGAGGGGAACCATGTCCTTTAATGGTATCCCACCAGTAGGTGAACAGATCTTTCACCTCCACTGAGAGGCCCGACGACGGCCGGGTGCCGTGGGCGGTCGCCGGTCCCGCGCCGGCTCCACAGGGGCTCTGGTAATGGCGAGGGTTCCCTGGGAGTACCGACGGACCGGGTCGCCTGTCTGGTCCTCGGGCTGCTCTAGGTCCTCCTCCGAGCAGAGGCTCCTGACCGATGTCGGTCGGAGGCAACAGGGCCTTCTTCTTTTCAGGAGGGGCGGGCGCCGGTCCCTACCAGCGCCCGCTGGGATGTAATGGCCGGGCGTCGGTCGCCGGGCCGACGGGCGGCTCCAGGAAGAAGGGCGACGGCTGACGGCTGTCGAGCCGGCCGCCTGGGCTACAGGTCTTTTAAAGGCGTGAGCTCCAGCCGCCTTTGCTGGAGGCACCGACGAAGACCTGACGCCGGGTACCGAGGAGCGGGAACCCACTTGCGGTGGTGATGGTGTCGCTCTCGACTTCGCCAAGGCCCTGAAGGGGAGGAAAGGCCTGGCGGATTTCTCCTGAGATGAAGGTTTCTTGATTGCAGCCGGGAGATTTCAACCGGAGCTACGGGACTCAACCCCTGAAGGGGACCCGAAGGGGCCTCTCCCTTCTCTTCCGCGTGCTTGTGGACCCTGGAGTTTCCCTTGAGGACATGGTCTTCAGTTGTTCCTCCAGAAGAAACGCCTCAAAGCCTTCTGACGCCGGATCCGGTACGCTGTTGAACCCTTGGCAAGAAGGACAGGCCCGGTATCGTGGTCTGGGCCTAGGCACCGGACGCAGGCCGTGGGGGGTCCTTGAACGGGATTCTGCTTTCCACAAGCGCACTTCATGGATGGCCAGAAGTTGGTGATGACATCAAGATCTTGCTTGAAGAGGATTCTGAAGATTTTCAAAATTTTATCGAAAAAGAACTATTCACGCCGCCGCTAGACTGGTAAACTGGAGCAACAGGTAGCTAAGTCGACGCGAAAAGAACTGGAGAATCTGGCGACCGCCTTCTTTTGTACCACGCCTGACGCCGGAGGCGGGACCGACGTCAAGGTCCCGCTGTAGTTAAGCTAGCTAGAATTTTTCCGTGGGTCCTGGCGCCTGGCGGTTCGGGTCCAAATGGTGTAACCTGCTCGCAAGAGCTGTGTCTCAAGTAAGATCTACTTCTACTGCTCTGTTTTCAGAAGGCCTTGTACCTCAGAAGCAAGAAGGTCTGACTGTACACTGCTGACAGCCTGGACTGTCGCTTTGGGGGATGATCCGGAGGGGTTTCTGAAAGATTGAGTGAGTACCCTCGTGGATTATCCGGAAGACCCATTTGTCTGATGTTATGGATTTCCACCATTGTAGAGATGAGTCAGACGCCCTCCACCACTGAGGAAGAGCTCCCTCGGAGATCTGGCGGCGGACTTGGCCAGAAACTCAGAAGGTGGCACTGGGCGCTTTGGGGCCCTGTGCTTTTGCTGCATTTTCTTTATGGAGGAGGGTTGTGGTTTTTGTTAAACCTCTCTGCTTTTCCCTGAAAGAACTGGACGGTTGTGAAATTGATGTTGGTTGACACCCCCATGAGGGATGGGTGTGGGTTGAGCCGTCTTAATGGCAGACCTTGTCTTCTGTGTGGCCTCCAGAGTTTGCTCTACTTGGGGCCAGAACAGATACATACCATTGAAGGGTAAAGCTATGATCTGCTGTTGGGCACATGCCCGTGAAGCCCAAGTATGAAACCAAGAGTGGCGATGGGTGAAGATGCCAGCCACCGCTCAGGAAGCAGTATCTTAAGTGTCCACTGCAGCTTTAACCTGTTCGTTGTTGGACTCTATACCCTGATTATGGTCTGAAGTAGCTCTGATTTAGTTTCCAACTAGGGCAGAGTTTCTACCATTTGTTTGAGCGAATGCCAAAGAGCATACTCATATTGAGAAAACAGCCCTGGTAGCTGGCAACACGATACCCAGGGTGGAGGCAGCAAAGACTCTCTACCCAAGGTGTCTATCTTGCAAGATTCTTTATTTATAGGCTGGGCTGTAGATGCCCGAGGAAGGACGGCCTTATCATTCTCTGTCAAGACTACAACGGATCAGCAAAGGCTTGTAGAGGCCAAAATGGGGCAATCCTTGGGAGGCATACTTCCTATCTCATGGACTTAGACACAGACGGAATGAGAGCAGGATTGTTCCATACTATCTGAGAGAGGGTCTCAAAGAGGGTCGACTGAGGAGTTAAACTGTGGATCTCTGGGACATGTAGGTACTGGAGTCTTAAAAGCTTCCCAGGATCAATTTCTGTAGTCTGGAGAGAAACAGCAGAATTTGAATTTTTAAGCAGAGACTTAAAGGAAAGGTCTTCAACCACAGGCTCTGCAGCAGGATTGATCCCTGCTCCTTCAACATCATCACCCAGTTGAAGATCTGGGTCAGGGTCAGGCTCAAAATCATCTCCTGATAGTCCAGGAGGGACTGTATGAGCAGGAAAGGAGGAAAATCAGTAGGAAAAGTAGAAAAGCAAAGAATAGGAGTCGAGAACCCTGAGGCCTGCGCGCCATGCCAAGCCTCAGCGCCAAAGAAGAACACAGTGCCAAAACAAGGGAGTCAGCGCCATCGAAAAGGAAAATTACGTACTTACCGTAATTTTGATCTTCTTGACGGTCTCCACCACTCATTCACACTAGTGGGATTGGCGCCGGGGCACTAAGACCCATCGAGCAAACTTTTGCTGGAGGGTCGGCGAGAGCGGCGCCGCTGAGACGGCGCCCGCAGCAGGTTCGAGCGGTAATGACCATCTCGGCGATCACCTCCAACCGCCTCAGTACTTTTACCAAGGAGGTGCAGCGCAACTCAACGAAAAGGGTAACCCAATGATTAAAACGGACATAAGATAGTCCGTATGACCCAGGTAAGAAGGGTCAGCAAAGAAGTCCTCACGCCTAAAGATTTGAGGGAGTGAAGACCAATACAGCGTGAGCTCGGGGATGGAGGGAGGTAGAATGAGTGGTGGAGACTGGCCCAAGAAGATCAAGAATTACGGTAGGTACGCACTTTTCCTATCTTCCTGGACATAAGTCTCACCACTCATTCACACTCAGTGGGAGAGTACCAGCTGATAATCCCAAAAGGCGGCAGGAAAGCCAGAGCTCACGCGTCAAGATAGAAGCCCATTAAGGATAGTTCTGCCAATGCGGAATGCCGCCTGGCATGAACATCCAGTGCATAGTGCTTAACGAAAGTATGCACTGAGCTCCAGGTAGCGTTGCTGTATATATCTGCAATTGAACATTGCGAATTTCCGCTAGGGATGCCGCGACCGCCTAGTAGAGTGAGCGACACTCTACCTTCTAATTTAACTTGAGCCATGGAATAGCAATGACGAAGGCATGCCACTAACCATGAAGAGATACATCTAATAGCGACAGGTTGACCCAGCCGGTGTCGCTGAAAGAAACGAACAGTTGCTGAGTTCATGAACATCCTTGGTTCTATCTAAATAGAACCGCAAGGCTCTCTTAACATCCAAGGAATGAAGAGCTCGCTCCTTCATTTTGGAAATTAGCGGCAAGCGGAAGTACCAGAGGTTGGTTCAGATGGAATTCTGACACAACCTTGGGAAGAAATTTAGGATGAGTAATGAGAACTACCTTGTCCTTATGGAATACAGTATACGGAGGGTCCGTGAACCAGTGCATGTATCTCAGAGACCCCTGGGCTGAGGTAATGGCCACCAGGAAGGCAGTCTTCCAGGTAAGAAATTTTAGCTCACAGGTAGCTAAGGGTTCGAAAGGCTTCCGAGTGAGCATGTCCAGCACCAGGTTAATGTCCCAGGCTGCAACTGGACGCTAACAGGGGTCTGGTATGGAGAATCCTTAAGAAATCTCTTCACCATAGGTAACTGAGCCAGAGTTAAGGAAGAAACCGCTCATGGAACGCTGAGATGGCACTAAGGTGAACTTTAACTGTGGAGTACTGAAGACCTAAGTTTGATAGGTCCAAAAGATACTCCAGAACCTTGCCAGGAGGACAGGAAAAGGGATTCCAAGAGGATTTTGACACTAGAGAGAAAACGCTTCCATTTGGAAGCGACGTTGGGTGGCTGGCTTCCGAGCAGCCAGAAGGATGTCTGAGACTCTACGAGAGACGTTGAACCGATCTACTTCTATCTCTTCAGGAGCCAAGCATGAAGGTGAAGTGATTTAGGTTGGGATGGACCAACAACCCTGAGTCAGAAGACTGATTTGCAAAGGAAGTGGTCTCGAGAGGCTGCCAACATACTGTTGAGTAGAGGAAACCATAGTTGCCGAGGCCAGGAAGGAGCAATGAGAATCATCTTGGTCCCTGAGACTCGAACTTGAGGAGTACTCTGGATTAGAGGAAGTGGTGGAAAGGCGAAGAAAGCTGCTTTGTCCACCGCAGCCTGAACGCATCCTGACAGAAAATGCCAGGCCCTGGATTTCTGGAGCAGAAGAGAGGCAGTTTTATGCTGAGTGGGATGCAAAAGGTCCAGGTCTGGAGTCCCCACTCTTGAACAGGGACCGAGCTACGGCTGGATCGAGAGACCACTGTGAGGGTCTGCCTCCGCTTCTGCTGAGGTGATCTGCTAGGTCGCTTTGTATACCTGGCAGATAAACCGCTTGAATCAGAGACTTGTGCTCCAAGCACCACTCCCACACCCTCATTGCTTCCCTGCAAAGGGGATAAGAATGAGCACCGCCTTGCTTGTTGATGTAATACATCACTGCTTTGTTGTCCGCTTGAAGGAGAATGTTCTTGTGACAAAGGACATCCTTCAGAGCTCGGATTGCATAGAGGACCGCCTCATCTCCAGGACATTTATGTGGAGATGAGTTTCAACTGAGTCCATACACCTTGAGTGTGGAGGGAGAGACAGTGAGCTCCCCATCCCATTAGCGATGCGCATCTGTGGTGATGGAGATCTGATGATCCGGGGAGCAAAGGGGAATCCTTCCAGGAGATTGCTTTCTTGAGACCACCAGGTGAGAGACCTTCAAGGGGCCCGCACCTTGATGGGATAAGACTGGGGTGAGAGGTCGGGACCACTGAGTGGAGAGCATCCACTGGGTGGTTCTCATGTGCAGTCGGGCCAGAGGGACAGTGAAGACCGAGGACGCCATGAGACCCAACATGCGTGCATCGAGAGAGCTGTAACCGATTGGTTCTCCTGATGTAACGGGCCATACTGAAGGATGTCGAGTCTTCTGTCCTCTGGAAGGAAAGCCTTCGCTGAAGAGGTGTCTAGAAGCGCCCCTATGAAAAGGAGCTCTGGGAGGGTTGCAGTGAGATTTTTTCAAATTCAGCAGAACTCCCATGGACGTGAGAAGACGAGAAGTCGCTTGCACGGCTTCCAAAGTCCCTTGGCCGGAAGGGCTCTACAGGAGCCAATCGTCCAGGTAGGGAAACACTGGAGTCCCGACTTTCCTGAGATGCGCCACGAGAACTGCACAACACTTTGTAAAAACTCGCGCCGAGGATAGCCCAAAGGGCAGGACTCTGAACTGATAATGCTGACCCAAAGCTACAAACCTGAGGAATTTGATGTGGTCGGTGGACGGGATATGCTGGTAAGCATCCTGCATATCCAGAGAGGCCAGCAGTCGTGTTGATGCAGCAAGGGTAACAGGGTACCTAGGGAAATCATCTTGAATTTCTCCTTGGGGAGGAATTTGTTTAACTTTCTGAGGTCTAGAATGGGGCGATCCCCAGATTTCTTTTGGAACCAGAAAGTAATGGAGTAGAACCCTGTGTTTCGTGAGATGCGGGGCACCAGTTCTTGTCTCTGTTGTTCAGAAGGCCCTGGATCTCCGCGTGAGGAGATCTGATTGAGAGGCCGACAACCTGGGTTGTCGATGGAGGACAATTCGGGGGTTCCAAGAAATTGAGAGAGTAACCTCGTAATTATCCGAAGAACCCATTTGTCTGAGGTTATGGACTTCCACTGGTTGTAGAAGTACATCAGACGACTCCCCATCGAGGAGAAAGTTCCACCGGGCAGAGTGGATGGAACTTGGGCCAACGACTATAAGGTAGCGCTGGGAGCTTTAGGTCCCTGCGCTATGCTGCGTCTTCTTTGAGGTTGGGCAGGTTGGCTTTATGGAAGCTTCCCTGCCTCTGCCTCGAAAGGACTGACGACTATGAAACTGACGCCTGTTCACATGCCCCCGGAGGGGCAGGCGGAGGTCTGGCCAACTTAATGGCCGATCTAGTCTTCTGAGTGGCCTCTAAGGCTTGCTCCACCTGAGGGCCAAAAAGAAAGGAGCCATCAAAGGCAGCGCCATCACCTGCTGCTGAGCATCATTCGTGAAGCCAGAAGCACGCAGCCAGGAATGGCGCCGAGTACAAATCCCGCGCTGCTGAGCGAGAAGCAGTGTCGAAGCATCCATGGCGGCTTTGACCTGTTGGTTATTGGACTCAATACCTCTAATAACGGTCAGAAGAAGCTCTGACTTGGAATCCGAATCTGGAAGAGCTTCAACCATTCTTTTCATAGAGTGCCACAGGATATACTCATACTGAGAAAAATAGCCTTGATAACTGGCAATACGATACTTAGAGTGGAGGCAGCAAAGACTCTCTTACCTAATGTATCAATCTTACGAGACTCTTTGTTAATAGGTCGAGCTGTAGTAGTTTGAGGAAGAACGACCTTGTCATTCTCTGCCAGGACTACAATAGGATCCGCAGGCTTGGGATGCCAAAATGGGACGATCCTGAGCTGAATACTTTATCAATGGATTTAGCCACTGAGGGAATAAGAGCAGGGTTATTCCATACCATTTGAGACAGCTGCCTCAAGGAAGGCTGAATCGAGGAGTCAAATCCGTAGGGATCTCCAAGCATGAAGATACTGGAGTCTTAATATCTTCCCAGGATCGATGTCTGTAGTCTGGAGAGAAAGAGTGGATCCCAGGTTCTTCAACAGAGACTCTAAAGGACAGGTCCTCGACCACAGGCTCTGTAGCAAAGAAAGATCCTGTTTCCTCCACTTCATCACCCAACCAAGGTCTGGGTCAGGCTCAACATCATCTCCTGATGGTCCAGAAAGGACTGTTTGGACAGGAAAGGAGTGAAAATTAGAGAGGAGGAAATGGCAGAAAACAAGGAGAGTCCTGGCGGCTGCCGGCGCCGAGACGGCAAAACGGGCTGAAGACGGATCAGGAGGAGAGTTACCGCCAAGAGGCACGCTGCCTCGCGAACGCCGGGCGGCGCTGCTGGACGATGCCAAGGCACGCGCGCGCTAACGGCGCTTACGGACGACGACGCTGCCGTGGCGCGCTGAAGGGATTTATCGCCGCTAACGGCGCCGCTTCGATTCAACGGTAATTCACCGGCGAGCGCCCAGATAACGCGGCGCCACCAACGGCGCCGAGACTACGCTGCGCCGCCAACGGCGCCGCAGCCCGCGGCCTCAAAACGGGCGCCGACACGCCACAGACCTTGCAGAAGGCGCCGGAAAGCCCGGGAACCTGGAAAACAGAGAAGGAAAATACTAGGAGATAAGGGCATCGGTGAGGCCTCGCGCCGCAGCCATGTGGGAGGGGGACATCTAAGCACGGAGTCGCTAGCATCAAGAAGGCGCCGCGACTCAGGAAGGTCCAACCGCCTTACCTGATCGCCGGAGGAGCCCGAGGGCCCGAGGTAACCGAGCCAGGCAGAAGAACCAACCTCCCAGCCCATCGCCCATAAGAGCGCCCACTGATGAAACTGCTCATCTGGAGCCCTACCTATAGGCGGGAGGGGTCTCGATGTCGAGGACGATCGATTATCGGAAGCTGGCGACTCCGGAGAAGGAGACCGCAACTAGCAACGATAACCGACCGTCGACGCCGCAGACATACCAGAGGGCTTACCTCGGCGATGCCTTCTTTGGACCTGTGGGCCAAGAAGAGCTCGAGGTCAACGGCGCCGAATGCGATCGCTTATTTTATGCCGGCGGGGACCGCCTATCCCCCGGCATCGGACTGACCGTAGTCGGAACCCCGCTGAGGAGAAGGAGGCTGACCGGACCCAGCCCGCTGACTGAACAGCTTTCATACGAAGTCTCTACCGCTACCTGACCTGCTCATGGTCGACTCCGTCCAGTAGGCCGAGACTTCTTCAAGTAAGTTAAATTTAAATATTAGAAAAATTTCACGAAAAATAGAATAAAACTAAGCGATACTACTATCGTGATAATGTTACAAAACAAACTGAAAACTATGCGCTAGTTTGAAGTTTGACTCCGACAGACGAGCAGCGTCGTCACTGAAGCGCACTCGCGGGGAAAAAGAACTGAGCGGTTGGTGGGTCGTCGCCGAGATGGTCATTACCGCCGGAAGCCGCTGCTCAGCGCGCCGCGGTCTCGCGTGGGCGCCGCTCTCGCCGACCCTCCAGCAAAGTTTGTCCTCGATGGGTCTTAGTGCCTCCGGCGCCAATCCCACTAGTGTGAATGAGTGGTGGAGACTTATGTCCAGGAAGATCAGCCCAGCACCTGGTACCAAAAGAGTCCGCTGAGCTGCGGTCAGCACCGAAAAGCTGCAGAAGGCCCAAGGGTCTGAAAACTGCGATTTGAGGGAAAAGAAGGAAACTGGCAGGAGACAGAGGCAGCAGTGTGGACCCTGCGCCGCAGCCATGTAAGGGGAAAACACTGGAGTGCAGAGTCGATGGCACCAAGAAGGCCGCTCGACTAGGGAGACCCAACCGCCCTACCCGCCACTCTGAGCTGAACGCCTGAAGGCCCCAGTGTCAGAGAGACCGCTCGGAACTGGACCAACCTCCAAGCCCATTGCTCCATAAGAGCAGCCCATTGGTGAAACTGCTCATCGGAGGCCCCTCCAATAGGCGGGACAGACTCAATGTCAGGAGAGGTCAGCCACCGGAGACAGAAACTGGTGACTCAACAGAGGTGGAGACCGCACCTGGCCCCAATAACTGACCGGCCGGTGCGCAGACATACCAGAAGGCAACCTCGAATGGTGCCTTTTTTGACTTGTGTGCCAAAGAAGAGCTCGAGGCTGAACGATACCAAGAGTGGAACAGTTTCCTTTTATGCTTTGGGGACCGCTCATCTCCCGAGAATCGGATCGCTCCATTGTCAGACCTTCCTTCCAGAGAGGGCGGCGGACTGACCCAGCCCGGCTGATTGAACAGCTTATACTGTAAGTCTTCCATCACCTGACCCACTTCATGGTCGATTGCACAATGAAGGGCTGAAGACTTCTTCCTTGTAATAAGTAAAATTACATATAATCTGTATTTTTTTGAAGATAAATTACAAAATAATAAACTGAAAACTATGCTGCTAGTTTGAAGTTTGACTCGATAAGCGAACAAAGTTATCACTGAAGTACACTCAACAGCAGGAAAAAAGGAGCAGAGAGAGCGGTTGGAGGGGTTGTGGCCTTGAGATAGTCTTTTACCTTGTGAGCTTCCTGCAGCTCCATCTCTGGCCCTCTTGAAAAGTTTGCTCCCGTTGGGTCCTGGCGCCTCCAGCAAAGATCCCATTAGTGTGAATGAGTGGTGGAGACTTTATGTCCAGGAAGATCAAGACTTTACAATCCACCCTGTAAATTCCTCACAAGAATTTTGGTGTTAACCATATGAAAAAATTACTCACTGCAGTAATCTGCTTTCTTCCAAGGGTCCTATAGCAGTTAGGGGCAGTTGCACCCTAGCCGTTCGCTGCTAAAGTTACTGATGCTAAAGGACTCCTAGAGGTAGAATCCCGTTCCGCCTGGTCTCCTGTCTTTACATGATAAGGTGTGGCAGCCTTTCCTCCTCGACCCCCACTGCCTGATCATCTCTGTGATCCTCCTTTGTGGTGTCTCTATGCAGTCCCTCCAGGTGCAGCATCATCAGGGACCTGTACAGGGCAGTATCACCTTCTTCCTCCTCCTACTATCAAATCCCTTACTCTCGTCCCAGCAGCCTGTCTGCCTACCTGTACACTTTGTTGCACTGAGCAGTGGTCGGAGGCTTTCTCTAATGATGGTCCTTTAGTCCGTCTCCTCAGTTGTCTAAACCACCCTTATCCCTGTCCCTATCCAACAGTCTGTCCTTGGGTTCTTTCTACCAATGTGCATCACTTTGCACTTATTTGTGTTGAACTTCAGTTTACATAATTTGGACCAGTTTACTAATTTTTCCAGGGTCTCTTTTCATTTCTCTAACTCCCTCCTCAGTGCCCACTCTGCACGCAGATGTTAGTGTCATCAGCAAAGACACACCTTATAATTATTATTATACATATCAAGTAAATGTTTTACTTGAACTGAATAAATACCTATGTACCCATGACGAAAAAAAAAAAAACACGGCAGTTCAAAAGGTAAATAAAGTCATTACCTGCAATAGCCGAGTTGATGGGGCCTTGGCTCTGAAGTGCAGGAGGGATGCTGCAGAAGGAGAAAGCAAGTAATCACCTTTATTTTCTCACCCACATTCCACAGATAACAGTAAACATAACTCAAGGGCCCCTAGTGCAAACATTTTGGGCTCTAAAGCTGTAGCTGGCATAACTAGCAAGGTGTGCAAGCACTGGCTGAGAGCCACATCTGTCTTCACCAGATGTTCTGCAGTACCCCAACCATTTGCCCACATCCACACAGGATTTAAGTACTTACTGCCTAACCTGAGATCTTACTGCTTTATCAGTGGCTCAACAGGTAGCATGCACACTATCTATGCATCTGACTTATAGAAGTAGTTGAAATACTAAATGTATTGTGGACCCACCCTGCTAGATAGGTTACCTGATCAGAAAGAACACTTGGGTCTGGTGGCCTCTTTGCAGTGTCCTGAGGACTATCTGCAGATGCCTGCAGACAACTTAAGACAAATACTCCACTCCTGCTCTGTCCCACTCCTGCAATACGACACCAGCGGGATGGGACACACCTAGGCAGTGCTTACATTTATCCCAGAGTAAGAGCTTCCTGGTTAGCCCTGCCAGCAAGTCAAAACCAGCATGCAGTCAGAAATGCGACTCAGTCCCCCTTCAACTATAAACTGGCGGAGACCCAAGGCAAGAGAATTATCCCCCTCCCCCAAACTACAAGGTAAGACACAGTTCTTTAATATCTGGATCCCATGACAGCTTCAAAAGAGCTGGCTACCATCTAACCCTTGCTGATCTCTGCACTCGTTTAATGCTGCCTGGCCTAACTTTAACCTCCTTACCTCATAGCACTTCTTACCCATACTATCTCATGAGCTAATCTACCTCCAAAAACACCGAGTCTTGTTTCAGAGGCCGTGATAATGCATCCTGCCCAGTCAGGAATTTGCCTTTGCCTTATTTCGCTATTTGAATCTTCATTGTTGCGACTAATGTGAACAATATTTCTTTGCTGCTATGTTGTGGTATCTCTTCCTAGACTGTGTAGGTTTTCTCTGCCTAAAAATTCTATGTGAATTGAATTGATTGTTATTGTCCTGGCTGCATGTATTCATTACTACTAACTGTTTTGACCTATGCTACTGTAATTTCATTGTACTCATGCTATGTACCAGTCTTTGATTGTTGTACTCTCCTGGTCGTGCCTGAAAATAAGTCATTTCATGGCTTGTGCATCTACCAGTTAACAAAAACTAAATAAATAAATAAATATGGCCTTTAAATGTGGACTTACTAGGCCTGGTCTCAAATGTACCCTTCAGTCAACTGCACCAATTCAAACACTTGTCTCCCCAATTTACCCCCCAACCAACGTCTTTACAAAATAAAATATTTTTCCCACTTTTGTGACAAATATAGGCAGACTCTGCTTAAAGCATCACCTGCAGAAGTAAGTCTTACATTACAAGCTAAAACCAACCTGCAATCAGAAATGTGACTCTGCCCCACCTCCAGTTATCAACTATCCGATACCCCAGGCCAGAATGTTACCACCTCCCCAACTACAGGGCAAGACATAGTTCCTTAATATGGCCATAAAGAATGGGGCTACTGTGGCTAGTCTCAAATGTACCCTTCAGCCAATAACAAACACACCAATTCAAACAAGCTTCACCACAACTTAGCCCCACCTACGTTGTTTCAACAGGCAGACTTGTGACAAATACAGTCAGGTACCAGGATGACTGTGCATTGGGCTAAATCAATATACAGTCATGTGATCTTTTTTAGCTAATCCAGTTTATTCTTCCACCCATTTTGTAATACACTTTGTACTTGGTTTGAGGATTTAAATGTATGCATTTGGTTGGACGAGAAACCAACAATTTTTATTCTGGCCCCGACCCCCTCCCTCCATGGAGGCTCAGCTCCTGCTCCCACTGCCTCCCCATGCCCAGGCTTCCCTCCTGGGTGGGTCCACGGCAGGCACCCCTCCCCAAGGTCAAAGTCTTGGCTTACCCCCAGGGTGGGGCCATGGGAGCTGGGCCCCACCTAGTGGACACAGTAGGTAGTGGGGCAGTGGAGCAGGCTTCACGCTTCAGGGCCGGCATTTCTGTATGCTGTATCATGATATGGCGCCAACACTGCAGCTCCCCCAGCATCAGTTAGAGTCTGTAGCATGCCAGACACACAACCCCGGAAAAGAAGAGCAGTCCCTGGGATGCTCAATCCTTCCCTGGCCGACCCTCCAATGTCCCGAGTCTGTTTCCAAACCCGGTTCGTCAGTGTCACAGACAGATGCCCTGCCTCTCGCCCGACAGAGCCAGCTGAAACCAAACTATTTGAAAATGTTTTCTTTTCCTGTATCCTTTGTGGGCCCTACACACTGTTCTGCTTGCAAACCATCTCTGTATACTATCTCTAACAACACTAAATTACCACTTTCCTCTGAGGTTGATCTAGCAGAGTGACTGCACTACACCGAGGAATCCCAGAATGCCAAAACACAGCTTATTGCTTACTGCCTGGGAATGAAACGACTATAAAAGTTTGCTTTTGGGGACGAATTTTGTTTTGGTGAGGCACTGCCCATCTTCTCTAAACAAGAATTTTATTGAGTTATCTGAGGCGGTTATGCATCGCCAGTGAAATAATTACACAGCCAGATCAGATTCCAGCTAAGGCCTACACATTCAAGGCAAACTGGTGGGCCCCACAGCACCAACCTTCTCACCAAAGTCGACTGTGCAGGAAATTTAATCTAAGAGATGACAATCCATTATCACAGTCTTTAGTGTTTTACAAAGGTCAGTAGGGTAAGCCAGACAGCCAACAGATCCAGCCGTCTGCTGAGTATGGCATCCAATACTTACACATCAGGTGCATACTTTAAAAACTATAGGACTGAATAGTAACTACAAGCCTCACGGATGAGGAGCAGGCAGGCTACAGTTCAATGGTCCAAACATTTACAGTATATAATCAGCAAATATATTAGACCGAACACTTCATGCTGCAGTCACAGATCTCTGTGCTGTACTTTGATTCCACTGGTAACAGAACTACTATGGAGAAGTCAATGTTCCTGGGAATTGGTCCTGAGCTCTCTGCTATCTTCCAGACCCTCGTAGAGACTCAAATGCTCAAGTGAGGGTGGGATGGGCAGGGATCCAACTACATAGTCAAGTAGTACCCACTATACTCTCCCGTCAGCAAATGGCAGTTGTTTCGCTTTGCCCCTGTATCATTCGTCACATGAAGGATAGGATTACAGAACAGTACACACTTAGTTATCATGATTTACTGCTTTAATAAATATTTTAGTGATGCATACTATGCACTATGATCAAATCAGGATTATAAGTATTACTACTTTCTACTCCAGGCTTCTGACTTCTTCTCCCCTTCCAGTCTGGTTTTGAGAGCACAATCTCACCGCTTCCACCCTGCTGTGCATCACTGACTCCATCCTCACTGCGATGGACCAGGGACATATCACTGCAACTATCTTCATCGATCTGGCCAAAGCATTCGATTTGGAGTGCCGTCTCGCCTCCTGGACAAGCTGAGCTTTGCTGGCCTCTCAGCTGCCGCTGTTTGATTGGTCCCACTCCTACCTCCAGGCTGCCAACAGTTGGTACAGCTTGGAGGCACTCTGTCCTGTCCCATATCTATCCTAGCAGGGGGTCCCACAAGGCTCCATCCTAGGTCCCACCCTCTTCTCAGTATTTCTCAATGACCTGCCCTCTCGTGTGTCAACTCGCATTCCACATGTATGCAGATGACATAGCCATTTACTCCTCCGCCCCTCAGCTATAGCACACCTGCTCCAGCAAGACTTCCTCAATGTACTGTGCTGGTTACATGCCTCCCAACTCCAGGTCAACACCAAGATAACAAGGTCCATGACCTTTGGCACCAGTCAGAAACTGGCCAGGCTCTCAGCCCCACCCATCTTTTCATGCTAGATGGCACCCCTCTTAAAGTAGTCCCGCCTTCAGTACCTCGGTGTGGGGCTAGACAGCAGGCTGGCGTCTCTACCCTCACTGATGCCATCCACACCCAGCTCTGCCCCAAACTCAGTGCCTTGTATCGCAATACTGAATAGACTCTCTCCCCAGGTCTGCCAGGAACTGGTCACCATGATGGTTCACTCGGTTTTGACTTATGCCAGTGTGGTCTCTGGCACCGCCTCTTCGCTCACCAGAATGGATACCCTCTGCAATTCTTTCTGCTGCTTTGCTACCAGCTCATCCTCCTGTACTCATCACTGTTCCTCTACCCTCCCTTTCCACTCTTCCTCCCCTCATGTCACCAGTCCCACTGTGCTTCTTTTATCTCTAATAGTTTCTGGGTCCTTCCTCTCTTACCTGTCCTTACCCTCTTTCCCATTCTCTCTTCCTCCTTCTCCCTCCACTTCAGGGATCCTTGCATCTTCTCCTTCCTCATCATCATTCCTCTACTAGGCAGTCTGCTTTCTCCTGTCGCCTCTTCCTCAGAAACCTGCTCCCCTCCTCCCTCCACTTCTCCCTCTCACTTCAAGCCCTCAGATACCAGCTAAAGCTTCTCCTGCTCGCCTCCTGCTCCTGCCAACTCTCCCACCTGGCCCTTCTCCCCACTCCTGACCTCTCTCCTGCAAATGCCTCCACCCCATCTCATAATTTTGGCTCCTACCTGTGAACTGAAACTGTCTGTTTTATTTTCTACAGTGCTGAAGCACTGTGCACTTTATTTAGTTTTGCCTTCATTGCACGCTGTCTGTAGTTAATTTTATGGTGCATTTGTCATAGTGCTGTTCACATGCTTGTTCTGTATTCTGTAAATGTACTTTGTAACTTATTATTGCAACTGCATTTACAGCTTTAATGTAATTTTGCATTCTGTACTCCCCTTTCTTTCTCCCCAGGTCACACCTGGAAACGAGCCTCGACTCAGTGTGCCCTTCCCAGTTAACATTTTAAATGAATAAATAAATTGAATTTTGTTTAGGTAAAACTTGATGTTACTGAAATAGTAACCACATTAGAAACAGTAGAACAAAAATAAATTGTCTTTTAAGAAACATTATGGGAAACTATTCCAGCTCCCTCCACTTATCATACTGCAGTCAATCTAACTGCGTGATGTGTTCACTCCAGAAAAGATATCTTGCCTCCTGCACTGAGTCTCATGCCTGGCCAGTATTCATTTCTCAGAAGGCTGATACCAAGTGACCCTTGTGGTTTTCAGTTGCTGCCCTTGTTCTAGTCAAGAGAAATGGTCTGTGGTTTGCAACTTGAGTGTTAAAAGTCTGCATCAAGACAGCCCGCCCACTCTTGGGCTCTATTGCTTTAGTATGTAGGTAATTTCTGAGCGAGTTAAAAGCATTTTTTTTCGAGAGGGACATATACAGATCTAGCATGTTTACGCATGGGAGGCAGATCAACAGACAGTTCTGTAGTTTTGTCAACCCCACCAAACACCTATTCTTTTTATGTTATGCCATATTATAAGCCTTGCTCTGGACAAGCTGACAGACATATTTGTGTTCATAAGTACAGTGGAAAAGAGAAGGGGATATTAAGAGGAGTGAAGGGCCATAGGAGTCCTGTCAGCATTAGACAGGTAGTGCTGGGCAGTCTTTCATCTGCTGACAACTTCTAGGTTTCTAAAACAGGCAAGAGTCTATTCTTTTTGTAGTTCTAGAAATAAAAATAATTTTTGGTTTAAAATCAATTTAAAAAAAAATCACAAGAATACTATTGCTTGTGTGCATGAAAGGTTATATAGGAAACAAACTCCCTCCCATGCCCCTGCCACTTCATTATTGGTTCTTTCACATGCACAAAAATTCAGTGAAATACACCAATGAGAAGACAGTAACTTGGCGCCTAACGTGTTACCATTAAAATGGGTAAACTTATCTACTTACTGATTTTGTTGACCAGGTAGTCCCACTGAGACCAAAGGTCCTCTTTTCATATTAGCGAAAAACACTTGACATTTGCAGTCAAGTACATAGTTCAATAATAAACAGACACACATACAACAAGAAAAGAAAAAATCAATCTACGTAAGGTAGGAATAACTCATGTAGGTATTACAGGTTGGGTCACACAATGCAGAACAGCCTGTTAGTTAACATCAAACAGCAGCAGATCAGTAACTCGGACTCAAAGAGGTCTCACAGCAAGTATTTGTGACTTAGGAAATACCCTGGCGTGAGTGCGAAATTTTCCTAAGCTCAGTAGATGTCACCACGAGAAACAGTGGCCAGTAGAAAAATCCACAAGGTGAGTACTAGAAGGACCACCTTTTTCCACGAATATAAAAACGGGATTAAAACCAGAATTTGAGTCAGTTTTCATATTTAAAAAAAAAAAAAACATTTGGTGCCAAATTTGTGTCAAACCCATTCAAACAACATGAAGTCTTGCTGTATTCTGACAAATTACAGTTAGCTCCAGCCTTTAAACTGCCCCGGAGAACATAGGGTTAAATTTCTATGCAGTGCATAGAAAGGAAAATACGTACCTACGTAATTCTTGATCTTCTCTTGTATCTTCACCATTCATTACTTACTGGGTGTAAGCGGGCGCACCCGTCACGAGCTTTTTTTTTTTTTTAAAAAGTTGCCCTAACGGCCCCGCCCTCGAGAGCGGCGTCATAAATCAGGGGCGGCCGTTAGTAGCGACGATCTCCTCCAACTCAGTTCTGTGAGCCGGAGAGGCAAAGTGAAAGCAGAAAATATAGATAGCGAGGCAAGATAGCCGAGGGATAGCAAAGCAAGGAAGAATGAACTGAAAAGGAATAAGCCGATGGAGGAAGGACAGAGAGATAAGAACATCCTAGCCTAGGAGTGCAGGGCCTCCTTACCTGGGCGACTCTAGGAGGAGAAGATGAGTAAATGAAAATGAAGAAGAAGAAGAGAGAAAGAGAGATGGGATGTTGAAGGACCAGAAGCCCATCGAGCATAGTTAGCTTGTAGCTGAAGGCTCGACTAAAGGGAAGCAAGAATCCCGGAGATAGAGCTGAAGAGAGGTTCACCGAACCCGCTAGACAGACTCAGGAGGGCATAGTCCTCATCTTCAACATGCCATTGTCTTGACACCCACCTCGGCTCCTGGCCGGAGGGCCTTAAGTGGAGGACAGCCGAGGTGGAAGAATAAAACCCTAGCAGCATGAGAGCGCTGCTCAGGGTTTAGAAATAGAAAATGTAAGCCTTTCAGGCGTTTCAAGATAGAAATGGGACTCAGACTGACTGGCTAAGGCGGGCAAGGCTTAGGCTAGCTAAAATTGGATATGGTCAGCAGAGCTCTACTGTAAAAATTGTCCAGGAGGACACTTAAAGGGAGAAACCACTAGCAAAACAGCGAGAGGGATAGCCTACCTTCTCATTTGCTTTCTTGTTTGATTTCTCCATTTTTTTTTTTTTTTTAGTAGATGCATGACCCAGATACCAAGATGCCTACAGCAGTCGGAGAGTTCCCCAGCATTTTTTTTTTTTTTTTAAAAGAGAAAGGAACAGACGTACTTCGCTCCTCTGCTCTGCAAGATAAGAATAGAGGGGAAACAGATTTCAGGCAACTATCTGAACACGGGATTGCAGGATCAAAACTGAATAGCCTGAGCCAGGCCAAAACCCCAGAGGTATCTTGCCATAAGAATAGCAAGAGATAGTTGTGCAGTCTGATCGCCAATGCAATCCACGAGATGGCCCATGAATCTTAGAGTAAGTAATTTTCTGGATTTTAGAACCCCCCTCAAAAAGATATTTTTTTTTTTTTTTGGAAAATTTAAGAAATTTTCCTATATTTCATATAAATGCAGAGAGAGAAGGAGGCGGGAGGTGGAGAAGCCACAGGAAGAGGCACTGAGGGGATGGTGGGCGGTGTAAGTAATGAATGGTGAAGATACAAGAGAGATCAAAATTACGGTAGTACGTAATTTTCCCTATCTTCCTTGTCAATCTTCACCATTCATTACTTCCTGGGTGAGTATTAAGCTCCTCTTCCTGGAGGGGGAAGAGGCCATACCCTGAGGGAACAAGACCCCCAGCCTTCTGCTGGTGAGAAACAGAAGGAGAAGACCCTGGCTTATTCAGAAAGCCAAGAGGGAGAAGAGCTAGGAGGTGCCTCCCGAGGACGAGGACGGAGGGAGCCTGTAAAGTCTCCTAGCTCTGGAAGAGAAAAGAGGTCCCCGGAGGCGGAGCGAATCACCTCGCCGGGCCAGGGGTGACAACCTGAAAGCGCATGCCGTCCGCCTGATGCAGATCGCTGTCCCGCAAGCCTGGAAGCCACCTCATTGGCGTCGTAAGATGCCCTTGCTTGGTGTCTTGCCAGCTCCAGGCCTACACTGGAGAGGGCAGCGGCTTGTCTGGTTTGCTCCGTATCAGGCATAGATGCCAGCAGCTGGGACATCATCGACCACAGATGCGGTTGTAGGCAGCGTGGTGAGCCTGATGTGATGCAATACAAGCACTCGCACGAGAAGAGAACACTCTTACGCTAGCGGTCGAACTGGAAGAGTCCGAATCCGTGGTGGCGGTCGTGCGCGAAGCAACGGCGCCCAGAAGGGTATCCAGGTATACCAAACCTGAGGACGGGTTGGGAAGGGAACCTAGAGACTCAGAGGGCACAATACCTCGCTGGCAGTCCGCGGGGCTGGGAAGAAAGCGGCGGGGACTGCCATGACCGGATAGGCGCCTCCTGGAAGGATAGGCCAGGAAGGTACCACCAGATGCTGGGCACTGAACTCACCAAGGAATTCCGCGTCTCCCGTTCGGTATTGTCTCTTGAGCGTAGGAAATCCGGAGATCCTCCACCATCCTCGAGAGGAAGCGCTGATATTCTGTGAAATCAGCATCGGAGGACAGATGAGCAGGGGTTCCTCTCCCTCGGAGGAGGGAGGCGAGGATGATGGGAACTGGAATGCCCAGAGGATTCCTGCGGCGGTGGGAGAGTCGAAAGACCCGCTCATGCATGTACCTAACGTATGAGGGAAGGCGCATAGAACCCTGAACTGCTCCCAGGATAACGGACCCGTAGGACGCACATGGCCTGGGGTGGGGGTGATGAAGGCAGAGAGATGGGAGAGGGGCACCTCCAGCGGAGGCAACTGCTCTCTGCGAGGGCTCTGGAATCCGGGAAAGGAGCCCTGGAGAGGGATCCCGGAAATCAGACCAGGCCGCAGAAGCGGAACTCTGGGGAAGCGGAGCCTGGAAGAGCCCTGGGAGAACCTCCCCTGTGGCCTTGGGACTGCATGGATCCAGAAGGGCAGTCCGCACAACGCCGAAGGACACCCTAGAACCCTGGAGGGAGGCGAGGGCTCTGCCCGGCTCCTGGCCACCCCCTGGGGTGGCCAGGAAGACCGAGCAGCAGACCCCTGCCCCTCGACCCTCGGACTCAGAGGGCCTCCTCCTCGACCACAGCGTTCCCCTGTCCCTAGAGGTGAACAGCACCCGTGAGGTAGCTGTCACGGGCCTCAGAGAGGAGCCTCCCCCTCACGTCACCCACGCCTGCCCCCGGGTCCCGCCACCCCAGCGGGAACCCTCAGGAGGCGGCGAAAGGGGGACAGAGGGAGGGCCGCTGCGCCGCCTGGCACCCTCTAGCCACCGGGACCCAGACTCCGAAGTGGGGTGCCAGGATGGTCACGTCTGAATCGCCGCCCTCCGAGGAGGCCAAGACCAGCAGGACCTCAATGCTGGCCACCCCAGGGTCCCCGAGGCTCAGGGGCATGAGCGGCCCGGTACCAAAGGCGCCGCTTCGCCTCCTCACGCGATAACAGCCAGCCTAGCTCCACACCCCCAGCGGCGCCGCGAGGCCGGCACCGCCTGGAAGAAGACCAGGCCCGGCGCCGGGCGGCGTCGGAAGCGGCGGCCGCCGGCAGCGCCGCCCTGTCCATCGGCGCGGCAGCGCCAAAGACTAAGCGGCACCGCCAGAGCGCCGCCCAATCACCAGCGCCCGGGATCCGCTGGCGCCACCGGCCACGCCCGCTCTGATCACCCGGCGCCCCGCGAGCAGCGCGGGACTCAAAGCGGCACCGGAAGCGGCGCCGTCCGATCCCGGCATCGTGACGGTGCCAGGATCAACAGCGCGAAAAGCGGCGTCGAAATCCACCAGGCTAGACCCCAAAGGCGAGAATTGCAGGGGAGCCTGCACCTCGAGAGGTGACTGCCGGCGGTGTCGGTAGCGGCCCGGAAGGACTCGGCGCTCCCGACACGCAGAAGGGCCTCCTCCTCGGCAAGAAAAGGCGAGGGGACCCCTCTCCTCAGACCGTATAGGCCGGGAGGGGACCGGGGAAGAGCCTAGAGACCTTACCTGAGAATCCCCAGGCGGCGTCGTCCCAGAGAGGTCAGGCGGGCTTTGAGCTTGAATTGGCGGACTTCGAGGACAGCGGTCCATGGAGAAACAGGCGTCGTACGAATCCATGTCATGGTTGGGTCCCAGGACGCGAAGACAAGCGTCATATCCGGTCCGAGGCGGAGAAATGCCGTGCCACAGTAACACCGGACGCATAGGGGGCGGACCGTCTCTAAAACAGCTTAGCTCCGGACGGACATAACGCAAATCAACAAGAAAAACAGTAGAAAACACCCAGCGCCGCTTTAAAAGAAAAAAGAACGGTCTTACCGATCGGCGTCGAGTGTGTGGAGAAAGAGGAGTCGCTGACGCAGTGGAGAATGGGCGCTCCAGAACAGGTGCTGCCTCGGCGGGCGGGAGAAACAGAACTGAGTTGGAGGAGGTCGGTGCTACTAACAGCACTTCGCGCATAGCGCATGACGCCGCTCTCGGCGGGGCCGTTAGGACCACACTTTAAAAAAAAAAAAAAAGCTCCGTGGCGGGTGCGCTCCGGCTTACACCCAGGAAGTAATGAATGGTGAAGATTGACAAAGGAAGATTGCTGAGCTCGAGCTTGGTTGAGGTCTCTGTCTGCAGCCCTATGAAACCTAACCATCAGATTTTTACTCCGCCTCACTGAACAGTCACTCCGGCCATTTCTCCTTCAGCTCAGTTCAAAAGTCGTTTAAAGTGTCGGTTTTAAACCGAAATGATTCTGAATTTATTCCGCATCGTTGGTTCAGGCTCTGTCTGCTGTACCATGAGTACTAGATAGTAGTTTCTGATTATTGTGAGGAAATTGTGAAGTTTGTTAGATTGGTTGGCTAGAACTGATCCTTTATATTAATTTCTTGTACTTTACTCTTTACTTCAGTGTGTGGTTACCGGTCCTAATCGGTTCTAAAAAAAAACAAAACATATTTTAAACACTTGTTTCCAATACCTGTGACATGGTTAGAAACGGATAAGGGAGTCTTGCCTGGCGGTTGCCGAAAAAGGGTAAGTTTGGGTAGGTTAGGCATGTCTGAGAAACCCAAGAAAAACTGCCCACTAGGTTTCAACACTGCAGTGAGTGTGGGGAAGTCTTTGCTAAGGCCGATCCTCACACCGCCTGTGTTTATTGTCTGGGGTTTGAACACCTCGATACAGACTGAGAAATTTGTTAACATTTTCCTAAGTCTAACCTGGAAAGAGATTAGGCAGACTTAGGGAAAAGGAGGCCGAGAAGTCCGCTGACCTGGATGGCCAGTCTGGTTCGGTTCCGACCGAACCACAAGGTGCCCTCTGATCAGGGCGCTACTTCTTTGGGCAAGAGGAGAGCCGATCCTGAGGGATCGGTTCCTACAAAAGGAAAAGAAAAGACAAATTAGCTGGTTTTGGATCCAGAGGTTCATGTTCCGACTGCTGATGAGATTGCCCGAGCGATTCGGATTGTTGAATCGTCGCCGGTTCCATCCGATCCAGCTCCATTGCCTAGGGGCTTGGTTCGACGGGTTCCACCGGTTCAGGAATATGCCCTGAAGATTTTTATGAACCGGAATTTGAGGAGGAGGGATTTTGAACAGGATGATGACTATGATGAGAAGTCGGATGTGCCACTGGATCGGACATTTCCCAGACAGACCTTCTGGTGTTTCCCTCCTAGGCTCTCTAAGTCCCTCCCCACTATTTGTTTTACAGGAAAGTGGCTGAAACTCTTCAGCTTCCTATGGAGGAAGCTACAGAGGATCAGAGAGCCTGATTTTGTAGAGATGATGGACATCTCAAGAGTCCAGGAGGCTGTCTATTCCTTGCATAAATCTTTAGGAAACAGACTCAAAAATTTTAAAGTCTCTAATTCTGTACCTCCTGTTGATAGAAGAATGGATAAGAGGTACACTTTATCAGGCTCAGACACAGAGTTTTCTACCAACAATGCAGCCATGTTGAGGTTGTGCAAACTGCAGCCTGTGACAGGGCTAATGTCCACTTGGCTTCACACCCCCAGATAAAGACTCCAGGAGGATGGATGCCTTGGCAAAGAAGCAGTACATGGCATCCTCTTTGGGACTCAGGCAAGCTAATTATATGGCCTATACAGCCAGGTAGCAGAAGTCCAGGTGGGACACTGTACTGGCACTGGCTAAACAGGCTTCCCCAGCTGGCCAAGAAGCTGGAGGAGGTGGCTACGGATGGGACTAAGGCATCAAGGTACAGTTCCATGCTGCTGTGGACTCCAATGATGTGTCATCAAGAGTCATGGCTACATCTGTGGCTCTTGGAGAATGGCTTGGCTCAGATGTACTAGCCTCTCACAGGACACCCAGGTTAAGGCCATGGATTTCCTGTGGAAGGTAATTCTCTGTTTGGGAGCAGACAGAGAATTACAGGAAGAAGATAGAGGAATATAGGACCAGTTATAGGAGTGCACAGGCCTAGGAGAGGCAGGCAACTCCTCAAAGGCAGCATTCTAGGGCAGGGGTAGGCCTTTTCATAGCCTTTCTACCAAGCAGAGGCCTTTTCTCCTTTTCACAGAGGGGGTTCTACAGAGGAGAGGCAGAAGGGGGATGAGCAGGGCTGCATCCACTCCTCAGCCTAAGGCCCTGCCAAGCAGACACCCTGATGGGACTGGCCGGGTCGACTCTCCTATCCCTGTAGGGGGCAGGCTGGCTTACTTCGTCCAGGACTGGGTGTCTGTTACTTCAGACAAGTGGGTCCTGGAAGTAGTAAGCCAGGGACTGGTTCTCAGCTTCAAAAATTTCCGAAGATGAGAGCCAGATCTTTCCACCTGCAAGTCTCTCTGAGACTCTTGCCTTAGAGGCAGAGGTTCACCTCTTCTGGCCTTAGGAGCCATAGAGAGAGTTCCTACCCTACACTGGGGCAAAGGTCTGTACTCCAGGTACTTCCTTACCCCAAAAAGACAGGGAGTGGTGACCCATCCTAGAGCTAAGATACCTGAACAAACTTCTTTTAAAACCAAAGTTCAAAATAGTGACTGTGGGAATAATTCTTCGCTCTCTAAGGCCAGGGGACTGGCTAGCCTCCCTGGATCTCAAAGATGCCTACTTTCACATTCCCATCAGTTGCTCCCACAGAAAGTACCTCAGGTTCAAGTTGCCCTCAGGCCATTATCAGTTCAAAGCAATGCCCTTCAGCCTAACATCAACTCCAAGGGTTTTTACAAAGTGCCAGGCAGTAGTAGTGGCCTTTTTAAGAAGGCAGAAGATTTCCATGTTTCCATATCTGGACAACTGGCTCATAGTGGGTCGGTCTCCAGACCACGTCAAGTCAGACCTGCAAGTGACCCAGCAAGTACCATCTTCCTGGGGTTTCTTCTCAACCTCCCAAGTCAGTCCTCGAACCAGTACAGCTTCTTACCTTTATAGGGCAGAGCTAGATACTGTCAAAGCAAGAGCCTTTCTTCCCTGGAAAAGGCAAGAGTTCTTATAGAACTGGCTTCCTCCTTCAGCTTTCAGGTGTCTCGACCAGCAAGGCACTTCCTTCAGCTTTTGGGCCACATGGCAGCTTCTACAGCAGTGGTCCAAGGGCAAGAGTCAGATGAGGGACATTCAGTTCCATCTGAGGGCCTTTTGGTCCCAGAAGAACCTCTTACCAAACTGATTCCAGTAACTGGACACTGCTCCAAGCCCTTCAATGGTGGCAGGATCAGAACAACTTAAGGCAAGGGTCCCATTTATCACTCAGTCGTATTCAATGGTGTTTACCACGGATGCTTCCCTTTGGGTGGGAGCTCATCTGGGAGCCCTCACAGCCCAGGGACTGTGGTCCCTCAGGAGTCACTTCTTCATATCAATCTCCTGGAACTCAGGGCAGTTTTCTGGCCCTGCAAGCTTTCTCTCAGTCCGTGCAGAACAAGGTAGTTCAGATCAGAATAGACACCACCACCACCACCACCACCACCATGTGGTACATCAACAAGCAGGAGGCACTCGGGTCACGGCCTTGTGCACAGAGGCTATGAAATTGTGGTCCCCGGCTTATTCCTGCAGACCTCTCTGATAGCAGTCCACCTTCCGGGAAAGGACAATGTGCTAGCAGATGCAGTGAGCAGGATCTCCCAGGGCCATCATGAATGGTCCCTGGACCCTTAGTGTTGAAAGTAATTTTTCAAGGTGGGCACTCAGAGATAGATCTCTTGCAGCCCCAGACAATCATCAACTTCCCTGTTTTGTTGCAGACCCCCAGTCTTGGGTTCAGTCTCTCTGGATGCTCTGATTTTGAACTGGGAAGGAAATTTCTGTATGCCTTTCTTCTACTGTTCAAAGTTCTAGTCAAGATAAGGTCACAACCTTGCAAAGTGATTCTGATTGCTCCAGACTGGGCCAGACAGCCTTGGTACCCTCTGTTGCTGTCTCTAGCAGTCCATCTTCCCTGTCTCTTCCCAGGAACTACAACCTGTTAACCTCCTCTCAGAGGAGGATTTGGTACCCAATCTTCGTCTCTCAATCTCAAGGCATGGCTCTTGAAGAGTTAGAGTATGCAGATTTGCATCTGTCTCAGGGGTTCTGGATATTCTCAGAGCTTCTCAAAGCCCTCCACCAGAAGGCTTATAACCCCAAAGGAAAGATTCAGCATTTGGTGTTCCAAGCATATTTCTCCAGACACTGCTGAATTGCCTACAGTTCTGGATTATATGGTCCATCATAATGGCCTAGGCCTCAGACCAGCTACTCTCAAGGTACACTAGTCAGCTGTTTCTGCTTACCCGTCAGTGGGGAAGTCTTCCTCACTATCTTCTCATCCTGTGTTCGTAAATTTTTCAAAGGATTGCTTCATACCAATCCTCCTTTAGGGATCCTGCTCCTGCCTGGGACTTAAATGTTTGCATTGCTCAACTTATGCAACCTCCTTTTGAGCCTATGTCCTCAGCAGAGCTTAAGTACTTGACTTGGAAAACTGTGTTTTGGTAGCCATTATCTCTGCTAGGCGTATCAGTGAATTGCAAGCCCTGTCAGTGGAACCTGATTTTATCTCTTTCCATAGGGATAAAGTGGTCCTTAGAACCAATAGGAGGTTCTTGCCCAAAGTGGTCTCAGACTTCCACTTGAATCAGTCTATGTCTCTTCCTGTCTTCTTCACTGATCATTCCTCCTCAAGAGGAGGCTACACAGTTTAGATGTTAAAGAGCCCTTAGCTACTACATGAAGCGTACCAAGGGTCACAGGTTTGATTCCCTCCAGTTGTTCCTCACTTATGGGGAAGTGGGAAAGGCAAACCTACCACCAAGAGAACTATTGCCAGGGGACTGTGTCTTGTATACAATTCTGCTATGAGAAACTGGGAAAGATTCCACCCTCAGGCCTGAGGCTCACTCTATAAGAGGTACAGCTGCTTCCCTGGCTGCCGCCAGGAATATCCCTTTGTTAGAAATTTGTCAAGCAGCCACCTGGAAAACAGTCCATACGTTTACCAAGCATTACTCTCTGGATATCCAGGCTAGGAGTGATGCTCGGTTTGTATAACAGTACTTCACAGCCTGTTCCCAAAGTAGGTTCTCTCCCTCCTCCATGGAGGTACTGCTTGTAGTCTGCAGTTTGTCAGACTACAGCAAGACTTCATGTTGTTTGAAGAAAAAATTACTCACCTTAGTAACTGTGTTTCTTCTAATGAATCTTGCTGTATTCTGACCTCCCTCCTGCCTCCCTCTCAGAACCTGTTTTTAGGAAGTGGGTGGACAGGTGCAGTGCTGCACCCAGGGTGCTTCTTGCACACCCTCCATTTTTATTTGGGTGTTTTGTTGTATTGTTATCCTTATTTTGGATTGATTTTTGGTTTTGGGTTTCCTGACTTGAGTCTTCCTTGGGAATCCAAAACTCTCTGTTCCAGTTGGCTACTTAAAAATTTTACGATTTCCACATAGTATAGTTAGTGACTTTTTGCTCATAAAGATCTGACGGTTAGGTTTCAAAGGGTTGCAGACAGAGACTTCAACCGAGCTCGAGCTTAACGTTCTATGCACTGCATAGAAATTTAACCCTATTGTTCTCAGGGGCAGTTTAAAGGCTGGAGCTAACTGCAGTTTGTCAGAATACAGCAAGACTCCATTAGAAGAAACACAATTACTAAGTTGAGTAATTTTTCTTGTGTGCCATATTTTAATGCAAAACATGCTGATATGCACTCAGTTTTGGGGCAAGACAGATTTCAAGATTTTGTAAAGCGGAACTGCCCATTTGTATGAAAGAAAACCAGTGGCCCTATGTATAACGTAGAGTGTACATTTTACAGGTTAGAAGGAGCTTGGAGAGGCTGCCTTGACTTCCCTCCAAACTTGTGATTCCTTTGATCCTGTGGTAAAGTCTAGTGATCAGAGCTCCCATCAACCCAGAACACACAGACTGTGGACAGACCTCCTCTAAAACTATTCACATTACAGATGGACAGACAGCTGTCCTGATCCTGGGGAACAGTATGGAGAGTGCACCCCCGACAATGGGGCACAGCAGAGACACAGCTGCTGTAGTCATGGCGCACAGTACAAACAGGCAGCCTCCCTGATCCTGGGATACAGTACAAGGCAAGCTACCCTGACTCTGGGACACAAGTACAGACAGAGCAGCTGTGATCCAGGGAAGCAGAAAAACAAGTAGTGCACTGCCCCCCAAAAAAAATCCTGAGACAAAGTACAGATCAACAGAGCTGCCCAGACCCTGGGACACAGCAAAGACAGAGCACCACTGCTCCAGGGACACAATACAGACAAAGCAGCTCTGATCCTGGAAACAGAACAAACAAGTAATCCCCCTCCCCAATCCTGGGACAAAGTACAGACAGATGTTGCCCTGACCCTGGGACATGGTACAGACAGGGCACCTCTGCTCCAGGGACAATACAGACACAACAGCTCTGATCCGGGAAATAGTACAGACAAGTAGCATCCCCAATCCTGGAACAAAGTACAGATAGGCAAAGTTGCCTCGATTCTGGGACAAAGTACAGAGAGCTGCCTTTATACTGGGACACAATGCAGACAAAGCTACCTGTTCCTGGGACACTGTACAGTTAGACCCTGCCACAGTGCTGCTTTATCCTGAGACACAGTATAGACAGTGCTGCTCTGAGCCCTTGCACAGTACAGACACAGTTGCCCTGTTCCTTAGAAACAGTACAGACAGAACTGCACTTATCCTAGGACAAGGTGGAAAAAAAAAAAAGCTGGTCTGACCCTGGGTACAGTACAGACAGACAGAGCACCCTGATCCTGAAGCACTGTACAGACCGACACCTGATTCTGGGGCACCATACAGACTGACAAATGATTCCGGGCATCATACAGACTGACCTCTGATTCTAGGGCACCATACAGACCCCTGATTCCGGGCACCAATTACAGACCAAACCCTGATTCCAGAACACAGTACAGACAAAGCTGCCTGATCTGGACACTTTAAAAGCATCCCTGATTTTGGAGCACCGTACTGACACATGGAGCTCCCTGATCCTGTGACAATGTACAGACATATGTGCCAGTTCCTGAAACACAGTACAGACCTGCCCTGTTCCTGACACACAGTACAGACAGATCTGCCCTGTTCCAGACACACAGTACAGCCAGACAGAACTGCCCTGTTCCTGACACAGTACAGTACAGACCGACAGAACTGACCTGTTTCTGACACACAGTACAGACAGACAGATCTGCTTTGCTCCTGACATACAGTACAGCCAAAGCGGAACTGCCCTGTTCCTGACAAAGAGTACAGACAGACAGATCTGCTTTGCTCCTGACACACAGTACAGCCAAACAGTACTCCTGCCCACAGCTGAACCTCTCTCTCTCAAGGTCCCCAAAGGTGCGTGGCTCTGCTGAACACCAGTCCAGACAGACAGATCTGCTTTGCTCCTGACACACAGTACAGGCAGATCTGCCCTGTTCCTTCAGCTGGCCCATCGGCACAATGGTAGCACAACTGCTCGTGATGCTGGCAACCCTTCTTCAGGAACAAGTCTGAGTAGTTGGGAGCCAGTCAGGGGAGGAGGACTGAGCAGCATCCCAGAGAGCCTCCTCCTCCACAGTGGGGCGTTCGCACCCTCGCTGCAATTCTGCACGTGCAGTAGAGGGTGCTGTGGGCGGATGCAGGCTGTGATCTGGTGTGGCAGCACACCTCTGCGCATCGCATCGCCACGCCGCAGCTAGGATCTCTAGCATGTTCCAGCATCCTCAGGCCAGGACGCGCACAGCCAGCCTGAAGTGACCCTTGGTGAACCAAACACAGACCAACCCAGAACCAAGAGGGGGCTCTCTGTCCTTCCTGCCAGAGGAGGAAGAGTCGGAAACAACAACAAAACAGAGGTAGGTGGCTGGAGGGACTGGTGTTCAGCAGAGCCAGGCACCTTGGGGACCCTGACAGGTTCGGCTGTGAGCAGAAGGGCATAAATAAAAAAATAATTCAGCCCCATTCCCGACACACAGCCCTGCCCTGTTCATAACATACAGTACAGAGAGATATGCCCTGTTCCTGACATACAGTACAGACAGACCTGCCCTGTTCCTGACACACAGATCTGCCCTGTTCATAACATACAATACAGACAGATCTTCCCTGTTCCTGACATACAGTACAGACAGACCTGCCCTGACACACAGATCTGCCCTGTTCATAACATACAATACAGAGATCTTCCCTGTTCCTGACATACAGTACAGACAGACCTGTCCTGTTCCTGACACACAGATCTGCCCTGTTCATAACATATAGTACAGAGAGTGAGAGGGCCCTGTTTCTAACCACGCGTACAAGCGGAGAGAGCTGCCTTGACTCTGGGACACAGTACAGACTGACAGACAGAGCTGCCGATTCTGGGCTACAGTACAGGAGTCACATGGCCACAGCTATCTCCATCTCAGGTTGCAGAGATGTAGCACAAAGAGCTTGATGGGCCAGAACACAGAAAGAGAGAAACACAGAATTTGACAAGAGAGAAGGACTGCTTGGCCCATCCAGTCTGCCCATTTCTCCCTACCTACACTATTACCGCTGACTGTGCCACATCTACAGCTCTTTCTCCTCCTTCCTTCCTTTCCACTGATTCCCTTGTGCCATCCCATGCATTCTTGAACCCCACCACTGTTTCCACTCTTACTACCTCTCCTGGAAGGCTGTTCCAGGAATCCACCACTCTTTCTGTGAAGTAGCACTTCCTCACACCTCTCCTGAATCTACCCCTCCCGCTTACAGCATGTCCCCTAGTTCTTGAGCACCTTTTCTTCTGAAAATACTCCCCTCCTGTACCTTATTTACCTGTGAGGTATTTAAAGGCCTCTATCATATCCCTCCTTCCTCCCAGAGTGTACACATCGAGGTCCTTTTGCACCATTTTAGTTGCCCTCCTCTGGTCCACCTCCACCCTGTCTATGTCCTTCCAGAGATGTGGTCTCCAGAACTGGACAAAGTACTCTAGGTGGGGTCTTAACAGTGATCTATACAGAGGCAACCCCCTTTCTGCTCGTGATAACCTCCCCGCGCACTCCCAACATCCTACTCACCCTCCCTGCTGCCATGTCCCACTACCTGGCCACCTTCAGCTCAGCCGATCGATAACCCCCGTCTCTTTCCTGCTTGGTGGTCATCAATCACTCTACTCATTTTGTACTCTACACCTGGGTTTCTGAGCCCTAAAGTGCATTATTGTGCATTGTTTCACATTGAAACTCAGCTGCCATACTTAACCACTGTAGTTTTCTCAGGTCTCTGCTCATCCTTTCCACACCCTCCCCGGGAGTGTCACCCCTATTGCAGATTTTGGGGTCATCCATGAAGAGGCAGACCTTCCCTTTCAGCTCCTCTGCAGTGTCACTTACAAAGACATTAAAGAGGGCTGGTCCGTTACTGATCCCTCATGCACCCTGGTAGTCACCCTCCTTTTTGGAGTGAACTCAGTTTACCACCACACTCTGTCACCCATCCCTAACCAATTACTTACCTAGTTTACTACCTTTGAACCTACTCCTAAGCTACCTCATTTGCTTACTAGTCTCCTATGTGGAACAGTGTTGAATGCCTTACTGAAATCTAGGTAGGCCACGCCCACCACTCCACCCATAGCTAGTTCCTTCATCCAGTCAAAGAAATCTATCAGACTCATTTGACTTGATCTGCCCCAGTGAAACCATACTGCCTCGGGTCTTGTAACCCACTGGATTCAAGATATTCCACAATCCTTTCCTTCAGAAGTGATTCTATTAACTTTCCCACCACTGATGTCAGGCGGACTGGCCTATAACTGCTAGCCTCCTCTCTACCACTGTTGTGTAGTGGGACTACATTCACCCTCCTCCAGAACCCTCCTGTTTCCATCGAGTACACGGTCTTCTTTACAATATCTGCAGCTCTGCTGCTGTCATCAGCACAGTCTGATTTAGTTACCTATTCGGACAGACCAGCCAAGATGCAACTTTTCAGTGGGGTCCTTCTTGTACCAACTTTACATCTGAGTGGGACAGACTCAGATGTTTTCCAAAGTTTATCATGGTTTCAGGAACATATCCATTTTATATATTTTCTTTATTATAAATGTAAAATTCTGGCATTCAAGTCTGTTTAACAAACCCAACCTACGGAAGTACAAGTGCACAGCATGTGTGCAGTGTGCTCATTACATATGTGGCATGCATGCTGCACACTTGTGTTTCTGTAAAGGCAATATATTGTTTTGTGAATTTGTTTTGAAACAGTCCTCATTTTTCTTCATTTAGGGTCCTTTGTTAATGCAACCTTTTCCTGCCCAACATTTATTTGTTTAACAACCTAAGGAAATTATGAACCTAGTAACATCAGTTGAGGCTCCACCAACTGATGTAACTGCTCTAGAACTCATAAGTAATTAACAAATGAATATTGGCAGAGGAAAAAAAAGAGAAATGAACTGACAAAGTTCACTAAATATTTCAAAACAAAAAGTCACAAAACAAAAGCACAGGAATTATTAAACAGACTTCAGCCTGTGTCCAAATTAACAACTGTATAAATATGTTAACAACAGGGTTTATAGTGCCTTACTAGATGCAACAGAAACCTATACTTTTGTCCAAAGTAGGCAGTCATGGAATAAATCTAGGAACTCTATTGACGCTAAGGGCGGGCCATCCTTGACTCCTACAGAGGGCTTCGTTTGGCAGCTTGTCAAAGAACCCACTGGGGACAAGCACAGCTGGACCTACTGCTTACAAACAGGGACATCATTGCTGGCATCACAGTGGGCAGTCCCTGGTACCACTGACAATCATACAGTGGGGTTAGGGTATCACAGTGGGCAGTCCCTAGGCACCACTGACAATCGTACAGTGGGGTTAGGGTATCACAGTGGGCAGCCCTGGGCACCAGTGACAATCGTGACAGTGGGGTTAGGGTATCACAGTGGGCAGTCCCCTGGGCACCACTGACAATCGTACAGTGGGGTTAGGGTATCACAGTGGGCAGTCCTCGGGCACCACTGACAATCGTACAGTGGGGTTAGGGTATCACAGTGGGCAGCCCTGGGCACCAGTGACAATCGTACAGTGTAGTTTAACATAAAGACAGGAGCAGAGGCAACCCGCACAAGAACAAGGGTCCTGGAGTTTGAGGGGCCGGACTGAAATAGGAGTCTGCCTCACAGAGGGACTGCCAGGCGGGTTGAGGCACTGCGGAAAAATAAATGAAGCCATAACTAAGGCAACCAGCTTCTGCCTGATAAGTGAGTACAAGCAGAAGGAAACAGAGACCATTATGGTTCTCTAGGGAAGTGGTCAAAGTGGTGAGGAAACAAGGGTGGCATTCAGGATGTACAGAGAGTAGTAAACTTTTATAAAGCGCCTTTCCAAAACCAAGGCGCTGTACAATCAATAAAAGCAGAACACAAAGACAATTAGAAACAAATAACATCCATAGGCAGCTAGAGATTTTAAAACCATCAAGAAAAGCCAGATGAAACAGGTAGGTTTTGAACTCCGATTTAAAACTTGAGACGGTCAGGCATTCCCTTAACCAATATGGTAGAGAATTCTACAGGGTAGGGGCAACCAAAAGAAAAGCATGTGTGCTCAATGTTTTTAATCGAACCCTGGGAATCTAGCAATCCCTCATTAGCAGATCGGAGTGGGCGAGAGGGCAGTAGGGAGTTAGAAGATCTTGCAGGCACCAGGGTCCCTGTTTGTAGGGGCTTTATAGGTCAGTAAACCGACCTTAGAAGTGATCTGCCACTGTACAGGCAGCCAGTGCAGTTCACGCAGCACAGGTGTAATATGACTAGTCCTAAATGCAACAGTCAAAGCCTGGCTGCGGTTCTACACTAACTGCATCAATCCCACAAGCCCTAGGTAGAGCGCACCGTAGTAATTAAGGCAGGTGGTCAAGAAGGCGTGGACCAATATAGGAAGGTCAGCCAGAGGAACAAGTGTTTCACCCAGGCAATATTCCACAGATGATAAAAACAGGATTTGACAATGGCAGACACCTGAGATTTCACTGTCAAAAGTAACACCAAGATTACGCACCCGGTCTGAGGTCGTGAGCTGGACACCACCAACCATAAGCCTGAAGCCTGCTCAGCCCCTAGACCCACCTCTGGAGGACCGGGTCCACAACCAACACCTCAGTCTTATCCGGATTCAATCTCAGCCAGCTGGTGCTCAACAGATCAAGAGGAAGGAGGACAGGGTGGTGTAACCACGTAAAGGGAGGAAAGCAGAAAAGGCGGTAAGGAGAGCAGAGACTAAGACAGACGTAAAGGATAGCCAAAGGGACAAACCAAAGGGACAAGACTTTCTTCAGATACTTCAGAGGTGCATACAAGTTCCTTTCTGAGGAAAGAGCCTGGAAAGGACTTGCAGCTGATGAAGGGTGACAAAAGCTATTAGACTGGACAGGATACACTAAAGGAACTCAGGGAGGGGCTAGCTGCCCCACTGACAGCCTTATTCAACAGCTCACTGGAAACAGATGAGGTTCTGGAGGACTGGAGAAGAGCAGACATGGCCCTCTATATAAGAGCAGGTGGAGGAGATCCTGGGGTGTACTATTCCCAATTCTTTCACAAATCTGGTGTTAGCATTTCCCTTACTACTGGGGGTTCTAAAACTGTACAAAACTGGGACAGATTTTAAGAATAGCAGTCTTAAAATGTTATCACTACTAAGTGGCTCTCAACCTCTCCGTAACAGTGGAAGAGTGAAACAAGTTAATGAACATATGGAGAAAATCACAGAAGATTTAAACCTTCAGGGGACAAGTTCCTTCAAATCTGTGGGGCCATTACCAGACCTTCTTCCAGAGGAAGGACTGGAGAACAACATGACACTGGATGCCTGAACTCCAAAATGATGGATACACTAAAGGAACTGTTTGGATTTTCATTTTAATATCACAAACTTAGGGATGCAAAGGGAGTAGATGTGGTTTTGAACTGTTTCTGTGTTTAATGGTTTCAAGCCTGTATCATGGTTGTATGATATTGTTTGACCATGGAGCCCTTAGAGCTTAAATTGTTGTATAATACATGCATCGACTTTCTCAATTAAGTACTCAAGTATTGTATAATATATGTATCAACTTTCTCCACAAAGTATCCTCAAATACTCAAGTATTGTACAATACAACTTTCTCAATAAGGTACTCTCAAGTACTCAAGTATTGTATAATACATGTATCAACTTTCTCAATAAAGTACCTTAAAGAAAAAAGAGCAGCCATTGGGAGAAGCTAACAACTATAAGGGTGGCCAGTCTTACACTTCAATAGCAGGAAAATTAATGAAAGCACGGCACTGCTAAAAGATTGGTAGAGTATCTTGAATCCAATGGGCTGCAATACCATAGGCAGAATGGACTCACACGGGGGCAGATGAAGCTGACTGACTTGACTGGGTGACCAGGTATAACAGATCAATGGAGGACAGTGACTGGCTTATCTCAATTTCAGCAAGGCCCCCGACACTGTGCCAGAAAGGAGAATGATAAACTAAGCAACCTAGGGAAGGGATCCAAATTGTGAATTGGGTTAGAAACTGGTTAATTAAGCAATAAGGCATGACCAGGGTTATGTTAATGGTATATTAATCACCCTCTAGGGGTGTAATGTTGCATGAGGCATAGCCGAGGACACATGCCCCTAGAGGGTGATTAACTGACCATTAACATAACCTCTGAGATGCCTACTGCTATTATAAAAAAAAAAAAAAGGCTTTTTTTAGACAGTGTTAAACTTTGGTCAACATATGATTAGGCCCTACATGTATGTTAATAAAATATTAATATAGGGCTGATAGAATGCTTCCAGTCAATCAGAATGCACTAACAAGTGGAAGGGAAGGTATGCCGTTTGCAAATACCAAAATCTGCAATAAGGTGGACACTCAGGAGGGTGGAGAGATGCGAGGATTTGGGGAAACTCGAGGAGTGGCGGTTAGGGTTTAATGCCAAACAGTGCAAAATTATGCATCTAGGGCACTGGAACCCAGAAGATGAGTATAAGATGAGGGAAGGTACTGAGTATCACTAAGCAGGAAAAGGATCTTGGGGTTATAACTGACAACCTCAAAGTGGCAGGACACTGTAACAAAGCACTGGATAAGGCTAATGGGAGTCTGGGGTGTATAAGGAGGGGTATCTCCAGGAAGAAGGAAGTGGTGTTGCCGCTATATCGCTTGCTGGTGAGACTCAGTCTGGAGTAGTGTGTTTAGTTTTGGAGGCCAAATCTAGAAAGGGCACAGAAAGGGTGGGAGCAGTCCAGAGGAGGGCAACTAAATGTTTAAGGGTTGCACAAGAAGAGACTGAGGAATCTCAACATATACACACTGGAAAAGGGAGAGCAAGAGGGGACATGTTTGAGATCTGCAAGTACCTCACAGGGGTCAACAAGGTCAGGAGGGGAATCTCTTTCAAATGAGAAAGAGCACCAGGACCAGGGGCATGCAACAAAGTTGGGGGGGTGAGGAAATCCTGCTTCACTGAAAGGGTGGTAGACACCAGGAAAAGACTACCGTGGAAGTGATGGAGGTGAAAACAGTGGGTGACTTCAAGGCAGCAGGAGTCACCAGAGCCCAATCAGAGTCAGTGGAGACAGATTAGGCAGGGAACATCTGGTCAGACTGGTTCAGCCAAACGATCCTTTCCTGCTGACAAATTCTCTATGTTTCTATGTTTAATACCACACTGCCATGGTTTAGAAAGAGGAGGAAGCCTGATCACAACACAGGCAGCTTCAGTTTTCAGAAACAGAGTGAGCTGATAACAATGGGGCAATAAAGCAGCTTCCACTGAAATGAGAACAAAAGTCATTGTTAGCGACTGACGTCCACACTTCCTGTCATTTACAGACGGATGAAAGAAACGTGCCTCCTGCAGACAGCTGAGATTATCATTCTAGCTGAAATGGGACTTAGTTCATTCTATAAAACACTTATCATCTGTGAGCACTTTACATAAAAACATGCAGTGTGCACAGTGATCGGTGTGGTACAAAATAGTAGTGCAAGCCACCAACTAACAGGGCTAGTGGCTGGTGTAAAATCTACTACACACACACACACACACTAGCTGAACTGGTGTGTACTTATTGATATGTCACCTCCTCTGCTCACGAGTCAGCAAGGCTTGATGAAGGAAAAATGACCAGATAAAAATCTAGCAGCATCTTGCTGGGGTTGCTGCCACAAGATGTAATAGTAATGGCGTGGTGGTGAAAGGTGGGGTGTTTTTCCCTTGATCAGCATTACACACATGTAGGTCAGCTGCTCTTACCACAGTAGGCGGAAATGAGACACACACACACACACACACACACACACACACACACACGTGCATCTCTAGCCTTTAGTTTCTAAACAAAATGTCTTTGACCACTGGAAAGAAATGGTTGACTTCCCGCCAGAGAGGAGTACAGAACAACACAGAGGAGTACAAAAAAGAATTAAAACAGTCAAGAAAGGGCTGGAAGCGGGACAGAAGCAGGAGCTGCAGACAATACTGAAGCCTTCTTCTAGTACACAGGTGGAAGGAGGAAGGTGAAGAAGATGATCGCACCCTTGACATCAGGGGTGGGTGGCCTGTGAGACAGTCAGAGGCAATGGCTTAGATGCTGAAAGGAAAACTACACACTCATATTTTGTAAATTTGATTTGTTTCCATGTCAACAGACAACTCTTTTCCTGTGGCTGTTAGGGATATATGTGGTTGCTTTAGTTTGTTTTAGTGTTCATACTAGTCCCTATAACTATCCGAGGGGGTCCTCTATTTTCTGGCTGTCAAAATCTCATTACCCCAACAGCTGTATTAGCATGTGAGAACAAGACATGAGCACCCTTAGACTGCATAGTATTCCTGTCTGCTTAAACAGATTTCACCAAAACAAGCTGCAGCAAGGTGTGAAATATCACATTTACCTGAATTTAGCTTTGAAAACTGTCTTGCGTTGTGATGCAGGGTTTCCCTTCAAATTGTATTCAATTTGTGTGTTTCAGAGATTTTTTCAGGATATTTGTACTTTTGGCATAGAGACAGATGATATAAACTGGTGATGTAACATCATGTTTTCTATATGCTAATGAAGCTTTCATGGACAATAAGATTTCAGTAACCATAAAATGCAGACCCCCAGGATATTTATAGGGGACTAGCATAAACAGTGAAAACAAACTAAAGCAAACATGCATGTCCCCATTAGCTACAGGAAAACAGTTGTCTGTTGACATGGAAACAAACTTTACAAGATATAAGGGTGTAGTTTTCTTTTTAATGAATACTTTGCTTCAGTGTTCAACAATGGGCCCCTGGTGGGGCAGAAGTGGCCCATAACATCAGAAGTAGCCATGATACAGTCAGTCAATGGACATCATGCCTGCCCGTAATTTATAAACTGTGTTAATGGTTTTGGGGGGAAGGGAAAGCAGGAAAAGAAAAGAATTAATTAGAAGAAATCTCATTCTTTGTCTTGTGGGAGGACAGCTCACATACAACAACAAACAGTGAACAGACCAAAAGACAGCAAAGAGATGGGATGGAGCTGTTGCAACAGACAATAATAGGAAGGTAAGTTAGCTTGGGTTTACAGATGGGCGAAGTTGGCAAAATTCACTCTGCAAATTAATTTGTAAATTTCACATAATTCACAAAGCACAATCCATGAGATTCACGAGGGCACAGATCGACCGTGAAGTTACTTTCGTTCACCGTGAGAGTGCAGAATTTTCACATTTAAGTAATAGATTCTGCACTTCACAGCAAAACTTCCTGATTTGGGCGAAGTCGAAGCTTCTCAGATCTGGGGAAGCTTCATTAAGCTCTGCAAAGTGTGAATTTTCACAACTTCACCAGCGAAGCTTTACTTTGCCACATCTTTACTTGGGTAACTTACAAGATCCTTTCTTTGAATTCTGGTACCAAAAGGGGAGACCTTGCTGCGGTGGTACTGCTTTTCACCAGCTTCCCTTTCATAACAGACAGGGACAGTGGACCTGGTCACACTTCTGCCATGGACAGCCAGGGACGAATTAAAGAGCAACTCTATTATAATAAAAGCTTAAAAACACTAGAGTTAGACCAATTATGTTTTAACTTTATTGTTTTCTAGTTCTTTGTTTGTTTTCTTTACTTGCCCCTCCTGTTGGTCTACTTAATATTGTAGATAACACAATCATAGTGTATGTTAGAGCGTTGTATTAATCGAAAATCTAAGGTTACCTAGTCTTGCTGTACCATCGATGTGACGTCACGATGTTGTTGTACCATCGTGAGGTATGTCACATCGATGGTGCAACAGCTCTTCCCACATTTCCATGCAAGTCGCGCCGGTATTCATCTTCAAAATGGCCACAGCACTTCACGTAGGCACCGGAGCACGCCTTAATTTAAAAGTATGCTATTTTGTTTTGTTGGCTGGCACAGCAGAGCCAAATTATTTAATTTAAAATGTGGACCAGAATAAGAGCTCAGTTGTCACAGACACCGTCTCAGAGGGGTTCCACAACATCACAGCGTGACTGCGGGAAAATCCACAAGTTGTTTTGTTGTTACTTTTGCCCATGCACTATAAAATACAGTTTATGGGCAACAGTGAACAACAACACTGATTCACTTCTAAAGTTTTCCGCGCCAAATGAAAACCTCTCGAGCCTCTCTCTCGGGGTTTTCTTGGTTGTCATGACAACCTTCCTCTCGTAGTGAACAACAGTGTTGTTGTTCACTGCTGCCCATACACTATCCTCTATATAACACCAAGTTTTTCAAATGTATCTGACACTCCTGCTAACCACACAGCTGCTGTTTGTGACATCACAGTCTGCTGTCATGGTGAACACTGTGATGGCATAAGCAAATGTAACCCCTGCAAATGGGGGTTCCCAAAAGACTTCAGGAGCTTGCTTGAATGCTCCAAGCCTGAATGGTGTTTGGCATTTAAGCCATTTATCAGTGAATGTTTTAAGAGCCTCTGGTACTGTCTCTTTAAGAGCTGTCTGCTTGCAGACATAATTAGTTTGTATGGGGACTGTGTGCTTCTCTGTTTGAGTACCACTCGAGCTGCCAATTCACTCCATTTTGCAGTCACTAGGAGTGCAAAGGGAACCTATCTGAAAGATGTAACTGTTTCAGAAATCATTTAGAGTAATAATGAAATTACAGTTTGTCTAACCTGCTTTCTTTGCAGTCAGAACTGTGTCTGCCTAGTTCCCCATTCTGGTTTTGAACTGCTGAACTGGACCAATCAGTGTGGGGTAAGCTAGCTCTAAAATGGTGCCTTGGACGAATCAGAACTTGGACTCATAATCTGAGCCAGCCACAAGAGGATTGTATGGGCAGTGACTCTGGGAGATGTAGTTTAGACTTGAGTGCCTTTTTGGACCAACAGGAGCAGTCTATTGTGAGTGACAGCCAATCCAGTCAAGAACTGGAGGAACTCAAAGGAAGTGCCGGTTTTGTCTGTTGGAGTTTCAGTTTAGCTCTGGCAGTGAAGGGAAAGGAACCCTGTGCTCCTTCAGTGCACAGTTTTAGTCAGGAAACATGTGTAAGGTCCGGAGTTCCGGTCTGCAGCTTGTGTAACTGCTAGGACTGAATCCAGTCCTGTGAAGAATCAAAGGATATCTGAAGAGTAGAAACCAGGCTCACCCTGTAAAGACTGGAGAAATTGCTGAATTGCACTCGGTCTGTCAGGAACTGAATCTGCTGTGTGTTCTCCGGGTATTGTGCGTAATTGCGATCGGATAGAGAAGCAGCCTGCCTGGTATAGTACTTTCTTTTTGCCATATAAATGTGTGAGGAGTCTCGTGGAGCTCAAGAGTAGCCCTGCTGACACTGAAGGACCCTATCTTGTTTGGAGGTCGTGAGTACTAATTCAGGGTCGCTCCCTGTTGAATTGCCACATTGAATCCAAATAGAATTACTGTACTGCTGACTGTTTAACTAATTTTCTTTTCTCTGTGTGAAAGGGCCCCTACCAGCTGCCACGGTTTGGACTAGCCACTAGGGCTTGGGTACCCAGGGACAGTAACTGGTAGGGATAGGCTATGCACAGAGCCATAGAGTAGATGAGTAAAGTATAAGCTAATTAACCTGATTTCCCCTGTCCTTGTTATATTCCCCTAAATAAATCAGAGCTGCTTGTTTCAGCAAAGTTATACTGCCTGAGATATTTGTCTATGTTAAAGTATTGTACTGTGATTGTTGCACTGTATCTTATTTTACAGGAGGTCCCAGTGCCTGAACCAGCCCTGGGGGTAAGTGTATACTGTGAAGGTAATTCTGATATATTGTGTGGGCCACTAGTGGGAAGAAAGGGGTTGCAGTGTCCCAGAGGGCTGTGACCAAGTAAGTTTAACTATTGCAAACCCTGACCTCTGGGTGGAGGCACCCGCCATTGGATCCAGGCCCCTCAACCTGTTAGTGGCAAATCAGGCAGGGGTAGTAGCCCCTGGGATAGCGCCATCTAGGGGTTACACAAAGACACTGGGAGGTTAACTGGGGAGAGCAAATGTTTTTAAGTGTCTTCTATATAGACCTTTTAGACTGACAACCAAGATGAGCTGTGGATTTTGAAAAGGAATATTGAAAATGTAAATAATGCATTCTCTAGTAAACTGTAACAGCTGAAACATCTTACTTATGAAAGCACATGCGGAAGTGCAGAGTTGCTCTTTAAGTTTTACAGTCACTGGCAAGCAGTGCTAGTGACTAAGAAAATCCACTTGCCCACATACTTTTCAGTTGCCCAGCTTGTACTTATTAAAAAGGTTACCTCCTCTAGCACTACCCAGCAGGGCTAGTTAAGGAAGAAAAACTTTACTAGTCTAATACAAAATTTACTAGCATTTGGCTGGTGCTAATTTTGAACTATGGAAACTTCTACTCGTACAAGTAAGAGTCCAATAAATTCCCCAGGGATCCCAGGACACCATATTCAAGCTGCTGTCGTGTTGCCCCACACCTTGCCCCCAAAAAAAAAGGCCAGGGACACCATGTTTGGCTCCTGGCTGTGTAATTCTACAAACCAACCACCATCAGAAGGGACAGAGCTCCACTACCTTGCTGTCAACACCCTCACATTCTGCCTCTGAACTGGCCACAGCTGTAAACTGCATACCACACACGCAAAAAATCCCCTGCAGCCAAGGAAAATGATGTCTGCCATTTTGGCCACTATGGTTAAACACAGCATGCAGGACTTCACCACAGTGACAAGGGTGCATATGCAAGATGGTGTTGAACGTTCTTACATGCCAAGATCCCAAATTGTACAAAGAGAGTTTGTGTTTTAGAGTGCACAAAAGGTGGTTGCCTTAGAAAAGAACCTGATTTCACAAGCAGAAGGCTCAGGCCAGGGCAGTTATAAGTAAAGTCTAAGGGTCAAAGAGCCCATTTTCATGCAACTGCAATTAGCAACAAAGAATGGAATGAAACTGAATTTTTTGGAGCTAATGAGATTTGCATCCTGCTCATGCAGTTTTGATTGCTGTCACCAATGCTTACGTTTCTAAAATGATGTGAGAAAGTACACAAAGGGTTGCAGGACCCAACTGCACCTGTAATTTTGTTGCATCTGCAAATTTTAAAATGCTTGTCTTGGCAGAAAAATGCCTGCTGAGAATTTCTAAGTACATAGCCAGAATTCACAAAAAGTATCAGTTGTGGTGATGGCCCTCAATATTAGGGACATATCTTTTCTGCTAAAAAAAAAAAAGTCTGCATGCACTAACAAACATTTGGTTACAGGGGTTCACTATATTATTGACAAGCAAACAGATTTTGCACCCTGAACATATCAGGGCCCTGCCATGCGAGAGGTTAGGAAATTGGAGACTGGCACAATACATGTTTCTCACCACCACGCTTATCCCCCTCCCAAAAACTAACTTCAGAAAGGTACTTTGGTGAATACATACAAGCATGGGTAAATACCTATGGCGCTGCATGGATCATAGTTCAGTACTGAAGTTTCCATTACAGGTTCAAGTTTGCATGGTTTTGTTCCTATAAAATATATTATAGATCAAGGGGCGCTCCCAACCAAATCAGACACTCCTTTCCCCTGCATACAGAGACACTCTTATTCTGAGAAGAGTGTCTCATCTTATGATCTGGAGATGGGCACGCTCCAGGAACAGTTTAAAAAATATATATATTATTGATTATGTTTGATCAATAATATATTATGTCCCCACTGACACTCGTTCCTGTATAAGAGTGCTTTCACTTGTCTTCAGCTTGAGCCAGAAAATCTCAGCTGTGCTTCACTGTTCTTGCTTCAGCTGAACATGCATGAAATCACTCTAATATAGCAAATGTGGCTCCGAGGGATAGTAACATAAAATGAGTGGAAATGCATACAGGAAAAGAAACAGGATATGTATTTGAGGAGTCTTGACTGCATTTTTAAGAAGAAATTTGATAGTCATTGTTTCCACCTGTGCAAGCATATGTAAATATATTGTGATGACAGGGTATGGTAATATACTGAAATTCAATATAATGCAAGAAAAAATGTATTGAATATCACGACTATAGTGTTTACACAGAACTGACTCTGAAGAGAGAACTCAGCAGCTTTACAGCTGACTGCCAACATTCTAGTTGGTTCAGTAATTAAAAGACCGTGCTAGTTTTCCAAGTCCATTGTCATTTACAATTCCAGTTGGAAGTCTCTACCTGGTCCCGTTGGAAATCCCAAGCCCATGAATGTAGCTGATGCAAGCGCAGACTGAGTAATCCCCAGGCTCCACTGGAACTTGGACCTGATGAAGGCGTTGCTCCAACAGACACAGGCCTTCTGGAGTAGGGCAAAAGTTGGAGTTGGAAGAAACTATTACAGGCGTCCTCTGGGAGCTGTGGATTGCCACAGGTGCATGCCGCTCAGCGGAGGATGGCCTAGGGAGTGACGCCACGACTGAGAATAGGGCCAGTCCCACTGCTACCTTGGCACTGCTGGCAGGAACAAGTCATTGCGGCAACAGTAGGGTAAGAGCCATCAGTTCGTCTCCGCACCTGTCTTCGGAAACTTGTGTTCCTATTAATCTGAAACATGGCAGTTAAGTCAACAACGTAAGGAATGTTGAAGGTCATCAGATCGGCACTTGACTGACGATTTGTATCTGATTCTCCAGAAACACACAGATTTCCATTTCGTGAGGCAGTCCAACTTCCATCATCATTCACCCATTCCCACAAGACACCATTCGCCATGGCAGAGGACTGAGGAAAGAGTTTTCTCCGCACTGAGCGCATTGTTCCTAAAATACAATATTACAATAATTAGTATGAAAGCTCAAGTACAAAGCGGTAAGGTGCTGGTCAGCAGGGTGTCAACAATTAATTCAAATGGTTTCTGAGGGTAGCAAACTCCTGCAGTTACCTAAACAGGTGTTTGCCCCATCGCATATACCTTTAGACTGGCAATGAGGAAGACAACCTCTTATCTTCATGCTTTCTTCTCATGTTAAAAAAAAAAAACACATGGTGTTAACAAGCAGTTATGTCCAGAAATTATCTTGAAGGGGTAAACACAAGGACGGCTAGCCAACAGGTGCCATTAATCAACACAGTATCTGGTATTTACCTCAAGGGATTCACTGCAATGTTAAATAAGGTACCAGTCTATGTTCTCAATAACAAGACATTAGCTAGCAGGGTGTCTGCTAATTACCATAAGGGTTAAACATGGCTTTAGGCAACAAGAAGACAGGCAGTAACCTCAAGGGTTTAAACATGGCTTTAGCCTGCAGGGTGTCTAGCAATTACCTTATGGGGTCAAACAGGACATTAGTGATTGGAAATTACTTTGAGGTGTCCATTTTGTATCAAGGTTAAGCAATGCAATGCCCGGACATCTAAAAGTGCTGCAGAAGGAATGGGTTTTAAGTGGTAAAATATGATATTGGCGGCAGAGGTGTCTGGCAGTTGCCATATGGGTTTAAACATGACAATACCCAACAAGAAGTCTGGCAATCATCTCAAGGGGTAAACATGGCTTTAGCCAGCTGGATGTCTGGCAATTACCTCAAGGGGTTAAGTAGGATATTAGAAACAACAAAACAATGTAACAGGAGCTGAGGATATGCAGGTGCCCATTTTATCTGGGCCTGAAACTGTTACCTACTGCACTTATAGTGAAGAGTGTGATGCTCAGTGGAGCTGTTAAATGGCAACCAATGAACACTGAATTGCTCGGTTTATAAAGACAGTTTTCTCACAAATATACCACAGAAAACCTACTGAGGTACATGTACAAAATATGGCCAGTTACAGAAAACTAATCAACATGTTATTCTGTGACTGCCTCACTAGTATTATCCAGATATTTAAACCATACAACACAAAGAAAAAGAATGAAACAAAATGAAAATTACACACCTACCGTAATTCCTGATCTTTCTGTGTATCTTCACCATTCAGCACCTGTGGGTTCTGGCCGGACGTCACGACTCACTGGAGCTTTTTTGAAGGGCGGAGTCGACGACTGTGGCACCGCCCGAGGCCGACACTGTGTGGCGCTGTGGGCTGTCCATTAGGTGTTGTCGACTCCACCCTCCCACCAGTTCTGAGTCGTCAGAGAGTAAGAAAGGGTTGGGAGGGAGGGATAGGAAGTCAGGGACAGACAAAGGAAAGGATATACAAAAATAAAGGAGAAATAAACGACTGAGAGGACAGAAGGAGAGCTGGAAATCTAAGAGGATTGGGAAGGGCCCCAATCTCTGAAAGTAGAAAAGGGAGGGAAGGAGGAGGGAAAATCAGAAATAGTGAGGGAAGGACATCCCTGAACCTTAAATCTGTCTCCAGATGGTATAGGAACTGCGAAGGAGTAGCCAGAAGGCTGAACTGCCAGGATTCAAGGCACAGAATAACTGGCAATAAACTCTGACATGAGCAAAGTGGCTTATTCTGAAAGAAAGACAGGCTACGGCTGTACTCCCCAAAAACCCTCTGAGAGGAGGTGAGAAACGAGGTTTAATTAAAATAATTTAAGGGATAAGTCTGTAAGGACAAAGACGGAGAAGGTGAGAGGAGGAGAGAGAGAAAGGAGAGGCAACCACCAACTCCCACCCCAACGGGGTGGAGCCAAGCCTTAAGGAGAAGGTGCCCCTCCCCGCCCTCTCCCTCCCGACAGGGAGAATTTCCTGTGTGACCCAGGTCACCACGCTCCTGACCAGCAGAAAGGAAGGCGGCCACACAGCATAAGGGGACCCAGAGACTGAGGCCCCAGGGGATGGAGGGAGGATTGTGATGAATGGTGAAGATACACAGAAAGAAAGATCAGGAATTACGGTAGGTATGTAATTTTCATATCTTATCTGTGTTAATCTTCACCATTCATCACCTGTAAAACAGTACAGAGCCCCCGAAGGCGCCCTAAACCCTAAAGGACAAAGTCCCTAGCCCTCAGTGGGTGAGATACTGAGAGGGAGAACCTGACAGGCCTGGCGAGGTCCAGAGTGGGAAAGTGGAGACAGGGACCCCCAGAAGGGAGGGAAGTTGCTCCAACAGATGCCGCCTCACCCACGGGAGAAAAGATGGGTTCTCTGGTAGGGAGGAAATCACCCTATGCCGGGCCAAGGGTGACAACCAGGAAAGATGCAGTCATGCCGATCGCCTAGTGCAGATCGCTGTTCCTCGACTCTGGTAGCTACCTCGTTGGTGTCGAAGATGCCCTCACTTGGTGCCATGCTAGCTCCAGGGCACGTGCAGAGAGAGCAATGGCTTGTCTGGTTACCTCTGTATCAGGCAAAGAGGCTAGAAGCTGACCTAGCCTGGACCACAGAAACCTAACATAGGTAGCATAGTGGGCCTGATGTGCAGCAATTGAAAGATGCAACCGCGTGCAGTGAAGGTCCTCCTCCCCAGAAGTCAAAATCCATAGAATCTTGATCTGGGGGCGGTCATGGTGTGGGGCGGAGGCCCATCGGGAGTGTCCAGCAGCCAGTCCTGACTGAGGAGGAGGCAAACTACCTGGAGACTCGGGGGCACAATACCTCTGGCTCAGATGCCTAGGGACTGGGACTCCAGAAAAGGGTCCTTGCAGAATCACAACGACACCACCTGAAAAGAGAGCAGGCCGGATGGCACCACAAGGGTGTCCCACTGAAATTGCATAGAAGCAGCGCATCAAGTGCTCCAGATTGTGCTGAGTGGGTGGGGTGACATGCAGGTCCTCCATCATCCTCGCAAAGGAAACGCTGATATTCCACGAGATCAGCAGCAGGAGAGATGTGGACAGAGGCTCTCTCCCCTGAAGAGGGTGTGAAGAACCGGAGGACCTCTGAGATCCAGGGGCTGGCTGCTCAGGGTGATGGTGAAACATCTGTCTGTCCATGGCCCTGACATATGAAGGGAAGTGAGCAGCCACACCCTGACTTGCTCCCAGGAGAGAGGTCCCTAGGACCAAGAATGCCTGGAAGTGCAGGCGAGGTGACAGAGGAGGGGGATGAGGCCAATGGCAGAAGGCGACAGTCCTCCGTCCAGGCAAGAGAGCGCACCAGGGCCTCAAAGGTAGAAGGGCCCGGAAAACCCTCACAGATGACAGCTGATCAACCACACCAGAACAGCCTAGGCTGTGCCCTGAAGATTCCCCTTGAGGTGACCAGGACCATGGAATTCCAAAAGGACAGTCCCTACCCTCCAAAGATCAGGACCTCTCGAGGAGACTGAGAGAGGAAGAAGAGGTCCGCCTCTGACTCCTTCCGAACCTGGGTGGATCCCAGAAAGGGTCGCCTCATCGAACCCTGACCTCGACCCCTCAGAGTCTGACACAGCCCTCCTCCTTGCACAGACCAGCCCTAGGCCAGCTGACACCCTGGTCAGTCCCCAAAGGGACCACCTAGAGTAGCCCTCCTCCGAAAGGGGTCTGATCGGCCCTAAAGTTGGGTGATCCAGGCACACCACCTGAGGGCTACCACAACTGAGGGGCAGAAAACCCTCCGAGCCCAAGCTGCAGAGCAATAGTGGCCTGCACCACTGCCGGCTGATAAGCACCCTGACCCTGGACACAGGGCAACTGCCCACCCTTCAGGCAGGGCTGGCTCCGGTCAGCCAAGGAAACTACCAGGGTGTCAATGTGGGCCGACAACTCCAAAGTCGGAGAGCCTGTCGAATCAGACTCCGACTCATCTGTGAGGAGGTAGAGACCAAAGTCCGATGCCAGACAATGCGCGGGTGCCGCTGCCATCCCGACGAAGGGGTACCAGAGCGGTGTCTGCACAGAGCCGGGCAGCCAATGTCTCCAACCGTACCATGAATGGTGCCCAAGAAAACACGGGCAAGGGCGGTAGCAGAAGCCTGCACGGCACCACTCTGACCCATGGTGCCACAAGCTGCAGTGGCGCCATCACAGCCCACAGCACCACGAATGGTGCAGAGGCCCAGGACGGTGCTGGACAGCCCAAGGAAATTACATTGGGGAGCTTTTGCCCCCCAAGGGCCACTGCCAGTGCGGTGCCTCCCATCCGCCTCCGGGGAACAGACTGGGCCTCCTGCACCGCAGAAGGGCTTCTGCAACGACAAGGCTATTAGGAGCAGAAGCCCCTCCTCCACAGTCCGTACAGAACCAGGAGGGACCTGGAGGAAAGGCCGAGACTGTGGCTTGGCCCGATGAGTGCATGCCCTCCCAAAGACAGCGGAGCTCGTCCAACTTTCAACACGTGTTGTGATGACATGACAGTCCATGGAGAAGCAGGCGTGCACTAATCCATGTCGTGAAGCAGGCCAAGACATACAAGGCAACAGTCATGCTGGTCAGTGACAGGTATTTACAACCCGCACGCGCTACTCGTCGCATAGGGAGCCATCCGTCTTCAATGATTCTTGCCCCCCACGAGACATAACCTACGGTAAAACAAGCTAAACAAAGACTCGACATTGCCGACAAAATTAAAAAGGAACAGTCTTACCAAAGTGGCATCAAGTGGAGGCGAAGCGGAACAGGCAGGATAATTAGGACGGCGTTGAGAGACTTTGACTGCGCTAGGAAAAATTAGGCCTGTTGAGAGAAGCTCTTCATGAGGTGCGACCTCTACGGTGGGAGGAGGAAGAACGGCAAGAGGGCGGAGTCGATCCACACTTAACAGCCAACCCATGAAAGCACCACGCAGGTCCTCCCGAGGGCAGCACCGCAGGGCACGACTCTGCCCATCAAAAAATAAAAATCTCCTGCGGAGTCGTGACCTCCAGCCAGAACCCACAGGTGATGAATGGTGACGACTGACACAGATAAGATCTGTAACTGACATGATCAAAATCAAGCTGGTGAAACAGTAGCACCATTTTAGAATTGTCATAACTGAACAAAATAATAGGCCCAACCAATCTGTATAAGCTTGCAGAATCTTGCACCCTCTTGTTTTTGTCATCCTGACAGGTGCCTGATGTCAGTACTTAGACACAGTTGCAGTGAGATAGCGGCTAGCACAATCCAGGGTTTCAAAGCAGGGCTAGACAGAATCCTGAAGAAGTCTTGCACTGGAGGTTACACAACATCAGCTGGGGTAACATTCTGGGAGTTAAGCTTGGATACGAGTCAGTACTCACTGCTGGGATCTAGTTACTGCAGTGTGGCAGAAGTAGCTAATAAAATGAACCCTTAGGTTCCTGGTGAATGGGCCAGAGATCAACAGGAACTGCAGTGATACTACACACAGGAAAAATGGGAAGACTAGGTGGGCCAAGCAGTCCTTATCTCTGGGCAAATTCTATGTTTCCAAGTCCTTTTTAAACTCTGCTTTATTAATATTAAAACTGATTACAATACATAAAGCCAATGCTAAATTTATGCATATATGTAAATAACCATTGGATTCAGAATTTGACTCTAACAGAGATATCACAATTTAACCAGTACTTACTGAGCGTCCATTATCAGTTTTTTTTTTTCCAATTGTTTAACCAGCGGAGACACGCTAAGCTGAAAGGTTGTTTACAGGTGCAACCTGGGAGCACAGGAAGTTAAGTGACTTGCTCAGAGGTCACACAGTATGCAAGTGGGGGCTGTAGGTTCAAACCCAGGTCGCCAGATTTGCAGCTCAGAGCCTTAAACCACCGCTACACTGTCTCAAGAAGTTTATCAAAATTGTTTCTTGTATGCTGAGTTAATAAATTGAGAATTGATTTAAACCATGACTAAGAAGGAGAAACATTAAACTCTTAACCCTTCTACAGCAACAAAACTGTGCACTGTATAATGTGTGCCAAGTGTTCTGTCATTTCTATCTGTGCATTATCAGTTTCTGTCCTAAATTATTTTCTGATATCCATTACAGTTAAAAAAAAAAAAAAAATCTTAACTGATATTGGGAGGAGACAGTAATAAGCTTGCCCAGATTGTGTTTGTGGCATGGATGGCACCTTTTATGGTGCTTGCCCAAAAGGCCTTGATCGCAAGCTGGACCTTGTTTGAGGCACTGATGTTCAGATTTCTTCCAGACTGCAGGTCCATCGGTCCCTCCTGGTGTTTGTCCTCCCTAGGATGAAGTCTGGCAGTGATGGTTTTATGTCATAAATCTGACTTGATTACGCCACTCTATCACTGGCGGGGGCTCTATCTGTGACCAGTGGGCTATAGAAAAAAATTACTCACGCTAGTACTTGTGTTTCTTCTAATAAAGTCTTGCTGTATTCTGACAATCTGCAGCAGTTAGCTCCAGCCTTTAAACTGCCCCGGAGAGTATAGGGTTAATTTTCTATGCAGTGCATAGGGCGTTCGCTGAAGCTCGGTTGAGGTCTCTATCTCCAGCACTTTGAAACCAACCGCTAGATTCTTATGAGCAAACACTCACTAACTATACTATGTGAATTGTAACATTTTAACTAGTCAACTGGCAACAAAAGTTTTGGATTCCCAAAGGAAGACTCAAGTCAGGAAACCCAAAACCAAAACCTATTCAAGTAAAGATTATAATATAAGCACCTAAGTAAAAGGTGGGTGTGCTGAAACACCCTGGGTGCACATTGCACCTGCCCACCCACTTCCCAAAAACAGGTTCTCTGAGAGAGGGAGGAGGAGGGAGGTCAGACAAAGCAAGACTCATTAGAAGAAATATAATTACTAAAGTGAGTCATTTTTCTTCAAACAACATGAAGTCTTGCTGTATTCTGACAATCCATGAACTACCAAGCAGTACCTCCATGGAGGAGGGACAGAACCTACTTTGGGAATAGGCTCTGAAGTACTGCTACTAAACGAGCATCACTCCCAGCCTGGATATCCAGAGAGTAATGCTTGGTAAGGTATGGACTGTTTTCCAGGTGGCTGCTTGACAAATTTTTAACAGAGGGATATCCTGGCAGCAGCCAGGAAGCAGCCTCACCTCTTGTGGAATGAGCCCTCAGGCCTGAGTGGAAATTTTCCCGTTTTCATAGCAGGAATTGTATACAGAAACAATCCACCTGGCAATAGTTCTCTTGGTGGCGGTTTGCCCTTTCCACTTCCCCATAAGTGAGGAATAACTGGAGGAATCAAACCTGTGACCCTTGAGTACGCTCTAAGTAGTAGCTAAGGGCTCTTTCAACATCTAAACTGTGCAGCCTCCTCTCCCTGAGGAAGAATGATCAGTGAAGAAAACAGGGCGAGACACGGACTGATTCAAATTGAAGTCTGAAACCACTTTGGGCAAGAACCTCCATTGGTTCTAAGGACCACTTTATCTCTATGGAATGAGATAAAATCAGGTTCCACTGACAGGGCTTGCAACTCACTGATCGTCTGGCAGAGGTAATGGCTACCAAAACACACAGTTTTCCAAGTCAAGTACTTAAGCTCTGCTAAGGACATAGGCTCAAACGGAGGTTGCATAAGTTGAGCAATGCAAACATTTAAGTCCCAGGCAGGGGCAGGATCCCTAAAGGAGGACTGGTATAAAGCAATCCTTGAAAAATTTACAGAACACAGGATGAGATGACAGTAAGGAGGCTTCCCACTGACAAAAGCAGAAACTGCTGACAAGTGTACCTTGACAGTAGCTGGTCTGAGGCCTAAGCCATTCAAATTGACCATATAATCCAGAACTGTAGGCAATTCAGCAGTTTCTGGGGATATATGCTTCTTGGAACACCAAATGCTGAATTTTTCTGGTGGCAGGCTTTGACAGGCTTTGAGAATATCCAGAACCCACTGGGACAGGTGCAAATAGGTATACTCTAACTCTTCAAAAGCCATGCCTTGAGATTGAGAGACCGAAGACTGGTACAAATCCTCCCTGAGTGGAGGTTAACAGGTTGTAATTCCTGGGAAGAGACAGGAGAAGATGGACTGCTAGGGACAGCAACAGGGGTACCAAGGCTGTCTGGCCCAGTCTGGAGCACTCAGAATCACTTTGCAAGGTTGTGACCTTACCTTGACTAGAACCTTGAACAGTAGAGAAAGGGATGGAAGGCATACAGAAATTTCCTTCCAGTTCAAAATCAGAGCAACCAGAGGACTGAACCTAAGACTGGGGTCTGCAACAAAACAGAGGAAGTTGGTGATTGTCTGGGGCTGCAAAGAGATCTATCTATGGAGTGCCCCACTTGAAAAATCACTTTCAACACCAGGAATCCAGGGACCATCGTGATGGCCTTGGGAGATCCTGCTCAGTGCATTGCTAGCACACTGTCCTTCCCTGGAAGGTGGACTGCTATCAGAGAGTCTGCAGAGAATAAGCCAGGGACCACAATTTCATGGCCTCTGTGCACAAGGCCGTAGACAGAGTGTCTCCTGCTTGTTGATGTACCACATGGTGGTGGTGTCTGTTCTGACCTAAACCACCTTGTTCTGCACAGACAGAGAAAGCTTGCAGGGCCAGAAACACTGCCCTGAGTTCCAGGAGATTGATAAGAAGAAGGGACTCCTGGGGACCACAGTCCCTGGGCTGTGAGAGCACCCAGATGAGCTCCCCACCCAAAGGAAGCATCCGTGGTAAGGACCACTGAATGAGTGAGTGACAAATGGAACCCCTTGCCTTAAATGTGCTGATCCTGCCACCATTAAGAGCTTGGATCAGTGTCCAGTCACTGGAATCAGTTTGGTAAGAGGATCCTACCTTTGGGACCAAAGGCCCTCAGATGGAACTGAATGTCCCTCATCTGGAATCTTGCCCTTGGACCACTGCTAGAAGCTGCCATGTGGCCCAAGAGCTGAAGGAAGTGCCTTGCTGGTCGGGATGCCTGAAGGCTGAAGGAAGAAGGAAAAAATACTCACCTAGTAATTATGTTTCTTCTAGTGAGTCTTGCTGTATTCTGACAAGTGCAGTTAGCCCCAGCCTTTAAATTGCCCGGAGAACAATGGGTTAACTTTTCTATGCAGGGCATAGAATGTTGATCTCAAGCTCAGTTGATGTCTCTGCCTGTTGTATTTTGAACTGCAACCGTCAGATCTTTCGAGCAAAACTCACTAAGTGTTCTGTGTGGAAACTGCAAAATATTTACTAGCCAACTAGCAGAATAATAATTTTTGGGTTCTCAAAGGAAGACTCAAGTCAGGAAACCCAAAACACAAAACCAATAAAACTGAAATAACATCTCACCCCATGAGTAACAGAGGGTGTAAGAGGGCACCCTGGGGTACCAACACTGCGCCTGCCCACCCACATCCCAAAAAAATCCAGGTTCTGAGAGGGAGGTGGGAGGTCAGAATACAGCAAGACTCCACTAGAAGAAACATAATAACTAAGGTGAGTAATTTTTTCTTCAAACAACATGAAGTCTTGCTGTATTCTGACAAGTGCAGACTACAAGTAGTACCTCCATGGAGGAGGTATAGAACCTACTTTGGGAATAGGCTCTTAAGTACTGCTGTTGAACCGAGCATCACTCCTAGCCTGGATATCCAGAGAGTAATGCTTCGTAAAGGTATGGACTGTTTTCAGGTGCTGCTTGACAAATTTCTAAGAGAGGGATATCCCTGGCAGTAGCCAGGGAAGCAGCTGTACCTCTTGTGGAATGAGCCCTCAGGCCTGAGGGGTAGAGTTTTTCCCAGTTTTTCATAGCAGAATTGTATACAAGACACAATCCACCTGGCAATAGCTCTCCTAGTGGCAGGTTTGCCCTTCCCACTTCTCCATAAGTGAGGAAAACCAGGAGGTGTCAAACCTGTGATCCTTGGTACACTCTATGTAGTAGCTAAGGGCTCTTTTAACATCCAAACTGTGTAGTCTCCTCTCTGCTGAGGAAGAATGATCAGTGAAGAAAACAGGAGAGACAGACCGATTCAGGTGGAAATCTGAAACCACTTTAGGCAAGAACTTTCTGTTAGTTCTAAGGACCACTTTATCTCTGTGAAGAGATGAAATCAGGTTCCACTGACAGGACTTGCAATTCACTGATACGTCTAGCAGAAGTAATGGCTACCAAAACACAGTTTTCCAAGTCAAGTACTTAAGCTCTGCTGAGGACAAAGGCTCAAAAGGGGTTGCATAAGCTGAGCAATGCAAACATTAAGATCCCAAGCAGGAGCAGGATCCCGAAAGGGGGATTCGTGTGAAGCAATCCCTTGAAAAACTTACAGAATACAGGGTGGGATGACAGTGAGGAAGACTTGCCTACTGACAGGAAAGCAGAAACAGCAGACACGTGTACCCTGAGAGTAGCTGTTCTGAGGCCTAGGCTATTAAGATGGACCATATAATCTAGAACTGTAGGCAATTCAGCAGTATCTGGGGGTATGCCTCTTGGAACACCAAATGCTGAATCTCTTCCATTTGGAGTTATAAGTCTTTCTGGTGGAAGGCTTTAGAAGCTTTGAGAATATCCAGAACTCCCTGACACAGATGCAAATCTGCAAACTCTAATTCTTCAAGAGCCATGCCTTGAGATTGAGAGACTGAAGACTTGGGTACCAAATCTTCCCCTGAGAGGAGGTTAACAGGTTGTAATTCCTGGGAAGAGACAGGGAAGATGGACTGTTAGGGACAGCAACAAGAAGGGTACCATAGCTGCCTGGCCCAGTCTGGAGCAATCAGAATCACTTTGCAAGGTTGTGACCTTATCTTGACTAGAACTTTGAACAGGAGAGGTAAGGGGGAAAGCATACAGAAATTTCCTTCCAGTTCAGAATCAGAGCATCCAGGGGACTAAGCCCAAGACTAGGGTCTGCAACAAAAGAAGGAAGTTAGTGACTGTCTGGGGCTGCAAAAGATCTATCTCTGGAGTGCCCCATCTTGAAAATCACCTTCAACACCAGAGGATCCAGGGCCCATTCGTGATGGCCCTGAGATATTCTGCTCAGTGCATCTGCTAGGACATTGTCCTTCCCTGGAAGGTGAACTGCTATCAGAGAGGTTTGCATGGAATAAGCTAGGGACCACAGCTTCAATGCTTCTGTGCACAAGGCCGTAGACTGAGTGCCTCCTTGCTTGTTGATGTACCACATGGTGGTGGTGGTGTCTGTTCTGACCTGAACCACCTTGTTCTGTACTGATTGGGAAAAAGTTTGCAGTGCCAGAAGAAAAAAATACTCCCACCTTAGTAATGTTGTTTCTTCTAATGGAGTCTTGCTATATTATGACAATTGCAGTTTGTCCCACCATTAGAACTGCTCCGAGGTGAAAGAGTTAACTCCCATTCTAAGAATGGAACTTGGAGCCTGAGCTCAGTTAGAGAGCTCTGTCTGGGTTATTTCAAACCCAAACTGTCAGATCTTCACGAGCAAAACTCACTAAGGTCTGTGGAAGCTGTAACCTACACTAGCCAACTGGCTACCTGACTATTAACACATATTCCTGGTCCCAACACAAAGACTCAAGTCAGGGGACCAGAAGTAATAATATAATATAAGCAATAATATAAGATAAAATACAAACACCACACCCCAAAACCCCAAGAAGGGTGGAAAACATATAATGGGCATAACTAGCGCCACACTAGGCTGCCCACCCCATACCCAAGTAGAAGTTCTGAGAGGGGCAGGTTGGGGAGGAACATAATATAGCAAGACTCCATTAGAAGAAACAACATTACTAGGGTGAGTCATTTTTCTTCAAACAACATGAAGGCTTGCTATATTATGACAATTGCAGACTACACAGCAGTACCTCCATGGAGGAGGGACAGAACCTACTTAGGAATAGGCTCTGAAGCACAGCTGTGCCAAACCGAGCATCGCTCCTGGCCTGGACATCCAGGGAGTAATGCTTGGTGAAAGTGTGTACCGTTTTCCAGGTAGCTGCTTGACATATCTCTAAGATAGGGATGTCTCTGGCAGCAGCTAGAGACGCGGCTGTACCTCTGGTAGAATGAGCCCTCAGGCCAGAGGGGAACTTTCCCAGTTTCTGATAACAAATTGGATACAAGAGACAATCCACCTGGCAACTGATCTCTTAGTGGCAGGTCTCCTTCCCGACCTCACCATAAGTGAGAAAAAAGTTGGAGGGATTCGAACCTGTGACCCTTGAGTACGTTCTATATAGTAACTTAAGGCCCTCTTAACAGCAAAACTGTGCAATCTCCTCTCACCAGAGGAGGAATGTTCAGTGAAAAACACTAGAAGGAGATAGATTGATTAAGATGGAAATCTGAAACCACCTTAGGCAAAACTTCCTGTTAGTCCTGAGGACTACCTTATCCCTGTGGAAAGAAATAAAGTCAGTTTCTACTGACAAGGCTTGCAACTCACTTATGTGCCTGGCAGAAGTGATAGCCACTAGGAAAACAGTTTTCCAAGTTAAGTACTTAAGCTCTGCGAAGACAGAGGTTCAAAAGGGGTTGCATTAACTGGGCAATGCAAACATTAAGGTCCCAGGCAGGGCCGGATCCCTAAAAAGGTGGATTAGTATGAAGTAATCCTTTAAAAACTTGGAAAATACAGGGTGAGCGGAAAGAGAGGAGGGCTTTCCTGCTGACACAAAAGCACAGACAGCTGCCAAATGTACTTTCAGGGTAGCTGGTCTCAGGCCAAAGAATTAAGATGGACCATATAGTCCAAAACAATGGGCAAATCAGCAGATTCGGGAAATATGTTTCCCAGAACACCAAATGGAAAACCTTTTCCACTTAGAATTATAAGTAGCCCTAGTGGAAGGCTTCCTAGAAGCCTTTAGGATTTCAAGAACACCCTGAGAAAGGTGTAGGTCAGCAATTCTAACTCCTCAAGAGCCAGGCCTTGAGGTTGAGGGATTTGAGGTTCGGATACCAAACTCTCCCTTGGGCACAGGTTAACAGGTTGTGATTCCTGGGAGACACAGGGAAGATGGACTGCTAGGGACAGAAGGAGTGGGTACCAGGGCTGCCTGGCCCAATCTGGGGCAATCAGAATCACCCTGCAAGGCTGGGATCTGATTTTGACTAGCACCTTGAATAGGAGAGGGAAGGGAAGGCATAAAGAAACTTCCTTCCCAATCTAGGAGAAAGGCATCCAGCGGGACTGAGTCCAACACTGGGGGCCTGCAACAGAACAGTGGAAGTTGGTGATTGTCTGGGGCTGCAAAAGATCTATCTGAGGGTGCCCCATCTGGCAAAACTATCCCCAGTACTTGAGGATCCAGAGACCATTTGTGATGGCCCTGGGAAATCCTGCTGAGAGCATCTGCTAGGACATTGTCCTTTCCTGGAAGGTGAACTGCTATGAGGAAGTGTTCAGGGAATAGGCCAGAGACCACAACTTCATTGCCTCGGTGCACAAGGTCAAGACCGAGTGCCCCCTGCTTGTTGATGTACCACATTGTTGTGGTGTTGTCTGTTCTGACTTGTACCACTTTGTTCTGAACAGACGCAGAAAACACTTGAAGTGCTAAAAGACAGCTCTGAGTTCCAGCAATTGATGTGGAGCAGAGATTCCTGAGGGACCACACTCCCTGAGTGGAGAGGTCGCTCATGTGGGCTCCCCACCCCAGGAGGGAAGCATCCGTAGTGAGGGTCAAGGAGTGAGACAGAGGAATGAAGGGGACCCCAGTCTTAAATTGCTCTGATCCTGCCACCACTGGAGGGCCTGGATCAGGGTTCGGGTCACTGGGACCAACTTGGAAAGGGGTCTCTTCTCTGAGACCAAAAGGCTCTCAAGTGAAACTGAATGTCCCTCATCTGAAATCTTGCTCCTTGCACTACAGCTGTGGACGCAGCCATGTGCCCCAGGAGCTGCAAAAGTGTCTTGCTGGTCGAGAGACCTGCAGAGTGAGAGGAGGCCAGAGCCACCAAGTTCCTTACCTCTCTAAGGGTAGGAAGGCTCTGGCCTGCTTTGTGTCCAATTCTGCACCTATGAAGGTGAGCACCTGAACTGGTTCCAGAACTGACTTTGGAAGATTGAGCAAGAAGCCCAGGGAGGTGAGCAGCTGCTGGGTAACTTGCAGGTGAGATTTACCTGTTCTGGGGACTGGCCTACAATGAGCCAGTCGTCCAGATAGGGAAAGACAGCAATCCTTTGCCTTCTTAAATGAGCAACTGCTACTGCCAGACATTTTGTGAATACCCTTGGGCAGAGGTGAGGCCGAAGGGCATTGCTCTGAACTGGTAGTGACCTGAGGGCAGTTCGAATCTGAGGTACTGTGTGGGAGCTTCTGATTAGGACGTGAAAATAGGCATCCTTGAGGTCCAGGAGGCTAGCCAGTCCCTGGCCTTAGAGAGGGTAAAATCATTGCCAGAGTTACCATTCTGAACTTTGGTTTCAAAAGGTGTTTGTTCAGATATCTCAGGTCTAAAATGGGCCCATTCTCCTGTCTTTTTGGGGTAAGGAAATATCTGGAGTACAGACCCTTGCCCTGGTGTAGGGAGAAACCTTTCTACAGCTCTGAGAGCCAGGAGGATTGAGACTTCTGTTTCTAAAGTAAAGGTCTCTAAAGAGTTTGCAGGTGGAAAGATCTGATTCTCATCTTTGGGAACTTTTGAAGCTGAGAACCAGACCCTGGCTTACTACTTCCAGGACCCACTTGTCTGAAGTTAGAGACACCCAGTTCTGAACGAAGTAAGCCAACCTGCCCTCACAGGTAAAGGAGAATCGCTCTGGCACCCCATCAGGGTGTCTGTTTGGCAGGTGCTTTAGGCTGAGGGTGGGAGCAGGCCTGCCCACACCCCGCCTGCCTCTCCTCTGAAGAACCCCTCGGAGCATAAGCAGAGGAGGCCTGGTTTGGTAAAAAGGCCTGTGAAAAGGCTCTACCTCTACCTCTGGGGTCTGCCTCTGAGGAGTGACTGCCTTCCTTAGCCTGAGCACTCTTTATAGGTAGTCCTATATTCATCCATTTTCTTCATATAATTCTCTGTCTGCTCCCAGAGAATTTCCAACCACAGGAAAATCCATAGCCTTAGTCTGGGTATCCTGTGACAAGCTAGTACACCTGAACCAGGCCAACTCACGAAAAGCTACAGTGCGTAGCCATGACTCTAGAGGATACATCATTAAAATCCACAGCAGCATGAAACTGCACCTTAGATGCCTCAATGCCATCAGCAGCCACCCTGTTCCAGCTCATTAGCAAGCTGGCTAGAGGCCTGTTTGGCCAAAGCCATGACAGTGTCCCATCTAGATTTTTGATACCTTGCTACATAAGCCATGTAATTTGCTTGCCTGAGTCCCAAGGACGCTGCCATGTATTGTTTTTAGCCATGGCATCAATCTTCCTGGAATCCTTGTCAGAGGATGTGAAGCCAAGGGAATATTAGTTTATCACAGGCTGCAGCCTGAACCACACCAACATGACTGTATTGTTGTGAAAGGAATTCTGTATCAGGACTCGTTAGAGTGTACCTCCTGTCCATCTTTTGTCCACAGGAGGCACAGAATTAGGAGTTTTAAAATTTTTATTGTTTGTTTCCTAAATGATTTATGCAAGGGAATAGACAATCTCCTAGACTCTGAATATCCATCATTTCTACAAAATCAGGTTCCTCTTACTCATCCACAGCTTCCTCCAATGGGAGCTGGAGGGTTTCAGCAACTTTTTGTAAAACATAAAGTGAGAGGGGACTCAGAAAGCTTAAGGGGAGATTCAAAGATCTGTCTGGGGAGATGTCCGTTCAATGGGCACACCCAGACCCTCCAAGTCACATTCATACTGTTCATAATCATCCTCCCTCCTCTGGTTCATAAAACTCTTCAACATCTTATTCCTGAACTCGTGGAACTGAACCGAACCGACCTTTACCAGACAGTGGCGGTTTGGACGGAACCGGAGAAAGTGACTGGACAATCTGAATAGCTTCTTACATCTCTGCAGCAGTTGGAGAAGGAATTTTGGCTCACACCTGCTGATTTTCTTGTTTTCTTTACTGGAACTGGCCCTCCGAGCCAGCTTTACGCTGTTGTCGGGAAGTCTCACCCTGGTCAGAGGGTATTCCTCCGGCTCGCTGGCACCGAACCGGGCTGGCCATCCGGTCAGCGGACTTTTTGGCCTCTGCTCCCGGAGCCTGCCCAACTCTTATCCAGGGTGGCTGCAGGGAAATTTTACAAATCTGGCAGTCTGAATTGAGGTGGTCAAACCCCAGACAATATACACATGTGGTGTGTGGGTCAGCCTTGGCAAAGACTTCCACAGACATCACAGTGTTGAAACCCAGTGGGCCCGGTTTTTCTTTTGTGCCTCAGACATAATGCCAGCCTAACAAAACTTGCCCTTTAAACGGCAGTGCCAGGCAAGACACCTTATCAGTTCCTAACCGTGTCACGGGTCTTGGAAAAACGTAATGAAACTGCTTTTTAGAACCGATAAGAAACGGGAACCGACTCTAAAACCTTCAATTTCAAATTTTAAAATAGCTGATCGGTTCAAAACCGAACGATAACATTACAAGTTCCACACAGAAAATAAACTGTAATTACTTACGATACCACAGACAGAGCTTGAACTGATCGGTTTTATGTTAAATAATAATATTCTCGTTGATTTGAACCGAGAAACACTGTTTAAACCGAGAAATGAACCGAGCAGTAGGAGAAATTCTCCGGACGACTGTTCAGTGAGGCGGAGTAAAGAAATCTAACAGTTTGGGCTTGAAATAACCCAGACAGAGTTCAACGACGTCAAGGCTCCAAGTTCCATTCTTAGAATGGGAGTTAACTTTTCACCGGAGCAGTTCTAATGGTGGGACAAACTGCAATTGTCATAACATAGCAAGACTTCATGTTGTTTGAAACACTACCCTGAGTTCCAAGAGATTGATGTGTAGAAGAGATTCCTGAGGCGACCACAGACCCTGGGTGGTGAGGTCCTCAGATCGGCTCCCAGCCCAGCAGGGAAGCATCTGTGGTAAGGACCACTGAATGAGACTGAGTGGCAAATGGAACCCTTGCTCAAATTGTCCTGATCCTGCCACCACTGCAGGGCTTGGATCAGAGTTGAATCACTGGAATTAGTTTGGTAAGGGAACTTTCTTTGGGACCAAAACTCTTAAGTGGAACTGAATGTCCCTCATCTGAATCTTGCACCTTGGACCAATGCTGTAGAAGCGCCATGTGGCCCAAGAGCTTGAAGGAAATGCCTTGTTGGTCGAGACACCTGAAGGCTGAATGAAGAAGCCAGCTCCATGACAGCTCTTGCCCTTCCAGGGAAGGAAGGCTTTGCTTTTACGTATCCAGCTCTTCCCCTATAAAGGTGAGAAGCTGCACTGGTTCGAGAACTGACTTTGGTAGGTTGGGAAGAAATTCAAAGAAGTGAGCACTTGCAGGTGTGACCTGACTTAGTCTGGGGACTAGCCCACTATGAGCCAGTCATCCAAATATGGAAAATGGAAATCTTTTGTCTTCTTAGAAGGCAACAACTACTGCCAAGCACTTTGTGAAACCCTTGGAGCTGAGGTTAGCCAAAGGGCACTGCTTGAACTGATAGTGGCCTGGGGGCAACTCGAACCTGAGGTACTTTCTGTGGGAGCACCTGATGGGAGTGTGAAAGTAGGCATCTTTGAGGTCCAGGGAGGCTAGCCAGTCCCCTGGCCTTAGAGAGGGAAGGATAATTCCCAGAGTTATCATCTTGAACTTTGGCTTTAAAAGATGTTTGTTCAGATATCTTAAGTCCAGGATGGGTCGCCACTCCTGTCTTTTGGGGTCAGGAAGTACCTGGAGTACAGTCCTTGCCCCAGTGTAGGGTAGGTACTCTCTCATAGCTCTTAAAGCTAGGAGAGAAGAAACCTCTGCCTCAGGGCAAGGGTTTCTGAAAGATTTGCAGGTGGAAAAGATCTGCTCTCATCTTAGGAAATTTTTGAAGCTGAGAATCAGTCCCTGGCTTACTACTTCCAGAACCCACTTGTCTGATGTAACAGACATCCAGTCCTGACAAAGTAAGCAGCCTGCCCCTACTGGAATAGGAGAGTCAACCCGGCAGACCCATCAGGTGTCTGCTTGGCAGGGCTTTAGGCTGAGGGGTGATGCAGGCCTGCTCATCCCCTTCTGCCTCTCCCTCTGAAGAACCCCTGTCAGAAAAGGAAGAAGAGGCCTGTGCTTGGTAAAAGGCCTTTGAAAATGTCTGCCCTGCCCCCAGACTGCTGCCTTGAGAAGTTGCCTGCCTTTCCTTGGCCTGAGCACTCCTGTAAGTGGTCCTGTACTGCCTATTTTTCACAACCTCTGTCTGCTCCCCAAACAGAGAATTACCCACTACAGGAAAATTCATGGCCTTAGCCTGGGTATCCTGTGAGAGGCTAGTACAGCTGAGCCAAGCCATTCTCCTAAGAGCCACAGATGTAGCCATGACTCTTGATGACACATCATTGGAGTCCACAGCAGCATGAAACTGAACTTTGATGCCTCAGTCCAATCTGTAGCCACCTCCTCCTGCTCCTTGGCAAGCTGGGGAAGCCTGTTTAGCCAGTGCCAGTACAGTGTCCCACCTGGACTTCTGGTATCTGACTGTATAGGCCATATAATTCGCCTGCCTGAGTCCCAAGGAAGATGCCATGTACTGCTTTTTGCCATGGCATCAATTTTCCTGGAGTCCTTGTCTGGGGGTGGATGCCAAGGAATATTTGCCTTATCACAGGCAGCAGCCTGTACAACCCCAACATGGCTGCATTGCTGATAACGGAACTCCGTATCTGAGCCTGGAAGAGTATACCTCTTGTCCATTCTTCTATCCACAGGAGGTATGGAATTGGAGACTTCAGAATTTTTTGTGTCTGTTTCCCAAAGATTTGTGGAGGGAACAGACAGTCTCCTGGACTCTGGGATGTCCATCATCTCTACAAAGTCAGGCTTCTCCTGATCCTCCACTGCCTCCTCCATAGGAAGCGGAGGGTCTCAGCCACCTTCTGTAAAACATAAAGTGGGAAGGGACTAAGAAAGCCTAGGAGGAGAAACACCTGAAGGTCTGTCTGGGGAGATGTCTGGGTCAATAGGCACATCCAGACTTTCACCATCACCATATTCATCTTCCAACTCTCCTTCCTCTTCAAACTCGGTTCATAAAATTCTTCCAGGGTATAATCGTGAACTGGGGAACCAACCAAACCGGCCCATGCCAAACGGTGCTGGATCAGTCAGAACCGGCAAAGCAATTCCACAATACGAATCACTTTGGCTATTTCTTCGGCGGTCAGTGTATGAGATTCTGGATCCGAACCGGATGATTTTTCTTTATGCTTTTTTGCCGAACTGACCCTTCAGGATCGGATCTCCTTCCGTTCGAAGAAGTATCGCCTGGTCAGAGGGCACTCTTCTGGTTCGGCCGGGCCATCCGGTCAGTGAACTTCTGGCCTCCCTTTCCCTCAGTCTACCTAATCTCTTTTCAAGGGTAGATATGGGAAAATGTTTACAAATTTGGCAGTCTGAATTGAGATGGTCAAACCCCAGACAATAAACACAGGTGGTGGGATCGCCTAGCAAAGACCTCCCCACACTCACTGCAGTGCTGAAACCCAGTAGGTCCGTTTTTTTTCTTGGGTTTCTAGACATGGCCAACCTAACCAAACTTACCCTTTTTCGCAACCACCAGGCAAGACTCCCTATCAGTTCCTGACCGTCACTGTCTTGGAAAAAAGCGATACTAAAACCCGTTTTTTTTTTAGAACTGATACGGACTGGTAACCACACACTAAAGTAAGATAAAATTACCTGAACGATCAGTTCAGCCGAACCGATCCACGCTTTTACAAGTTCCACACAGAAAACAGAACAAACCTATCTAGTACTCACGGTATCACAGACAGAGACTTGAGCCGAATATGCGGAAACAAAATTTCGGTAGAAAACGGACCAAACGAACACTTCAACCGACTAACCGAGCTGCAGGAGAAACCTCCAGAGCGGCTGTTCAATGAGGCGGAGTAGAGAATCTGATGGCTGCAGTTCAAAATACAACAGGCAGAGACATCAACCGAGCTCAAGATCAACATTCTATGCCCTGCATAGAAAAATTAACCCATTTTTCTCTGAGGCAGTTTAAAGGCTGGGGCTAACTGCACTTGTCAGAATACAACAAGACTTCATGTTGTTTGATCCAGTTCTATAAGAACTCTTGCCCTTTCCAGGGAAGAAATACAGGTTACTCACCTGTAACAGGAGTTCTAGGAATGGTATATGTTGTTCATTCACACTTACTGGCAGGTTCCTTGCCGCTTTAAATCTTGCCGGAAGGTCTTCAAGCTGGCTCCTCCCACCCACCTGGGTGGTAAAACTCTGGCTCCGCCCAGACGCCAGAGCTAGCCGCTGGAAGCCAGGCTGAAACGTCGAGCCGGGGAGGTCGGGTGGGTTGTGATGAACAATATATACCATTCCTAGAACTCCTGTTACAGGTGAGTAACCTGTATTTCTAGGGACATGGATATGTTGTTCTATCCACACTCTACCGCAGACTCCTAGCAGTTCTCCGAGGAGGGAGACAAGGCGCAGGTGCTGCACATACCTCCTCAACTTCCTGCCTCATAAATCAGGGACAAGGGACCAAAATCAGGGACACATCTTCAAAATTAGAGATATCCACCCAGAAAGCTGGTAGAATATGGGGCTTAGTGCACAATGCATTTTCTAAAGAAGAACAAGTCTGTAACTGTAATGCTTGACATTGTTTTTGTGCTTACAGTCCCCACTGTTTAGCCACACAAACACAAATTTTAGGAGGGACAGAGTAAAATTTTGAGGCAAAATCAGGGACACTTGAGAGGTATGCGATACCCCTACTTGGGAAATAAGGACTGAGAACCGAGGTCCCAAAACCAGCATCCCGCGTACTCTACGGCCAATGTGGCAGTGGGTAATGAAGGTGTGTGCTGACTTCCAGTTAGCAGCCCTGCAGATTTCCTGATAGGGACGTCTCCCTGAAGCAGCCACCGAAGCAGCGGTATGGATGGTAGAATGAGCTCTTATCCCTTTGGGAGGCTCCATGCCCGAAAACTAAAGCGGAGATCTATGCAGGAGGTGACCCACCTGCCTATCATCCGCTTGGCTGCAGGTCTGCCAGGTGCGGCTTCAGCACAGGTGACAAACAGCTGGCAAACCTCTCCCTGAACTTCAGCCATCCGCCTCATAATAAGAGAGTGCTTTTAGGGTCCAGAGTATGGAGCCTATATTCGACCTCAGAGGTGTGACTGGGGTAGAAGACCAGCAGAGTCAACACCTGGTTAAGGTGAAGCTCAGACACCACCTCGGAAGGAATTTTGGGTGGAGGCGCAGGACAACCTTGTCCCTGTGGAAGACCAGATAAGGAGACTCAATAGAAAGCACCTGGAGCTCTCCCATCTTTTCTGGTTGACGGATAGCCACCAAGAAGGCGGTCTTCCACGACAGGTGAGAGATATCACAAGTGCATCGGTTCAAATGGCTTGCCCATGAGCTTAGCTAATACCAGAAGTAGATCCCATGGAGGTGGAGGTTCTCGCACCGGGAGGAATGTGATCAAGGCCTTTGAAAAAGCCGCCCGACCTCCTCCTGCGCCACCCACTGCTTCCCGGCCCGCGCCCAGTAAGCAGAGATGGCTGCCAGGTAATCTTAAGGGTCGTCGAATCAAAGCCCTAACTGAGAAAGGGCCATAGGTAGTCCAGAATGTTGGCCAAGGAACAGGAGGAAGGGTCCAGACCCTTGCCCTGACACCAAATGGAGAATCTCTTCCATTTGAAGGCATAGCATTTTCTGGTCAACTCCTTATGGGACGCCAACCACGCTGAGGACCTCGTCAGAAAGACCCAAGGCCTGGAACTCTAGCTGCTTAGGAACCAGGCGCAGGTGCAGGGATCGAGGGTCCGGATGGAATACCTTCCCTGATTGACTGAGATCAAGTCCGGGCGGGTTGGAAGCCGGGAGCCTGAAGCTGAGACTGAGGAGATCTGGATACCAGAACTGGTGGGCCAGTCTGGGGCTACCAGAATCACCTGCACCTTGTCCCTCCTCGCCTTGAGAAGCACCTTGTGGATCAAGGGAAATGGGGAAAGGCGAGAAGAGCCCGGGGTCCACAGCTCAAGAAGGCATCCCCTGCAGCGAGCCCTGCTGAGGGGGCGGGCATGAAACAGTTCTCAGCCAGATTCTCCTGAGGCAAACAAGTCCACCTCAGGTGTGCCCCAGTTGGAGAACAGATCGTACTACCTCCGCAGGAGAGACCACTGCGAGATGCAGCACCTATCCGGCTTAGGGCATCGGCCAGTGTTGGAGGCTCCCGCCACATGGATGGCTAGGAGATCCGCCTTCAGTCTGCTCACGAGGGAACAAGTAAGGAGAGCTTCCTTGCATCAGGGCAAGGAGCGTCTCCGCCCTGGCAGTTTAGGTACATGGTTGTGGTATTGTCTGTCTGGACCTGACCACTTGACCCCGCACAAACGGAGCGGAAGGCAGTGAGGGATAGTCGGATGCTCGGAAGTCCGAAGGTTGATGTGGCATCAAGACTCCGAGGGGACCAGAGGCTGCTGCTCTGTGCTCCCCAGATGGGCACCCCACCCCATCAGAGAGGCGCTGGTCGGTAGAGTGACCGTCGCCGGGCGGACAAAGGGATGCCTCCTGCAGGTGAGCTGGAACGATCCACCACTAGAGAGCATTCCACATCTCCTGGTCACCGCCACTGGCGAGTCCAGAGGACCGAGCACTGTGACCACTGGCAGGCCAGTTCCCATTGTAGGGATGCATGTGTCAACAGGCCCAATGGACCACGCCGGTGCAGGCCGCCATGAGGTCCAGAGGTGCAGGAAGTCCCGGCAGGGCGCAATTGCCCAACCAGAAATGATTGGGCAAAGGAGGAAAGAACCTCGCCCTGTCTGCCGGGAGCCGAGCTCTGGCTCAAGAGAGTCGAGTTCTGCCCCGATGAATTGAATCACCTGCACTGGCACGAGTTCTGACTTGGCCTCGCTTGATGAGGAGGCCAATCTGAGAGTAGACCTGAGGGCCAGATTCCAGGACCACTCCACCTCCAGTCTGGAGGGGCTGCAATCAGCCAGTCATTCAGGTAAGGGTACACCCAGACCCTTCAGCGCGGCAGGAATGCTGTCACCACTGCCATGCATTTGGTGAAGACCCTGGGAGCTGGAGAGAGGCCAAGGGCATGGCCCGAACTCAGAAGTGACCCCTCCGCTTGAAGCGGAGGAATCGCCAGGATGGACAGATTGGAACGTGAAAGAACACGCCCTGAGGTCCAGAGAAGAGAACCACACACCTGCTCCAAGGATGGAATGATCTGTGCCAGAATGACCATCCTGAAGGTTCGAGACCTTAGGAACTTGTTCAGGTTGTGTAGGTTCAGAATGGCGCTAGCCCCGCCTGCTTTCGGGACCAGGAAATACCTGGACACAAACCCTGGGTCTGGTGGAGGATCCGCCACCTCCCCGATCACCTCCTTTGAGGAGCGGAGCAATGTCGGCTCAACGAGCCGACAGAGAGGCTGCAGACCCAGCCCTCCGTAAGTGACGACTGAGCAGGGTGGGGCCTGCTCGACTCCAGAGGCAGACCCTTCCCTACCACTTCCAATACCCAGTGGTCTGCGGTGACAGCGGACCAGGCGGAAAGAAGTGGCGGAGCCATCCCTCCACGGGGAACCCAGGGGGAGTGATGAGGCTGGGGCGACACCCTCAACCCGCTACTAGGCAGGTTTGGAGGAAGGACCGGCCGAGGGACCTCCTGGGCCTTTCCTCCCGCTTCCTGCTGGAGCAAGCTGCAGGCTTGGCTTTGGGGTGCCGTGTGAGCCTGCTGGCCCTGATGCTGGTGTTGCTGGGCTGGACATGCCGCAGGGGCAGAAGGCCTAAAGGGCTTACACTGCTGCAGGCAGCCTTTGTCCTTCTGGGCAGACGTGACCGAGTCCAAGGTGGCATTGGACTTCTCTATCCTCTGCAAATGACCCTCCACCCCGAGACCAACAAGTCAGTACCCAGGAAGGGAATATCTGCCAGTTTGTGCTGGGTATCTGCCGTGAAGGTGGAGATCCGCAGCCAAGCTCTGCGGGCGCATGGCCACTGCGCCGCTACTGACCGGCACAAGAGTCTCCAATGTCAACAGCAGTTTGGAGCTGTTGCTTTGCCACCACCCTTCCCTGATCCCACACCTGCTTGACCGTAGTCTGGAGGTCAACCGGGAGAGAAGGAATCACCTATCCAGGGAGCCCAAAAGGGCATGGGAAAAGTGTGCCATCAGTATGGCCGAACTGGCCTGACGAAGGCCTAAGGAGGACGCAGCGTGAAACTTCTATGCCCGGAGTCGCCCAGTTCTTGACCTTTATCGGGTGGCTTGTCCACATCCCGAGCATTTCCAGAGCGCCAGAAAACACTGTTGGTCACCAACCCTCCACAGAGGGGCGCCCGAGAATCCTTAGAGTGAGCCAGTGGAAACAGCATACTTCCTGGCCATCCTGGCCGAGGGAGCTGGACAAGAAGCCGGCTGCTGCCATAGCTCCAGGGCCGGGCCAACAATGGCTTTGGCCACAGGACAGGCCTCCGTAGGGGACTCCTCGGTTTCGAGCTTCATCCCAGTAGATTCTGAGATGAGCCAAGCAATCCCATGAACGAGGATGGGTTTGTCCACCGACTGTCCCCAGTGGACTCCAGGTTGAGAGGCCTGGAGAACAGGGAACAGTGTCATCATCAGACTCCGAGGAGTCTGCAAACAGCTGCCGAGGGCCTGAGCCACCCTCCACCTGTCGAGGATGATCGGTCCAAGGAGGGAACCTGAGCTTCCAAGCTGTAAGGAAGATCTGGGTCATGAGGCGGAGCCGAGTTTTACCACCCGGTGGGTGGGAGGAGCCAACTTGAAGACCTTCCGCAAGATTTAAAGCGGCAAGGAACCTGCCAGTAAGTGTGGACAGAACAACATATCCAAGTCCCTAGAAAGGCTCATGCTTTGACAGTATCTAGCTCTGCCCTAAAAAGGCAGCAAAGACCTCCCCACACTCACTGCAGTGTTGAAACCCAGTGGGCCTGTTTTTTTTCTTGGGTTTCAGACATGGCCAACCTAACCAAACTTATCCTTTTTTCGGCAACCGCCAGGCAAGACTCCTTTATCAGTTCCTAACCGTGTCACGGTATTGGAAAAAACGCTTAACACACTTTTTTTTTTTTTTAAACCGATAAGGACCAGTAACCACATACTAAAGAAAAGTACAAGAATTCAACTATTGGATCAGTTCAGCTGAACCAATCGAACAGGTTTCACAATTTCACAAAGTAAAACAGAAAACTATCTAAGTACTCACGTACCGCAGGCAGAGCCTGAACAGACAATGTGGAAATAATTTCAGATTAAACTGACACTTTAACCGACTTTTGAACCGAGCTGAAGGAGAAATTCAAGCGACTGTTCAGTGAGGCGGAGTAAAGAATCTGATGGTTGGGTTTCAAAGGCTGCAGACAGAGACCTCAACCGAGCTCGAACTCAACGTTCTATGCACTGCTTAGAAAATTAACCCTATACTCTCCAGAGCAGTTTAAAGGCTGGAGCTAACTGCTGCAGATTGTCAGAATACAGCAGAGTTCATGTTGTTTGAATGCACTTCAGTGCCACTGCCAAAAACCTGACTGATTTCAATTAACCCTGTTTCACGGACTACATGTACTGATCTGTACTGCACTGATCTGCCTGTACATTTTACCTGTATGCACTTGCACTTTGTGGTATTATATATGTACCCACCATTACCCACGATGCATCTGGAATTGAGCAGTACTCTGCTCAGTATGCCTTCCTGGTAAAACTTTTAAATAAATAAATGTATAAATGCTATTTGACGCTTGGCTGTGGGCATTTGGACCACCGTGGAACCCTTCAAGAACCCAATCTGTGAAAGTGTTTGGGATCTCATGCTGTAGAATTTGCTGGGTGATATGCCTGATCTTTCTCCAAAATATCCCAGGCTCGGGCAATCCCAGAAAATGTGCCAGTGGGAGCCAATCCCTCACAGGCTCTCCAGCAATCTGCATTACTAGTGCTGTTAAAATGATTTGTGACAGTAGGTGTCCTGGAGTACCTGACCAGCACCATCCAGTAATATTCCCACCATGTGGGAGAGGATGCCACCCTCTACCCAAGGCACCTGTTCCAGTTATTCTCCAAGATGCTGCAGGAAGCCTCCGCCTCTCAAGGCAATTTGACTGTAGGGATCTCCATTTCCCCGTAGCCTCCGATATAGGTCTGAGATGCATTTTGTTTTCGCTTCAAGATAACCACCCAGTAAAGAAGTCTTCCAATGTCGTTAAAGCCTGGTCAGTTGCACTTTGTATTGCCACTATTAATAAAGTGTCTGACCTGGGCATACCTATGGAAATCATGATTCTCCAAGTGGAACTTATCTTGTAGTGCCTGAAACGTCAGACAGCAACGCTGCTCCAGCAGCTATGAGAAGTTAGTCAAGCCCTGTTGTTCCCATCTGGCATACCCTTTATCTAGTCTCAGGGCCATGAATTTGGATGGTAACAGGTAGAGACACAGGATCCAGCAAAGTCTCAGAGTGTATTTTTTCCTGATCCTATTGGTCATTCAGGGTGTATCTTGCCTATTCACTGGTGATGCTTTTGACATACTCAAGGGTCACCTGGGACAATGCCAAACTGAACAAGGGCTGCTCTTCTTCCCCACTGAATCTTCGATGTCACACCATCGCGAAATGTCTTTGCTTTGCCCAGGTGCAAGCTGCCATCATCTGTCCTGCCAGATAGTATTGTTTCAGATCTGGGAGAGCCCTCCCTATCCCTTGGAAGTGTCAAGAGTTTCACAACTGATGCAGGTCCCATGCGCCTCCCCAAAAAATACATTTGAGAATACCTTTAAGGAGGTGTCCAATAGGAGACCAGGAACAGTAACGTAGTAAATCAATAAAAGAGAACTATAGGAGCAGGTTAACTGTTACTGTATCTATACTCTCCCGCCATCAGATGTAGCAGGGCTCATCTAGTGAGATCCTGTTGCATTCTCCCATAAATTCTGGTACTTTATCTGGAATAGTTTAGTGGTATATACATTTATCTGTATACCCAGATAGTGGATTTGAAAATGCTTAGCCCAGGCAAATGGGTAGGTGGCTTTGAACCCTTAGGGTTTCCGACTTGGCAAAATTAATCTCAGAGTCTGAGATCTGCCCAAAATGGTCCAGGAAACTGAGGAGGCATGGGCAGAGGTCTCTGGTCTGCTTAAGAAAATACAGAATCACCTGCATACAGAGATACCTTTTTGTTCAACACCCCTGCCATCATCCCCACTATCTGGGTGTCTTGCACACCATAGCTGCCAACGGCTCCAAGCACAAGGTAAATAACAATAGGGACAGAGGGTAGCCTTGCTGAGTCCGCCGGGACAAGGGGAAGTAGTTAAACAGATGCCACTGACTCTCACCATTGCCTGTGGGATGAGTAGAGGTCTGAAATAACTGTTAGCAATTTAGGGCCAAATTTCACAGTCTCCATGTTTTGTTTTATAAAATTGCCAAATTACCCCATCAAAAGCTTCTTCTGCATCCATGGAGATTGCTAGCAATTAGAATGCACTCTGCCCCAACTGAGATGACAGTATTTAACAGCCTTCTGATACTGCCCTGGAGGAAACGCCCAGGTATAAGGCCCATTTGGTTGGGGTGCACTTCAGGAATTACTTGCCGCAATGGTGCCTGAGATTCCTGTGAAGATCTTTTAAATCTACAATAATGAAATGGGAGGTAAGAGCTGCATTGATCTGGGTTTTCCTGCCTTGGGCAGTATCGAAATCTGTGCATGTTGCCATGAGTCAGGGAGCTGCCCACCTCCAAAATACGTTGGAAAAATTCTTGCAGGGCAGCAACAGAGCTTCCTGAATAGCCTTATAAAATTCTAAGGTAACCCATCCAGCCCCAGCAACTTGCATGTTTTTAGCTTTTTGATCTCTGCTCCATCCCTATTAGGCTAATTGGCTTCTCTAGCAGTTCCATATCTTGCTCCTGGAGAGCCTGCAGGGTCAACTGAAACAAGAACTCTTCCATCTGATATGGCAAATCAATGTTACCTTCTTGGTTATACAGTTGGGAGCAGTAACTGGCAAATACTAAGGTGATTTCCAGGGGTCTGCTACCAGCTGTCCCTCTTGGCTGGATTACTGATATGGAGCACTGCCCTGTTAATCTGTTGCTTTCACAGAGCCAATGCTAATAGTCATCCTGCCGATTACCTCCTTCAGAATACCTGTGTTGTGTTCTCCTCCTCCTTCATAATACCTGTGTTGTGTTCTCTAGAGTTGGCCCTCCTTCATAACACCTGTGTTGTGTTCTCCTCCTTCACAACAAGTTGGTCCTCCTTCAGAATACCTGTTGTGTTCTCTAGAGTTGGCCCTCCTTCAGAATACATGTGTTGTGTTCTCTAGAGTTGGCCCTCCTTCATAACACCTGTGTTGTGTTCTCCACAGTTGGCCCTCCTTCAGAATACCAGTGTTGTGTTCTCCAGAGTTGGCCCTCCTTCAGAATACCCGTGTTGTGTTCTCCAGAGCTGGCCCTCAACCTGAGTGCTTAAGAGCTTCTCTAGGGCCTGCTTTTTAGCCTCCCATTCCTATCTGGCCTCGGGGTCAAGTGTCCACTTGTGCTGGAAGGCGCCCTTTTAAGTCTGCCTCCTGCTGCCTGCTGTGCCAGTTTGTTTTTGGATGCCAGAACAATAACTCGTGTCCCCACCTGACAGACGGTGTGCTTGCACCTTTTGGATTATGTACGATACATTCTTTAACTGTACTCTCCATCAGTTCTTTAAACTGTTCTGAGTTTAAACATTCTATATTGGGCTTCCAATTAGAATTATGAATCAGGGATTTAGGAGCAGCTACAGGAGCACTGAGGAATGATATGGCAGTGTCACTGACAGTACACGGCAGCCTAACACTAACAGCATCATTTCAGTTGGGACAAGAAACGTAGCAATGCAGGAGTCACTCCTGTGTCTGTCTGAAAAGAAGGTGTAGTCCCTGTCACCTGGGTGCAAGTACCTCCACACCTCTGTAAGACCAGCCTGCACCAAAAATTGATTAAGAGCCCTCCTGTTTGTTACTTCACGGTAGTCTGTGGGCCTCGCCGGTCTCTCCCTGAAGCAAAAAAAAAAAAACTGTGTTAAAATCCCACCCACCCCCACCACCACAATATAAAGGAAGTCTACTTTGTAGCTGTGTCCAGGATGGCTTTTTAATAAATAACATATTTTCTTTTTGTCATTTGGGGTGTATAGATTTAGAAATGTTTCTTAGTCCCTTTGACTGCCACAATACTATATGTAAAAAATAAGCCACAACAGGGTGTGCATTAGCTAGCAATAATACCCAACAGGGTGTATATTATGCTAGTAATAATACCCACAGGGTGTGCATTACTAGCAATAATACCCAACAGGATGGCGGTACTGCACTATACTGGGCCACCCCAGGGGTGTAATGAGACCCGATGCCCAGGCGGAGGGCCTTATAGCCCTGGAAGGTCTGGTATAGCCCATACCACCCACCTAGTAGGGTATTACTGCACTTAGAAAGGGGTTATTTGTGACATTTTTATAAAAAATTAAAATATCACAAATTTTACTTAAAGATTAATATAAATTAATAGCAACGTATTTTGTTGTAAAGTAGTTCCTCTACTGGTACAGTTGCCAGTAGAAGGTGCTACTGTTTTAGAAACCATGCTTTTCATGTGTGCTTGACTATTTGTTTTCTTGTGCCTCCCCTCCCCATCATGACTTAAGAATTTTATGGATTTCGGTTCTCCTATCTGGTTTGGTAGTTCTCTCGCCTTTTTTTTTTTTTTTTTTGAGAGGGACAGTGGTTAGGCGACAGTGCAAAAGCACAGTACCATCAGCACAGTGGCGTTATTTAGCGAGCTAGAGAAACGTTATATCATTCTCACTTTCTGACACATACTGCTTATTTCTGTGATTTTTTGTTTAAATATATACATTGTTTATAAACAAAGCCAGAAAATTATTTAGAAGCCACTGCAGAAGAGACAAGGCAGGCAATATGCTGTGGGCAGTCAGGTGGGTCATGGTGTGTGAGGCAGAATGGGAGAGTTTGATCTGCACTGGCAATCAGCATCAAATCTGATTAATATTAAGGTACCTATTTATTTTAATAAAACAACTTTTAATGCATGCCCCAGAGATTTAGTAAGGCACAAGGCAGAAGGCTGAGTGTCTGTATGTCCATGAGAAGTGCATTAACATTCTATGATGCACACCCTGGAGGGCTTATCACTTATAAAATGGCTCTAAGAGCCGGCCCGGTGGCACAGAAGGTTGAGGCTCCAGCGCCTACTCTCGACTAAGCCGGGTGACCCGGTCATCAAGGTGCTGGCGGAGGGGACGCAGCAGGACTGAGCATGCCAGTGGCAGCTCTCCCTCCCCGTAGTTCCGCCTCCCACTGGGTGGAGGTCCAGTGGGTAGCACAGTGGAGAGGGGGCTGAGCTGGCCCATGGTGGGGAAGCGTGCCTCCACACACTCGCATGGCCGTGTGCCAGGGCCTCGGGGGCAGGGAGAAAATCTATAAAATGCATATGTGCCTCTGTCTCCGGAGGAGACAACAGGGACCAAACAAATATATCTCTATAAATAAATGTCTCTAGTATTTTTTTTGGGGGATTAGATTTGGCACTTGATCATGCGTTTATAGAGACAGAATTATTGGTGACCCTTTTAATGCATGGTGTAGAGGAATATTTCAAATGCAGTAATAATTGGGATACCCGGTTACTACAGCATTTTCTTTTAACTCTCCCATCAGTCACATTCTAGCGCTACTTCAATGGCTCCTGTTCTGTGCAGGGTGGGCTGAACAGTTCAGAAACACAGTGGCTCTTTTGTCACTTAGCCACAAGAAGCTACAGCAACTGATAAGTTTCCTATGGTAAGTCTCCAACTCATTACTATTATTTTTGTTTAGAATTTGTCCAGTTGATTCTGCCTTTACAATTTGTAAAATGTATCTGGTTCATCCTGCTTTAAGGCCGGGTTTGGGAAACTGTGAGTCTGACCCAGTGCGATCACCAATGGGACTGGGCCTGACCTCTAAACCATGACTTAACTACGGCTCAACACCTTCATTTTTAAAAGAGAAAATAAAAATAAAACAATGTCCGCACTGGACAGAAGAGTGTGTGTGTGTGTGTGTGTCTGGTCTCTGTCTGGCTATGACAGAACTGCATCACTAACTTCTGCATTCACTCCCTGCACCAGTAATTATAAACAATATGGACAGACAATCAGGTTTTGGATTTTTTGTTTTATATTAATGACGGTGTGTGATAACCTCATAAACCTCCTGAGCTTCGCCTCCTGAGGTTTATGGGTCATCACACAGCTCGGATGTGCAAAAAAAAAAAAAATCCATAACACACAGTCGCTCTCCATTATTCTCTATTTAATGCACAGTCAAGGACATCTGTCGGCCAATTACATTTCTAAATGTTTTCTTAACATTTTATAACAGGGCTTGATAATTGATGCCCAACAGTGGTTCGAATTGAAAAGGGCTCTTAAAACCCACTGAGGGCCCCTCTGTATATGCAGAGCATTCCGTATGATCCAAGAACCCATACCCTGTACCCACGAGCAGTGTCTGCCACCCAGTTTCACTCCGCCTCATGGAGCTATACAAGGCGTTTATGACTGGGCCAGGAAGGTGTCAGGAAAGTCAAGTTGAAATCAGGAGAGAAGTGTTTAAAAGATCCTCCACAGTGCTAAATGGAGCACAGAGACATCAGAAAACGATCAAGCATGGGAGCAGAGCGCTGAATAAGGACGTGGAAGGAAATGAGCAGCTCGCCCCACAGCGCAAATTATGATCCCTTCCCTTTCTTAGGGGTATCTTTTAAAACTTTAGAAGTGTCAAGGAAAGACTCCCGCACTGGTGGAGCTTCCCATTTGTGGATTCTGCAATACGAAACAGCATGTTGCTCTTATGTAGCTTATTTTCTGGATATATGCAGTTTCCGATGTATGCACAAATATTGCTGTCCCCAACAGACTACATACAAGAGGAACTGCCTACATTTGTAATTATTATAATGATCATTATAAATTACTATAAAATATAAAAGCAAAACCCTTCCATATTGCAATTTATTTTATTTAAAGAGACTCACCAAACTGTTTGAAAATACATATCGCCTACATCTTTCAGTGCCTTACCAGAGGAAATGCCCTCATGTAGTTGCCCCAAAGATTTACAGTTCTGGGAGAGAAAAAATGCTCATAAATTTATATTTAACGGGTCTCCTGTACTTCCCAGTGTTTAGATCCGCCCTCGCCACCCAGCGGTCTGCCAACTTTATGACGTGATGACAGGCAGAGTGCGGGGACATGCTACATTAGGCTATGGGGGTAACTTTAAGAACAATTTTGTGTATTATGTTGATCATGTGGCGATGAAGCGAGGACACCAGGTAACTAACAAGGCAGCCTGCCTATCTCTGGAAGACCGCTTCTCCCATAGGTAGACAGTGTTTTTACATAACGTGTCACTTGGTAAAGTTCTCCATGTATCACCTGATTGCTTCTCCACTCCACCAACCACCTGGGGAATCACTCACAGTCAAATTTACCTTCAAACTCCCCTGAGAAACATGGCAGCTGGGCAAAGCTCTGTCCCACAGGTGACTGGCCCCTATAACCTCCTACCTCCCTCAGTCACCCCAGCTGTTAGCATTGCCTCCTTCAACTCCGCCAGCATAAGTACTGCAACTGCACCTAATTTTGTCTGTCGTTTCCCTGCACTGTTTTAACCGCTTGTAATTTGTGACACATACCTTATACTGTGTTGTACTGTATTTTAAACTGTCTACAACTGGTCACTTGTGCAAATGGGCTTTATAGCTCGTCTTGCTTTTCAAGATAATACATAAAAATTAATTAAATTCCATATACTTTTATAACCACAAGAGGCTGTCTCATGTTCTTCACTGTGGACCATACCTTATCTCCAGCTACAACATCATTTCCCAACTAAGATTCCTTGTGCCTATCCCACGCATGTTGAAGTCCACCACTGTTTCCGCCCCCACAATCTCCACTGGGAGACAGTTCCAGGCCTCCACCACTCTTCCAGTGAAGAAGTACTTCCTAACATCCCTCCTATATTTCCCCTTCCAGCTTCACTGCAAGTCTCCTTGCTCTCGTGCACCTTCTCGTCCTGAAAAATACTCCCTCCTATACCTTGTTCAACCCTGTGAGGTATTTATAAGTCTCTATCATATCCCCCTCCCTAGGGTGTACCTATTGAGATCCCTTGATAATTCCTCATAGGGTTTCTGATGCAGCCCTTGCACCACTTTAGCTGCCCTCCTCTGGACAGCCTCCACCCTGCCCTTCTTGAGATGTGATTTGCAGAGCGGGACACAGTGCTCCAGGTGGGCTCTCACCAACAATCTGTACAGTGGCAACATCACCTCCCTCCTTCTGCTGGTTATACCCCTCCCCAGAGCCGCAGACAAGATTTTTTGGGGAGAGTATTGTACTCCTCATTTTAAAGTTTCGTTGTTTAGATTTGTTGACCTGTTAAGCCCACTGGGCTCAAGTCCATTTTTTAGGGGCGTCTGGGGGAGGGGATACAGATGGTAAGCAACTGAGATTGAACCAGATAAAGCTGTTGATAGTATTTTTGGTGAATGAGGAGATTTGGCCAGGACACGGGGACATTCCTCTACTCTTTATGATAAGTGCCATGGGATCTTTAACATCAGTGAGGTGAGTAAAACCAACTCGTCGGAGTACAAATGACTTGATGACATGGAGTACATTTTCAAAGTAACGTATTTTTTCTGTATAAATAAAACACACTAAATCAAGCTGTGATGCGTTTGTGTCTTTGTTTTATGCGGACTCTCTTCGGTGACCTAAAGAGTCCAACACAGCCAACAAACCCCCCACCCGGCCATACACAGCCTCTGTGTTACTGTGTTAACTAACATTAAATCACTATTCTAGGCAGTAGAAATGAAAGTCAACTCAAGTCAGGCAAGACTGGTTCAAGAAAAAATCTAGACAACACCATATATATGTAAAAATAAAACATTACGGCAGGCAGACAGACAAGAGAATGGCACCACAAATATAAAGACAGTATATTACTCATTTACAACTAAAGCAGTAGAAAATGTAGACAGTGACGTCCATGCCAGGCAAGCTGGTTTAGTAAATCAAAACTGCAAACTAGACAGGTGATTGACAACAAGCACAGCAGCAATAACACAGTGCAGGGAAGAGGAGTCAGTGTAAATGTCAGTAGCCACTAACCATTTGAATACTAGAAGAAGCCCATGGCACAGTGTGACAGCGTTGAAGAAGGCCCTGACCCTTTTCTTTTGCTTATCTGTTTCTCTCCCTCCACTCCCTGGCCCCGGTCAGCTCCTTGTCCAGCCCCATCCCGTCGTTCCCGCTCCTTCAGGCCCTCACCCCCCATTACTCCACGGCTTACCCCGATGGCAGGGCAGCGGGAGTCCCCTTACTCACCCACCTAGTTCTGGATCCAGTTTGGTGGCATTATCTCTGGAGCAGAGCGTGGGATGGCCATCAAGCCGCAATGACCAGCCATCAGGGTCTCTTTTCCATTTTCTGCTCCCCATGCAGGAGCACAACGCATAACGATGCCTGCAGTGGCCCCACCAAGCATCTGCCATGCACCTGCCCCATATTCTTGTGGCAGTGCATCGTCAGCCCCAGCCTCCACTAGGGGTCAGGCGTGCACTGACTGCTTGTCACCCGAGATGGACAGCAGTCCAATGGACACTCAGTCCATCTCCTCCTGTCGACCCGCGGCCCGCGCTATTCCCGAACACGGGTCACAGAGTGGCGCGAGTGTGGCATCCAGCGCCTCAACCCTCAGCCCACTGGGCCGGCAATCTGCCCCATTTGTTATGCAGAAAAAGTTTAAATGCAAGGGTCTGTTCTATCCTCTCCTTTTTGTCTCTTCTCTGTCTGGTTGCACAATCACATTTCTTGTGGGACCTAGGAACTGATCAGTCTGGCGGTTTTGCAATTCTCCGCCTCGCTATCTCTCTGCCTTCACTTGCTGTTCTATCTTTTCTTCCCTTGTATATCTCTGGGTATAAAACTATACGTGAATCTCTGTCTAAAACTGTATGTGATACTGGGATTCTTTGTTTAAAACTGTATATTAGTTTTACTGTTGAAATGATTGCAAAAAGCTATTTGGAATGCAAGGGGTTAACCTGAGATGCAGTTTTAAGTCTTTTGCAGAGCTGTAAACAAGAGGTCAGTTCTGGATCACTGTGCACTGTTTTGCTGCACCTTCAAGGAATGAAACTGACAAGAACATTCTGTGAACACCTTGTCAGCGTCAGTGGCTCAAGTAGTTAGCACACTTGCCTCTAAGGCCAGGAGATCAGAGGGCTGTGGGTTCAGTTCCCACATCTGGCACTTGGGTTAATATCCCAATACTGACACTGTAGTGCAGCATGAAGGGGTGCTGCACTTCTGAGGTTCCGTCTTTCGGATGAGACATTAAACCGAGGTCCTATCTGCCTGGACTGGTGGTAGTTCAGGTGGATGTTAAAGATCCCATGGCACTTATTAAAAGAATATAGGAATTTTATTGAAAAGGACTTCAAACAGAAAACAAATACATAATCATAATAACACAAAATAAATCAGTAAAAACAACAATCATATTCAAAACATAATACAAAGCCTGTGCAAAAAGAAAATAACCTTACCTAAAGAGGTTTATACCAAGATTCACAATTAATTCAAAGCATCTTACATTTTGCTTCTGAATGCATTTTACAATCTAGTTTCCATACTTCATTGAGGAAATAACAACATTCCAAAAATGTCAAAGTTAGAAACCACTTTCTGTTGTGTAAGCCATACACATCTGGCCTGCCACAAAATTATATCTTATGATGGCAAACACTACTGAGATAGCCTCGTTATGACACTTCCCTGTCCCACCAAGAGGGTGACCATATACAAGAACTGAGTAAGACATTGATTTAAATAATGGTTCTTTCCATTCCCTGCCAAAAATTACCAAAATAAATTTGGCAAAGTGACAATCTAAGAAAAGATGTTCCTGAGTTTCCAGGGTCCTAAAACACGTTCCTCTTAAACAATATCTATCATCTACCTGCTTACATTTATTATTATCACGGACATTTAAATTTTCCATGAGCTGTAAGCCAAACAGTGTTCCAAACAAAATGGGTACCCTTTAGAGGTTAACGTAGCTAAGTTAAATTGGATGGCTTCCAAAGGACAATCAGCCAGCCAAACAGCCTTTTTCTCTCTTGAAGGATGATATAAGAGTATTTCTCTTTCCTAGTTTTGACTTGAATAAAGTTGACAGAACCCCCATTTCATAATCTGTTTAATATGCATCCTCCAAACCCCAGGAAGATTTTTCAGTGAGCAAAGGGCAAAAGAGTTTCCGTAGTCCAAGCTGGTAAACAAGGGACAGCAAGCTCAAAACAGCCTCCTTCCATATTTTAGCCCCAGGTTTCACTGCACCCCAAAATTATAAGCATAAAAATGCTACAAAAAAAAAAAGGCAATGGGATGAAGCACGTTAAGACCTCCCTCATCTAAGGGTCTATAAGTAACCTCTCTTTACTGGGATTAAGACGACTTCCCATAATGCCTGCAAGAACACACTATATAATGGAGTAAAACTGGTTTGGGTAGGGGAAAACATAACTAAAATATAAAAAGATAGGAACCAACAAGGATTTAAATCAAAATAATGTTTTTTTTGGACAGTTGTTGGCCCTTCCAAGAATTCACTAATTTGCTAGCTTTTGTAGACCCATTTCCTGGTTCCTTGTAGCCATATCCTCACCCCAAAACTTACACCCAATACGTTAATATACCCTTTAATTTTCTTAATTCCTGCAAATGTTAAATCATCAGGGATCAGGGTATTACCTAAAGCAACTCCTAAACTTTTGGAGTGATTGATTAGAGATCCAGACCAACTGAAATAGGCCTGAAAAATTCTAATCAAATCCTGTTTCTGAGTGTCTTGTGTAAACACAAAACCAAATCGTCTGCATATGCCAAGGATTTAACAGGGGAACAGATGGACTTAAACGTAAACCCGTGCCGCAGTACTCTGATCAATACAACTTAAAATACATCTATACAGAATGCATAAAGTAGAGGGCTAGCAGGCATCCCTGTCTTACCCCTCTCTTAATGGAAATCTCACTACCAATCCAACCATTAATGTTGGGAATAAGGGAGGCCCTGCTATACAATTTTTGAATCAAGAGACAAACAAATCTGGAATGCCTGAGCTCTCAAAGCTTTATATAAAAAATGATGGGAAATTTTATCAAGCTTTCTCCTGGTCGATATATATAACAAATCCTGGTAAATTTGAGTATTCAGCTTGAACAAATATTTCCTAAGCAGAATCAAATGATCATATTGGAGCCCACTTGGTATGGCACATGTCTGGAAGGAAAAATAACTTAATCAGCAATGGAAACTAATTTATTCAATACAATTTTGCTAAGAATTTTAAGGTCAGTATTTAACAGGCTAAGAGGTCTCCAGTTCTTGAGATCCTCCCATTCCCCTTTTTAAATAGGAGAATAACAGAGGCCTGATTCATGGATTTAGATAATGCCCCTCCTTAAGTAATCCATTAAACACACTCCCTAATGCCGGAGCTAAATCATCCTGAAAGGTTTTATAAAAGACAGCACCTCCCTTCCATTCCAGGAGCAAAGTCCACCTTTAGTCCTTGAATGGCTAGCTTAACCTCCCTATTAGTAATCGGCTACCAAGAAGGGCTTTGTTAGTATCAGAGATCTGCAGGATCTGTCCCTGAAAAATTTCATCTGATAAGGGGAAAAATTCAGTTTCAAACATATTTCTAAAATGCTGGAAAACATGCTTTAAAATTTCCTCTGGAGCCGTAATTGTCTGCCGGTTGAATCTAAAATCCAAACCAAATTTCAGTTATCTACTCTCTTGGAGCATTCTTTAAAGGGGTCTAAGGACACTTAGACAAGAAACACCAAACAAAGTTCTTGCTCCAAGGATTGTGTCCTATCATATTGAAATTTAAACATCTGTAGTTTCAATTCCTTTATCTGAGGCCCATAGTCCTTTCTATGTATTTCAGTGAGAGAAATCAAATTCTGTAATTGCCCCTTAATCTCAAATATTCATTATATGTATTGGAGACCTTAGATCTAGAATGAGATTAAGAAAACATATTTCCAAGATTTTTTGTATCCTCCCACCATGTTGCAACGCACTCATAAAATTCTAACTGAGAGTCTAGCCTGCCATTCCTGCCTCCAAGCCCTGTGAACGCTTTCTTCCACTAGAATTGAACTATTTAGTCGCCACATATTTTTTTTCTGCAGCGGGAGCTAAAAGCCAATCTAATTTAACAGTAATGGATCTGTGATCCAAACTCCCAAGCTTCTAATTTAGCATAGCTAATATCTAAGATACTTGAAAGGAAAATGAAATCAATCCTGGTAGAGATGGAGCCCTAAAATAAGTGTTACCTCCAGAAGGAGCCTGGCACCTATAAGAGTCTTTCAATTTTATGCTAGAAATGATTTGTTTAAAGGGTACTGTATCACTAAATGACTTTTCCTTCCGCCCCCCGTCAGATCTATCCAGACCACAGTTAAAACCTCCGCCCAAATGACTACTCTGGAAGTGTACAAAAATGGCTGAATTTATCTGAAAAGGGCTGCATTTTGAGGTGCATAAATGGATATCAGCCTAAACCGTTCAGACTCACAGACAAAATCAAGTAATAATGCTCTTCCTGGATCTATAATCGACCAATCTAGAGACTTTAATTCCAGGTTTATAAAATAGGATCCCAACTCCATCACAGGTCTCCTGACCGATAGACCAGAAGGGGGCCCTTGGACCAGGTTTTAGAGGCCTGCTGCATTTCATGTGTGGTTTTAAGTCTGGTATCTTGGATACAAATAATGTCTGAATGTACTTGTGCCAGAGAGCCCAAGACAGTAATCATTCTAGTACGATTCTTGATACTGTTCATATTCAATGTGGAGACCCTACTGGAGCTCATAATAAGAAAAAGAAAAAGTGGGGCCATACTTTATTTCACGGGGTTTAACTACATCTCCTATGCCTAGTACATTTGTGAAATATGTTGAGATCCCCCACCATCTTCTGAGTCTGAGGGAACATCTGCAGAAGTTTTAGAAGAGGAGTCTGAGATCGCATCCCTGACTCCTCATCCGACTGGTCAGTTACCAAAGCTGAAAACTTATTCCCTACCTTCCAACCACCCTTGCTAGTTACTCTTTGTGAGGCAGTCTCAAGTATCACTCTTCCTAAGAGACTTCCCTGATCAGTTACCTTTTGGCAGACACTTTCCTGGGTTCAGCCACAGCGGGGGCATGTCTACTGCTACACTGGTAACTACCTGGGTATGAGGGAATCGCAGGTATGGGGTATCTGCAATAGGTTCAGGATCTATACTTTCCACGTGAGAGCTTGTGCCCACAGGGTAATACTCACAATTGGAACATCTGGACCACGGGAGGGGAGCAGGAGGAGGAACCACAGAAGTAGAAGGGGCTACCATAGTTTTTTTGCCTGTAGCTGCTGAGCTCTATTGACTAAACCATCTTGAGAGGGGCAATCTTCCCTATTATAGGAGGCCCATGGACATTTGCCATAACCATGCCCTGTATGCTCACAAAGGTTGCATTTAAAAGGTTAACACAGTTTGCAGATGAATGACGGTAGTCTAGGCAATGGCTGCAACGAGGCGTGTCACAGGCAGACCTTAGATGTGTGAAACACAACATTTAAAACAAGATTTGGGCTGGCCTATGTAAAATAAAATACCCCTATCTTTTCCTAAAAAAAAAAGCAGCTGGGCAGATGAACAGGACTAATACTTGTAGTAAATAATTAACCTTCACATTCCAACCCCCATTCCAAATGTGTTTGCTATCCAGGATCAAGGAGAGTTTATCCAGGATCTCACACCTTTGCCTGATCCAGAAAGAATGTACTCAATGTGGACCCCTCATTACAGAACATAACTAGTAATTAATTTGACCGCAGGTTTGGTAAGTGGGATTGCCAAATAAGGGATCCACAAAGGGAGTTCTTAACAGTCTGATACTGGTCCCAGAATCTATCTAAGCTAGATACAGTCTTGAAGCTGATATAGTTTCCATTGCCCAAATGAATTAAAGCATAGATTTCTGAAGAAAAAAATGCACTGATCCTTGCAAAACTGTTTAGCTATTTTGAATTCTATCAGGAGAAGACTTTAGGTCTCCTTTAAAAATCAACCTTACAGCATTCCTCTGAGGGCCGGCTCACCCTTTTTTGGAAAAGATCTGAAAGTTTAAACACAGGGTTGAGACAAGCTCTCCACGAGGATTCTGCAAAATCTCTTCAGCGGGCCCATTCTAACATTTTGCATATTGTCACCAGTAATATTATTGGATAAATTATCTATTTCATAACCAGCTGTAGCGCTATTGTCGGTGGGGCCCATACCTGCAAGTTCAATCCTTGTAGTAGGCCAAGTGTCCAAGTGACCAAAAGTTGAGGTGGTAGCTACTTGTAAGAAATTAAAGTCTTTCGATAGCGTTGTATGTCTGTATCATTTGGGTCTGGCATCCAAGACCCATCAGATTCTTGACACCAACCGGCGTCCTGTAATCTGCGAGCTGGAGACGATGCAGTCTTAGACGAAGTTTCAATGTTTATGGTTTGCATGTTTTCTGGAGTCAAGGCATCACCTGTTGTGCTAGTTTTACCAGCGGTCCCTCAGGTGGAGCCTGAGCCTGTCGACCATTCAAGTCTGTGATTTTGCTTTTCAAAGCGCACGGTATTTTTCATGCTATCGCATGGCTTTTGGCACTCAGCCGACTGTTGATGCAAGCTGCCAACCGTATTTTCAGACTCCGAAGCTTCTTCCTGAGGAACACCCTGCAACGTTGATTGTGACTGCATCATCCTCAGCTGGCGTTCGGTGCTGCGTCATCCAGGGTTTAGAGTTCAGACAATGAGAATCCTCTGACAGTTCCGCTTAAGCGCTATTTTTAAGCCGCTTCAATTCAGCTTCTTTGCTAAAAGCTCTTTAATTTCTTTATCTTTATTGTTTTACTTTCAGCTACTTGTAAACTTTCCACATCAATGGTACTCACTGGAGCAGCAATTTCTTGGGACAGACTGAAGCCCATATCAAAGAGCCATCCGGTAAATCCACATTTTCCATTTCTTGCAAATCATAATTAGTAGCCTCTGAGGAAATAGGGAAAGGAGGAGGCTAACTCCTGTCTCTCCAACAAGCTCTCCACCATCTCTAGGCTCCAAAGGAGCGGCCATCTTGGGAGAAGATGACCAGAGGTTCCCCTACTGTAGAGTAGGGAATTTCCCAGTGTCCTGGCCAAATTTCCCTCATTCACTAAAAATACCACCAACAGCTTAATCTGGTTCAATTTCAGTTGGTTACCATCTGTATCTCCCGTCGCCCTGAAAAGGGACTTCTAGGCCCAGTGGGCCTACCAGGTCAACAAAATTCAATAAATACATACATTCACACATACATACATACATACTGGAACATTCTGTGACAAGCAGGCTCTCTTAGCAAGTTCCCAGACAAAGACTTATAAAAGAGCAGCAATGCTTTTGCTAGAGAGACAAGGAGAATGGGCGACAGATCTGAAATTGAGAGAAACACTCAGAAGAAGAAGGACTTCGTTTTCTCTGTTTGTACTGCCTTTGTAAATAGTTATACTGAATAATTTTGATTTTTTATTTTGCTGTTATTGAGGAAAAATAAAGCGTTATTGGCGATTTTAGAACTGATCCTGGTCATCTCATGCTTCCTGACTTGTGCCTTGGCTGACACACGGCACATGCTCATTCCATCCTGAAGTAGTTACTACTGCAACAGCAGCACTGAAGGGACTCTAGCTTATAATACCTTGTATACTGTATGCCCACTGACTTAACAACGATTCACATTTAACTACTACTGCTACTACGTACAACAACTGCATAATGAAGTCCAGCTATTCAATGTACACCATGTGCTTCTACTGCAAACTCCCCAACCCCAGCAGCAACTCCAGCATATTGTTTTCAAACCACAATCTACATTTTGTTGCTGGTCAGCCTCCACCCCAAGTATGTGCCCCAACTCCCTCTCTTCACCTCTCACTACTATCAGTCCCGGATCATGAGCGTAACTTGGTCAGGATAGGAAATCATGGGGAAAAAAGAAGCTCCATTGTGCTGGAAGCCCCCAAAACCCAGCAAGTCCGACCACAACTCGGTCACACCAGGGACATAACAGACTCTCCTTTTGTTGGCAACACATCCCAGACACTCAGTTCCTGGCACTCAATTTCACGGAGCTCAGCTCAGCTCAGCAGCAGAGGAGGATCCGATTAAATTTTTGATGGTCGGGCTTATGGGTGGGATGTGGGCACCTCGCTTCTCTTGCTCTTCCAGGATGAGGCCGATAATTGTTATGTCCCATACCTGGCTGTCGTCCGTTGGATCCATGCATGCTCCAAGTCAGGGTCAGGTCAGGTGGGTCTCCACGGAATAATCTCTACATGCTCTCTCTCTCTCCTGATGCCAAGGCTCCTTTGCACTGAGCCGATTCTACCAATCACAGGCAGCTCTCAACATGCGAATCCCACAGATTGCATGGCTCCTGAACCAGCTTCCAGCACAACACCGACAGGAACAACTTGCTGTAGTGGGAGAGGAAAACTGATTAGCAAGCAACTAAAGCGCCACAGGAGTACATGGGCGGGGAATGGAGGAAAGCACGATCGAATAAAGGGTACAGTGTGCTGTGCACATACTGACAGCACACATGCCTGTATTTCTGAATGCGGCCCTTTGCCTGAAGCATATCCCATCCACACATAAAATGAGTGTGGCTTTCTTGTGTAGATGGAAGCGCTGGTGGAAAGCTGCAAAAATTGTTCACTGCCAGTTGGAACTCTATTTACGGCAACTGCTAGTGGGAACACTAACAAAAGGCACACCAAGGACATAAAATTGAGTTTATAGATGTATTTCATATGCTTATGTGGTAAAAAACAGACCCATAAATGCCATTTTGGGTATGTATTTTATGACCCTATGCGCTGCGTATCTGGAGCCTTGCTCCTCCCTATGCAACCTGGCATCCCACTGGCCCTACTCTACTGCCTTGCTACCTTATGTGTCATCAGGATGATTACACCATCTTTTTCCCTATCTAGTGACCATCAATGCCTCTCCCTTATTATAATCTGCCTCTGGGTTTCTGTGTCCTAGGTGCAAGATTTTACACTGCATTGAAACCCAGCTGCCATACCTTGGCCACTCCTCTAGTTTTCCCAGGTCTCTGCACTTTCTCCCTACTCCTTTCTTCTTAAGTCTCTTGTAAGCCAGAACTGCTCAGCTCCATGTCACAGTTCTCTCACCCAAAAAACTCAAGAATGCACTCCTATAACCCCAAGAGACACAATAACTATACAAATGAAACATAAACCACTCATACTTGAACTTGTGGTTTATAACTATCCCCAGAATAACTCTATGCTAGTACAGTCTCATGCACACTTAGATACTTTGTATTTCTTACATAACCAAATCCCTAATACAAGCTTTGAGTACTGCAGTGCATCATGGGATCTTTCTACCAAAAATGTAGGGCTGGTATTGAAGCACCCAGTACTGACATTGATTCATAACTCTCACTTGCATAATGCTTTCTATTTAACTAAGCAGGGACTTTCCATTCACCATCTCTGTATTATTATCTTGGCTTCCACGTCACCACTGAAGCTCTAACAACACCTAAAGCTCAACAATTAAACATGGGAACCACCTAGTAGTTTTACAGAAACAGCAGAGCGCTACAGTGGTGACATTGGGGTGACTACTGAACATGCTGAAATGGCACCCAGGCAGCTGCTTAGATTAGAGCAGTCACACAGTGTCTGTCACATACAGCCATAGAACTAATGTCACACTGAGCCAGTAGCAGGCACTTGTCCCGGAAATAATCACGTTTGTTCTCTACAGCAGTGCTAATCGACCACACAGCACAATCCATTCTGAATGTAACGACTTCAATTTAAACAGAGTTTGAGATGCAAAAATTGTGGTCACTGCTAAATTGTGTGTGTGTGTGTGTGTGTGTGTGTGTGTGTGTGTGTGTGTGTGTGTCTGGCAGCTCATGTCCACACTGATTCACTTCAAGGCTGTGTGATTTACAGCTACATCACACTGCCATGGGTTAATGAGCTGCTTGGGCTCCTTATGGTCCATTTTTAAGAGCCTGATGGAACTTTCGGAAGTCATGGCTCTGGGACTACTACTACTTTCCACACCTGCTTTAAGGCTTTCTGTTCAACACTGCCAACTCTGTATGATTGCCTCAGCAAGGCTCTAAAGCTACAGCTGAGTGGGTAACCCAACTCAAGAAATCTCTGTTCACTCTGTACTCAACCCACTAGACCACAGACAGGGTGCTATTCTGAAGACTGACACATATAGAATAGTGGATGGGCTCCATCCACAACAAGGCTGTGTTCATCGAGGGTGTTGATGACACAGAGAGACCTCGAGAGCAAGCTCGAGAGGTCTCTGTGATGTCATAAACTCCTGAGATAGGAGAAACTGCTAAAGTTGTGGGATGAGCGACCATCCACTATTTTATATACCATATGGTTTCCTCGCAATGTGTTTGTACCTTGCTAACACATGCACACTGTTCCTGGCTAGATTCCCCGTTTTCCACTTCAGTCCCCTAATAATTCCGGTACTGCCGCTGCATTCCTGTCCCGAGGCCTGTCCCTCAAGATATAGGTCCGTCGAGCAGTCATGCTCTGCTCCAACTGTGCCAGTAATTACAAAAAAAAAACCTGAAGTAGCAGTTTGGATACACGGAACTGACTTTAGTAGCCCGTGTCCAAACTGTGTCTATGAAGTACTCACCCGACCGCACCGCTCGCTAAGTACAGGCACCATTTTCAAGTGAATTTTTGAAAACAGCACTGTTGCAGCCAATCAGATGACAGGTTAAGGATAAAGTTGCTGTACTATCGATGTGATGTCAGAACGATAGTACAACAACTTTTTGACCTTTGAACTGCCCTACAACAAGATTTGGAAAACCTTTTTTCCATACACAATAAGCCCTAACCACATACTATATTCTACTTTCAATGTTGTGAACTAGCTGCTTTTTATTTTAAAGTGTTCTCCAAGAACAGCATGCAGAGCTGAAATACTGTTTCTCATTTCCAGTTGTCGGGTCAGGTGTTGTGTGTGCGTGAGTGGAGTGTTGACAGAAAAAGAAAAAATGGCAGTTTTTCACCTGGGAACCATACAGCACAATAAATGTATAAAAGTGCACCAGGTAGAAATAACTGGCATGTACCAGGTGAGGGACCAGGAAGCCGAGAATGTAGCTATGTTACATACAACATCGCAGCTATCAGGCACACCCAGCAACAATGATGCTGAGGGTAATTAAACCATATTTGTACAATAAACAATCATTCAGTACCAAACAAAAACGTGCAAGAGGCAGTGATTTATGGCATGTACCAGGTCAGGTGAGTAGGCTGGAAAAGCAGAACAACATAGATGTGTTGCACACAAGACTCACAGGTCAGGCAGACTTAGTCACAGTTCAGTACAAGGCATACATTAGAGTTGGAGACAAGATTAGCAAGATTGCTAATCAAAACATTTTTAATCAGCAGTCACTGGGCTTTGATTAGCAATTTATAAAATGCCTATTTTGTAGCATACTGCATGTTCTTTTATCTGTAATATAAGCACAAGAGACTGTCCCTTTATGTAATTTGCACATCAGACATTTTCTAAGTGGCTTAAAGGACACTGTCAACCCTTAGGTCCAAAGTGTCCCTAGTTTAAAAAAACATGTTTTGTGATTGCCTACATTCTGTAAAGATTGCAGAAATAGCTGGTAGTTTGACTCCAATTCTTGTTTTCTTTTGAAAAGTGAAAACAGACTGCCCACCATACTGGTGTTACTACACAAGAACAGGTTTGTTTACATTCCTTGATCAACTCCCACTGCATCTTTCCTGGACTTAGGAACATCCACAACACAGACTAGCCACTCATGATGTGGGAGTTTAGAGGCTACTACATCAAGAGTGATTGCACTGTTTGGGGTGTTTCAATGCTCAGGAAGTATGCAGTAAGAACAGATCCAGGACTGGAAACAAAACAAGGTTGTTTATAAACATTTAGAAAATGACAAGAATATACTCCATCTCCTGATTGACTAAAGCATCTCGAACCTGGGCATCTATTTTTCAATAGATGCCCAGCTAAAATAAGTGCCAGTTCAAGTGCCACTTCACCATGTACTATTCTACAGTGGTGCCCAGCCTGTGTTGTAACTGGCTGAAAGCACCAAAGAAAATTTGAAATGCCCATGTTTTCTCTCGCTCAGCAACAGCTACTGGTCCTCCCCAACACCCTTAATTCAGTGGCAGAAAAAAAAGAGAGAGAAAAGAAACACTACAGTTATTTTGCAGTCGGGAAAAGTGAGAAACTAGCTATTTCTCACAGCCATGTTTATTTACAACAGCACCACTCTCCCGACCGCTTTCTCGCTCCATCCTCCAAATGCAAGCAGCAGCCCAAGAAAAACAAAGCCATGGGTCTGACTGGCTTCACAGGGAAGAGCACATTTCAAAAGGAAAGAAACACACTTTTTTATTTTGCTGTTGGGGAGAGAGACAATTGATCATTTCATTCAACCACGCTCACTTTCAATGGCAGCTCTCTCATGCCCCTTCTCCTGACAGTGGTCCGCTGAGATTGTTAGCGAGTGGCTCCCATGCTGCCACCCACTTGGTTTTAACTCCCAAGAATCTGCCACCCAGTGATAAAATCACCCCCACAGCTCCAACGGCATCCATTCAACATTTTCTCTGGCAAAGATACCTCTCTTATGCCTCTGCTCCAGCTCCACAGTTCGTGGCCGACTCCAGTCCTCGTCACTGCACTGCTGAGCCACTTGCTTCCTCCTTATACTCCCACCAAATAGCCCTGTTGCCAAAAAAGGGGAAAACAGTATGCTATTTTTGTTTCTTCTAAAAGAATGCAAAGTTGCCTAGGCTTTTCTCTCCTACACTGCCTCACTACAAACACTGCCCTCATTATTGGTAAAATCGATCTCAGCATCAGCATTCTACAGCACATGGTGGGGGTAGGGCCAGAACGAACCGACATCAGTCATAGGTAAAAATAAGTACACGGCCTGTAAGTCTTTATGTCCTAGAGTGTGGTTTTTTTTTTGGGGGACAGTAAAGTTTCTCAAACAAAAACAAGTTAAGTCTGATTAATGATCTAACAATCTCTACCTGCAAGGTGGGGGCAACTATGACAACCAGCTCTAATGTAGGCAGAGGAACTATTTTACTACAAAAAAATAAGTTAACATGTAAACATAAACATAAAAATACACTTGCCCATTTTCTACGGCAAGAATACCCTCCAGGATGGGCTTTATTAGGAAATACCTGACCTTCCAGGGGTTATAAGGCCCTCCGCTCATTACGCTCGGGTGGTCCAGTATTTCTAATAAAGCCCAACTCTGTCGGGTATTACTGTTTATACTTTAACATGCATTTCAGTTCTACTAAACAAGGAGACCGATAAAACAAAACAGCAACATCAATGAATGTTAGAGAGGTAAGCAATCATAAAGTGTAGATTTTAATTAGAAATAATATGATGAAAACAGGTTAACGGTGTCGCTTAACCCAGGCACAACACACTGTTAGGGTCATTTTCTGAGGCAGCCTCCAATACAAAACACTGAAAACAAGAGAACACTACTTTCACAGGGCACAACACTTAGATAAATTACAACCTGCAGCACTTCTGCCTACCCAACCCTCTAATAAAATTTCCTACCAATATTCTTCATCTTAAAAAAAAAAAAAAGACCCAACTTGTAATCTGGACAACCACCCTACTACCCTGAATTTTAGATGGCACAGCAAATACCCTTGCTGCCAACACTAATGTTTATGGTTGTACAAAGGGTTAAAGCGGACTCAGACTTCACCTTGCTTCTGATACACATCGTTGGATGCTGTACCATGGGCTACAGCTTTTACCTGGATTCTCTCTGTGAGTAACCATGTCTGGACTGTAGCGGACTCTTGCTCCTAGACTCCTTACTTCATCTGAGTTGGTCGTCCAGATTGGACCTTAGTTGACTGTGCTCTTCAATGCGATGCTGTAGTCAGCTCTCTCTCTCTCTCCCATTTTCCCATGCTGCATTGTCAGACTCAATACTGCCCTTAGTACAAGATCGAGTGAGGGGTGGGTGTCATAGGGTCCCCAAAATAAATAATGTTGAGGCAGCGTATAATCTCTGGGGGATGGGGGAAAAAGACAGGCCCACAGAAGTAAACACAGAAGCCTAGATTAAAAACGATTAGCAAACTGCCGTGAATCAAAATGCCACTGATCAACAAGTGACAATCTGTGTTGCACAATGCAATGCAAACCAGCGTATCTTATGCCTTGTAATAAAGAAGGATATCTGTTGGGTGTGTCATCATTTGGATGAGAAATTAAACGAGGTCTCTTACACCCATCTCTGGTGGAAGTTAAAGATCCTCTGCACTTATAAGAAAAGTGATTTTCCTTAGTGTCCTGGACAACATTTCCACTCATTACTTATAACAGGTGCATGTAATCTCTCCCCAAGACACAACTGGAAACAAGCTGCCACAGCTCAGTGTGCCTTTCTGGTCAAAAGCTACAGATAAATAAAATAATCCTTTCTAGATACCGAACAGAGGCCTCCATTCCAACATTTGGTATGATAATAATAATAATAATAATAATAAAATTTATTTAATTGGAGCCTTTCAAGATTTCAAGCGCTGTACAGCAAGAACAAGCATAAAACATATTCAATGTATTCAATAAAATCAAATATAAACATATATTCCAATACAACAGTATAAAATCAGAACAAAGAAGGAAATGCCTTTTCCCATAAAAGGACTTGGGCTCGGCACATTTCAATGTCTGTCTTTCCTTAAACTGCAGGTCTGTTTTCCACTGGTCTGTTTCCTCTACGCATTTCAACAAATGTGCTTGTACACTGTTGGATTTATCCTATAACGGTACAGTAGCTAATACTGCTCTAAAGGGAATTGATAGGTAAAGGAGTCACTCTTTACACCCAAGTGACCCACAACTGACAACTGTGAAAACCAAGAGATCCAGGTTCAAATCCCACCAAAGCCACTGACTCACTGTGTGACCATGAGAAAGTTCCTTATCTGTTCTGTTCTTTGGTCTATCCTGCAGTAAACACAGGAAGAAGCAGGAGCTCCACTAACAATATCCCACTGAATCTCTGCTGGGCTACCCTGGGTAAAGAAACTGATATATTTAAAAAAAAAAAACACAGACATGCAGCACCAACAGGTGGCACCATCTTTGTTTCAAGAACATGCACTGCCCTTATCCACACAGTCTGTACCAGTGCAGCATTCACAGTACTCTGGCGGAGAAAATGTTGCTGTAAATAAATAAAAGGAGTAAACCGATGGCACCAGGCGGAGGGCTGCTAGCTAAGCCAGTCATCCGACTCCACTGCAGCGGACCAGAAGGAGTAGTAGAGCAGGGCATCCTGTAGAATGATCTCTTCTGGGGTGGGAGGGCTCCACTCCCTGCTGCACAACCAGCCCTGGGTAACCACAGAAAGGTGCTATTTAGCGAAGCGAGGCAGATGGATGACCCAAGCGCTGGTAGCTGGGACACCTTCAAGGCTAGATTTTTCAGGGACTAAGCGGAAAAGTGAGTCATGGATTGGGTAGGCGATGCTGTGCCCTGTACCCACATCAATCAGTATATCCTTCCTCCATGTCTAGGGACAGCATAAGCACCTTTGCTTCCCACCATTGCCAACTGGTTCTGGGGCATCATATGCTGGGGCGACAACAAGCAAAGGGGGAGCTGCATTGGTACACTAGTGATGCGGAATCCTGGGGTCCCCTGATCATGGATCAGAGTGGCTTCTCAGAAGGAATAGGTTACTGACCAAGTCCCCCCAAAAAAAAAAAAATTCGGTGGACCATGGCAGAAGTCAGGAACAGAGCTGAAAAAGAAAGAGAATAACTGGTGGTATAGTAATGGTGGCTGGTAATCCCGGCAGAGTTTAAGGACTGGAAAACCCACCCTACCACCATCAAAAGACCAATGCACCGCACTGAGGCTCAAGTACTATCTGCCCACTTGCTTTTCTCCCAGTGTTGTGGCAGTGAACTGAAATCTATGTGCAGGTCACCTTCAGTTTACTCTCTGCGAGGCCGCTGACATCACCACTTGATGCTCCCTTCGTATCCTGTTTTCACATCCAATCTTCAAGTTCTTATTTCTGTTCTTTCTGGATGCTGCTTTTGTTCAACAATGACTTCCTGTTATTCTCATGGATTTCCTGTGAAGGTCCGGTGTCTGTCTAGTAAATGCAAAGCAGCCCTGCCCAGCTTGTATGTCCCTGGACAAAAATCTTCATGCTATAAATACAGTCGGTTATGACTGAACTACTGATGGTTCAAATCACGGAAGCTTGTCTTTTGACAGGATCTACTTTGAGAGACTCCACATACACAGTAATATCAGTGATGTTTGCTACATTTGCTTCAGTACGTTTGCACTGTAACATATAAAGTGATTATTCAACAGCACAGCGACTCTAGAGTTGTTTGCCCTGCCAGCCATCCAGGTCCATGCCTCGAGTCCAACAGCCTGGAATGCTACAGTAGGTAAAGCAGCACGATGGCATTAGGACTAAACATCCCCAGAATGTTCTTCTCCTCCAGGAGGGAGGTAGGCAAGGAGTCTCTGCTGCAGCATACAAGGCTGGGTGGTGGAGTTCAGGGTGCTCAAGTGGGGTTCCTCACCCCGTTACAGATCAAACCAAAAGCAGCCAAGCACTCGATTACCTAGGTGTCTGAAGAAGCACTCTGACTCAGGAGATTAAGTACCAAACTAAATTTTCATTTTGCACAATGCAAGGTCTCTGGCAAACAGAGTCTGGAGCTCCTCACATCCAAGAACACCCCAGCGCTTCACTCCATTAGAGCTCCATCAGTGCCCCCTAACAAAGCTCTAATGAGGTGAAACACTGGGGTGTTCTGGTTGATGGAGCAGCCCCAAACGGACCATTATGTGCCAGAGACTGCACCGTGCAAATAAAATTTAGTCTGACACAATCAGAGTCATAGTGCTTCTTCAGACACTGTGTAATCAAGTGCTTTACTGCTTTTGCTTTAGGCTCTGCTGCAGCATTACCCCTAACACCTTGGAGAGGGATTCAAACAGGCATCGTGCTGGGCTCAGAGAACAGAACTATAGTAAGATTCTTTCAGATAAAGCACAAATACGCCGAGGTTGGTGCAAAAGATAACATATTTAATGGCTGGGTCAGTTACATCAAAAGATAACCAAAGCCCCAGTGCTTTGCCTCCAAAACGACACTTTGTCAGGGTGTGTCCCATTTTGATGTAACTAATCCAGCAATTAAAATAACTTTACATCCACCTTAGCGTGTCTGTACTTCATTTGAAAGAGCGCTGCTTTGTGTGTGTCTTTGATTTGCCTGGCGGCTTCTGGCAAGCACGGACTCCCTCACCCCCTCCTCCCAAGAGTGTGTCGTTTGTGTTTCTGGCACAACTGTGCTCTCCGTTGGCAACATATGCAGCAACAATGGTGTCACCTGCAAGCTGTAAATCACCTACCATCCAAGCTGTAACACCAGCCAAACACGGACCAACAATGGTTTCAGCACCATGGACACCCAGTTCCCTGCACTCCTGGTACCCAGGTGCACCATATCACCAAGACAGCAGTGCTGGTGTAAGCTGTGGTGAAACTACACGCCTGCCCTTTTATTATTTATTGGATTGGAAATACCTTTGAGTCAGACTCCTTTACAAAGGTTCCAAGTCACAGAGATTAGGTACAGACACACATTATAAATGACTGAATAGATCTTACACAATACAGGTTGAATTCAGATACGTAATCAATGCCTGACAGACTCAGGTTAGGCTCAAAGGCGGGGGGCCTCAACCAAGCAGAGCACAGTACTAGTGTGTTCTGTTTATAACCTCGCCATCAGTCTACATCAGCCAGCATCCAACATACAAAGGCAGCCATAATTACTGCACAGGGAGAGGTTTAGAAACCCCCACCATCTGAAAAATACAACTGTTTTTAAGGCTGAAGATTTTTTTTAAAGCCCAGCCTAAAAACTTGTTTTGCTGCCTTCATCTTCCTACACATGATCATGCAAGCAACACAGCATTCATTTTTCTTTCTTTTCAATTTAAAGTTTTTCTCAGGGTAAAGACAATTTGCATACTTACACAGTCAAGGCATGGTAAGCCATTATTAGTAGCATGTACACATCCAGGTGCACTCTACAGTAATTGGATGATAAACATGAACAGCATCATAATTGTGGTCTTATACATTGTGTGGGTAGAAAGAAACATGCTACATATTGCACTGAGCATGTGTGGCACAGCTGCTGATAGCTACTCATTAGTGGCCTACCTAATCACCATGGAAATACAAAGCATGGGACTTGCATACCTGTGTCTTGTCGAAACTGCACCTGGTTTGGTATATCGATGATGTATGGGCGAGGCTTGGGTCTGCCTGTCCAAGAGAGATGCTGCTGCTTGCTGGCCGGAAACACTAGCAGAGCCCACTACTGACACACCTCCTCCTCCTCCTCGCTGACCTCTGATGCTGCATATGGTGCTCTATGTAGCTACTCACTCGTCCACTGTATGGTCTCCAGTGCCCAAACTCGTCCAGCCACTCCCAGACAGCCACCTGCACCATCGGAAGTGCAGAGCCTGGGTAACTGGGGCCAGAAATGGGGTGCCTGAAGGTCCTGCTGGCCCACCACTTGTATAGGGTGCCATGGCCATTTTGACATGGAGTTACAAATCTGAAGAATATAAGCAAAAATGTGCTGTGTCCCTCTTTAATGCTCTTCAGTCTGGACACTGTAAGCTTCCAGTAAGGAAATCTGTGAAAAAACACAGCGGAGACTCTTATGCATACAGTCAGACCCATTTCTCCAGAAATGTTTTATCATCCAGTACTGCTTCAGAATAATTCCATTTCCTCCACCACCTGTCTGCACTTTTACAACTCCCTGTATACACTATGGCTCACTGCATCCCTGACCACGACAAGACAGTTCCCCAATTTCAGAAGACACAGATCAAGGGAGAGGACTGAATGGCAACTGCTGGTTCAGGCCAGGGGACAAATGATTTCTGTGCCCTCCTGATTACAAAGAAATGGAACTGCAACTAGAACTGAAGCTTGAAATGCAAACACTAACTGAACCCTCCCTGGTCTCCCAACCCCCATTCCACTTCCACACTGAAGCCACCACCATCCCACTGGACCTATCCTAGCCAGACATTAAAACAGCTATTGTGTCAGCATTTATCACTGTACTAGATAAGCTGTAACTTTTCCACCACCATTTCCACAAGAAAGTACTTGCTCACATTTCATCTTCTACCCCTATCAACTAATACTAATTTTATAACTTGGCACCAGACCTGGTCAGTCACACACACTTGGCACCAGACCCTGGTCAGTCACACGACTGGCACCAGACCTGGTCAGTCACACGCGACTTGGCACCACAGCCTGGTCAGTCACACGACTTGGCACCAGAGCCTGGTCAGTCACACGCATCTGGCACCAGAGCCTGGTCAGTCACGTGCACTTGGCACCAGAGCCTGGTCAGTCACACGCACTTGTAGCACAGCCTGGTCAGTCACACGCACTTGGTACCAGACCCTGGTCAGTCACACCGCTTGGTACTACATTCTGGTCCAGCACACACACTGTACTTACTGGCTCTCCGTCAACTACAAATTCAGTGCCAGATGCTAATCAACCATACACTCAATACTGGGTCCAGGCCAGCCAACAAATGTAACAACACTCATATCAGACCCCACATAAACAGCCGCACACTTGGTAATGCATACTGGAGAGTTACAGACTTGGTACAGCAGCCCAGAGAGCCATAAACTCAGTATCAGAGCCCACGCAGCAACTCATTTAATACAGGATGTCAACCAGTTCACATGGTTACCAAATCACAGTCAGCAGCCACGAGTACCGAGCACTTTCAGGTCAGCTACACACACTGTGCCAAACTCCAGTTTGCTTCACACATTCAATGCTGGATCCTGGCTAGTCGCATACTCATCACTGGTTGCCACACATTACTAGCTCACTGTCACTCATACATTCAGTGCTGTATTCCCCAGTCAGCCACACACAGTGCAAGATCCCAACCTGCTTTTCACATCTGATACCAAGGGCATATCTACATGCTTACCTGTAAAACCCTGGGCCCACTACCTTGCTTTTTCTTTCTTTAGTTTCGGTGCCTGGTAAGTACACAGCAGCCAGTAACATGCCTATTTTCAGGAACACCTAATATTATAGTACACAAATACACTTAGTACAAAGCAGAATCAGACTGTAGTGCAACAGGTGTGGAGCCACAGTCGCCTGGGGCACCTCTGGAGACTGAGGTGCTGCCCCACCCCCTCCAGGCAGACAGCAGAGGTTGCTGGACCCGAGCTGAACTGGGCAAGAGTGCAGAGACCTGGCTCATGCCCCTCACCCCCTGGGCCACCACTTGCCACCACTCCCCCTCGGGCCACAAGTCTGCCACCACCTCAGCAGGAGGCCGAGGCAGAACGGGTGGACTTTGGTGGACTGGTAGGGAGGGCAGGAAGGGCACACTCCTCAGCCTGTACCACTGCAATCCCTTTGCCATACTGGCAGGACGGGAAGTTGGGAGGAGGCGCCATTGCAGTGGGAAGGAAGGAAGAGTAGGTCCTCAGAAGGGGAGGCCCCAAGGAGGAGAGAAAGAGGTCCGCAGCCAAGGAGGTCCGCAGCTGCTGGTGGGGACTCTGTTGTTAGGGGATAGACTTGGAAGCTGTGGGAAAGGAGATAGCTGAACTGCCCGAGAGGAGCTTCAGCTTGATGGATGGACAGCGGATCCAGAGGATCACTAGGGCAGCGGAGAGGGCAGGGAGTTGGATGTCATCGCCCACCTTGGGACAAATGACCGGGCAAGGGACAGGGCTCGGTAGTGCAGTGAAATATCAGGGAGTCGGAGAGGCGTCAAGCAAGAGGCACACAAAGTGGTTTTTGCCCAAATGTTAGTTGCATACTTTATTTATTTAAAGTTGGTGACTGAGGCACACTGAGTCAAGCTCAGCTTCCAGATGTGAGCCAGAGGAGAGGGAAAGGTGAAGTGCAATAATATCGCAGAATTACAGTAAAATATGACATACAAGTAATAAAAAGCAGAGTAACGAACATAAGGTGCTTAAGATTTACAGCGCTGTGACTGGAAGGGATTAAGTAACTGCACTGGTAATTACAAGACTTAAAAGATACAAGCAGGATGCAAGAAGAAGTGAGCAAGAAGGGAAGGCATGACATGTGGAAGCAAATGGAGATAAGATAAGCAAAAAGCCAACAAGACAGGAGAGCAGAGATCTGAAGTGCCTCATCCAGGATTATGAGGAGGAGGAGGGACAGCAGCAAGGGAGTGGAGGAGATTGGGTAAGAGTACGCTTTAAACAGTGCAGAGAAGGCTAGTCGAAGAGAGCATGGAAAGAGTTCCAGAGTGATGGTAGGAGAAGGATGCCTGCCTATGAGAATATTGGATGGGAGAGAGAAAGTACAGGAGTCTCTGCAGCATAGTGGATAGGAAGAGGGGATGAGAGATGGGGAGGGACCCAAATCAGAATTTGGAGAGGAGGGTGGTGGCGTGGAGCCGACATCACAAGCGAAGTGAGGGAGGAGTAGAGGAGCAGTGGTGGGTGCGGGGGGAGATCATTTAGGCAAATGGCAGAAGGCATTAAAGAGGGAGTCCAGTCTGGATAAGGAAGAGACCAGAGGAACCTGAAGACCATGTCAGCAAACAGGGAGGATCACTTTTATGAGCAGCTCCCAGTGGATGGTAGTGGAGAGGAGTCTCTGTTACGATACGTAGCTCCAAGCTTGGGATGGAGTTTAGAGTGAATATAGTCAAAATGGGCAGAGAAGTTGAGCAGATTGTCCAGCCAGCCAGATATTGAAGGTGGGGACAGCATCAAGGGTGGAGAAGGTGGGGAGGAAAGTTTGGTCACTCTTTATGGAGTACCAAAGGGCAGCAACACCCTTTCTTAGTGTTTGTTTTAAAGAGGACAGGAAATGAGTTCTATGGCAGCTGTTTATAGAGCTCCTATTTACAGAAATAATATCCATAAGCATAAATGATCCACATGTAAATGTACCTGAATAAAAAGTGAAGCGTAGAACTGTATTTTGCATTGTTTTGTTTTATGGGTAGTATTCTGTTACAGTTCTCTTCATAGAACCAGTGATCTGGAGTTTAACTGTGTCATGGTTTCTTTGTAGAACTCTGAGCATGGTTCTGACGGGACAACAGTTCATGCTTAGCATTCTGTACACAAACCATGACACAGTAAAAAGTCCAAATTACTGGTTCATGAGAAGAACTGTACAGAATGTTGTCCAAAAAGGAAACATTTGAAAACAGTTTTTCACATCAGTGTTTATCCAGGTACAATTAAATAAGGCTCAGGCGGAGGGGGAGTCATTCATTTTGTTACTAAGAATATTGTTCTAATTAGCACAGATTTTCTGTCCCTAAGTAGGCTGTCCAAAATCAACGAAGAAACCTCAGAAAGTTGGACAGCAGCAGAGACTCCACCTCAGGGCGCTGTAGGTCCAGAAGACAGAGGTCAGTGTCATCTGCGTACATAATGGCTACCAGAGTAGGCGCAAACAGAAGGAAAGTCGCAAAGACAGAGAAGAGGACAGCACCCACGATGAAGCCTTGAGGGACCCAGCATCCAGCATGGGAAGGGGGATAGGCGCCACCTGCTAGGACCCACTGTGTACAGCCCATGAGATACGACTTAAAACCAATCAACACTGCAAGTTGAGAGACCAGCAGATAAGTCTGTATGGAAGACGAGGAGGGGACAGAGCTCTAAAGCTTCAGCAAGGTCAATAAATACAGTAGCAAGATATGTCCCCTGTCTATGCCAGAGAGTACAGCATCAGTAACATGGAGAATGGAAGTGATAGTTGAGTTATTTTTTCAGAAGCAGGACTGAAATGGAGAGAGATATGCGAGAGTTTAGGATCTCAGTAAGAGGGAGGAAACTAGGGACTTTTGCAATTTGGCCAGGAAGGAGGAGGAGAGAAAGGGTCTATAGTTGCTAGGGTTAGGATCACCCCTTTGTGAAGGGGAATCACTCTGGTAACTTTCCATGCTTGAGGAACAGTACCAAGAGTGAAAGAGAGGTTCAGCAAGTGGGTGAGAGGAGGAGCAACTAAAGGGCAGAGATCTGGAGAAGGTGAGTGTCGAGGCTTAGAAAAGAAGGCATGGAAAACTTCCCGCACAGAGACAGGAGAGAAAGAGAAGACATTAGACGGGGGAGAGGCATAAGAGGCAGACAGCATGGGGACAGGGTTGAGGGAGGCACAGGTGATAAAGAAGAGTTTAGTATGGTAGCAATGAAGCAGGGTCCCAGACCAGAGCCATCACCAGCAGGATGGGGGCTTGCTTGGAGGATCAAAGAGGGAATGGAGTACACCAGAAGTTGGAGGGAGAGCTTTAGGTTTTGTTGAAGGCAATTTTGAAGTAGTATGCTTTCCCACTTAATCGCCTTTGTACAGGTGCCCTTAGGGACCTGTAGAACTGGAGATCAGAGGAAGAGAGGAGGATTTGTAGCGAGCCCAGGCAAGATCACTAGATTTGCAGAGTTGGATGATGTCATCCAACATCCAAGGGTGGTGTGACCGCTCTGACTCTACACCTTCTGGTGGGGGGAAGGAAGTGAGTGTTCCATACTTTGTAAAGGAAGTGGCAGAAGAGCAAGAGGGCAGAGTCAATATCGGGGCAGAGTATACAAAGAACAGTAGGAGGAGTGAAGATCATGGAGGACAGCATCGATGTTAAGCAACCTGAAATCCTACGCCAATGGTAGTCGGGGCAATGGGACATGCGTAACTTACGCACAATGCATCATATAGTGGTCACTGAAAACATCAGGGAGGGTATTAGCAGCAGTATGGTGGGGGGGACATGCGAACTTATATACACAATGCATCACGCCTAAGCCAATGGTAGTTCGGGGGCAATGGGACATGCGTAACTTTACACACAATGCATCATATAGTGGTCACTGAAAACATCAGGGAGGTATTAGCAGCAGCAGTATGGTGGGGGACATGTAATTTATATACACAATGCACGCCTAAGCCAATGGTAGTTCGGGGCAATGGGACATGCGTAACTTATGTACACAATACATCACGCTTAAGCCAATGGTAGTTGGGGGCAATGGGACATCGTAACTTATGTACACAATACATCACGCCTAAGCTAATGGTAGTTCGGGGGCAATGGGACATGCGTAACTTATGTACACAATACATCACGCCTAAGCCAATGGTAGTTCGGGGTAATGGACATGCGTAACTTATGTACAATACATCACGCCTAAGCCAATGGTAGTTCGGGCATGGGACATGCGTAACTTATGTACACAATACATCACGCCTAAGCCAATGGTAGTTCGGGGGTAATGGGACATGCGAACTTATGTACACAATACATCACGCCTAAGCCAATGGTAGTCTGGGGCAATGGGACATGCGTAATTTATGTACACAATACATCATGTGTGGTCACTGAAAGCATCAGGGAGGGTACCAGCAATGGTAGTTCGGGGTGGACATGGGACATGCAGGACTTACGTACACAATACATCATGTCGTGGTCACTGAAAGCATCAGGGAGGGTACTAGCAGCAGCAGTATGGTGAGGGAGGAGGAGAGCACCCAGTCCAGGAGGGAGTGGTTGGGGAAGTGGGTTCCTTAATTAATTGACTGAGGTTCAGGGACTCAATTGTTTCAGTGATGGGCTTACAGGCACCAGTTTAGATTAAAATCCCGAGAATAATGATCTAGCCAGCAGAGGCTAGATATACTGACCAGACAAGGACAGGAGACACACACCAGGGCTTTTAACTACTGGTTGAAGGCATGGTGCAAGGAGGAGGGCATCAGCTACAGTGGGGACTGGGGCCAATCTGGGAAGATATGGGCCTCTATGGGAGAGATGGCCTGCATCTTTCCTGGAGGGACCACAGTCCTTAGTGGGACGTTTAAATGCTACTTGTATGAGCATTAAACTAGCTAAGGAGGCTGCAAAACCAACGGAGGTAACAATTGTCCCACATAGCCGGGGGAAGGAGAGGCTGCAAAACCAAGGGACGCAACAAGAAACAAAGACACATAGAATTTGACGGCAGATAAGGACCGCTGGCCCACCCAGTCTGCCCATTTCCTGCCTACTGGATAAGCTGCAGATCCCAGTTAACCAGCAGCCTACTTTTTCCCTACCCCACCCCTAGAATTGCCTTATGACTGTCCCATGCATGCTTGAATTCCACCACTGTTTTGACTCCACGACCTCCTCGGAAGGCCGCTCCATGCATCCACAACCCTCTCTGTGAAAAAATACTTCCTTAAATTACCTCTTGAGCTGCTCCCCTCAATCTTCAAATTGTGCCCCTTGTTCTTGCACACCTCTTTTTGAAAGATGCTACCCTCTTGGACTTTGTTGATTCCCTTGAGGTACTTGAAAGTTTCTATCATGTCCCCCTTCTCCTCAGAGGCTATACATATTAAGCTCATAAGTCTCTCTTCATATGTCTTCCGTGCAGACCCTGCACCATTTTAGTTGCCCTCCTCTGGACAGCTTCCATCCTGTCTATGTCTTTCTGAAGACTGGGTCTCCAGAACTGCACGCAGTACTCCAGATGGGGTCTGACCAGCTGTCTGTACAGAGGGATAATAACTTCCTGTTTTCTACTGGTGATGCCTCTCCTATGCATCCCAGTATCCCCAACCCTCCTGCTGCCCTCTCACATTGCTTGCCCACCTTTAGGTCATCCGATATGACTACCCCAGGTCCCTTTCTATTTTGTTGTTGTTAGTATCTCATCCCCATTGTGTACTCTTCCCGGGTTTTGTTTCCCAGGTGCATTACCTTGCACTTCTTAGCATTGAATCTAAGCTGCCATACATTTGACCATTCCTCTAACCTTGCCAAGTCCCTTTTCATCCTTTCCACCCCACCTTAGTGAATCAACTCTATTGCAGATCTTTGTGTCATCTGCAAAGAGACATACTTTTCCTTCCAGTCCCTCTGCAATGTCGCTTATAAAGACATTGAAGAGGACCGTCCTAATACTGAACCCTCACGGTACCCCACTAGTAACCCCTTTCTTCAGAGTGGACTCCATTTACTATTACTCTCTGTGTCCTATTCTCCAGCCAATTTTTACCCAGGCTGTCATCTTGGGACCCTCCCAGGCTAGCTAACTTGTATATTAATCTTCTGTGTGGGACTGTGTCCAAATGCCTTGCTAAAGTCTAGCTAGGTAGGCCATGTCCACAGCCCCTCCCTGATCTACTACTTTGGTCACCCAGTCAAAGAAATCTATCAGATTTGTCTGGCATGACCTTCCTGCTGTGAATCCATGCTGCCTTGGGTCCTGTGCCCTCTGACCTCTAGATACTCGACAATTCTTTCCTTCAGAAGTGATTCCATCATTTTCCCTACCACTGAGGTTAAACTAACAGGTCTGTAGTTTCTGCTTGCCTTGGTTCCCACTTTGTGAAGGGAATCACATCTGCCCTCCTCCAGTCCTCGGGTACCACCCCATCCTCCCATGATTTGTTAAACAGGGTAGTCAGTGGTGTCACTAATTCTACCCTTAGTTCTTCTAGAATTCTGGAATGAATCCCATCAGGCCCCACTGCTTTGTCCACCTTCAGTTTTAAGAGTTCTTTCAGAACCCTTTCTTCTGTAAATGGGCTGGTATCAACTTCTGTATCCAGAGTGTTTCTACTGTTTGTTTTAGGTACCTCCCTCTTCCTTTGTAAATACTAAGCAAAATATTTGTTTAGTATCTCTGCCCTTTCACAGTCACACCTCTGCCACCCTCCCCTTTTATTAAGCCTCTATATCTCTCCCTTGGTGTACCATGGCTCCTGATGTACCTATAAAGGTTTTATCCCTTCTTAACTGAAAACAACTGCCTCACCTCCGAAGACTAAGCAGCAGGGGAGGGAGAGCCTGAGGGGAATAAACTCCCCAGGCAGGGGTGTAAGAAGAAGGGATAGGGATAAGGTAGAGATCGGGATGGGGGATAAACATGAAAAGCAAGAAGAAAGGAGTAAAGGAGACAGTGAACAGAGAAGGTAACAAGGGAAGGGGGTCAGGGGAGCTTTAGGAAACAGTGCAGGCAAGGATGGAGTAAAGTATGGAGAGCCATGTGCACCAATGTAAGGAGTCTGGGCAACACAGAAACAGAATTTGTTGGCAGATAAGGACCACTTGGACCACCCAATCTTGACTATTTTGTCCATGTCTGTACTGTCACCGCAGACCCTATCTGTTCTCCAGCTATCTCCCCCGCCCCTGCTTTCCCTACCAAAATTCCTTTGCATCTATCCCATGCTTGCTTGAAGTCCACCACTGTTTCTGCCCCCACAATTTCCACTGGAAGACTGTTCCAGCTATCCACAACTCTTTCAGTGAAGAAGTACTTCTCACATCCCTCCTAAATGTCACCCTTCCAGCTTCATGACATGCCCCTTGTTTTGTGCACTTTCTCTTCTGAAAATACTCCCTCCTGTATCTTATTTAGCCCCTGAGGTACTTGCAGGTCTCTAGCATGCCCCCACCTACTCCAGGGTGTACATCTGAGATCCCAGAGTCTCTCCTCAGGGCTTATGATGCAGCCTCCTGCACTGCTCCATAGGGGAAAGCTGCACAGAACAGGATCAAGAAAACACAGACATCTTGAACAAGTACTTTGTCTCAGTCTTCACAGTGGAGGGGTGGACGGAATAGCAGGAACAAGGGGAGGGAGGTGGACAAGTCCACTTTCAGAGGAAAAAGAATCCTGAAGGGACTTGCAGCTCTGAAAGTGGACAAGGCTATGGGACCAGGTGGGATACACACAAGGGTACTAAAGGAACTTAGAGGTGCCATCTGCCCTACTGATGGCCTTACTCAACAGCTCACTGGAAACAGGCGTGGTCTCGGAGGACAGCAGGAGAACAGATGTGGTCCCTCCCCATAACTGTGGCAGCAGGGAGGAGGCTATTAACTATGGGCTGGTCAGTCTCACATCAGTGGTGGGGAAATTAATGGAAACCCTGTTTAAGGAATGGCTGGTATGGTATCTTGACTCCTATGGGTTAAGACCAAAGGCAGCATGGATTCATGAGGGAGGTCGTGCCAGATGAATCTAAATTGATTTCTTCAACTTGGTGACCAGGAAGTAGATAAGGGAGAAGGGCAGTGGAAGTGGCCTATCTGGACTTCAGCAAAGTCGTCGTTACTGCAGCTCGCGAAAGGGACTGAAAAGAAATTTAGCAGCGTAGAGGGAGATCCAAAGTGGTGAACTGGGTAAGGAACTGGTTAATGAATAGGAAACAGAGGTTGGTGGTTAACAGTACTCACGCTAATGAGAGGAAGAGTGGCCAGCTGGGTGCTGCAGGGCTGAAGTACTGGGACCGGTCCTCTTCAATATCTTTAAAACTCACACTGTTGAAAAACTGGAAAGGAAGGTATGCCTTTCTGCAGATACTGTAATACCAAAATCTTAATAGCGTGGACATTCAGGAGGAGGTAGATAGAATGTGCATAGATCTTGAGCACTGCAGCTGGGGTTCAATGCCAAAAGTGAAAAATCATGCACCAAGGGAAAAAGAACCCAGGAGCGGAGTACAGGATGGAGTGAGGTACAGCGGTAGGGTTGTGCTGGCAAAGTCCAATACGGGGAATATCTCAGACTGGGAATGGAGCAGCCGGGGTGGGCAGCAAGGTCAGCTCCACGTTGGGGGCTGAGCAGACACGAAAGTCTATTATGCCTACTCTGCTAGCATTTTAGTATGTTAGTATATTAGGTACTGACAGTCACTAAGCAGGAAAGGGACTTTGGAGTTATCATATGTAACCCCCATAAAAGAAAAGTATGGTGCTTACTTTTAGCCCTGGAGTCCGCTGCTCACCACTGCCAGCCGGGACCTGTGCCACCTCCCTGAATCTCTGACTAACCCCATGATGTTTTTCCTGGCAAAGCAGGCCAGAGGCACAAAGACACACAACCTCACGCAGCCACACTGCGTAATGTTTGAGCCGACGGTCCATGTTGTGCAGTAGTGCAGAATCATTTTAAAGCTGCTACTGCACTCAGAGTGAATTTCCAGATGTCCCTGTGACTATGCCTGCTGTTAATTTGGGAGCCTGGGACCCTCTCCTCATGGGGTCAGTGTCCTGAGTGAGGGTGACGGTGGACATCCAGTGGCACCTCTGACCCCCAGGGAATGTTCTGCCCTCCTTGCCCTAAATTAGATCCCTCAGGGATGTTCCAAACAAATGTGAACCTTGGACCCACAGGGGACTGTTGCCTCTCCTTGGCTGTGTAAACTGGGGTTGGGTTTAAAGTGCTAAAGTGACATCCCTGGGAAGAAATATTGATTCAGGTACAGAAAATAAAGTGCGGGCTGTTTACAGATAATGATGAAATAAAATATCTACATGAGAAGAAAGTGTGGGACCAGACTAGAGACTGGTGCAACCTGCCTTGTTAATAATAGGCTTATAAGCTTGTGACATTGAATAAAAGGATCCTGTTTAGGCTTTAAATCTGTTTGGACTTCCGTTTATGTTTGGAAACTGTTTGTTGCTAACCCCTTTTTGCAGCTCTGACTAGCTGTCAGTTGTCGGAGGTCAACCAATCTGAAGGAGGTCAAGTAAGTACATATGATGGTTGTGCTTTTCCCTCCTTAAATATAAGCTCCACTCACCTAGCAGTGGGATAAAGGGCTTACATAAGTGAAAAGTGTACTGCTGTGTGTGGGGTGTCTGGGAAGGGAGGTGGGTAGGTAGGTACAACATCCCAGTGGGTTGTACCAAACTACCACATGCCTGGAACCTTTACTCTGAGTAAAGGCACTGCATTATTATTGAACAATCTGTGGAAACAAGCTCCAAGATCATGATGAACAGAACCCAGACCCCTCAATTTTGTCCAGGCCCACAAGGCATGGGTAGTAACCCATTGGTACCGGTACCTGGGTTACACATATACAACGACCCTAAAAGTGGCAAGGCAGTGTGACAAAGCAGTGGGTTGCACAGGAAGAAATATCTCCAGCAGAGGAGGAGGTGGCGTTTCCACTGTATCGCTTGCTTGGGTGACCCCACCTGGAATACTGCATCTTTTCTGGAGGCTACACCTCAGAAAGGACATAGACAGGGTTGAGGCACTCCAGAGGAGGCAACTAAAATTGTGAAGGGGTTGCATCAAGGGCCCTACAAGCAGGGTAGTGACCAGAGGCGGTGAAAAGAGTTGCAGTAGGCCCACAGCCTCTGAGGTCACCAATAAGAAACCCATTTATTATCACAGACAAACTTGCAACTTTCCTTGCTAAATTGCTTATCCATTTAAAACAGGGGCTGTTAGCAGTGGCAGCAGTGGGATATGTGCTGAAGATTCCGACTCCAGTTTCACAGGGTGGGAGGAGTACAGAACAAAGAAGCAATAGGGGCCCATTACTCAAACCATCTAATCTTGGCACCAGGAGGAGCACGGACAAATTACACTGTGCATTGTTTGATCATGATGCCAGTAAGAGGGGGATGGAGGGGCAGCATGAATAAACTATGATTGCTCAGCAAGACAGATACAAAACAACTTAAGCAATAAATATGTTACATTTGCTAATGATTATTTTACAGTTACTGATGGGAGGTCCCACAGCATGATTTGCAGGGGCCCTTACTGTTGTTGGTACAGCCCTGCCTGACAAGGAGAGAGACTGAGGGATCTCAACATGTATACACCCTGGAAGCAAAAGCAAGAGGTACATGACAGAGACCTACAAGTACCTCACATGGGTTAACAGGGTGCAGGAGGGAGAGTCTTTCCAACGAGAAAGAGCACCAGGAGCAGAGCTTCTCGATGAAGCTGGAAGGAAAGTTTAAGAGGGATGTGAGGAGGTATCTTCACTGAAGGGTGGTGGGCCCTTAGCACAGACTGCCAAAGTGAAATCAGTCTGTGTGTGTGTGGGGGGGCATGCATGGGCATACCTCTCAACCTCCTGCATCATAAATCAGGGACAAGGCTTAAAAATCAGGGACAAAGGACCAAAATCAGGGACACTTCCTCAAAATTGGAGATATCCACTCAGGAAGCTGGTAGAATAAAGGGCTTAGTGTAAAATGCATTTTTAAAGAAGAACAAGTTTGTAACTTTAATGTTTGACATTAGTTTGTGCTTATAACCCCACTCTTTGGTCACGGAAACACAATTTTAGGAGGAACAGAGTAAAATTTTGAGGCAAAATCAGGGGCAGTTGAGAGGTATGTGCATGGGACAGACAGGAAATGTTAGTAAATAGGCTAAGGCAGGAAAACGGCGAGTCGCCAGAAAGCAGTTAGGGTCTGCAGAGACAGACTAGGCAGTGAGCATCTGGGAAGACTGTGTGGGCAAAGTGGTTCTTGTCTACCAACAAATTAAGTTTCCATATTACATAATAGGTACAATCCTGGAAATTCAGCATGCAGTTTTTCAGTCGAGTTGTTTATGATGATGGGGGCAGGGATTCTGCCCCATACACCAGAATATTAACATAATACAGTATTAAAAAAAGAGAAGCAGAAACCCCATAAAATCAAATCACTCAAAGATCAGGAGCTCCAAGTAGTTACTCTGGCCCACAATTCTCCAGTTGTGCCGGTACAGAATTCCTGTTATCTTATCCACATACACGGTACCAGACCCAAGTAAGCCACCTACAGGAAACCGGACTTCGGATACACGCTGGGTACTGTCTAAAATGCTCACCCCACTGGACCCGGAACCCGGTTATGTACTTGCTACTCTCGGTAAAGCCCAGCCCCTCCCCATGTCAAAGTCAGCAACGTACCTTCAGGTAACTCTAGGAAAGGATCATGTCGGGACTCTTCTGCAGACACCTCCTCACGGTGCCTCTACAGGAAGGACGACTGTACGGTCACGGCGGTGAGTCCGGCTGCGCCGAGTAACGATCACAGCTGAAACCACCAGCACGCACCAACACACCGGGACAGAGCCAGCAGCGATCTGTCGTCACGAGCGGGGTGGGCTAGCGACACACACACACACACACACACACACGGTTTCTAAGGGAACCAGTTAGAGCTGTGCCACAAAATGTAACCCCGCCCAGTCCTCCGCAGTAACATGACGTCAAATGGGGCGGCAACCAAAGGCGCTGGCTTGCCTGGGGACCCGTAGAGTGCTATAATACACAACGAGTGCACCGCGCACACAAATCACAATGGGGCGGGCGAGCAACAGGAACGAGGCTTTCCAACGCGGAGGCACCACCGGAAGCAGTGCGCATATCTTCTTGAGGTGTTGTCTACCTTTCATTGCGTGCTACTCTCAGGTTGTAGCGATTCTGACGAGTCTTCTGATAATTTGATTCTCAGAATTCCGTCAGCTGAGCATACTGTTCAATGTTTGGTCCCACAAATGAAGGACACAAACATTTAAAATGAGAAACGCACACTCTCTTAGTGAAGTATGCATCCTCAAAACATGAAGATACGGTGTGGAAACTATTGCGTTTACTTGGTTAGAGGTTTTATTAGTATCTTTAAAAAGCTAGTTTAGTGCTTGAAATAAATATTTTAAAAGTCTACCATTACCTTTATATGTGAGTTACTTTTGATTTCGTTGTTTAATTTAGGACCCTTAAAAGTCTGGGGAGCAGGGTTAATTCTGGGGCCCAGGTCTCCCAGCATACTGTATAAAGGGAAGGACTGTGAGCTGGTGGGGCCCCAGAGTCTGAACTTTCCCCAGGGCCCGGAATTCTTCTCGAGGAACTGGTTTAATTAGAAGATTGTTTAACTGACGTTAGTAGGTGTGATGTGTTGGACAGCACTCAGCCTGGCAGCAGACCTATCTGTTTCTCTCCACCACATTATCAGCCCGTGAAATCACTGCTGTTTAGGAGCAGCCGCTCAGCTGCCAGGTCAGTCGCCTGGGATGTCACAGTCGGATCACAATGCTACTTGGGGGTAAACAGAGATCAGTCTGCTGCCAGTCTGAGAGCTGTTCCACACATCCAGCACAATATTATCACATAGAAGACTCTCTAATGAGCCAAGGAAAAAGAAAAATACTTAAAGTCTCAACTGACTACTTCTTAAAATTTGTATTATTTTCCTGCCTGCCTGTTTTGGGCGATACTGGAGAGAGGATTAAGGCCAGTTGCACAAGTAAGTATTGTGGTAAGAGGCTTGCTTCTAAAGCAATGCCACTCCAGTCACACCTCTTCCTGTCTATGCCGAGTCACTGACCAGTTCGTCGAATAGTCATATAATAGTTATAGTAATGTCTAGTACAGTGTGTGTAAAGTACCACACTGGACCGAGAGAATGGGCGGAGCACCCCACAGAAGATATAAACAGTCCACTAAACAACAAAAGAAAGAAGATATTCGGGAGTACATAGCAACAATAATTTAGTTCATAGGACCTGGGGATGGAGCACCTCCACAGAAGAAAGAACAAACAAATATTGTCTTGGTTATTTAAAAAAGTCTAAATATTGATTGCTTTTTTTCTGTGGGGCTTCTGCCACCCCCACACCCTGGGTCCTCAGTGGTTATTCTGTATTTAGTAATATGATATCCAAGATAAAAATAATTTCACTGCATTTACTGTCATGCCTGCTTTGCTTCTGTGGGGGCGCTCCATGGGGTGCTGCACTGCTGAGGTGCTGTCTTTCGGATGAGACATTAAAACCGAGTCCCTCTGCCGTTTCTGGTGGTTGCAGGTGGATGTTAAAGATCCCAGGGCACTTCTCAAAAGAGTAGGGGAATGTCCGGCGCCCTGGCCAAATTTCCCTTCCATTCACTAACATACCACCAACAGCTAATCTGGTTCAAAATTCAGTTGCCATTCATCTGTATCCCTCTCCCCACCTGGTCGTGTTCTGAAAATAGGCAGAATTTGTCTAGTGCACTTACCCAGTCAACAAAAACTAAATAAATAAAAATATCAACGGGCACCCTCAGATGGTTTAGCAACTCTCTCTCTGACCAATCGCATCAGGTCAATATAGGGGATACGCTCTCGACCTTGCTTCCAGTCCATGCTGGTGTCCCACATGGATCAATCTTGGGTCGTTACTCTTCAGCATTTTCTCAACAAACTCCCATGCCACTACCCTGAACAAATTCTTCTTTTTGCCAATGATGCAGTAATTTATACAAAGAATCTGATCCTTCTCATCTAGAAAGCAACTACAAAAAAGGCTTTACGGATGTTGAAGACTGGTTTATTGAGGAAGCTTGTACTTAATTATAAGAAAACAAAGACAATGCTTTCCATGGATCACACAACAAGCACAAATCCAGTCTGCTAATTGTTAATAATCGCTCAGGTACTTCCTCGAACAGACCAAAACTTTTAAGTAATTTGGTGTGACACTAGACAGCACCCTGTCATTCGCCAGTCGTATTGACATAGTACGCCAATCAGTAAATGCCCGCATCGACTCCTTTACAGGAATAAGCACTGCCTTACGGCTGATGCCCCATCAGCAGGCAAGTCAAAGCTCCATTGTCTCCATAATAGACTGTGGACTCATAATCTACAGTCCGGCTACTAATACCGCCTTAATGTGTATCACTATTGCATTGAATAAGGCCTGCAGGCTCCTTACTAGGGCTGCTCCACAAATGCACTCCTGTGACCCATACAAATAGACTGACTGACTTCACTTACTAGGCAGATTATTCTGTCATACCAGCCTTATAGTAAAAAGGCCTCCTTGGTCTCCTGCCCCAGGAGTTCAGAACCTCCTCAGCAACTCCAGCAACGCCCACCATACCAGAAGTTCTGACAGCTCCACCTTCCAAGTTCCTCATCATCAGACTTCGCAAAGGACAGCGCTGCTCACAGTCAGAGCTCTCAAATGGTATCATTCTTCGACAATGATATCGCAAACACAGTCTCGCTGAGTGGATACAAATGTAAGCATGGAGTCTCAGGTGGCTAACGCCACTTGTGACTGTTTCGCTAATATTAGGCTTACTACCCTTACTCCAGCACCTTTGTCTCAACCCTTCTCTCTCCTGCAGTCTTCCAACCTCTCCACTTGCCCACACCTACTCCTGCCCTTGATTCCCAGCCTCCCTCCCTTCTCTCTTTGCCTAACTCATGCACCTCAGTTTTCTTCCCTCCTCCACTGTGACTTACTCGCGCCTCCTGGCCCTCCGTAGAATCTAGTATGGATTTTGTGGTACCATCATTCACTTCAACTCCCATTAAGCAATTTCACACTGTACCTCCCTTCCGCACCCCTATTCCCTCCTGCAGTCTTAACCATCAAGTGCTATCTGTCACTGCTTCACTTTTCTCCCTATCAACCTCTTGCTTATAGTCTTTCCACCTGTATGCTCAGTCCTGCTTGACAAGGACTATTGGCTGCTCCTTTCCATTTATTTATTAGATCATCGGTTTACAGACCTTTGAGTCAAAGACTCATTTACAAAGGCACCTTGTCAAGAGAGCAATACATCACAGCAAACAAAACAGTACAGTACATAACGCTTAGATTAAAAACAACCAGTGTTACAGGCATTCACTGGTGGTACCAGCTTGGTAATAGGTAGATCACAGTAGTCATAATATAGGTACACAAGTACCATGTCAGGTAGCAACCAGAGATATTTTATTACATTAGTCAGCAGATGTTGCCTGAGACCCCAGGCATACAGCAAAAGTAGACAGGGCAAATCCAGCCTAGAGGTGAGGTAAGGGGCAGGTGGGGATTATGTGCAGTTGCTGCAGTGAGTGCTTGTCAGATGGCTTCTGAGAGAGACACTTGAAAGGACCAAGCTTAGTAGAGTCAGCTGTGTTGGCTGGGAGGGAATTGAACCAGGAGGGAGCCTGATAGAAAAATGATCTCTGGGCCATAGAGGTCCTTACCCTGGGGACAATAAGGAGGTTTTGACAGTGCAGCGGGTGGAGACCAGGGGAGGCATGCTGCAGGGGTGGCAACCCTGGGGAGGGGACCCTAGCAGGGTCTTTTTACAAGAAGGCAGGTTTGGAGCGGAGTCTTTCTTCAAGTTTGAACAAGTTGGTGGTGGAGTACAGCAGGCATGTATGGGTGCACCTAGGGGCTCCTTGCATTAGCCTGCAGGCTTTGTTCATAGAGAGCTGGATTCTTGCAAGTGCAGTGTTGTCGGCTGCAGCATAGATGGGCAGCCCATAGTCGATTAGTGACAGGACAGAGGAGATGATTGCCAATCTAAGGGCCTCTTGTGGTAGGCAGTCCCTATGGCGGTATAACAGTCCAGTCCTGACATTGTGGCAGCAGAAAGGCCATTGATATGGGAATGGAAGGAGAGTGCTGAATCAAAGGTAATGGCCAGATACTTGTAGGAGGAAACCTGCTCAATGGAGTTTAGTGTGCTAGGCAGTATCACGAGGAGGCACCATTGGCTTTGCTTTGGCGATGCAAGAAGAGCATAGCTTTGCTCTTTTTGGTTCAGGACTACCTTCGTAATGTGAACCATTGCTCAACTGTCACAAAGCTTGTTGGAGGGTGGCCTGGAGTGTGTTGGGTTTGGGGTCAGAGGCAAAGAGCACAGCATCATCCGCATAGAGGAGGATCTTACTTGGGCAGGTCCCAAAGTGGACAGGTCATGTGTCAAATAGGGTGCTATTGATTTTTACACACTGAGTTCTGGCAGAGAGGTGGTTGGTGAACCATGCAAGGGGCTGGGGAGAAACCAAGGCATCTGAGGGAGTCAAGCAGGAGGGATGGAAAACCGTGACAAGGTCTTGGAGAGGTCAATGAACACGGCATCGTAGGACTTCCAGCATCAAGAACAGAGTGCAGGAAGTTGGAGAATTCAAGTAGCGGTTGTGGTGCTGTGATCTGCAAAGCCATGCTGTTCAGGGCACCGGATATTGTGCATGGCCAAGTTATCGGAAAACTGGTTGGCATACTTTTTAAGGGCCTTAGATAGTGGGGGAGGATGGAGATAGTCGCTAGTTACCTGGGGTCACTCGATCACCGCTCTTTAGGATGGGAGTGATGATGGCGGTTTTCCATATGCTGGGGAACTGCCCCAGGCACGAGAGCAGTTGAGCAGCTCAGTTAGTGGGACGAGGATAGCATCCAACGTCAGCGAAGTAGACTAGTGTCCAGTAATTGGTGCTAGGTTATTACTATTAAAGGAAACAGTTGAAATGTACAGCTTTTACCCAGGCATTACAAAATGCCTGAATAGTGCTTAGGCAGTAACATTTTTTAACAAATTACTCTAACTGATTTTTAGTGATTTAAACAGTGGCCGTCAACTTTCAGTTTCTATTACTGGCAGCCACCATTTCATGAGTAGCAGAGGCTTCCTGAGCTCAGTTTATGCTAATATGTCCCGCCAACCAATAGCTGAGGTGAAACTGGATATTAGCACACAGTGAGCTCAGGAAGCTCACCTGCTGCTCATGAAATGGCTGCTGCCAGCAACAGGAAGTGGAAGTTGTGGGTAGCTGTTCTAAATCATTAAATAAAGTTCTTACTGTCTGAAAGCACTAATTGATAGTTTCTGCAGTGTCAGAGGAAAGCTTTGTCTTTCCATTGTTTCCTTTAACAGCCTTTTGCAAAGGAGTCTCAGCCTCAGCGGGAGATAGTACGTAGATAGAAAGGAGGTCTCTGGAGAGTGGGCAGGGGTGCTACTGGGATGGGGTCAAAGAAGTTACTGGGCAGGACTGAACTCAGGTCTGAGAAAGTGTGGTTTAGGCAGTCTTGCAATGCCAAGGGGGTCAGAGCAGACCATTCCATTAAAGGAGAGTTGAGAGGGGGGTGGGGAGCGGATTCCCATTCAGCTCTTTACATTATCCCAAAAGTTCCTAGCCGACCCCAGGAGGAGACGAGCAGATTGGTAGTACTGGGCTTTTGCCTGTCGAATGGCCCAAGTACACCTTATTGGCTTGGCGTTGTACGCTTGCCTATCAGCTAGCTTGCCAGATTCAGGGCAATGTGCCATAGGCTGTCTCTCATTTTAAGTTTGTGAAGGAGGAAGGGGTAACCCAGGGCGTGCTTTGCTTTTGGTGTGATTTCTGGTGAAGGGCATAGGGTCACAGGCAGTGTTAAAATGCGTGTGAAAAATCCAAGGCCTCATCTGTGGACGGTGCAAGCCTGATTAGGGACCAATCCAGTTGTGAGAGGTACAGTTTAAGGTGGACGAGGCCACCTGGGGTAGGCGACGTTGCTGCGTGGTTTGTGGTGCAGGTTTGCTGTTGGTAGCGGACCAAGAGAATACGACTGGGAGTGGTCACTCAAGTGAGCTGAGAAGCACACTGTCGAGCACCCTATGGGGCCAGTTGGTAATGGTGATGTCCAGGAGGGTGCTGGTGCCAGTAGAGGGTTGAATCTAGTTGGTGTGGTGACAAGCTGAGACATGTCAAGAGCGGCAATGATATCTCTGGTTTGGGAGGCCGAGCATAGAGCAGTTGATATTCAGGTCACCAACAATTATCTGGGCCATTTTGGGTGGTAGGCCAGAGAGGTAGTCAGCAAGCACCTGAATGGCGAGGTCTTGCTTTTGGGGAGAATATAGGCAACAGTGAAAAGAGGGCCCTTACCAGGGTTGGGGAGATTTTTAGCTTGAGGGCTTGCGCCTGCTATCAAGCTTGGGTGGTGGAAGTGCATGTCCAAGGAGGGAGTCATGCATGTAGACAGACAACCACCTCCATGCTTACCCACCCGATCTTCCTTGAAAAGGGTGTAACCAGGGAGGAGGGAGACAAAGGAGTCGGGTGGATTTGGATAACCAGGTTTTGACGATCGTGACAGTGTCCAGTTGGTGCTGAGTAACTGAGCACTGGAATGCAGCAGCTTCTTGAGACTGCAAATATTCATGGAAGCTAGCGGAGTCCTTGAGCCTGCGCAGGCTTGCTCATAAGGCTAGGCACGTGGCCAGGGTTTGGATGAATTTTACCTGATAGAAGCAACAGGAGGGTGATTTGGCGCACAAAGCATGGTAGAGATTGTGGCATCTGCCCTTGCGATTGGACACGGGGCTGGGTGCAAGGGGTGGGGGTACCGAGGGGTGGAGGTGGTCAACATCGGGGTCTGGTAGAGTGTTGTAGATAAGAGGGGGATACTATGGGTGAGGGTGACTGTCCTAAGTGAGGTGGGGCTGGTGTAGGAAGTAGGAGGAGGAGGACCATAGTCAGTGTCAATGCACTTGATCCCGGATGCATTGAGGATGATAAATTAAATTTGAGCACGAGAGAGGATCACCCCTTTAGGAAGTTAAGGAAGGAGCACTCCTTTAAGGAGTATTTAAGAAAGGAGGGCTGGGGGCTGTGTGAAAAAACTGTCCAGAGAGCAGTGCAGCAAGGCAGTGGCTGAGCTGTGTTCTCAATAGGGATTTGCAGCATCCAGTCGGGAAGCAGCCACAGTCCCAGGAGCCAGTCCAGTTATGAGGATGAGCCTGACAGCTCGAGCTAAGAGCTGACCAATCGTACCTGCTTCCTTTGTCAAGGGTGGTGGGCTGGATGCAGAGGTCCGGCCACCGGCAGGATAGCGCCCAGGCCACTTGGCTGAAGTGGAGAGCCTGGATTGGGCTTGGGCTAATAAGCAGAAGAAAAAGGAGGGCCATTAGTTAAAGAGTCAAAGACAAAGCTCAGGTAAATTGGTGGGAGGGCCCTTAGCAATTTAGTGCTCAGGGCAGAACTAGGTGCAGATAGTCCAGAGGAAAGGTTCCGCGGAGAGGTCTGGTGAAAGGTGCCAGGTGGGAATGTAGCAAACAAAGACTGGTTCAGGAGGTTGATGGGGAGCCCTGAATGAGACCAGGGAGAGCTGCAAAGGAGGCATGTGGTGGAGAGAACTTAGGTAAACATAAGAAACATAGACTTTGACGGGCAGATAGCGACCGCTTGGGCCCATCTAGTCTGCCCATTTCCTACCTAGAGGATAAGCTGCAGATCCTATTTAACCAACAGCCTATTTCTTCCTACCCACCTCAAAAATTGCCTTATGTCTGTCCATGCATTCTTGAATTCTCCCACAGTTTCAGACCCCACAACCTCCTCAGGAAGGCTGTTCCATGGGTCCACCACCCTCTCTGTGAAAATACTTCCTCACATTGCCCCTGAGCCGTCTCCCCTCTATCTTCAAATTGTGTCCCCTTGTTCTTGCACATCTCTTTTTCTGAAAGATGCTACCCTCTTGGACTTTGTTGATTCCACTGAGGTAGCGTTTCTATCATGTCCCCTCTCCCTCCTTTCTTCAAGGTGTATACATATTAAGCTCCTTTAGTCTCTCCTCATATGGCTTCTCTTGCAGGACGCTGCACCATTTAGTTGCCCTCCTCTGAACTGCCTCCATCCTGTCTATGTCCTTGCAGAGATGGGGTCTCCAGAACTGGCGCAGTACTCCAGATGGGGACTCACCAACTGTCTGTACAGGGGGGCAACAACTTCCGTTTTCTGCTGAGTGATACCTCTCCTATACATCCCAGTATCCCCCAGCCCTCCCTACCGCCTTCTCGCATTGCTTGCCAATCTTAAGGTCATCTGATATGATTACCCTAGGTCTCTTTCCATTTTGTTGTTGTTACTACTCCCCCAATTGTGTAATCTTCCCTGGTTTTTGTTTCCCAGGTGCATTTCTTTGCACTTCTTTGCATTGAATCCAAGCTGCCATACTTCTGACCATTCCTCCAACCTTGCCAAGTCCTTCTCATCCTTTCCATGCCTCCTTGTGTATCAACCCTGTTGCAGATCTTTGTGTCATCTGCAAAGAGGCATACTTTTTCCTTCCAGTCCCTCTGCAATGCCACTTATAAAGACATTAAAAGGACTGGACCCAGTACTGAACCCTGCGGTTCAAATTTAAGATGGAGTCTCATAATTTTGCTTTTTAAAATTTAAATATAAATCTATATGTTTCACACTAGAGCTATGTTAACTCTGGATCAGCTTTGGCTTATGTATCATATTGCCAATGGATACCTATAAAGGTATTTAATAATTGCAGCATATTATGGGCTTCATAGCTAAAAACTGTAAAAGGTGCTGCAATTTTAATTTGACTGACATAATTGGCATAAATTAGAAAAAAGCATAAACAGATTTATGATGGTAGAAAACTGATACAGGCATTTTGTTTGCTTAAATGTGATATTTTAAGCTTGTAAATTGTGCATTTATATTGTGTACTTGTAAATGTTTTGTTGTGTTCTAAATATTGTAATGGCATATTGCCAAACAATAAACTAATTGCTTACTTACTTAGTAAGGGTCACACTGCTCTTTGGAAGGGAGAATGAAACTCCTCTGAAAAAGTAGAATCTTTCCATCAGTTGAGAGCTGATACTAGCTTCAGTTGGAACTATGCCATGGAGCTATTCTTGGACACCACAATTCTTGCAGATACCACCAAATTTCCCTTAATGTTAAATCTGGATACGGGAACTACAGCTGCAGCTGAGAACATGCAGCTCAGGAATCTGTAGAAATCTTGTGCTGCCTCGTGTGAGTCGGGAACAAAAATGGTAGGTCTGATGCCCTATGAAGGAGCAGAAAAGGCCTTGCCATTGACAGTGTCAGTTCCGCACCTATGAACTCCAGCCTGGGTTCCAGTGGTGATTTCTCCCAGTTTATGAGAAATATAAGAGGACTGATGGAGGGCTCATGTTTTTCGTAAGAGCATCTAAGTCTAAGTAAAAAGTTTTCTCACAAATTAATCAGCTGTCTAGATATGTGAAGACTGTCGCTTGTTGTCTCCACAGTGCTGCTGGTACTACAGAGAGGCATTTTGTGAAAACTCTTGGGACATAAGTAAGACCAAAAGGTATTGTTCTCGATGGGTACTGACATACCCCAACCTTGAACTGTAAAACTTCCTATGACTCTCCCTTATTGGCATATGGAAGTATGCACCTGTTAAATCCATTGAACATAACCAAACCCTCTCTACAACAACAATGGAAGACAAAGTACTATCCTGAACCTTTTTATGCATCTGTTTAGAATTCTGAGATCCAGAACTTTCCATCACTCCCCATTTTTCTTTTGGTTACAAAGTACCTTGAAGTAACCTTTTTCCAAACTGGTGCTTCAGAACATGCTCTAGTGTTCTTACAGTTAACTAATTTAGAGATCTCTCTAAACACCTCCCAGCTCACTCATGTCTCACAGCCGCCCTTTCCCAATCTCATTCCCTCTGGCACTGGGCCTTCCTTGTGACTCCTTTCCTGCTTCACATCTCCACTGGTACAAGACATTTTCCACTACCATCGGACAGTGGCCCATTAGCCTGCCAAATTCCTCTCCCAGTGCATGCCTGCAAACTAACTGCCTATGGTGCCTCTTTCTCTATTGTTACTGCAGCTAGCTGCCCTCAAGCTGCTCGTTTTATGAATATTATCTCAAAGTATGTCATAACTGAGTATCTTTATTTTTTCTTTTAGTTGTTTTGGTTGTTTATTGTGCATTCTTTTACTACCTCTGTATGTATGTTGACCCTCATCCTTTGATGTGGAACCTTTGTAAACGAGCAGTTTCTGCTCAAAGGTATTTGTAATCCGAGAATTTAATAAATAAATAATTTCTGTACTTCTCTGAAGCAATGCCAGATTTTCTACTGATAGAGCACTTGGGTTTCTAAGCATGTCACATTTTAGAATGTTTACAAATGACAGGGTTCAGTTCCTCTCCTATCATCTTCAAAGCCCATTGGTTTGTGGTGATTATTTTTCCTATTCCAAACATAAAGGACAGAGGGCCCCCTACTGGCTGAGCTTGGGACTGGCAGCATGGACAAAACAATCTGAGATTAGGTTTAGCAGGAGCAAGAGGATCAGAAGAAGCCTGAGGTCTGCATCTTCTCCTACCCTTTCCTCTAGTAGCATCTCTTATCACAGAGCAACCAGTCTGGAAGTAGGGTCTTGCTTTCAACACCTGTAGTCTGGAATGGGTAGAAAATGGCCAAAAATAGCGAGCAATATTTACAGAATGTGCTGGTTCAAGGGTGTCAGGAAAGGGAATCGGGGTCCAGTAGATGACAGAGAAACAGTGTGGGGAATAGAGAGAAAGAAAGAAATGCAAAGGGAAAAGCAAGAGAAAGAGGAAACGTGTTCTGAATATGTGTTATATTACTTTAGTAGTAGCTTCCTTTACTGGATTTATTGTAAATTTCCTTGTTTTAACTGTTTGTTTTCCAATTTTGTATTCTCTGACATGGAACCTTTGTAAAAGAGCCATTTTCTCAAAGGTGTTAAATTCGAATCATCAATAAATAAATTAATATATAAATTTTGCATTAAAGTCTGAATATTCAGCACATCCTCTGTGTGGTTAACACCTTTTCTGTGAGGGACAGATCAATTTTGAGAGGTAAAATGCAGGCTATCCGGAAGGAGTGCAGTTTTGGGTCTAAAGTAAGGTGCACAGGAAGTAGAGCAGCGGACAGGAATACCGTGGTGGGTAGGAATCCTGTCGAGTGCTAAGCACAAAATCCAAAACCTAATATCGGATCATTGTTTTTGTGCGCCTGCCCCACCCCAAGATTTACATAACTCCAGTCCTAACAAAATTCTCAAAAAATGTAATTGGTAATAATCAAATTCAAACCCAGGATGGATGGTGGACCACGTACACTGTTGACTGCTTGCTCTGAACCCTAGGCCATCGGGCAGCTCAGCTGAATCACACTCCAGCTGTTAGTCCTATAATTCCCAGGGTGACGTAGAAGGACTATCCCATAAGCGAGGCACTGATGGGATTACCACCCGCCACTGTATTCCCATCCACCATTCTACTTCTTGTCCGCCATACTTTAGACTCAAACACTGCACTCTCGAGCCAGCTGTCCCTCTTGATCAGTGACAGTTGAGAGGTATGGTCTGAACCATATGGTTATCGAGTGGGCACTCTGTCATAATCCCAAGTTGCAAGTCAAGGTGTTGTAGCCAGTGACAGTGAGTTGAACCAGGTGTTATGTATAGCATTTCAACTCAGTAACAGTGTAGCTGTTGTTTTGAGTTTACGTGATGAGAATTTAGTTTGCTACCACATAGCTAAAGTAACATTTTCATGGCAAGTCACCCCTGATGAATGGAAGCCAATTCTTTGTTGATGTTTTTGCAAGGGGTTACAAATGTACCTACCCTGTGGAGCCTGGTTCTTTCATCTTTGTGCCATCTTCCAGTTGCTGTGCTTTCCAACAGAGCGTCATCTGCCTGTCTTTTCCACACTACATTAAACAGATAAATGACAGCAGCAAATAAAGATCAAGGTTCTTCTGCCCAAAAGCCCATGTGTACCTCACTGGCATGTTGGCAGATTGGATGATTAGTACTAGGGATGCTCGAATTGTCCAATTCTGATCTGATTTTAGGATTCAGGATTTAGGAACTTGCTAATCTGATTCCATTTCAAATGCTAAAAGGACCTAAAAATTGGATTTTAGATTCTGCTTTGAAATCCTAAATGTCTATGTAAAATAGGTTGTAGGATTCAGTTTAGGATTTTGAACTACAAATCCAAAATTGTATTGGAATCCAATTCCAGGCAACCCTAATTAGTACTCTTATGTTCTCACCCCGACTACCAGTCCCGTAATTTATTCAGCATTTCTTGAAGCAGACAATAGACCCTGCCAACACCATCTCCCTTGATAATTTGTTCAATTTTTCCACCACTCAGTAAAGAAGTACTTCTTGAGATCCCTGTTAAATCTCTCCCACCAGTCTCCACCTATCACAGACACATAGAAATGTTGGTAAAAAGACCATTGATCCATTCAGCCTGTCCTGTTTTACCCAATCCTACAATGGTGACTAATGTCTAATCGAGGTTATTGCCCTCACCCTCTTGCCCCTGCCTTACGCTCTCCCTCTGCTGACTATCTATTTCCCCATATCTACCTTGTTCACACTTTAAGGTCTCTGCATCTCTTCTTTCCCTTTTAGGGTCCAGTGAGTACATGTTCAGAGCCTTAAGCTGATCCTCATAGCATCTTCCCTGCTGGCCCGAATCATTTTGGTTACCCTTCGCTGTACTACTTCTAGCCTGTCTTTGTCTTATCTTTGAGCCCCTGAGTTTGTGGGATCCAAAGCGCTAGGGTGTTTTATTTGTCCTCACAGTGATCTGTTTATTTTCTTTTGGTAATTGGGTGGGTGCATTTATAGAGAGGCAGTATGAAAAAATTACTCACCGTAACAATGATGCTTCTTTTAATGGGTCCAGTAGTGAGCCACTACAAAGAATGCATCCTCTCACTCTGAGATGTTGCCTGGAGTTTACAATGGTGTTGAGGAATCGGCATTCCGTTCAGATGTTGCTGTGTGCTGGTGCTCCCTCTAATGTTCTAACTCCATATTTGTGCCAAAGAGCAGAAGGAGCAGCACTAACAAGCTAAACTGCAATGCTTAGAGCAAGATAAACAAAAATAAGCAGACTTAAAACATTTTCAAAATTCGTAAGTAAATATACCATAAATATTTTTAAAACATCTTTAAAATAAAGTATGTAAGCATTATAACAGTGGCTCCAGGGCGAAATCAGGAACTTAGGCAAACTGGATAGAGCGTTTTTTTTTTGTTTTTCTGCCGTCATTGTCTGTGTTTCTATGTTTTTATATTGAAATGCTCAGGCAGAAAAGAGTATTTAAATCCATATTATAGTTAGAAACCGTTTTCTGATTAGGTTCTGGAAGGGGTAGGGATGGCATAGTGTTGACTCACTAATGGACCCATTAGAAGAAACATTATTACCACAGTTAGTAGTTATTTTGTTCTAACAACATGAGGCTGATAGTAATGCCATGCCAAAATGCAGACTACTAACAGTACCTTGGGAGGCTGGAATGACTGGAACCATTTAGGAAAAAGGTTCTGTAAGAGTGCTGTCCCAAGCCTAGCATCTCTTCTGAAAAGAATATCCAGATATTAGTGCTTAGTGAAGTGTGTGCAGTTTTTCAGGTAGCTGCTTTGCAGATATCTGCCAGAGGATGCCTCTTGAGGCTGCAGTGCCCTTGAGTGTGCTCAAGCACTAAGGGGTGGCTGCTTACCTGCTTTTCCATAACAGAACTGTATGCAAGAGACCAACCACTAGAAATTGTCTTCCTTGCAGCAAGTTTGCCTTTGCCAGCCTTACCATAGGTAACAAAAAGCTGACTGTTGTCAGATCTGATATCTTTCATTCTGTCAAAATAGTAGTTGAATGCTCTCTTGACATCCACGTAGTACAATTTTTGTATTCCTGGATTTTTATGGGATGGGGAAAAGCACAGGCAGAGTAATTGTTTGGTTAAGGTAACATTCTGACACCACCTTAGGGAGTTATTTCCTGTTTGTCCTCAGGACAGTTTTGCCCCATGCATGATCATGTAATTTAGCTCTGTGCACAGGGGCTTGGAGCTCACTGACTCTTCTGCAGAGGTCATATCTATGAGGAACAGTGTCTTCCATGTCACACACTTGAGGTCCACAGAGCCACGGACTCAAAGGGGCATGCACTAGTTGTGCCAAGCATATATTTAGGTCCCAGGGGTTGAACAGGTTCCCTAACTGGGGTTGCAGGTGAAGGAGGCCTTTAAAGTCTCTTGAACCCTGGGTGTTAGGCTAGAGATTTTGGCTTCCTGCAGACAGGAAGGCTGATACTGTTACCAGGTGGACCTTCAGTGATGAAGTCCTCAAACCACTTGTGGCAGATGTTCTAAGTAATCCTGAACAATTGTTAAATCAACTGCCAGGGAAGAAACTCCTTGTATGAGCACCAAATTGAAAATATTTTTCATTTTTGAGGCCTAGGGTTTTCTTGTGGACTGTTTCCTTGAAACTTTCAAAATATTCAGTACTCTGCTTGACAGGTTCATGCTAGAGTAATCTAGGTCTTCAAGAACCAAGCATTCAGCCTCAGTGTTCTGAGGTCTGAAAATGTTATCCTGCCAGAAATAAAGTTAGAAGATTGTGTGTCATAAGGAGATAGAGATGGGATTCCTGTCTCACAGTGACAGTAGGAGAAGGAACCATGGCTGTCTCACCCAGTCTGGTGCCACCAGAATCATTGTTGCTGACTCCTTCCTCAATTTCAGAGCACTCTGTGATTAGGGGGATGCATAAAGGAATTTTTCCTCCCGATTGTCAAAGCATCCTAGGTTGGGATCCCTTGTGGGGTGACCTGCAGCAGAAACAGTGATAACTTGTGGCTGTTCCATGAAGCAAACCAGTCCACCTCTGGTATGTCCCATTTCCTGAATAAAGTCTGAACCACCTGTTGGTCTAGTGACCACATGTATTTACCCTGACTTATGCTCTTAGTGAATCTGCTAGGACATTGTCCTTTCATGGTGGAGGTACAGGAACGATTTCTGTTTAGGGAATATGCCATGTGTCATATCATCAATGCCTCTGTACATGGATCTGTGGATGTGCCACTTTGCTTGTTTATGTAGTACATGGTGCTGGTATTGTCTCTTCTGACTAGAACTGGCTGGTCTTGGATCAGGTTTGACAAGTGCTGTAGAGACAGGAGTACACCCCTGAGTTCCAGCAGGTTTATGTGCTTCTGCTGCTCTTGTGGAGCCCAGACTGCACTTACTGTGTTGATTGTTCAGATGCCTTCCCATCCTAGTACAGAAGCATGTGTTGTCAGAGTGAGTGTTGTGGACACGTTCTGGAATTAGATTCCTTCCTGAGATTGTCCACTTCCTTCCACGTGCCTAGAGGCCTGACAAGGCCTGCTGTGACATGATACTAGCTGGCTCAGTGGGTTTGATCTTTTATGCCAGTGCCTTCTTTAGTAGTACTGAGCATCTCTCATCTGTAAGCGGGCCCAGGGCACCACAGCCATTACTGCTGACATGTGCCCTAGCAGCTGCAAAAGTCCCTTGCTGGCCTTGGCTTGCCTAGCTTGTAAGGTCTTGCACAGGACAATAATAGGCTCTGCACTCTTGCCTGTGGAAAGAATGCTTTCCCTGAGTAGTGTCAATTCTGCTCCTGTGAAGAGTAGCAGCTGGCTGGAACCAACCTCTCTCTCTCTATATATATATATATATATATATATTATAGTAGCACAGTAGTGCTACCATAGTTAAGGTTGAGAGCCATTTACATGTTAAACCTAAAATTTTGCACCTTAATAACTTTGCAACGTTCAACGGATTTGCCTGAAATTTGGAATACCTGATCAAAAGAACCATACATCTTTGGCTCTGCTAACTTTCGTAGTGTTCAGATATACGGCTGTGGAGTTATTAATGATCTGCCCCTGCCAGCTTTTAAGCTTTTGAATTCTTTGCTCGCCCCTACAGGTCGCATCGGTTTGCCCGACTGGTCCAAAAACTTCAGGAACGACGGTCGTGGTCCCTAATGTGCCTTTTAAGATTTTGTGAAAAATATTAAACAGTTCAAAGTTATTAAAAACAATTTCCCATTATAAGTCAATGGGAAAAGTTAACAAAAGTTTGACAGTGTCGCAAATGCACTTTTAGTGTTGCAATGGCCCTAGTAGCATCAAATCCACCATTTTGTTTTCAGTTAGTGATCAGAAAATGCTTGGCATTTAAATGTGGGACCCTCTAACAACACAATTATTTTGTGTTTACCTAGTTGGACCCTGAGGATGCTAGGCATGTCTTTATTTTGAGGTAAAACACCTAGAAATATGTTTTTCAATTTCTGGAAAAAGTAGTATCGTAAAGCAGTGTCGCATACGCACGACACTTTCACAAATGCTTGCAAAGCTGTCGCAAATTGTGACACTACTTTTCCAGATTATGAATAAAATTACAGCAGTTCTTTGCCACCCTGCTGCAAATGAATGGTTTGGTCTTTTGGCTGCAATTTGAAGGAAGGCAGCCAACATGTCAGAGATGTGCCTTTTGGTGGTTTGGTGACAAAATATTGCATGGCTGCAAAGTTACGATACTCCGAAGTTGACACTTTTCCCATAGACTAACATTGTGGCGTCCGCTGCATAACAGACATTCTTTGCCACCCTGTTGCAAAATAATGGTTTGGTCTTTTAGACTGAAATTTGAGGGAAGAAAGCCAACATCCCACAGATGTGCCTTTTGTGGTTTGGTGAAAAATATTACAGGAGGCAAAGTTATGGCACTCTGAACTTCTCTTTTTTCCCATAGGATAACATTACAGCGTTTTACACCTTTCAGGCCATTATCTCAGAAGCGATTAGAGAGATACGGACTTTTCATCGACCAATGCTTAGCCCCAAATGGGGCTAAGCATAAAACTACCAGGAAAGTCATAAATCATATGACTTTTAAATTTTTCTATTAAATCGGTTCCTGAGATATAAGCAATTTAGTATTCCAAGTCCTCATTTTCTGTTCCGAGAGCCATTATTATGCATGTATTCTTTGTAATCACTGTCTTTCTATATGCAGCTTTTGGGGAAAACCAGTGTGTGCACTTACATAACTGTTACCCTTAACGCTTCTGCTTTCAGCTCTGCCTCATTTACTTAATGTTCCTGCCTATGCCACCTTTGTGCATTACCCTTTGTGTTTTGATTTGCACTTGTGTTTGTGTTATTTTAACCATTTGTGTTGACAGTACTGTTTATCTTTGTTTTCACTTTGCGTCACCATGCGCATTACCATTTGCGTTTACGGGCACTGTGTTACTATATGAAAAGACATCACGTGGTGGGAGCAGGCCCGTGCTCCCACCGCCATATTCACATTCACTATTTCTCAGACTCATTCTTGAAAAGAAGGGAAATTAGAGGCAAAAACTCTGTTTACTGCATCAATTAGGTTTGTTCCACAGCGACAGAAGTGAGGAAATTGTGTGTTAGGGTTCAAAAGCATAAGTGTGCATTCACTCCCCACCCCACCAGCAACACAAACACAGAGAGACACACACACACATGAAAGTAGGGGGAGAACCAAGGCAACAGGACCAATCACAGACAACCAGCAAGAGGTGTCAGAAATAAAATTCAACTGTGTAAATATACTACAAGAGATCCCAGTCCTTGAGAGTTTGTACTGCATGTTCAGCATACATCCTCAGCAAAATTAAGGCCATGTACAGCAACGGTACACGTTCCTGATGCAAGGTGACACAAGTTACCACAGTTAGGAGTTGTATGGCTTTAGTTAGTGATGTCCACACCTTGTTACACCAGGTACTACACCCTGACTGCAGAGTCACAGGAAAAGTAAGGGTGGCACATAGTAGTTAACACAGTTAGGAATTAGATAATCCCTGTCAGTTAATGAACCAGCCCCTAGCCCACATATCTATACTGAGTGGAGAGCCACAGCAAAATATAGCCCATGGACATGAACAGTATAGCTCTGTCATTGCAGGGATACAGAAGTTAGTACGGTTAGAGTTGCACAGTCTCATGGGGTGGGAGACTACACCTCCAGACCACTTGCTGCATGCTAAGTGAAGAGCCACAGGCAAAGAAGGGTGATGCAGATCAGCTGTACACCTCCCTGATTACAGGTACAGTGTAGTTAGCACAGTTATCACTTGAACTACCTCAGCCAGGCAATGCCTTTCCAAACTGTGACACCAGGTACTGGATCCTCAGTAGAGACCCACAGCACAGCTGAGGGTTTGGACATCAATGGTAGATGTCAGTGATTTTAGGGACACTAAAGTTAGCACGTTAGTGTTTGTGTTGGCTCAGACAGGTAATACCCCAAAATTTGTACTGCATCATGAGTACTGATGCACAGCAAGACTGAGGCAATGGACATCAATGGTACACCTCTGTAATTGTAGGTAGACACAAGTTAGCACAGTTAGGGATTTGTATGGCCTCACTCAGGCAATTTCCCCACGCATACCAGTTACTGATCCTGACTGTACAGCCACAGCTGCATGGTCTTAGGTAGCAATGTCGCATCTCTACACCAGTTACTGCACTCTGACTGAGACTGACAGGAAAAGTAAGGCGGTACATACTAGTTAACTTAGTTAGGAATTACAGGACCTCTGTCAGGTAATGTCTGAACCCCTAGCCCACATACTGCATACTGAGTGGAGAGCTACAGAACAAAAAGCCCATGGAGATGAACAGTGTTATGGGGGACTGCACTTGCAGAGCACTTGCTGCATCCTGCGTGAACAGCCACAGGAAAAGATAGGCAATGTACATCAGTTGTACAGCTACCTGATTGCAGTGCAGTCCAGTTAGCAGTTATCACTTGAATGGATTCCGCAGGCAGGCAGTGTGTCTTCAAACGTGACAGCAGGTACTGCATCTCAGTGGAAATACAAAACACAGGTGAGGGTATGGACATCAATGGTAGACATCACTGATTGCAGGGATACTGAAGTTAGCTCAGTTAGGATTTGCATGGCCTCAGACAGGTAATGCTGCCCCCAAATTTGTACTGCATCATGGTGCTGATCCACAGCAACAATGAGGCACTGGAGATCAGACACACCTCTGTAAGTGTAGGTACAGTGAAGTTAGCACAGTTAGGGTTGCATGGGCTCAGCCAGGAAATGCAGCACACATAGCAGTTACTGCATCCTGAGTGTATAGCCACAGCTGCATAACGTTAGATGGTGATGTCCCACACCTTGCCACAGCAGCTACTGCCCGCTGACTGAAGAGGCACAGGAAAACTAAGGGTGGTACAGACTACTTAATACACTTGGAATTACGGGACCTGTGTCAGGCAATGCGCCACGTCCTAGGCCACATGATGCATACTGAGTGGAGAACCATAGCAAAAATAAGCCCATGGACATGTATGTGTGGTACTACTTCTTCCAGTTGATTTGCATGCTTAAAAGGAACAACAGTTGCATTCTAATGTTATAATGCTATGGTTCAGTAAAGACTCAACACAGGTGGTTAAGTTTATAAAAAGATTTATTGCCAATTGGTGAAACTGAGAAGGGCCAATTAAGATTTTTTTTTACAAAATCAGTCTCATAATACAATCCTTGCATGAGTGTAATCATTGCCTGGAATATATCTAAATGTGTGTCATGCATAGTAAGTGGATGATATGGATTGGAATAATTACGTACATATGGAAATACAAGAATAGAAAGAAGGCAGCAGTAGAAGGCCATTTGGTCTATTAAGTCTGCTCGTATTGCAGGGCACGATCTTGGGCTAATGTCTCTGCTATCCCTCCGCAGTCCTCCTATCCTCCTAGGCATGATTCTTATCTTCCCCATGCATATACCAGGCTCTTTTATAGCTGTTCATTGTCTTTAATGAGGTGACCTCTTCTAGCAGCGCATTTGAAGTGTTCACCACCCTTTGTGGGAAGAAGTGCCTTCTGACATCCCTCCTAAACCTACCATCGTCCAGCTTAAGATTGTGCTCCCTCATGATATGGTTGCTACGGCTTGAAGAGACTTTTGGTTATCAACATTATTTATCCTTTTAAGTGATTGAATGTTCCAATCATGTCCGTCCCTCTCTCCTATCCTACATTAATGAAGGTATGTCAGGAGCTTCTAAGCAGTGATTACACACATGAAACAGTGATGATTTGTTGTTATTTTGTGACTGATAATGTGTATGTTCCTGGGGTGGGAAATACCAGATGCTAAGTGTTCAAGTAATGGAATATAAAAATTTATGATTTCAGTGACATTAGATAACTGGTATGTTCAGTTAAATATTTTAAGATATATCACTGACTAGGTGCATATGGAAAATTTCCACGACCCTCAATAGAAGCGATCATAAACATTGTCAGGAACAGATGCAGTGTGTTGTTATCAGTAAAGTGTCTGATTTACAATTTCATGTATTATTAACATAGATTACATTTGCTTGTATGATAAGTACAACACATTTCATATTATTACAGGTACAATATACATTTCTTTCAATGGTTACATTAGTTACTATATCAGTTCTGAACTAGTAAATAACAAATGTGTGTAGCATGTTGTTTTTATCAAAGATATAGGGCACTGAACTTAATCACCATAGTATTCTATTATATGTTAAGGAGAAATTCTTATTTGACTCTTATAGTAACACTTTTACTAGAACAATTAAACTAGTTAACAACAATGGTGAGATGAAATGAGAACGAAAATATTATTAATATGTTATAATTACTGACCAGCCTTTTCCCATAGGAAACCAGTTATAATTTGCCGTTATAACCAGTTGGGCTGGTTATAATAGCTAACTCGCTGGTAGTTTCCCTCTGATCATGGCACATGCGCCAGTCACAGTGTTCCGAGAAGCAACGCCCTCCCTTGTCGGGCGTTTTTTTCATTATTTGAGAAAAAATAAAGGTCTATTCTGGTGAACAAAACCAGCAGAAAAGGAACACACCATCTGGTTTCTCTCTCCACACAGAAGAAGTATCAGGAAGTATCTTGAAAAGAGACCCTTGCCCCCATAAGGCAGGGACCTTTTCTACCAAAGTAATACAAGTAGTTGCCAGTAGTTTCTGTACTTCCAGTTCCAGCAGAATTATTTTTGTTGATGAGTGTTGTTTGGTTTCTGCAGCTCAGGAAGCCTTTGGAATTGCAGGGACAATCCCTGACCTGCTTTTCTAGGACCCACTTGTCTGTGGTAAGTTTTCCCATTCCTGGAAGTAGTACGTCAGCCTTCCTCCACTGGCAGTGGCTGACTGATAACCTTAGCAAAACTGTCAGGTTTTGTTTTGGTTGTGTCTTAGGGGCTGGTGCTGCAGCATGCCTTGAGCCCTCCTATCGCTACACTCTATAGTACCCTCTCTGTGGTTGGTACTCATAGATGGCGTGGGAAAAGTGACTGTACTTGTCCACTGTTTTAATGTACACCTCTGTTTTGTCACAAATAGTGACTTTCCTTAAATGGGAAATCAATGGCTATAGTCTGGGTGTCCTGGGTACAGATGGTAGCCCTTTGCAAGGTAGACCTCTTCAGTGCCACTGTATGAGCCAAGACTCTTGAAGCAGAGTCACTCTTGTCTGCAGCCATGTGAAACTGATATTTAGTGGCATCCAGGGCTGCAGCCAGGTTCTGTGTCTCCTCACTGTCCACTTTATAACTCGGAGCCAGCACTGCATGCCACAAAACTTTCTGGTACTGAACTGTATAGACCAAATAAATTGCTTGTCTTAGGAAGCTGTTGTGAACACTTTGGCCATAGTATTCAGTTTCCTGGAATCCTTTTCAGGAGCCTGTGCAGAGAGAGGCACTTTGGCCTTCTCACAAGCAGCTGCTTGTACCACTCCTTCATGATCAGGGTGAAGATACAGGTATTCCACCCCCTGCCTTTCCATCAGATTTCTTATTAGTGCCAACAGCTGAATTAGGTGCTGACATTTTTGATGTGGCCTTTGGAGGGACTTGTGGATGAGGACTAATAGTCTCCTTGTAGGGCTAGTCCCATCATGTCCTTAAACTCCCACTCCTCCTTATTTTCCTCTGTTTCATGAGAGGGGTGTTGAGGGTGTTCACTATTTGTTTGATGAATGAGGATAAAGAGGTGTAATCCTCTGTGGCCCAAGGAGGGAACCAAACTCGTGATCAGGGGAACCCTCAGGTTCTACTGATTTACCTTCCTCCTGCTCTTCTTCATAATACATATTCCCTCCTCTACAGGCAAGTGGTCTAGAACTGGAACCTGGGGAGGGGCAGGCATTTAATAAATTTCCATAACCTGAAAAGCCCAGAAAACAGCCATACTTTTGTCACGCTCTCCATTAAGGGCATTTGATTCTGTTTCAGTGCCTTCTCCTTTCCTTTACAGAAGGAGTGGCAGGGATATGCTTCTTCTTTGGCTTTCTGTTAGCAGGCACTGGTTCCAGCACCTGCTCCGAGTTTGTTTTATTTTTATATTCACCATCACCAGAATCAGGGTTCCCCTCTTCAACGCCCTGCTGCCTGTACCATCTTTTCCATGCCTTTCCAATGGCTGAGCAGCTTAATCTTCGCTGTCCACTTTGAGAGGGACTGCTGCTTATGAGGAGAAGAACCTCTGATGTGTGCTTTCCACCATCATTGAGAGCTCCAACTGAGTCTTTATTGTTCTTTGGTGACAGACAGGCAAACTGAGAAGCTATGAACTCTTCTCGTTTCAAAGCCCTCTTCTTTTGGGTTTTAGGGAAAACTTTTAGCAAACTCACAATTAATAAAACTGTGATCTGGACCCATACACCTCAGACAAAACATGTGGCAGTCTGCCTTTGCCAGGAGCTGAAAACACTTCATACAGTTATTAAAACTTGTGGGTCCTGTTCTCTTTTAGAGCCATCAGTCATGCCAAATATTTGCAGGACCTGTAAAAATAAATAGTCAGTTCTCAGTCACAAAAGCAGTAAAACAAAATTATTTTAAATAGAAAATACTGAAAACCACAGTTAAAATGAGCAAAATGTAACAGATTTATTAAACTTTGTACACAAAATGTGGCCCATTCCCTCGGCAGGAATCATATATAAAGCAGCTTTCTCAGTTCCAGGAACCAACCAGAAACTGGAGAAACTGCAAAAATATAACATTTGTTAAATAAACACCCTAACTAATGCAGAGTGTTCAAAACTAACTATACAAAAAAATTCAAAAGTAAAATTTTAAACTGAAGATCAGAAGGCTGGAGAGGACTTTGGGGTGACTGATGTACACATGGTGCCAATGATGATGGCTGGCTCACTTACTGCTGCCGTCTTCTCTGATCTTAAATAGCCTTAAAAACTGTTTATACTTTATTTTTTACTCTCATCTGTTTTACAACATATGGTCAGTCCATATTCAAGACAACTTAATACATCATTTCAATCCACATAGAGTTTAGTTACTCCTTAAAAACTGTTTAAATCATCTTCTGCCAGCTAAATTTTTATTCATTAAACAGAAACACTAATGAAATCTACAAAAACTTGGTTAAGCAGTTTTGTTTTATTTTCTCAGCATTTAAAAAGGCTCCTGTATTGTGATGCCAAGTGCTGCAGGAAGTAGCAGACAGACAGAGAGGCATCCAGGAGCGGGACTCAGAATAACAGTAACACTTGCAACCCGGAGAAAACAGGTCTTAGTGTCATAAAAGAAATGCTGGCTGAACTAAAACTGGACATTAAAGACATGAAGGTAGCTATTGAACTAATTAGAATAAGATTCTGAGAGTGCCAGGAAAAAGTTGAATCAAATGAGGGTCATGTCTCTTTGATAGAGGATGCTGTGTTTAATGTGGAGGAAACCACCACTATTCATACTAGGCAGCCTAAATACAATTTAGAAAAATCTGACAATTTGGAAAATAGAGGAGGCACAACAATTTATGAATTGACCTCCGAAAGGGCAGAAAGTGTCAATATGGTGGGCTTCCTACAGCAGTTTTTCCTGAAATGTTTCAGTGGCAGTGGCCACAAGAAATTGAATGAATCCACCAATTGTTCATCCATAAGTGACAGCCTGAACTACACCTAGACCTGTGATCACTAACTTTCTAAGACTTATGGTCAAAGAGGACTTGTTGAAAATGGCAAGGGAAAAGAAAACATTAATATGGAGAGGAGAGAGGATTTAATTATTTTAAGACTTTTCAGCTGAGGTCATTGATGGGAAGAGGGCATTTAATGAAATAAGACTAACACTACAGAAGAAGGGTTAACTATTCAGTGAGATCTCGTAGCTATGCAAGCAATCTATACTAAAATGGCTCCACTTATTTCTGTCAAGACACTGGAGCAGGCGTGGGAGGTAATTGATAGTAATTTGCAAGGTGAAGCACAACACTAACAGCAGGCATTTTCAAAACTCAGCAGTACACTGAAATGATGCCAGCTGCTGCTTCTGTCTCTGACTCACTGAGCACAGCGACTCCACAGCGAGATCACTAAAGTGACAGATAGCTCCAAAGTGAAAACACTGCAGCTGTTAAAAATAAAGAAAAAGAAACCTCTCAGAAGCCTTTATCATATGCTAGCACACCAGAAAGCAGTCTGGCTAAAAACATTAAATCTTGACAAACTCAGGTATACAGGAAAAGCAAGCTAGTAATGTGAGTGACCATATATACAGGCAGCAAATACTTCAAAACCAGCCCAAAGAACTGCAGTTGAATTGCCTGAGGAAATGACAGTTTAATAATACTTGACTAGGAACTCTCAAGTGCAATCTTTGTCGACCTGCTGAAGGTGTTTGACCTGATCAGTCATGACCTATTACTATCCAAGCTAAGGGCACAGGCCTGGATGGCATCTACTGCATCTGGTTCAATAACTGATCAGAAACAGCATAAAGTGGTAGGCACACACTTCACTCAGGTTAATAATGGATGGGGCCCCAAGACTCTCTTCTTGGCCCCTCCTTCTCTCCTTATTCATTAATGACTTGCCTCTCAACTGTGTTAGCCATAGTGCAGCTGTACGAGACAATCCTATCTTATATAGATCTTCTGCTGACATAAACTGGATTAACGGCTGCCTGGAGAATTACTTGCACCTTCTCAAAACTGGTTCACAAAAAACAAGCTAGTTCTAAATGCTAAAACAAAAACAGAGTCTTGCTCTTTGGTCGTAAACGTTTGGCCCTGAGAGAAAGCACCATCAATGGCGCAGTCTCAAAATGGTAGTCTTTCAAATATCTGGGTGTTGTATTGGACCAAACCATGACCTTTGAACCCCACACTGATGCTTTGGTTAAAACACTACACCAGAAGCTTTGCCTTCTCTGCATTCTTTTCCTTACCTCTCAGAGCTGCTCACCTAGCAATTGCTAGCAGCACCCTCCTGCCTATCCTATTCTATGGAGCCCTAGTATTACAGTCTGCATGTGAATCTGTCCTTACCAGACTAAAGAATCTGTAGCACAGAATTGGGCATTTTGCAGCAGGTGCCACTCCAGAGACCACCACCATATGGTGCTTATAGTGCTGGGCTGGCCTTCCTTCAGTGCTAGGCTGCGTTATCCCCTGTTCTGTCTAACATTTAAGTTTACTGAAACTCACTATTCCCCCCCACACACACACACACAGTCTCGCTGGTATAATCCAGTGTAAACAGTTTGCAAGGCCTCTGAGATCTACATCCAGCTCCTTACTTGACATTCCCAGGGTGTTATACTATTAGTAGGAGGTCCTTCTCCTTCATAGCCCCACTCTGTGGAACTCTTTACCTCAAGAGATTCTTACCTGCCTCACCCTACACAGTTCAAAAAGAGACTCAAGCCATTTTTTTGATGGTGCCATCTTGCAGCTGTAGCCAGTAATCTATTGCTCTTATTTTATAACTTATATGTAATGTTACCTGCTGCTTTGCTGTACATAGTGTTGATGAGCCATATTGTATGTAATGTTACCTGCTGCTTGTTGTACATATTGTTGATGAGCCATACTATATGTAACGTTACTTGCTGCCTTGCTGTAAATAATGGTGGTGAACCATATTTGTTTCTTCACAATAACAACCCAGTGGCGTGGAGGGCTGAGGCATACATGCTTTACCTCCTGCCATGCTGGCAACCCGTGTGTGTGGGAAGAGTGGGTCACTGGGGTTGTGGGGAGGGCAGAGGATCGAGCATCCAGATGACAACTCTCCTTTCCTGAGGAGGGTGGATGGAGTCCACTGCTTGTCTGGCACCTAGCAGTGGCTGGGGAATGGCACAACAGACCCATAGATGTAGGGGTGGAAGGCGGGGCAGGCTTCCTGTGTGCCATGTGTGGAAGCACGTGTGGCTCAGCCATTGGCATCATTGCACCAGCATATCCACACTCAAGGGCCAGGGACAAAAGGATGGAAAAATCCCAACCGGCGAGATGATGCCGGACCCTCACAGGTGCTGCACCTGGCCAGCTGGCACCTCATGGAAGCTAGAGGTGAGTCCAGTGAACCTGGGTGACAGGGCGGGGGGACCAGTGGAAGGGGATGGTCAGAAGGAGAGAAAGATACAAGCAAAAATAAAAACATTTCTTCACATGCTGCTGTTTACTCTTTGAATATATTGTGCATCTTTCTCACCTAATGTATGTAACTAATTACTGTGTACCTGTTTGTATTTTATCTGATTTACATCTGTAATGTTATTTATTTTATTTATTCCCTACTGCCTATAACTATTTCTGGTCGCCCCTGAAAAAGGACTGTCTTGTCTTGATGGGCCAACTCAGTCATCAGAATTTCAGTAAACCATAATAAACAATCTTTACTACATGTGTGAGCCCTAATAGCAACCAGAAGCGTCTTCCAGTTCACATGGTCAAAGGTTCAGAAGGTGATATCCTGCAAACTGCATACTTGGACTCTGGCACCATTTCTCCTTCATAGAAACAAACAAATTTAATTTATTTTAGCATTTCTACTTTTCCACTTAACTCACTTAATCGATTTTATTGGCATACTTGTCTTCACTTCTGTTAGGCAAGAGTCTCATGGACTACATTACTTGAATTGAACAAACATACAAGAGGGGTTTACAAAGACCTGATGAGTGGATGAAAAATGTAATGGACTTTGTGAAGTTCTTACTGTCTGTTTAACCCTATATTATATAATTGTTTAAAAACAAAACAAAATTTATCTTGTGAATAAAAAGCTTGACGAAATGCTGATTGAGTATAGTTGGCACAGCCAGTTTTAAACCAGGCTTAGAATGATTGTCCTTTTCACTATAATTGCAAGCTTATCTTGTATATCCATGACTGCCATGTAGAACGAGATGATTGATCGGCTATTTTAAAACATATGCAGATAACAGAATCCCTTGATTTAGGCAGCAGCCTAAGCCCCATCTCAGAGACCAGTAGTGATGTGAGTGTACATTGTAGTTAAATGTGATACGGCACACATACCTCTCAACCTTTCTTCACTAAAATGTGTGACACGATGTGTGACAAATGAGCAAAATGTGTGACATATCGTCTAACATGGCACTGCAAGCTCAGAATACTGTAGTTTCGGTGCAATAATGTTCATAATGTTTTTGATAACTGAGCATAATAGATTATTATGAATTACTGCTTTAAAGTCTCAGTGGGGAATGTGGAGTATCACCTTCCCATGATGGACAGAAGTTTCTGAGAGGTAAAATGAGTGACATACCTCATAATGTGTGACAGTTGAGAGGTATGACGACACACAAGCATGTTTAATTACTTACAGGAAGCAACTTTAGAGTATATCCCTTTTCTACAATGGACTAACATCTTTGATGTGGCACATCCTCATGGGACTGGGAGGAACCATATTAGCTTTGGGAAACCACTACACTGTATGGTCCAGCAGCATAAGAACTTCCTTTAGATCTCATATAAATGTGCACATCTGTAACATCATAATCTCTGAATTGAGAAGGGGAAAAACTTACCTACTTGTTGCCAATTGGTTTATCTTGTTAGTCACTGACAGATTACTTTATCTCTAACCTGCCTTTTAAAGCTCTAAATATATTATTCGCTTTGGTTTGCCCTGGTGATGTTGATTATTATTACAAAGTATCTGAGCTTAGCCTGCTAACTTGTCAGTTTAATTTGAATCATAAAGCTGTTCAGAAACGTATTGTTCTTTTCATAACAACAGAATATTTTGAAAATATCTGAGAGAAGAAAGTTTCACTATTGTATTAACTGGTAATTAATTGAGTTAGAGGAACGCTTATTGCTGGTGCTTTGGTATTCCAGTGCTTTTACAGCAATATCAATTTAGGTTGTTCAGTATACACAGATAGAAATAATTATGTAACTGCACTAGTAGTGTTTATGTTGAATACTGCTGATTACAGTTCTTTTAAGATTTATGCAATTAGAGTTTGAATTATTAGTGAACTGGTTTTAACTTAATTTATTGGTTTAGGTCATATAGATTATTGTGTGCAAACACTCTAAAACCTGCCATTAATCTTCATAGGTTCCTTAGTCTGAATTAGTGACTAGTGTTAGGCTTAATTTAATTATTCACCAAATATACAGAGTGGTATCCTGGAATGTTCAGGGCTTGGATCCCAATAAAAAGAAAAAACGTATAAATTTATTACATTTTTATTTTTATTTTATTGAATTCTTGATTACAACTTTTGAGCTACAAGCTCATTTACAAAGGTTCCACATCAGAAATACTTGAAGAACAACAGGAAATACATACAAGTTCAGGTCATAGAATCAGAGGCAGTAGTAAGGATATATCTAAAGTACAGATGTGCACAGAATCAGGGCTAAGCTGGAGCCAACATAGATTAGTAGGGGAAAGAGAGCAAAGGTAGTCCAGTAGTGATGGGTTAGGGAGGGGCTGTGGGTGAGAGCTAGCGGCAACCTCTGACACAGGATCACCTTGTCGGTTTAGGGAGTGGGGGTGGTGAGGGAGAGAGCTAGCAACAGTGGATAGGAGAATTGAGGAAGGTGGGAAATAGACCCTGAAGAATTAGAGAAGTGGATGAGGTAGGAGAGGGAGAGGTTGGGGAATGGGTAGTTGGGGATAAGTAGCAGGTTGGGCAGTTTAGAAGTGCTTGTGTCCAGGGGTATCCAGAATTTGAGTACAGGTGGAGGTGGTCATGGGTAGCAGGAGCATATCACTTGGCTGGACAGGTGGGCTTTGGAGTGTGGTTTTGAATGGGCCAATTTTACTGATAGAGGCAAGCTCAGGTGGGAGCGAGGTGAGCCAAAGAGGAGTGTGGTATTCAAAGGAGCACTGACCTTGGAGGTGCGCCAGAAGGGTACCTTGATGGAGTGAAATTATTTATTCAAACAATAAACAGATATAGCATTCTTCTAGGAGACACATTTGGTGCCCATGGAAGCAACTAAGTCTGTGGCCAAATACAGTTGATTTAATTCCCCAAAAGGTACAGCCAGAAGGAAGTAATTTTAAACACAAACACAATGTGGACTCGGAGGAGAGAATGCAGATTCTTACAAGAACTATAGAAGGCAAACAGGTAGTGTTCTTCACATTTATGCTCCAAATGAAAATCAGAAGCAATTATTTGATCAGCTATCCATAGAATTGAATGACCTTACAAGATATGAGATTATCTTCATGGAGATTTTAATGAGATTATTGACCTTATCATGGATAGGAACACTGGAAAACAGGCACCTTCAATACAGCCTACTCCAGTACACAGATCCTTATTCACATTAAGGAATGATTTATGTATGACTGATGCCCAGCGTATCACACATCCCACAGAGAAAGAGTTTATGTGTTTTTCCAACAGGCACAAGTGTTATAATAGGCTAGATTATTTTCAGATATTGTCATCACTAAATAATTTCCTTGTAGTAGCTAACATTCATAGCATTGTGATTTCAGACTATGCTCTATCAGTATGCACTGTCATTTAGTGATACAACAGCTAAATCTTTTAGGTGGAGATTTAATGTATCCCTAATAAATGACAAAAACAATGTGTAGAATGGATTGTGAAGGAAATAACTGACTTTTTGGCACCAACGATAATGGAGAAGTCTCTGAATCTTGTATATGAGACCTTTATATCCTATTTAAGGGAAAGGTAATTAGGTACTCTGCTGCAAAGAAAAATAAAAACCCAAAAGAAACTTTTAGAACAAGAAAATGAACTTAAGTCAGTAAAACTAAATATAAGCAAAACACAGGCATCAGAACATACCTTTTAAAACTTAAGACATCCCTCAGGTATGACTTTTTTTGTAGACTTTATTTGTAAACCTTTGGACTAAGGCATCTCTCAGATGTGCCTACTCGATCTGGTCCTGCTACTCCCCACTGTGATCCTAACTCGAAGGACCCTCCACAGGGACTTCCCAGCCCCCAGATCACCCCCAGGAGAGGGTCCACCCACCTACCTGGCAGCACTTTCTGAAATTAGAGGGTCCATCCCTGTGGGTGGCACTTGGGAGTCCATCAGGGCAGTGGTCTGGTGTTGGGGATGTGAGGCCAGATCCCTGAGGCCCTCGTTGCCTCCCCAGCCCTCCAGTGATTTTTCTTGTTTTTTCCTACAGGAGCGCGGACATGCAGTGACGCCATGGTACTATGTGCTGATGTCCTGCCGATACTCCTCCCGTAATGACGGCCCCTGCGATGCCCCTGAGTTCCCTCAGGAGCCACTAGAGAGTGGCATGAGACCTCGAACCCTCACCAGGGAAGGGTGAGCAGTCCTCTAGATGCTCAGTCCCTTCCCTGCTGATCCCGATGGCCTGAGTTCATTTCTGAACCTGGGTTGCCCACATGGGGCAAGATGTGGCGTCCAGCGTCTCAACCCTCAGCACCTCCGGACCGGCTACCTCAAGTATGAAATTAACCACATTTATTCATCAAAGGCAGAAAACACCCTTACTGAACAAAACAGTCATTTTAGGAATCGGGTGGAGAAGGCAAACTTTAACCTACAGACTTAAAAATACAGGCTGACGATGTAATAAATGGCATACAGAATCAGAAATAGGGACGCACGCTTCACAAACAAGTAAATTAATGAGGTAGTGTCACAGTTTTACTCCAGCATTTATCAAAGTAAAAAAACTCTACTCTAGATGTAAGCAATTTTCTTTCTGGCATCAACATGCTCATTATTTCTGAGCAGGAAATCTTGACTATAGACAAACCAGTACAACCTGATGAAGTAATTGAAGGTTTTCCAAATGGCAAGACTCCTGGGCTGGGTGGTATTTGGGAGAATTATATAAATTGCTGAGTCCACAAATAGCACCTTTTTTCATAAAGTAATTCAAGAAGCTTGACTTTACAATCTACCCCAGTCTATAGCATGTCAGAGGCATATATTACCTTATCCCAAAGAAAGGTAAAAGACTTGATGGATTGTGGTAACTATAGACTTAGTTCTCTTTTAAATCAAGACTATAAAATATTAACAGATTAATTCACATATCTGGAATGTGTAGTACGGTATGGGCTGCGCCCATTAGCTCACACTGTGAACCAATGGGTGTGCAGCCCTACTAACTGCCAGCGGGTGGCGGGGACGTCAGGTGGGTGGTGCTGCCACCCGCCGCTGACCGGGGAGCAGGGTGGTGGGGGCCTGTGGGCAGGTGGGGAGGGGTACCACTAGACCACCAGGGATATTGGAGGGGTTTCTTTTATTACAACAGATGCCCGTGATCGGGCAGAGTGCAGTCCACTGGACCACCAGGGATATTGGACGAGGGGGTTCTTTTATTACAACAGATGCCCGTGATCGGGCAGAAAGTGAGATATTGGATGGGGAGTTCTTTTATTCAACAGATGCCAGCGATCAGGCAGAAAGTGGGATATTGGATGGGGTGTCTTTTATTACAGCAGATGCCCGTGATCAGACGAAAGCGGGATATTGGACGGGGGGGGTGTCTTTTATTACAACAGATGCCCGTGATCGGGCAGAAGCGGATATTGGACGGGGGTTCTTTTATTACAACAGATGCCCGCGATTGGGCAGAAAGCGGGATATTGGACAGGGGTTTCTTTTATTACAACAGATGCCCACGATCGGGCAGAAAGCAGGATATTGGACAGGGAGTTTTTTTATTACAACAGATGCCTGCGATATGGGAAAGTGGTCCACCGGACCACCAGGGATATAGGATGGAAAATTTATTTTAAACATATGCCTGCGATCGGGCTGCGAGGGCCGGTCCCGATGGCTGCTGCCTGGCAGGGCGCCAGGCACAAGTCGTCGGGATCAGTGCACCTGCATGCAAATGGGATGCAGATGGAACCATAATGACATGCTAATGGCCCCATGTGTGCCTTGTATAAATTATGGCCCCATTTACATGTCACCTTTTGAATATCGCGGGTGCTGTGAATGGCGCAATGGCATAGCTAGCGCATCTCCATGCTCCACTCTGGCCACTTGCACTGGCACAGTGCCACTGCGCCATGCACAGTGGGGGTGGCCAGGGTGCGATATTCAAAGCTGCTGAGCCATGGCGAGCTCCTTGAATATCGCTAGTCCATGCCCCTGCACAACCAAGTTGAGCTGCGCCCAAGCTTGCGCCACAGCCTGGCGAGTTTGAATATCTGGGCCATAGTATCAAGTATGCCTCTGCCAGTGGTAAGAATCCATGCTGCATATTCAAACAGTGGGTTTAAACAGTAAGACAATTTTAAGTTTCTGGATTATGTGAGTGGTCTGCCCTGAAGTCCTGTTGGCAGGTGCTCCTGCACATCCATACGTTCTGTGGCAGCAAGCTGTGGGTGAACTGGATGAGTGAGTTTTGAAAATGTTTACGTGTATTACAAAAGTACTGTGTCTGTTTGAGTTTGGCAAAGTGATCTTCTTCTCATAACAAGTGTCATAACCAGGTTTATTTCCATTTGAAAATTGAAGCTGTGACTCAGAGCACGTGCATTAGCTCATTGTGAGAAACACTGTAGTTGTAGTAAACTGCAAAAAAGTAATGACATCATCTAGCAGGCAGAATAACTATTTTATCATAAATTCTCATAATCAAAGCTGTATTTTCAATATATAAACATGATTTTTCTAACTGTGAAAAGCAAAAAAGTTGCCAATTTATAAGCGCAATAAGACACTCAGGAGGGCATGGAACAGATTTTACCACACTTCCAGGGGCTGGAAAGCACTCAGCCTGTGGTCTTGTGCCTCACTATGCCCCTGGGCGTGGTAAAATATGTTCCGTACACAACCCGTCGTGTCTTATTGCTTACATATCCCATTCGAGACTCCTGATTGGAGCAGAACTGGAATTAAAAGACTGGAGCATGTGTTGAAGATACATTCCAAGATTCTTCTATCCTTTAAACAACTTAGAATGAAATTTAAGCTCCATATATTTCAGTTTTGCCCTGTCTACAACTCTGGGAAGTGCTTGCTAATTTATTACGCCCTGGCTTAGCACTTCTTGAATTCCTGACTGGGACAACTAGTTAAGATCTCAACTTTTAGCAAGGGAAATAGTTTAACACACAAGCTAATCACACAATCTGAACCTAGTCTAACTTACCGTGATCAAGAAAATGGGAGAAAGAACTTAACATTAACTCCTGATGAATGGAAACAGACATGGAACAATGCAAAACTGTCCTGTCAAGAAGTGCCGGGTCAGCTACTACAGTACAAAATACTGCATTATTATTATTATTCCCCTAGCTGGAAAGCTTAGGATATCTACCAAATGGCAGTTACTGGATATGCTCACATCACCATGCTGACCTATCTCATATGCTGTGAAATGCCATAAAATCATATACTTTTGGGAGCAAATTCATATCTGCTGTGAATTAACTAAAATAAACACACTGTTTACCCTTTGCTGTTCCTATTAGGTATTTTTCCAAGAATATTAAAATAAACAGAGAGACAGAACATTGGATTTTAGCTGCCCTTTTAGGAGCAAAGAAATTACTCTTGGCAAAATGGAAGAGTAAACTCTTGGGATAACTACTAGGGAATCCTGTAAGTATGACACCAGGATCTGCAATGGGGTGGATACACCAGAAGGGGTGCAGATAATGAAGAGGGACCTGGAGAAGCTTGAAAGATGGTCAGAGGTGTGACAACTGAGGTTCAGTGCAAAAAGTGCAAGATAATGCACCTTGGTAGGAGGAACCCTGGGGAGACCTACAGGATGGGGGAGGTGCTGACCATCACCAAAGAGGAGAGGGACCTTGGGGTTTATCATATCTGATGATCTGAAGGTATCAAAGCAGTGTGCAAAGGCTGCAGGGAGGGGCCAGTGGCATGCTGGGATGCATAGGCAGAGGTACTACTAGTAGGGCAGGAAGTGGCGATGTCATTGTATAAAACACTAGTAAGGTCTCACCTGGAGTACTGTGAGCAGTACTTGAGACCACACATGCGAAGGACATAAACATGGTGGAGGCTGTCCAGAGAAGGGTGACAAAGATGGTGCATGGTTTTCACCACAAAACATGAGGCGAGACTAAGAGACTTCAGTATGTACTTAGTGGAGAGAGGAGAGAAAGGGGCCACATGATAGAAACTGTTAAGTACCTCAGGACATAAACAAGGTGCAGTTGGAGATCTTTTCCATGTAAAGAAAGATAATAGAACAAGAGAGGCACAATATGAAACTGGAGGATTAAGAGATAACGTGAGGATGTTTTTTCACGTGGAGAGAGAGTGGTGAATGCTTGGAAGTCTGCCACAAGAGGTGGTAGGGCAAGCACAGTGGAGGGGTTAAAACATGCCTAGGGCAAGCCCAGGGAACCTTGGGTAGGAAGGGAGTGATGAAAAGCCATTGACCACTTGGGGTGATTGGATGCATACATGCATAGGGCCTATGGGCAGACTGGATGGGCCTAGTGGTCCTTATCTGCCGACTGTTTTCTATGTTAAGTAAGGCAGGGGACCACAGACTCAGTAGGGTCTGCAGGGTAGCATAGGTAGGGAAAAATAGGACAGACTAGATAGGCCATGGTCCTTATCTGCCGACATCTTCTATGTTTCTATGTATTCTTATGTATTGTTGCTGACTTTGTCATAAGTGCATTATTTCTTAATAAATGTTTACTGCAAAATGAAAAACAAAATTGGGGTGACTGCTGTCTTCAAGTAGAGACACAAATCTGATGTTAAGTCAGTAAGGGGAGCATGACCACAGTGCAGTTTAAACTTGTATTCTGCATTCTAAAATTTGCATAAAGTTGTGTCTCTGAGACAACACACCCTGTAGACTGATGTTGTTTGTAAGGCATCAATGATAGATGCCTGTTGTTTGAACTTTGGAAATGAATCAAAGCATGCATTTTAGCAACCTTGGTAACGCTTTATTGGGTGATATGGTGGCTCTTTGTGGACTGATAATTCAGACCCTCAGTTAAACATATAAGGCCTGATTTTATAAAGTCCCATTAGATCGGCACATGTTGTGCCAAACCACTACCTGCAGCAAACCTGGGTGTGCCAGGGATCCTGTGCCAATTTGAGAAAAGTGGGGTCCTGGCACCAAACTCCCCAGGTTAACCGCGAAGCAACAACTGTGCAGAAGAAACTGCACACTGGAGGGAAATGTCGCAAGCCAGGGATGGACTTGTGGCAGAAGTGGCCAATGATGGTGACCCACTGGCTGGTCACCCTGGTGGCTGGTGGATCATCCGGGCAAACCCTTGCTCCTGGGGAGGGTGGGATGGTCAGGCTTGTGGGAGAGGGGTGACAATTGCCCCTGACTGGCCAAGGGCAGGGTCGGTGAGGTCCGTGGGGGGCAGATGCACCAGTGTCACCGGGGTTACCGGCCTGACCTACCATGGACCATGTGCCACTCCAGTGGTGGTCTGGGAGGTGTCAGGGGTTGTATGGCGCACTGTCCCCAGGGGAGCACAGGGTCACCCCCCACCCAGCAGGGCTGCAGCAGTGGTGCACGGCAGGTCAGACCAGCTCTGAGCTAGTCTAATGGCAGGGTCTGTGCACCCATTGAGGGGCTTTCAAAATCCCAAATTAGGGGAACGGCAGTCCGGCCATGGCACAAGTCCCTTCCATCATGGCACACCAGTGCAGCCATTGCAAGGACAGCAAAGCCGATTGGCGCAGGCATTACCCCCAGTGTCAGATGCTGCTATAGAAAATGGGGACTGGTGCAGGGTGCGCACAAGGAGCCCATTGTGCTATTTCTCCTTGACTCAAGCACCTTGCACCAGTCCTGATCATTTTAAAATTGGGCCCACGGTCTTAAATATGGAGCTGATCATCAGATGTTGCCTCTTTCTAAGAGCTCTATAGGGGACAAAATGTGACATACTGTTGCTTCCAGGCTGCCTCCCGTTTTTTTATATATTGCTAACTTGTGGCTAGTCAGAATGGCCAAGAGTAAATTGTTAAACTGAATGTTTTGTTTAATCACATCTAGCTGAATGTTAATGTTCAGTCCTGTTTCTTAAATGTTAAATTGCTATTGCTCTGGCCTAAAAGTTGAGATTCAGTATATTACAATTTAAGCTATAAATGAAACAGCAGATATAAGAATTATGGAACCTCAGACTGCTGTGCAGATCCTTCTTTTCCACAGATAACTGCTTGGTTCAAGCACAAAGTTAAAATAATACACAGACTGAATAGTCTTGTCGATCCTTATCCCCGACGTGAAGAATTCAAGAGTGAGGGTCTTCAGTTCATGTCTGCTTACATATTTGGACAATTTGTTATTTTTTCCATCAGTAATTTGTCCTCCTCGGCCTGGGCGGGCTATCAGTCCTTTCACTGAGAGCCAACAACCGCCATCTACTTCCTCCTCTACAGCCACCTCTTAGCAGGGCAGGTCGCAGCACTTCAGGCAGGGCTTCATTGATGTATGGGGTCCTGTCCTTTTTCCACCTACATTTGTGCCCCGACCTGGCAAACTCAGTTAGCATTATGCCAGAACCGCCAGCCGGCTCCACCCACCTGGCATTACGCCAGCCTCCCAAGCATCGGCACTACCATGGACTTCCACCAGTGGCAGCCAAGAGCCAAGATGACTTACCTCCCTCTCCAGGAGAGGCGATCTGCCAGAGAGCCGCTCCAGCTACTCCCGTCGTGACCCTGGAGAACCAAGCTTGTTCCCAAACCCGGTCGCCAGCATGGGAGCAGTAAGGTGCTTAACAGTGCCTCAGTCCTCTGCATCACTGGGACGGCCTTGCTGTAGGTTTTTTATGACAATATCTTCCACGGGGAAAGTGCTGTATGACATTGTTTATTGAAAATAAGTTTAACAAATGAGTGAGACTTTGTTATTTGGAGAGATACTAGACAGCACTGGAACAGAAAGTCTGGTGATATCCTCCGAAAAAACACCTCCACAGCCTTTTTTCTGGTGTCAAAATCATGTTGCATTTAGGCTGACTGTTCACCTAATCAGAAGGAAACAGAGGTCTGTGACACTGGGGCTCGTTTTATTTACTACCAGCCGGCACAAGCTAGAACACACTGCAGGAAAGCAGGAAATGGCCAGAGGAAAATGCACATCCATTAGTATACCTTATCACTTTCTTTGTTTTATGCAGAAATGTCCCTCTGCTATTCTGTAAGCTACAAACTGCCATTAATGCCCTTCAACCAAATTTAACTAGGGAATAAGTTTGTGATTTATATAGCTTAGCAGTGGCTAATACTGCATCACAATAGTCCCTCCAATAATCTACTCCGCTTGTAACATTCCTATGAATCCTGTGAAACACATCTAATTGTCATCCTGATTATTCCTAGCTGCAGGATATGCAATACCAGAGAAAGGGGAGTGTCTGAGAACCCCAGGTCCAACCATATGAGTCTGTAGTTCAGTGTGTAGAGAACTGGGAATGAATTCTGGAGGCCTGGTTTCAATTCCCAGTAGGTCACATGATTTCTTTCTCACTACAATTTGTGATTTAAATTGCTTAGCAGTGGCTACTACTGCACCAAAAAAATCTAATTTTCATCTTGTTTATTCCTAATTGCAGGATATGCAATACAAGAAAAAAAGAAGTGTCTAGAACCCCAGCTCCAACAATATGAGCTTGTAGCTCAGTGGTTAGAGTACCAGGATGATATTCTGGAGGCCTGGTTTCAGTTTCCAGTTGGTCACATTATTTCTTTCTCACTGCAGTTTGTGATTTAAATTGCTTAGCAGTGGCGTAGCATGTCAATACGGCGGTAATAGGGAGAAATGGCCGTCAAAAGGCAGAATCGCGAAACCTTAAAAGTGACATACAATTAATGGCAAAAGGGAGGAAATGGTGACTGGTGTTATAGACTACCCTGTGCAAGGAGCACCTCGGAGTAGGATATGTAGAGATAAGCGGAGGGGTTCAGGGTGCAGTCACCTGTGGGGGTGTGGGGGCAGAGCCCCCACCTAAGAAAAAAGGTTGGCAGGTGTGCTGGTGTGGTGTTTGTGAAGATGTCTGCCACATACCTGGTGAGCTAGAAGGGCAGCGTGCTGCACCATGCAGGCTATGTCTATCGCCGACAAGGTTACAGCTGCAATGTCTACTGGTGTCCTGTATTGTGGTTGGAATCAGTGGTAGAATTGCTAATAATCCTGGTCACCATTATTTTTGGGCACCATTAATGCAGTCACCCTTTCAGAGTCATCATTTTGATGGTCACCTTTATTTAGCAGCCGTTACCACATGGAGCCGCAGTGGCTAATACTGCACCAAAAACATCTGTCATCTTGATTCTTCCTTGTTGCAGGATATGGAATACCAGAGAAAGGAAGTATGTCCAAGAACCCCAGGTCCAACCATATGAGTCTATAGGTCAATGGTTAGAGCACTATGATGGTATTCAGGGGTGTGGGTTCAATTCCCAGTATGTCACATTATTTCTTTCTCTCTACAAGTTATGATTTAAATTGCTTAGCAGTAGCTAATGCTGCAACAAAAATATCTGGTTGTCATCTAGAAATAAGTTGCTTCTAAATACCTCCAAGACAAAATTTATGCTGTTTACATGCAGTGATGAGTATACTCCTCCATATCCTTGATTTTTCTATCACTGCCTTGTTGGGAGACAAATTAGAGGCGGTCTTTCACCACAAATGTCGAGGGTTTCACATTGACAGTGGACTATCCTTCACCAAGCATATAAAAGAACTGTGAAAGGAGCTTGAAATGAGGATTGCGTCTTCTCCACTGTTGGAACAAAAGGTGTTTCCCCGATGTCAGGAACATGTAGGTTCAGGCCATCCTCAACTTCATTATGATGATTTTTTTAATCTATGAATTGCTCCTGGTCCAGGCTAGACAAACTTGATGTTCTACATTAAACATCCATAAGCTTTATCACTGGTCTGTCACCTAGAACGCAACATTGCACCTTTTGTGAATTGGTACATTGGACCTCACTTGCGAACAGAGTGCTAAAGAACCTCTGCCTATGGCTCTATAAAGCCATTAATGGTAGCTAGCCCGCCGGTGCAGGGCAGGGGCAGGGGCTGACAGCGGTTGCCGGAGGGCCGGCTGGGGGAGAAGGATCGAGCATCCTGTGACCACCTCCTTCTCCAGGGGGAGGCGGGTAGAGTGTCTGGTGTGCTACGGACACCCTACGGAGGCTGGGTGTGCTGCAGGACGAGCGCCAGCACATCGGGGGTGGGGCAGATGCTGGCCGTCATTACCGTCCCCGCCCCTGTATCACGGGGAAGAAACACAACTGCCTGCTGCATCTATGGAAGCCAGCCCCTCTGCCATAGATTGGCTTCCAGGGCCAGCTCCCCATCCTACTATGGTGTTGTGGCACTTAGGGGCGGTGCACAACCTCACCCTGGGGGTACGCTGGGGTTGCAGGGGCAGATCGCTAGGAGGAGGTCAGAGGGTCTGTGACTGGGCGGATGCAGAGGCAAGGTAGGCACAAAAAGCCATTAATGGTGATCTCCCAAGTACATAGCATACTTATATGAGGCAGTGTGATCTAGTGGTTAGAGCATGAGCTTGGGAACCAGGAGTTCACAGGTTCAAACCCCACTAGAACCAATTACTCACTGTGTGACCTTGGACAGTACAAACGTTCATGCAAAGTTATTGTAGGAGCTATAAGGCAATGGCCCATTAATGCTCCATCTGAATCTCAAATGACTTCATTCATAATATAGTTATTAGTTTAATTCTGTCTTGTTTTTGCTGACTATGATTTCAGTTGGTAAAGAGTTCCAGGGTTTACCACTCTGAGTGAAGCAGGACTTCCTTTATAGGCTATTAAATCTCTGGCAATTTGCAGTGGATGACCCCTAGTTTCATTAGGAATTTGCTTAAAGTTAAAGTTCATTTTGTCAGATAAAAAGGATGGTGTACTGCATCGAACATTCACAGTAAGTCACCCCAAAGTAATCTAGTTTCTAAGGACATTAAAGTTTCAGTAATCTAGTTTTCTAGGGGCAAAGGACAAGTCACTTAACCACTCAGTGCTCCAGTCCACCCAGCTGTGGAAATGGGTTGAGGCAGGACACCACTGGAAACAAGACATTGCATATGAGCTGGACTATCCTGGGTAAATAAATTTTAACAAAAGAAGTTAGAAGTGAGTGCTACCTAAATGATCAGAAGCTCCTCACAAGTGTTAATCCTAGATATTGAAAATGTTTTGGTAAAAGCACATTCAGTATTCAGCTGTGCAGCTTGACCCTCTGGACTAAATTACAATGCACTCTATAATGGGAAGGGAGACTTGTTGACCGACTACCATTACACTGAAAATGAAATTGCTAATGTTGTCTTCTGATTATCATAGTATAATTTTATTTTAAGGCTCGGTACCTTGAGCCCAATTTTCAAATGGCCTGACATGGCTTAGGGAACTATAACTCACCAGTGTGTGAGGAAAATCATCATACTGTTGAAAATTCTGTTGTCAGCATGTTTTGTGCATAGGTGTCATTTTTACTTTTTGCACAAGTGTGCAAATAATGCTTTGCCTGGTAATACCTCCTCTGATGGTAATACCAGGCAAAAATGTTTATGCAGCTGTGCAAAAATTCGCCAGGTGCCATAAATTGCAGAAACAGTCACAAAAAGTAACCTTTTGAAAATTGTGCACTCAAGTTAACTTTTGTGATGCATGTAGTTTTTCCACTTTTGTCAATCCTGCACCTTGCATGTTATCTCTTCCCTCATTGTCTTGCTTGTACAGTTTCTAATACAGTTCAATCATTCTTGTCTTATTCTTGTGTTATTCCTTTTAGAAACATCGAATGTGTTAAGTGAAAAGGACTCTGCATGGCCCAGCCAGTCTGCCCAATTTTTCCCTGCATATTCTGCCCAAGCTGACCTAACTGGTTTTTGACAACTCTTCCCCATCCTTTTTATTCACTAGTGTTCCACTATGTCTATCCCATGCATGCTTGACTCCCCCACATGTGTTTTCCCCACTACTTTTGTGGCAGGTTGTTCTAGGTGTCCACCACTCTTTCAGTGAAGCAGTTATTTTCTTGCACCCTTAAATGTGCTCTCTTATAACTTTGATGCTGGTGGAGGCGTAGATGGGATTTTACAGGCCTCTTCATGAGGGGCAAAGAAATTTGCCTTCTGGTCTGCTGTTTTCTCGTCCTTCTTGGAGCAAAAGCACTCAGAATGATCTCTGCACCACAAGGAGTCAAGTTAGTCAATGGTAGGATCTCCAAACTCATTAACAAATATTAATTTTAACAAAATTAGGATGTTGGTTAGGGAGCTCCCTGACAGCACATCTTCTTAGCTAGGCAGCAAGCCACACCCTCCATGATAATTTCTCAAGTTTCCTAAGGTGCATTTCATTTTATCCACTCCTCCAGAGTATCCACTCTACTGCAGATCTTGATGTGATCTGCAAAATACACATCTTCCTTTCTGCCTTTCCTGATCTATTTCCTGGTCACCCAGTCAAATAATCCTACCAATTGTCTGGCATGATCTCCACTGGTGAATCCACGCAGTCTGGCCTTGCAGCCCCTGGATTTAAGATATGCCACTACCCTTTCTTTTAACATATCTTCCATTCATTTCCATTTTCCCCAACACTGGTGTGTGAATGACTGGTCTATAGTTGCTGGCCTCCACCCTGATGCCACTTTTATGCAGTGGAATTATATCAGCTCTCCTCTAGTCTCCTGGAACCTCTCCCATTCTAACCCCAGTAATACTCAGGTATTCCTAGCTTTCTGCAGTGTCCCTTTAAGCCAGAACTGCCGGAGAGGACATAACATATGCAAATGATGGAACTTTTTGCACGTGACAACTATTCAAATGCTGCCTTGAACTAACTGCCTTAGTTCTAAACCCTCAGATTTCACTCTCTGCCTGTAAAGTCTAGTCGCTCGGAGTTCCTCTCGTCAACTTCTTCCTGTGATGTGAAGGAACTTATAAATACATATAAGTATCTTTTTCTTTCATTTACTTTTACTTATTGTAATTTTTAGTTAAACCTTAGTTTTAGTGTTAATTTTATATTTTATTGGTTCCTCATAATTTGGTATAACTGATGGGGAACCGAGTTATTTTAGTTATTTTTGTGTTTTCTCACTAAAAAAACCCATTTGTTTGGTTTAATTTGATTTTAAATCTTTTATTTTTGTGACCGCTTTATTGGTTTCTGAACCAATAACCTCCGTTCACTTTTCCTCGGTTCCCGGTTCCCATCGATTCCTTATCGGTTCCGAACTGACCGCAGACGCTAAATTCTAGCTAAAACTTTTAAAATGTATAGCGGTTCACATTTTTATCATTCCCAATAAAATGTCAAAGAAAACCGTAAACCTGGTTTTAAAAATTGCACTGATTATGAGGAAGTGTTTGCTCAGGCAGAACAAGTACAGTTTGTGTGTTGCCTGCCTTGGCCATAACTACCTTAAGGAAAATTGTGATATTTGTAAAACATTCCCAGAGAAAACAGTGGGAAAGCGCCACGACGCTTAAGAAAAAACTTTTTCCACCTAAGGGTCTCTCTGGCTCTGACCAGCCAACACACTCTTCTGCTGTGCGTAAAACCACTGCAGTGACTATTTCAACCCCTGGAGACGAGTGATAAAAGCACTAAAGAAGCTTGCTGAACTGGCTGACTCCCGGTTCCTCTAAAAGACAAAAAAAAGCACACAAGACCCCCTACTGGAATAAAGGGACTCTGTGGGTGCTCTGCTCTCTTTCCTCCTCAGGAAATAGCTCAGGCTTTTAAAGTGATGCACGCCTTGCAAGGCCTTTTCCCACTGGCCAGCAGCCACGCAGTAAGTCCAAGCTGGACAGGCTGTAGCACAAACAAATCCTCATTTATTGAATAGGAGGATTATGGTGAATGTCAGGAGGAGGATGAAGGGGACCCATTGAACCTGAGGTCTCCCTGAGCAGGATTTTGGTTCTCTCCTAGAACCACTGAGGATTATTCCTCACATTTCACTTTTGTGAGAAAGATGGCTGATGCCCTGGACATCACCACAAGTGAGGAAATAGAGGATATGGAGGAGGAGGAGGAGGAGGAATACCTAGAGATGATGGAGTTAACCCCACAAAGAAGCTTCTCTTGCCTGTGAATAAATTCTTCAAAAAGATGCTTTGAAGATTCTACAGACTTCTAACTCTGCCCCACTCTTGATAAGAGTCTGGACTAGAAATACCAGTTGGAAAGGGAGGGTGCAGAATTTTGTTTTCCCACCTGACCACCAAGGGGTGGTGCATGCAGCAGCCTGTGACCAGGCTAAGGTGCCTCTGGCTTCTCACCCACCAGATAAGGAGTCCAGAAAATTAATAGTATGGCCAAGAAGAGATGTTGTCAGCTTCCTTGGCCATCAACCAGGCTAATTTTCAAGCCTATGCGGCCCAGTATCAGAAGTCCTTATGGCAATTTGTATTGGCTATGGCAAATAAAGCCTCTTCACCCTTTTCTAATGACCTCACAGAACATGCAAGGTTTGGCTTAGAGCAGCCAGTACCAATTTCAAATGGCTGCTGATACCAGTGATACAGCAGCCAGGCAGAAGGCAAATACTGTTGCCTGAACGAAGGTTCGCTTTGCTGAGAGCCAAATCTTACCCAGGACACTCAAACAAAGGCTCTGTATTTCCATCTGGAGGGTAATTCCTTTTGGAGTGACAACTGTGGCTTGTATGAAGAAGGTTGATGTGTACAAAGCCACCTTCAAAGCAACTCCACTAAAGAGAAAGCCTCTCCATCCACTAGACCATATCAAAGGGGAGGCAGGGGCAGGTCCTTTCACACTAGGCCCTTTTTCCAGACAATGGCTGCAGCCCAATACCAACAGTATCCCCAGCAGGGTACTTGGAAAGTATGGGCAGAAGAGGTTCGAGTGGGAATCTCAACCCAGCCTCAGCCCCAATCTAAGCAAGCACCCTAACATGCCTTTACAGGTTACCTCCTTGATACCTGTTGGAGGCAGGCTGTCAATACCTCCAGGCTTAGCAAAAGATCACTACAGACAAGTGGGTCCTGGGGGTAGTGAGTCAGGGACTGTCTCTGAGTTCCAAATCCCTTCCTCTTCTGAGAACCAGAGTGTTCAGACTATCCTCCATCGCTGAAAAGAAACTGCTGGAGGCAGAGGTTCAAAACCTGCTACTGTCAAGAGCAGTGGAACCTGTCCCAGCTCAACAGAAAGAAAAGGTTTCTATTCACGGTACTTCCTTACCACAAATAAAAATGGGAGTGGCTGCCTATCTTGGACCTCAGGGTACTAAACAAGCATTTGACAAAACCAACATTCAAAATGGTAGCGTTGGCACTGATTCTGCCAACACAACAAAAAGAGACTGGTTGGCATTACTAGACTTAAAAGATTCCTATTTCCACATCCCCATAAGGAGTCTCACAGAAAATACCTCAGGTTCAGACTCCTTGGGTCACTACCAGTTTTCAACCCTGCCATTCAGCCTCACTTCCAGCTCCAGGGTGTTCACAAAGTGCCTGGCAGTGATGTGGCACTCCTTCAAAGGCAAGGTTTCACGATGTTCCCATATCTGGATGACTGGCTGGTGGTGGGTGTCACAACCCCACTCAGCAGGTCAGCCTCTACTCCCAAAGTGCCAACCTCTGAACGAGAATTGTAAACAGTTAACAGAACAAGGTAACCCTCTTGTCTGTTTTGTGGGTTTGAGTCACCTTTGTCCCAAGTTCTGGAGGATTCAGACTGATAACCTCTTGTTAAGCGTGCCCAATTGTCAGGCTCAGATAATTCTGTCTTCGGGGAGATATCTTTGCCTATGGGCACCTAACCAGGTATTACAAAATGAACCCTTAGAACTCTATGCAAGACCTAGAAAACTGTTATCCGTTTCCCAGTTTGGTACCACAATAAGCTCATGCACAGTGTCAACTATAACCATCCAAGCTTCACTTATAAAAAAGAAGTTTCAAGGCACACCAGGCAGTTTCGTCTTTAACATATATCTTTACTTTAAAATAGGTAAAAAATAGGAAAACAGTAAATACAGAACAAGATATCCCAAACACATACAATCTTAAAAACAAAACAGGTTTAAAAGTGCAAATTCCTACAATCCATACACTCAGACTGGTCTTATCTAATAATATCTTACTTTCTTCATCTTTCAGTGCTTGATGTTCCTCTTTTCTCAGTCACAAAATGAATGTGTCTCTGTGAGGTCTGCTCGGTATACTTAAAAGCAGTCTTGAGCTGGCCTTCCCTCTGAGGTCAACTAACTCCGCCTTGGTGTATTAAAATATATTTTTATAACACAGGATGTCCTAATAAGATATTTGAATCTCCTCTCTTCATGTGACTTCCCCCAACCCAGTCTGTGATCTGCTTCACACAGACATCAAAGTCTCTTTGATGTAATTCACTGGATACCCCAAACATATGCATATTGGACTTCCTACTTTAGTCTGGGAATTGCTTCACACAGACATCAAAGTCTCTTTGATGTAATCAGCTGGCTTCTTGGAAGACACCCAAACACATGCATATGCCTCTTTCCTCATGACACCTAGTGTAAATCAAAGGATTTCCTGAGGGCATTATAAAATGGATATATTGGTTCCTCATGCAAAGCAAATTGACAAGGTAATTGCATCTCAGATATCTGTAGTTTAATCTACATCCTGTCATTTGAGCTTATGCCTGGGGGTTCTGATGTGTCAGTTTTAGCAAGACAGTAGTTCCTCCTGACAGACACTCCTCTAAATATTTCATATTGCAGAAAAATATATTGTAATCAGAACCAGCTGTCCATGTGCCACAGTGGGAAAATCACCAGAGCAAGTCAGACAGTATCTGCAGATCACCCAGGGGCTTTATAGTCCCTGGGGTTCTTGATAAATCACAAAAATCCTGCTACCTGCACAGGTGCTGCAGTTCATAGGAGCAGAGATCAATACCCTACAGGGCAGGGTCTACCTGCCTTTAGACGAGGGTAAGAAGTAGCCAGTCGATCGCAAATTCTTTCAGCTTGCACAAGTCAAAACTGCAAGGCAGTTTCTACAGCTCCTGTTCTAACAACAGTTGCATCTCTACTGGGGTGGGGTGCCCATCTGGGACCACACAACCCAGGGCACTTGGTCAAGTGTAGAGTCACTCTAGCACATAAATCTGTTGGAGCTCAGATTGGTGTTTCTGGCACTAAAGGCCTTTACATCACTAGTACAGGGAAGGTGGTATACGTCAGAACAGACAATACCACCACTATGTACTACATAAACAAGCAGGAGTTACCAGGTTGGGTCCTCTCTGCACAGAGGCCATGAAAATTTGGAGCCTGGCATACTCCTTGGAAGTTTCCTACATGCACTTCATCTGCCAGGGAAGCACAACACCCTTGCAGATGCCCTGAGTCGAATCAACCAGGCCCATCATGAATGGACCCTGAACAGGCAAGTGGTGGGCGATCTTCAGGAGGTGGGGCACCCAGAAACCGACTTGTTGGCATCCCTCAGAACCGACACCTGCCCTTAGTACTGTTGCAGACCACCAAGTCAGGGTACACTACGGGATACTCTGGCATTAATTGGTCAAGAAGAAAAAATTACTTACCACAGTAATCTTGTTTCTTCCCAGTGACACTCAGGTATTCATAACTTTCTGCAGTGTCCCTTTAAGTCAGAACAGCCCAGAGAGATTAGAACACATGCAAACGATGGAACTCTTTGCATGTGACAGCTATTCAAATGCTGCCTTGAACTAACTGCCTTAGTTCTAAAACCCTCAGATTTCCTGGATGCCTGGAAGGCAGGCCCCAAAGAACTATGAATACTAAATAGCGGTAATAATCAAAATTAACCAATAATGATAATAGTGATAGTTAAACCCATAACCTCCTAAATACACCCTCCAACTGAAGGAGAAAACACAACAGATACCACCAAAATGTTAGAGTCACCTGAAAGAAGGGAAAACACAACACTAACCTTGTTTACCAAAATTATGCCTGAAAGTGGCATGTATACCCCTGAGAGCACAGTATGCAGAAGTGCAGAGGCTAAAGGTTCTAGAAGGGAGGCAGAGGGAAGTTATGAATCCTTGAGTATCACTGGGAAAAACAAGAACACTATGGTATGTAATTTTTTCTTCTAACCCCAGTAATACTGGTATTTCTAACTTTCTGCAGACTACTAAGCAGTACCTTTGAGGTGGGCACAGAACCTTATTTTGAAACAGACTTTGCAGGACTGCTGTGCCAAACCTAGCATCATCCCTGGACTGAATATCCAGGTTGTAGTGCTTCATAAAGGTGTGTACTGTTTTCCAGGTAGCTGCTTTACAGATGTCAACTAGTGGAACATCCCTGGCAGCTGCTAAGGTAATAGCTGTCCCTCTTGTGGAGTGGAGCCTCAATCCTGTTGGAGGCCCTTCCAGCTTTACTGTAAGAAAACTAGATACACTGGACTATCCATCGAGAAATTGACCTTTTCAATGCTGAGTTACCCTTTCTCACATCCCATAAGTCAGGAACAGCTGTGTCCTGTCCTGCCTATGGTCCTTAGTGCTGTCATGTAGTAGCTGAGAGCTCTCTTGACATCCAGACTGTGAAGCCTTCTTTCACCAGAGGCGGAGTGCTCAATGAAAAGACAGGTAGGGTAATGGATTGGTTCAGGTAGAAATCAGAAACCAGCTTAGTAGAAATTTCCTGTTTGTCCTCAGGACCACTTTATTCCGTGGAATGAAATGTAGTCCTGTTCAATGCAGAGAGCCTGAAGCTCACTAATTCTTCTTGCAGAAATCATTGCCACTAGGAAAACTGTTTTCCAAATGACGTATTTCAGGTGAGCAGAGGACATGGTCTCAAAGGAGATCTCATGAGCTTAGCTATGCACACATTGAGCTCCCATGCTGGCACTGGTTCTCTATGAGGGGATGCAGATGGGCCAAGCCCTTGAAAAACTCCTAAAGATAGGGTCTGAAGCTATTGTCACATTTTTCCCAGCAGAAATGTAAGCAGATGCTGTGCCAGGTTCACCTGTAGGGTGCTGGGCTGCAGCCCAGGAAGTGTAAATAAGAGAGGTAATCAAGAACAGCTGGAACCCCAGCCTGTGCTGGTACCAGCTCCCTGGCTGAGCACCAGATAGAAAACCTTTTCCATTTTGAAACATAGGTTTTCTTAGTGGAAGGCTTCCTGTAACCTCTCAGGATGTCTAAAACAGCTTCAGAGAGGTGTAGACCTGTATATTCTAGGTCTTCAAGAGCCAAGTTTTGAGATTGAGAGACCTGAGATTCAGAAATAGGAGTCTCCCCTGGTTGGAGGTTAACAGGTTGTGTCTCCAAGGAGATGTATTGGCTCGGCTACAGACACGGAGAGGCACAAGAGAGTACCATGGCTGCCTGGGCCAGTCTGGAGCTATCAAGATCATCGATGTTGAATGGGACCTGAGCTTGAGCAATACCCTGTACAGCAGGCGGAAGGGAGGAAAAGTATTTGGGTGTTTTCTGACCAGTCCAAAGCCAGATCATCCAGAGGTACTGTGCCCCAATCTGGTGGTCTGCAACAGTATTGTGGCAGGTGGTGATTCTGGTGGGGTTTGAACAAATCTATCTCTGAGGTGCCCACCTCCAGAAAATTACTTCCACCACTTGCCTGTTTAGGGTTCATTACTGATGGACCTGGTTGATTCGACTCAGAGCATCTGCTAGGTGCTGTCCTTTCTTGCCAGATGGACAGCCTATAGGGAAACTCCCAAGGAGTAAGTCAGGCTCCAAATTGTCATGGTCTCTGTACAGCAAGGACCCAACTTAGTGCCTCCCTGCTTTATGTAGTACATTGTGGTGGTTTTGTCTGTTCTGACCTGTACCACCTTTCCTTGTTCCAGTGTTGTGAAGGCTTTTAATGCCAGATACACTGCTCTGAGTTCAACACGTTTACATGCTGGAGTGATTCTGCACTTGACCTAATGCCCTGGGTTGTGTGGTCCCCTAGATAGATGCCCCACCCCAGTAGAGATGCATCTGTTGTGAGAACAACTGATGGGGACTCTTGTTGGACAGGAACCCTTTCCCTCAGGTTGGATTCCCCTTTCCCCACTGAAGAGCTTGTAATAAAATTTTGTTACTGGAATCAGCTTGAAAGGGGAACTCTTCTCTGGCACCAGTGTGCCCTTAGGTGGAACTGGATGTCTCTCATCTGAAACCTGAAGCCTAGGACTGTGCCTGTGGCTGCAGCCATGTGGCCCAGGAGCTGTAGGAACTGTCTTGCAGTTTTTGCTTGTGCAGGCTGAATGAATTTTTGATCAGCTGGAGACTTCTTACCCTGTCCAAAGGCAGGTAGGCCCTGCCCTGCAGGGTGTTGATCTCTGTGCCTATGAACTGCAGCACCTGTGCAGGTAGAAGAACTGATTTTGTGATTTATCAAAATCTCCAGGGACTCCAGGGCCCTTGGTGGTCTGCAGATGTTGTCTGACCTGGTCTGGTGATTTCTCCACTACCAGCCAGTCATCCAAGTATGGAAACATCGGCCAGTACCTGTCTTGAAGGTGTGCCACAACCACTGCCAAGCACTTGGCGAATACCCTTGGGGCGAAGTTAGGCCAAAAGCCAGGGCTGAAAACTGGTAAATGGCCTGATGGGAGTCTGACCCTGAGGTATTTTCTGTGAGACTTCCTTATGGGGGTGTGGAAATAGGCATCTTTTAGGTCCAGTGATGCCAACCAGTCTTCTTTTGGAGTGTTGGCAGAATCAGTGCCAGTTACCGTTTGAACTTTGTTTTTCAAATGCTTCTTTAGTACCCTGAGGTCCAAGATAGGTAGCCACCCCATTTTCTTTATGGTAAGGAAATACCTTGAATAAAAACCCTTCCTTTCTGCTGAGCTGGGACAGGTTCCACTGGCTTTGACAGCAGCAAGTTGAACGCTCCCTCCAGCAGCTTCTTTTCTGTGAGGAAGGGTGAACTGAACACCCTGGTTCTCAGAAGAGGAAAGGATTTGAAATTCTGAGACAGTCCCAGATTCACTACCTCCAGGACCCACTTGTCTGTGGTGATCCTTTGCAAGCCTGGAGGTAGTGAGACAGTCTGCCTCTGACAGGTATCGAGGAGGTGGCCTGTAAAAACATGTCAGGGTGTTTGTTTACTCTGGGGTTGAGGCTGGGTTTGAGATCCCGCTTGAACCCTTCCATCCCTACTCTCTGAAGTACCCTTGCTGGGGTACTGTTGGTATTGGGATGCAGCCATTGCTTGTAAAACGGCCTAGTGTGAAAGGACTACCCCTGCCTCCCTTCTACAGGGTCTGTGGATGGTGAGGCTTTCTTTTAAGTAGAATTGCTTTGGAAGGTGGCTTATATTCATCCACCTTTTTCATATAAGCCACTGTTGAGTCACCAAAAGTGGATTTCTCCAAGAGGAAGTCCAGAGCCTTTGCTTGAGTACTAACATACTAAAATACTAGCAGAATAGGCCTAACGTTCTTTCATGTCTGCTCATTTGGTCAGCCCCACCCTGGGAGCTGACCTTGCTCCCATCACCCTCTCTGGCTTCTCCTTCCAAGTCCCGGATATTCCCGCTGCACAGGACTTTGCTTCCAGAACCCTTCCCTGTACCTGTCCCACCCCTTCTTGAACCCTTCACCGCCTCTGCCTCCACCAGTATTCTGAGTAAGATTTGTAGCTCTTAACCAGGCAAACCTACGTTGAGCAACAGTGGTTGCCATCCACCTGGCTGCTGTATCACTGGTAGCAGCAGCCATTTGGAACTGATACTTGGCTGCCTCTAGCCAAACCTGGCAGTTTCTGCCAGGTCATCAGACATAGGTGAAGGGGCTTTTTTGTGCCATGGCCAGTACAGACTGCCATAAAGACTCTGGTACTGGGCAGCGAGGTCGGAAATTTGCCTGTCTAATAGCCATGAAGCTGACAAATATCCTTTTTGGCCATACTGTCAATCTTCCTGGGCTTCTTATCTGGTGGGTGAGAAGCCAGAGGCACTTTAGCTTTTCAGAGGCAGCTGCCTGCACCACCTCCTGGTGGTCAGGGTGGAAAACAGAAACTCTGCCCTTCTCTTCCAACTGGTATTCTTATCCAGCCTCCTATCAAGAGGGGACAGAATTAGGGGTCTGTAAAATCTTTCAGTGCATCTTTTCTTGAAGAATTTATTGACAGGCAAGAGGAGTGGCTTTGTGGGGTTAACTCTATCATTTTGAGGATTCCACCTCTTCTTCATCCCCTGTTTCTTCCCTTGTGGTGATGTCCAAGGCATCAGCCATTTTCCTCACAAAAGTAAAATGTAAGGAATAATTTTCTAGGTTCTAGGAGGTGAACTGAAATCTTGTTCTGGGGATACCTCAGGCTCAATAGGCCCTTCCTCCTCCTCCTCCTCACATTCACCATAATCCTCTTCCTCCATCAATGAGGATTTACCTGTGCTGCCAGTCTGTCCAGCCTGGGCCTGAGCAGGTGATTGCTGGCCAGTGGGAAAAGACTCTGTAAGGCCTGTACCACTTTAAAGGCCTGCGCTATTTCTTGAGGAAAAGGCAGAGTCAGAGCACTCACAGAAGTTCCCATTTTCTCAGTAGGGGTTCTGTGTGTTTTACTTTCTTTGTCTTTTAGAGGAAAACAGGGAGTCAGCCGTTCAGCAAGCTTCTTAGTGCCCTTATCACCCGCCTCAGGGGTTGAGGCAATTATTGTAGTGGTTTCACCCACAGCAGAAGAGGGTATCAGCCAGCTCCGTGGTGCCAAGTGAAGAGTTCGCTCGGCAGCTGGCGACCGAATTCGCGCCCGAGCCGGGTACCAGGAGGCGGAGACCGGCAAGGAGGGTTCTACAAAGCATCCATTGTCGCTTCCCTCCCGGGAGAGTGGGAGTTGCCTGGGGACCTGTGGGTGGATTGGTGGCTAGCTTGGGGACGTTGTGGCTCTCGACATGCCCATGACACACCCCCCACCCCAGGAATACCCTGCATGCTTATGCAAGGCCGAGAACTGCAATAGCCGGGCACAGAAAACAGAAATAATGCCCCTGCCAACCAGATGATGAATGCTTAGGCCCTGCCACCCAGAGCCAGCCTGGATCCAGCCCCAAAGCACCTGGGATGCAAAGGTTAGCCTATAAGGTCATTCCCCTGGAAGAGAGGACCCTCCCGCATAGGGATATGCTGGGCTACCCAAGGTAGGCTGCACTTGGGAGTGGGAGTAGGTGGCAGAAGGTCAGAGGGAGGCAGAAAGGTGTTGACGCTTCAAGGAGTGGCCAGTTGGGGTGTGTGTGCAAGGCGCATAAATAGATAAAAAAAAGAAGATGGTATCGGCTGGTCAGTGCCAGAGGGCCCTTAGGTGGAGGAGTGTTTTTCTTAAGCCATTCCAGATGTTTCTCCACTGTTTTCTCTGGAAGATTTTAGAGATATCACAATCTTTCTTAGGTGATCATAGCCAAGGCAAGCCACACATAAACTATGTTTGTCTGCCTTAGCAAACACTTCCCCACAATCAGGACAATTTTTAAAACCAGGTTCACCGGTTTTCTTTTGAGTTTCTCTGACATTTTACGGTAACCAATTAAAATGTTAAACGCTAAGTAATTTTAAAGTTTTAACAAAAATTTACGGTTGCAGTCGGTTCCAGAACCAGTAAGGAACTGATGGAAACTGTAACCAATAAAGAAAATGAACCGAGACTAGCGGCTCAGTAACCGATAAAGCAGTTACAAAATAAATATTTTAAAATAAATTTAAGCTAAACTAATAGGGTCTTTCAGTCAGAAAACCTCAAAATAATATAATAACTCGGTTCCCCACCAGTTATACCGAACTAGGAGGAACCGATAAAAAATACTAAAATAACACCAAGCCGGCTTGGTAGCGCAGAGGGCTGAGGTGCTGTCGCCTTACCTCGCACCACACTGGCGACTCAGGTTTGGGAATGGACTCGGCACCAGAGTGTCAGCAGGGGAAGGAGTAGGATTGAGCATCCAGAGAACTGCTCTCCTCTCCTGGTGGGTTGGGAATGGTGTCACTCTGTAGTGGCCCCTGGTGGAGACATGGAGAAGCTCAGTTGTGACGTGAGTAGGGAATTGGAGGAAAAAATTGAAAATGGTGTCTCCTCCTACCAGATGATGGCTACCTGGACCAGTGCCTCCCGAGCTCTGCAACAGCTGACCCGCCGCAGCAGCACCCAGGGCCAATGCCTAGGCCGTTAGGCTGTTTCTCCTTAGAAGAGGAGGACTCACCCGATGAAGGGTTACATGGGGTTACCCTGAGGTGGCTGCGATGTGGGGTCGAGATTGGCAGTGGTGACAGGAGAGGTGAGAGTCCTTATGGCAACTGGCCTGAAGGAGAGGGTAGGTGAGGTCACAGGGAGATAAACAGATAAAGCAAAAAAATATAACACTAAAACTAGGTTTAATTACAAATAACAATAAGTAAAAGGCAGCAAATGAAAGGAAAAAAATACTTCTAAATTTTTATAAGTTTCTTCATGTCACAGGAACAAGTTGAAGAGCGAGACTCAGGTGACTAGACTTTACAGGTGGAGAGTGAAATCTGAGGGTTTTAGAACTAGGGCAGTTAGTTCAAAACAGCATTTGAATAGTTGTCACGCATAAAGAGTTCCATCATTTGCATGTGTTCTATTCTTCTGGGCAGTTCTGGCTTAAAGGGACACTGCAGAAAGTTAGGAACTCTGAATATTACTGGGGTTAGAAGCACCAGTATGCTTTTCCTCCCTTCCCTCTGGTGTACAGGGTATTGCTCAAACTCAGATCCCAGTCAGCGTCAGTGATCTTGACAGCACCAGACTGGGCCAGACAGCCATGATACTCTCTGCTACTCTCCATGTCTGTGGCCAAGCAATACACCTTCCTTGGAGGCACACTGCTAACCTCCAATCAAGGGAGACTCCTGTACTTGAACCTCAGGTCACTCAGGCTCAATGTATGGCTCTTGAGGACCTAGAATATGCAGGCTTGCATCTTTCTGAAAGTGTCTTGGACATTTAAGGGGTTACAGGAAGCCCTCCACTAAGAAAACCTATGCTTAAAAATGGAAAAGGTTTTCTATTTGGTGTTCAACCAGGGAATTGGTACCAGCACATGCTGGGGTTCCAGCTTGCTCGACTATCTTACCTATTTACATTCACTGGGCTTGCAGTCCAGTACCCTCAAGATCCACCTAACTGCAGCATCCACTTACATTTTGGCTGGAAGGAATGTGTCAATGGCTTCAGACCCTATCTTTAGGAGGTTCTTCAAGAGTTTGGCCCATTTGTACCCCCTTATAGGGAACCAGTGCCAGCATGGGACTTTAATGGTGCATAGCTAGCTCATGGGACCTCCTTTTGAGCCCATGTCCTCTGCTCATCTGAAATATGCCACTTGTAAAACAGTTTTCCTAGTGGCAGTGACTTCTGTAAGAAGAATCTGTGATCTCCAGGCTCTCTGCATTGAACAGGGCTACATTTCATTCTACAGGGATAAAGTGGTCCTGAGGACAAACAGGAAATTTCTCTCTAAGGTGATTTCTGATTTCCACCTGAACCAAACCATTACCCGACCTGTCTTTTCACTGAGCATTCCACCTCTGGTGAAAGAAGACTTCACAGTCTGGATGTCAAGAGAGCTCTCAGCTACTATATGACAGCCACTGAGGATCATAGGCAAAGGCAGGACAGGAAACAGTTATTCCTGACTTATGGGGATGTGGGAAAGGGCAACCCAGCATTGAAAAGGTTCATTTCTCAATGGATAGTTCAGTGTATCCAGTTTTGTTACACTAAAGCTGGAAGGAACCTCAATGGGATTGAGGGCCCATGCCACTAGAGGGACAGCTGCTACTTTAGCAGCTGCCAGGGATTTTCTACTAGTGGACATCTGTAAAGTAGCTACCTGGAAAACAGCACACACCTTCAGAAAGCACTACAGTCTGGATATTCAGCCCAGGGTGATGCTAGGTTCAGCACAGCAATCCTGCAAAGTCTGTTTCCAAAATAAGGTTCTGTGCCCACCTCCAAAGATATTACTTATTAGTCTGCAGAAAGTTAGGAATACCTTAAGTATTACTGGGGTTAAAGAAAAATTACTTACCATAGTAATCTTGTTTCTTCCCAGTGATACTCAGGTATTCATACCTTCCCTCCTGCCTCCCTTCTAGAACCTTTAGCCTCTGCACTGCATAATGTGCTCTGGGTATAAATGCCACTTCTGGCACCACTTTTCAAACAAGATTCATATTGTTTTCCCACTTCTTTCAGGTGATTCTGACATTTTTGGTGGTATCTGTAATGTTTTTCTCCAGTTGGAGGGTTTATTTGTTTTTTGGGGCTTAATTATCTTTATTATTATTGATTATTATCGCTATTCAGTATTCATAGTCCTTGGGGCCTGCCTTTCCAGATGTCCAGGAAATCTGAGGGTTTGGAATGGAGGCAGTAGTTCAAGGCAGCATTTGAATAGTTGTCACATGCAAAATGTTCCATCATTCACATGTGTTCTATCCTCTCCGGCAGTTCTGGCTTAAAGGAACACTGCAGAAAGTTATGAATACCTGAGTATCACTGGGAAGAAACAAGATTACTGTGGTAATTTTTGTTTGCAGTGATATGTTGAATAAGGCTGCAGTGGTCCACTAGCATGGGTCATCTTGCCAAATGCAAAAACTGCGCCAACAAATACCGTAAGCAAAAGGGTGTGTGCTGAAATCTTGTTGGGCAAAACACTGACCCGATAGAAACAGTGCACGCTCTTTGAATCAATGGGCCTCTGTCTTCACCCCTCCCGAATTAATATAACAAACTCCAGAGCATTGAGGACTTCAGGATGGGGAGTAAGTTGGGAGGGGAAAGTTTGTTTACAAAAAAAAGCAGCACATGGAGACTTGGTGAGAACCGAACCATGATCCCAGGTCTCCATTTCTCCATGTGCTGGTTCCTTAGCCAGTCCACCATGGCAGCGGCTTGACCAGGCACCCAGCACATGGAAACTTGATCCCTTCCCAGTGTAAGTACACAATGACAGGGGTAACAGTATTTCCTACCACTGTTCTACCCTGTTGTTCTTGCTCTTTGTACAGCACAGTTAATACCGCTGTCTTTCATGCGTGGTTTGACCTGACACACAGTACAGCAAGCTCCTCACTGAGTTCCTTAACACATTTGGATGTATTCCATCCAGTTCCATGGCCATGCCCAGTTTCAGGTTTGCAACTCCCTTCAAGACTCTTTCCCTGTAAATGGACTTGTGTTTACCTGCCCCTCTGAGTGACTGGTTCTCCTTGTTGTTCTGCCCCCCACCCAACTGTGAAGACTGAGCAGAAATATATTTTCGGATGTCAGCCTTTTCCCAATCATTCTCTGTGCAGCCACCATTACCGACTCTTTATCCTCACTGTCCTCCCCTTGACTTTCTTCCCTCACTGTCCCTCCCTTGACTTTCTTTCCTCACTGTCCCTCCCTTGACTTTCTTCCCTCACTGTCCGTCCCTTGACTTTCTTTCCTCACTGTCCCTCCCTTGACTTTCTTTCCTCACTTTTCTCCCTTGACTTTCTTTCCTCACTGCCCCTCCCATGACTTTCTTTCCTCACTGTCCCTTCCCTTGACTTTCTTTCCTCACTTTCCTCCCTTGACTTTCTTTCCTCACTGCCCCTCCCCATGACTTTCTTTCCTCACTTGTGTACCTGAAGAAGATCTTGTCCTCTGCTGCCACCCTTTGGCTATCCCTTCCCCATTTTAGCTTTTGCTTGTCTCCCTGCCCTATCTGATCCCTCCATTTTACCTGGTAATTCTCCTTATCATCCTCCCTCTGTGTTTCTTTGTGCCTCCTAAATGCCATCTGTTTTTCCTTCATTTTGGCCACCTCTCTAAAGTACCATAATGACCTGTTCTGCCTCCTCGTTTACTCATTTCTTTTACACACAGGCTGGTCGCATTCAATATACCTTCCTTAATTTTGTCTCCATAGTTCCTCTACCCCACCTTGGCCATCCACTTTTGCTAGGCTGTTTCCAAAGCAGTTTCCCAGTACCTTAAAGGGACACTGGCAGCTTTTGGCTATTTTTGTACCTCTGTATCCTGGTGCCCTTTGCTCCCTGTATTCCAAAACACAAAGGGTTCCTGGTGCTCCATCACTATGATAAATAATAAGGACATTAGAAACCACAAAACCACACTCCTTGCAATGATGCATGTGCCTGGAGTCATGGCTTCACTTTTCAAAGGGTAATTTCTTTCAGCTATACTGCTCATTTGAGATAAAACCTATATTGGCAAGCTTAGTGAACACCATAGGTATGCATTTGCTAGTAAATGTGCATGTTTTGGAAAAACGAACGCAGTCATGAATGAACGATCCAGTGCCACGTACACTTGTGACCGTGTCAGAGTGGCAGGCAGGGGAAAATCAGTCTGAATGACTAAAATGCAACATTGCATTAAAAACAGCATTATTTGATATTTTATGGCAATTGGGTGACCAGATGTGGTTTCAGTGGGAATACAAGGAGTAAAAGGCATTAGGATGCAGAGGTACAAAATATCCCAAAAAGCTGACAGTGCCCCTTTCAAGTCTACCCTCCTAAAGTCCAGAACCTTTATCTTCATGTGGTTTACTTCTGTACCTGTCTTGGTACTAAACCACACTGTATGGTGATCACTGGCAATGTGACATCTGTTACCCTGTCCCTGTTAGTGAGCACCAGATCCGGGATTACTTCTTCCCACGGGTTCACTAACTGCCTGAGAAATGCTCCTGTACAGAGTCTAGAGGCCTGTTTACACAATCTGATCTGCACCACTGTGAGCACTGCAGATGAATTGCATTTGCACACATCATGTCATGTAAACAATGTGCAGAGCATTATAGGTCACTCCGTTGTGGAGAACCGTGATCCCTGTTTGATGGGATTGTGTACTGGTGCAGGTGTTTTTTTAGAGCATGTGAACATGCTGCCCCGCCTGCAGCATACAGTCCCATGGTGCCCCATGCCAGCCAAAATGCTCCTCTACTGACAGTGGTAGCAGCTTGGCAACATGTTATAAGCAGACTGCAAAGCACAGTTATGTTGCTGTTTTTCTTTGCAGGTAACCATCTCAACAGGAACATCTTTCTGGAGTTTTCTCCCAGATCCGGAGCTGCTTTTCAAACTGTTAATAACATACATTATGTAAAGTAAATCTTGCCTCAGCCTCAAGCAGTTTCTCTTGGTACAGAATTGTTGTATGCTATGAATTTTAAATATATTCATAATTCTCACATTTAAACAATGCAGTGCTTTGCCTTCTCAAACATTAAATTTGTATAATATCTCATAATTAGCAACTGAATCTTTACACATACTGTACTACACTTTTGTATTTATTTAATTTTCTGAATTACAACCCCTTTGAGCCAGAGACTCATTTACAAACGCTCCACGTCATAAATGAGTAAGACAACCAAAAAAAGTTACATGGTACAGTGGATTGAATTATACACTTAAACATAACACACAATAAGAGCTATAAATAAGTGCCTAGGATGGTTACAAAAGATAACAGGAAAATGTTTATATTCGCAGTCAGGAGATGACTTTGTCCACAAACGTTGTTAGGAGAGCCATAGTTGGAGAATATGGTAGCTGTAGTAACCAGACTGAACGTAGTAGCTCTATACAGCACATACATAGCTGTAGAGATAGACAAAGTTGGGAAAGCCTACCATCAAGTGGCACGTGACCACCCAAGAAGGGTAGACAAGAGGTAAATTCTATCTGGTAAGAGGTAACGGGGGACGGGACAGGAGAGAGTTATTACTGAGGTTAAGTCTGAAAAGGAGTGGAGATTGAGATTTGAGGAGAAGGGTGGTGAAAGGAAATTGGAGCAGACAAGCCAAGGAAAATCTGGCCAGGGGAAATGGATTAGTACGCAGGCAATTACAAAGTGGAAGAGGAACAAGAGGTAGTAGCAGAGGGGTAGTGGGGAGAGTAAGTAAACAGAGGGGGGTGGAGAGCTAAAAGATGCCTTAGAGTAGCTAAGTGAGAGGTGCAACATACGGCCAGGGTCAACACAGGAGGGCAAGGGTGTGGCCCCACCCTTTAGCGGGCCATCACAGCTGCAGAGTTTGGTTAGGTGCAGCCAAAGTTTGTTTTTAACAGACCATTTTGGATTCAGACTGGATGCTAGGGGAAGCTGTTTACAATGAATGAACAAGAAATGTCCACTGGTGAAAAGCCTCTACTATGTAGTTCATGCATGTATTCTACTGCATAGTTCACAGAGCCCACTACACTATTTCTCAGCTTTCCTTTATATTATTGTCTGTTAAAGTGATAATAGGGTTTTCAGTTGCTAATGAAATAGCTCATGTATTAGGCTGCACATTGTTTTCTGGAGAGTGAGATATGTCACATCTCTCAACTCCCATAGCAGCGCTGTGAGACGGTTGCCAGTCTATACTGGAAATGCAATGCAAAATGCTGGAATTGAGATGGTACTGATGCAGGGACCGTAATGTAAATGGTTAGTGAAATCACAGCAGGTGTAGTGATGGAGCGGTGGAGAATAAAACACTACACAACACAAGGTACTGTAAATGCACTATAGGATTGCTCTGTTTCTAATTAAAACTGCTGCTGGAAGGCTCTAGCCCAAGTCAGGGAGGCTGAAACCCAACAAGCAGCACCTCCCTTTATTTGCTAGTTTACTGAGGTTTTCCCTTATGCTTTGTCCAAGTCCTCTCCTGTTCTGGAGGCCTGCATACCACCCCATTGTGAATACTGGCCTCTACTCCTGTCTCCAGGGTGACCCATAGCACCTCTATCCCTTCTCCTCCCTCCAGGTTCCCTTGCACTTCCATAGCCCTGATTACCTGCTTCACATACAGGATATCCTTCCTCCCTTCTCTATCCCTTCTGAACTGGTGTATTAAGGTACTGTCATATGCCAGTCATGATTTTCAGGGCACCACAACTCAGTTATGCCCACTTATAAGATTCTCCTCTGCTATTATAGCCCCCATGTTATTTCCCTAACATCTTGGAGGAGTTCAAGAGTAACTTGAAAACTCATCTCTGGCTAATGGCCTTTCTGGATGGTTATTCAGAGTGCAATCTGTTGATTGTGTTGAGATTTTATTTTATTGATTGATTTTAATGCATTTAATGCTTGATGTTATTATGGTATGACTTTATTTACATGTATTATTGGACTTGTATTTGATGTTATTGTTTTAATGTGTTCAGCGCCTTTGAAAATTGGAAGGCGCTTTATAAATAAATTTATTATTATTATTATTATCTTGCATTGGCATTGCTGTCCAAACCTTTCTCTCTCCCTGCTTACAGCCACCCTGCCATCCTTCCTTATTGCCTGTGATTCTTCCTGCCACTTCAACTAACTTCCCTCACTCTTCTTTGCTCCACCTTTTCTTGTCCACTTAATCTCCTCTTCACCTGTCTCTGCTGGGAGGGTTATGGCCTCCTCCTCCCAGAGACTCTAGGTATTAAGACCCAGTCTACCTCCCTCCAATCAGTTTAAGTCAAGGCTTTTGGTTACATACTCCCCAGCATATCCCAATCCTGGTCCCTCCCATCCTTCCATCCAACCATAATCCACCCTCCTACACCACTCTCTTATCCAGCTATAGAAATATTTTGTCCTCATCTTCCTAGCTGTGCTTATTCTAGGTACCAGACCCACTTCAGAGAAGGCTACCAATCTGGTCACCCCCCACACACACACACACACTAACACAGATCCTCCACTACTCCAAATTTCTCCTACACTACCTGCACCTCCTCTCCAGCTAGGTTGTTTGTTCCTCAGTGGATTATTACATGAGGACCCCCCATACTATTTGCTTGATCATTGGGCTTACCCATTCTGCTATCATCTCTGGCATGCACAACACCTTCCTAACGGTGTGTGTCCCTCACCAGTGTACACCCTTCACTACTGAGTCACCCAGGATCACTACTCTGCCTCCACTCATCCTCCTTCCCACTCTCCCTCACTACCTTCTTTTGAGATCCTCCTGCCTTATTGCTTCGCCTAAGCCTTAACCGCCAACCTTCCTCCCACCAGTCTTGACTTTTTATTTTTATAGAAATTTTCTCTCCCAGGACCTACCTGAAAATGAGCCTTAGTAAATTGAGTACTATTCTGCAGGAATGGCAGTTTTTAAAGATTCAGGGCCAGATATTCAAAACTGCGCCAGGCAAAAACATTTGCACAGGGTTAGCACGGGATTAGTGCAGATTTGCTATATTCAAAAGGCCAAATAGCGCAAGCAAACTGCATTATCACTGGGCAAAATCATAATGTATGCAAGGACAAACTGAGGTGTGTGTACATAAATACAGGTGCAATGGTATATTCAGCGATTAGCGCCATGCAAAGTGGTTTTGCACAACTTAGCGTGGTGCACATTACCATCCAGGAAAAGGTAGTCTTAACCCTGGGCAACCAGCTTTGCATGACAGTTTGGCTTTAGTGGTGTTTGCATGGCTTTTGTGTGGCTTTGCGTGACCTAACAAATAAATATGACACATAGACAAAGCCAGACATAGAGGAAACATGTTGCCACTGATGGCATCACAATGATGCCATGATCTGCCACCAATCCCAGCCATGCCAGGTAAGTGGTGACCCTGCCACCAATGTACAGCATGGCAGTGTGGCGTACAGCACACACCTGTGGACCACTCTTCTGTGGACACCAACAGATGCCAGCACACACATGCAGCACTGTGGGCATGGAGGATGTTGAGCGGAGAGTGTACGGTGGCCAGGCTGTGCCACAGACCAGGTGTGGCCACAAGGCTGGGACACATCACGCAGTGCACATGGGCCAGTATTGGGAATACCCCAACATCAGTGTTCCTGTCTGATAATATATGCCCCTGGCCATATACTGCACAGTTGTACAACTGCCACAGCACACAAAGTTGGACATGTATATGTCACTGTGAGCATACCATGCCAGAGGTGCAGCATCTGTGGGTCACACAACAGTGTAACAGTAGTGTCCACTGTCAGTAAACAACTGCATGTTGGGCCTGTCACTGTGTATAGTGCAGTCATCAGCACTGCCCTACACACCATAGGCAGTGCTGTGTCCAAACACTACTGGCCTGCTTGCTTCTGTAGTGTCTGCTGTGCACTGAAGCATGACCTACAGTGTGACAGTTGCATGCGCACCACCACTATCTGTGCCTATGTTGTGTTGTCCCCTGGGGTACAATATGCTATGCTGCACGGTTTACATGTAGCCACAGCTATCATCATGCACTGCCAGACTAACCTACAGGTGGAGCTGCGGTCAGACCTGGTCAGCCCCTGTACTTCCAGACTGACCCACAGGTGACTCTGTGGGATCCTGCAGTAACGCTGGGCAAACTACATGCAAGTCAGAGCATAATGAGACACTAATCTTGTTGTTTGCCCAGAGACTACTTAAGTAGGCTCATTTGCATGTCACTTTGAATATGGCACATTTTAGTGCCGGGCAAACAGCTTAGCTCCATAATAAAGCCTCGCTAACATGTTAGCGTGGCACTAATGGTTCGGGGATTATTATACAGTTTTGATCACTGTTCTTTCACATCTGTTGCTGCCTGCAGCTGTACTGAGTCCACGCATGTGCTGGCATATACATTGGCCACATAGTTTGTCTCTACCTGCCCTCACGTCACTGTGCACTGTGTTGTTGTTGTGGTTTGCACTTCCTGGTTGCTATATTCAATGCTGTCTTATTCCAGGGCTACGTTTAACCTGCACTCCCAGCCCAGTTTGCCTGGCCTCATTACCATGCTATATTCAGAAGCTGTTTGCCCTGGGCTTTTCCTTTTGACTATAGCTTGCTTTGTGCTCCAGGCTATGTTTGCCCACCAGGCAGTGCTACTTTAGAACAGGGCAAAGTTTTGAATATCTGGCCCTTCATGTATTTATGCATTTCTTTTAAGTGTTTAAGTTTAGATCTGATGTCTAGCCAGACTTTTGGGGAACTTGTACAGTTCTGAAACATATGTATCATATCTACGCCCTTGACCACATTTAGGGTAAGTATCTGTGACTTTTACTTTCATGTTTTTCATATGTATAGGCATATTCTGTAAATTATTTACAGCCTTAAATAGTATTTGTGATTTACAGATGAGAATGCTCTGTATGAGAGCTGTCATATTTATCCTGCTTCCATTTTGATACATCTTTAAGTGGTGATCGTGACCATCAAATGATTCTTCCATTAGCTCTCCCCTAACTGATTCTATGAAAACCTTATAAAAGCTTATAACTGTTGGAGCGGACATTGCTATCTTTAGAAATGCATTTGTATTAGGTGTGACCTTTAGCGTGTTCAAATCCACTTTTGAAATTGTTTTAATACTGAATAAAATTGTCTGTCTAAAAGATTTCTTTTTTTTAAGTTCTTCAAAATCTCTTAAAGCCTGATTTTTAATAGGGCTTGTATAGTGTAGCTGCCCTTGCTGAGCTAATAATCTTTTATTGGGATAAGTTGTTTAAGGTAATGTTTTGGGTTATACCACAATAGTTGAAATGTTGATTTATTTAGATTTAAATTTATTAATTTAGAGATGTAGGACAGGATTAGGTTGGATTCAGCTATGTCATTTTCCATTTATAAAGAGAAAACTGTATAAATTCACTGCCCACCCCAAAAGCTTCCCCCTGATCCAGCGTTTTATGTGAAAAGCACATTTTTCTCATGCTGCTACTTACTTTACTTTTAATTGCAAAAGTCCATGAACCGAATATGGTAGCCACTGGGGGCTCCATTTACTGTAAGGTGTGGCGTCACTCTGCTCGCTTCAATACATTTGAGTAGTGTGACACCGCATCTTTACAGTAAATGGAGCCCCCGTGTTCACCATATTCTGGTTCTTGGACTTTATGCAATAAAATAAAGTAAGTAGCAGGTGAGGAAAACGTGCTTTTCTACATAAAAGCTGGATCGGGGTAAGATTTTGGAAGGGAGCAGGAATTTACACAGTTTTCCTTTAACTAATCTGGGATGTATTTGTCACCTTTAACACGCAAAGCACAGTGTCAGATTCATTGAATTCTACTAGTTAGTACAATTTAAAGTCAGGAGCTGTCAGACATCCTGCATTAATGGGCCTGCTGAGTTTATTTATTTATTTATTTATTTATTTTGAAATCTTGGACAGCACCAGTGAGCGGTTGCTCATTAATTGGTTCCACATCAGTTAACAAGTACAGAGTGATACATAAACATTCAAATACAGAGTGGCTCGTAGTAAATATACAAAGACATGTTACAGTACAAGGCCTATAGGCTCGAGACTAACAAGGAGCAAGAATCCCAGTTGTTAGGACTGAGGGGAGGTTCAACCAACCACCTGAACAGATTCGAATGAGGGCAACATCTCTGAACTCTCAACATGCCAAGTCCCCACATCCAAGCTGAGGGCTCGATGGACTGCCCGGCAGAACCTGTCCCGGAAGAGCGCCCACCCAGGAAGGGACTAAGTCCCTCAGCACCTTGTTAAGTGCTAACACAGCAGTGTATGGAAAGACTATGCCTTCTCAAAGGCAGTTTTGTATGAAAGATAGAGTGGAACTCAATCAGACTCCCTAAGGCAAGGCAAGCAGACGTCTCAGAGCTGACAAGTTCAATCAGCAGCTAGAAGAGCTCAAAATAATATCTGCCAGGGGATTCTAAATTTTGCCAAAGCCGAGTCAGAGCATGGCCTTTAAGCTGTGAAACTGCATAACCTGAAGAAGGTATTTAGGAATCGCACCCTAAGGGCGGTCAGAAGAGTTCCCTCAGAATTAGAGAAAAGTACAACCATGCTCGTTCCTCTTTACCTTGAGGAAAAAGGAACCATTCAAAAGAATGGGAACAGAAAAAATTTTTTTTTCTTTTCATAAAGGCCAAAGGAAGGAAGAGGAACAGACGGAGGGGGAGACGCCACAGAAGGAGGTCACTGAGGGAAGGTGGGCGGTATCAATAATGAATGGTGAAGATACAAGAGAAGATCAAGAATTATGGTAGGTACGCATTTTCATATCTTCCTTGTCAGTCTTCACTATTCATTACTGCTTGGGTGAGTACTCAAGCCCCCTTAGAAAAAAGGGGGTAGAAACCCTGAGGGAATAAGACCCCAGCCTCCTGCTGGTGAGAAACAGAAGGGGAAGACCCTGGGCTAATCGAAAGAGAAGCCTATGGGGAGAAGAGCTCAGAGGTGCCCCGAGGATGGGGAGACGGAGGAAGCCCCTGCAGTAATCTCCTAGCTCTGGAGGAAAAGAGACAGGTCCCCAGAAAGCGGAGCTAATCACCCTATGCCGGGCCAGGTGACAACCTTGATAGATTTGGCCGGCGCTTGCCTTGCCCAATGCAGATCGCTGTCCCCACAAGCCTGGAAGCCACCTCATTGGTGTCATAAGATGCCCTTGCTTGGTGTCTTGCCAGCTCCAGGCCTATAGCAGAGAGGCAATAGCTTGTCTGGTCTGCTCCGTATCAGGCATCGATGCTAAGATCTGAGACAGCATCGACCACAAATGTCTACTGTAGGGAGCGTGATGAGCCTGATGAGATGCAATGCAAGCCATTGCATGAGAGGAAAGAACACTCTCGCCCCCACCGATTGAAATGTGGGGAATCCGAATCCGGTGGATGGTGGGTGCACCAGGCGGCGGCACCGGAGGGAGTCTCCAGGTATACCAAACCTGAGGGCGGGTTGGGGAGAGTACCCAGGGATTCCGAAGGGCATAATACCTTTGTCAACAGTCTGCCGGGCTGGAGAAGGGGCTGGCGACTGCCAGGAATGGATAGACGCCTTCTGGAAGGGAATAGGCCAGGAAGGTACCACCAGGTGCTGGGCACTGAATTCTCCAAGGAATCTACACATCTCCCATTCGGTATTGTCTCGCCTAACGAGAGATTCAAGATCCTCACCATCCTCGAAAGGAATTGCTGATATTCAGTGAAATCACCATCGAGGAGATATGAGCAGAGGGTTCTTCCCTCAGAGGAGGAGACGAGATGATGGAGAGCCCGAGTGTCCAGAAGATTCTTGTGATGGGGATAGGCGAAGACCCACCCATTCATACACCTGACATATGAGGGAAGGCCGCCACAGAACCTCTGAACTGTGCCCAGGATAACGGGCCTGTAGGACCAACATGGCCTAAAAGAGCGGGGGTAGCTGCAGAAGAATGGGAGATGGCACCTACAAAGAGGCAACTGTCCTCTGTTAGGGCTCTGAAACTGGAGAACGGAGCCCGAGCTGGTGGATTCCGGACAACAGACCAGGGTCGCAAAACGGTACCCTGGGGAAGCGAAACCTGGAAGAGCCCAGAAGGGATCCTCCTCTGTGACGAACCTGGGACTGCATGATCCAGAAGGGCAGCCCGCAGCAATGTCACCAGAGGGGACCCTGGAGTCCAAGAGGAAAGGCGGAGCCCAGCGCCACGGCTCCTAGCCACCCCTGAGGGTGGCCGGCAGAGACCGCAATGACTGCACCCCACCCTCACCCTCGGACTCCAAGAGCGCCTCCTCCTCGACCCCAGCATTCTCCCACCCCGAGTGGCTCAACAGCACCAGGGAGGGTAGCTGTCACGAGCCCCCAGGAGGGAGAGCCCTCCTCCACCCCCACTCCATCACCCCCAGGGACCCAGGACCACCCCAGCCCAAGGGCCCTCAGGGAGGACGGCAGCGGGACAGCGGAGAGGCCCGCTGTGCTGCCTCAGCACCACATGCCACCGGGACCCCAACTCAAGAGTCAGGTTGCCAGGACGGTCCACGCCTGAGTCATCGACTCAAGAGGAAGAGACCAGCTGACCACAATACTAGCAACCCCAGGGTCCCTCGGAGAAACAGCGCCTCTTAATGGTGCCAGTGACTGAGGTGGCGCCGGATGACCTTGGCCCACTCACCCGCTTAGGGCCTGGCCCCGGCTCCCCATCGGTGCCAGCTAGGCCCATGGTGCCGCCCCTGGCGCCGGAACCCAACCCGTGCCGCCAAGAGAGAGTGCTGAAGGCCATAGCGCCCGCCAATGGCGCCGTCTCAATTGAAAGCGGCACCGGAGGGCAGCGTCAGGGTCACGGTGCCAGGCCCAGCAGGCAGGGGCTCCGACACTGGGAGTTGCACCGGGCCCCAGGAGGGACCACGACGCTCCTCCGCACCACAAAGAAGCTTCTCTTCGCAAGAGAAGAGGAGGAAGCCTCCTCCACGGACCGGAGTAGGCCTGGAGAGGGGACCCAGAGGAAGGGCCTAGAGACCTACCTAGGAATCCTGGAGCCGACGCCGTCCCCCGAAGGTCGGCGGGGCCTTGCCGATCTTGAACGCTGCGACTTCGAGGACATGGACGGTCCATGGAGAAACAGGTGTCACACGATCCATATCGTGGTTGGGTCCCAGGCAACGAGACAGACATCATGCCGGTCCGAGATGAAGAAATGCCGCCACAGGAGCACTGATGCATAGGGGCACAGCCCGCTCGACTTACCTTTTGCCCCCGAACCTGACATGATGTGAACTAAATAAGACAAAAACAGCAACAAAGCACTTGGCACCGCCGACAGAAAATAAAGGAACAGTCTTACTGGAGATGGCGTCCAGCGAGAGCCACTGGAGAAAACGAGGAGTCTTGATGCAGAAACACTTGAACTACCGCGCAGCAGGTGCAGCCTCGACGGTGGGAGAAACAGAACTGAGATAGAGGAGGAGTTTGCGGCACCTAACGGCTGCCCTTCATGCATGACGAGCACGTCAGGGCACAAGCTGCTGAGCCGACTCCAAAAACTCCCTATATAGGTGCGCATTCGCGCTACTAACCCAAGCAGTAAATGAATGGTGAAGATTGACAAGGGAAGATCTGATTTTTCCACTGAGCTGTAGCCAGCCAGCCATGGTACAGAGATCACAGGTGTGTATGAATCTGGTAGCACCTGTAAGGAGACGGTAGGCTTTATTTATTGCGGTTGAGATGCGGTGGAGGGCTGTGTCTGTTGCAGATGTGTAGATCACCAGCCCATAATCGATGAGTGAGATGATTGAGCTAACGATGGCAGTGTTTAGGGTTTCGTGTGTGAGACAGTGCCTGTGCTGATACAGGATCCCGATTCTGGTTTTGATGGCCATTGCAGTAATGTCGATGTGCCGCATATGACAGGATGGAATTCATAGTGATGCCTAAGTATTGGAAGTGCCGAACAAGTTCAAGAGTGGCACACCAATGTTCATAATTGCAAGGGAAGGCTCTGTGTTTTTTTGTGGGTGGAGAACATCATGGTCTTGGTTTTTTATAATTCAAGACTAGTCTATGGTCCTAAACCACTGCTCCGTGGATGCAAAACCAGTTTGTAGATCCACCTCAGATGTTCAGGGTGTTGGCTGTTGGTGAACAAAACTGCATCATCTGCATAAAGGAGCATTTGACGCTGCAGTCGGTGGCACTGAGGGTTGAGGCGCTGCGCCCACACCTCACGCCACACCGGCGACCTGAGTTCAGGAGTGAGCTCGGGGTCAGCAGGGTTGGGAGAGGATTGAGTGCCAGCTGGCTGCTCTCCCCAGAGGGAGGGAGGGTGGGGATAGCTCAGTGCACCAGCGCTCCCAGTGGAGCAGGGTGCTGCAGCTCATTGGCTGCATGTCATACTGTGTGGATGATGCTGGCTGGGTTGCTTTGCAGCAGGCGTCATGGTGCACCATGCGGGAGGGGCACTTAGAACATGGAAAAGCCCAGCTCTGAGGGGTGGCGGTGGCACCTGACCCCATGCCAACTGCCGGATCCACCCTGCCTGGCCTTCCAGGTCCTCCGCCCAGGGCCACTACCACAGCCTGAGTCTACAAAGCAAAGAGCGCCAACGAGGGGGGCAGCCCCACCCTGGAGAGGTTGAGCTGGGGATGCTGGCTGTGGGAGGGTTGAGAAGAGAGGAGGCACAGGTTCAGGGAATCTCAGGTGGGCAGGAACAGGCAGGATGCCTGAGATGCCTCCTTGGTCCGTGACCGGAGGGAAATAGAATCAAAAAAAAAAGGAGCATTTGACACAAACTAGAGGTTGGGAGGTTATTTAAGAATAAGCTGAACAGCAGAGGTTCTAATATGGATCCTTGCAGTACACCAGATCTGACAAGTCTGCTGTCAGAGATCACATCCCCAGTGTTAACCTGCTGATAGCAGTTGTTCAGGTAGCTAGTGAACCAGCCCAAGTTTCAGAAGAGAGCCCAATGTCAGCCAGTTGATTGAGGAGGAGCCCATGATGCACTGTGTCAAATGCCTTTGATAGGTCAATAAATGTGGCTCCTACCAGGAGGCCTTGGTCTAATGCATGATGGATGTATCCCATAAATTCTAGCCAGACCATGATGGTGCTGTGGCCACCCCTGAACCTGTGCTGTTCAGGACACAGTAGTTGATGGTGGTTGAGGTACTCCACAAGTTGATCGGCCACGATCTGCTCTAGGGCCTTGGAAAGCGGAGGAGTATTACAATTGGTCTATAGTTATTTTGCAGAGTCTGATCACCATTTTTATGCACCAGGGTAACTTGCAGATTTCCAGTGTTAAGGGGAATTGTGAGTGACAGAGCGAGAGGTTTATAATTTGCGCCATTGGGCTAAGAACTTCCTCAAGTGCCAGGCTAACAAATGTTAAGTCTAGGGAGTCACCACTGCATCTTGACTTCCCTAGTACCTTTCCAGGTATTTTCTGGCATCGGCTTCAGAGACTACTCTGAAGTGAAATAATGGTTGGTCATGGGGAGGCAATCATTTCTTGTGGGTTATTTGTGGTGAGGGGATCAAGAAGTTAGCAGGGAGCACGCTGCTTAGGTCCGTGGAAAGAATGATTCAGGAGTTGGCAATGAGAAGAGGTTCTAAGGATGGCACCCCATCGATTGTGAGCATAGCTGGAGCATTTTTGAGGTCTTTCCCAGTGATGTCACTGAGGTTGTCTCAAAAAGATTTGCTGCTATTCCACGAACTGGTGAGGGCTTCTTTGTAGTAGGTGCTTTTTGCTAGATGGATGGCTTTCATGCAGTCATTTTGAGCTTATTTGTACTGTTGGATGTTTGCTGCTGAGCCATGTGTCCGTGCAACTTGCCAGAGATGATCTCTTGAGGAGAGCTGCTCTAGCAGATCTGGAGTAATCCAGGGGTTGTAGTGTCCTTTGCCCAATTTTGTTTTTATCAGGGCGTGCCTGTCACATACAAAACTGAATCTGGTTCTGAGGAGGTCAAGGGCTACATTCACGCCCTTGGCTTCATACAGGTCAGACCAGTCTTGTACTTGAGGTCTGTTTTGAGTTGTTGTAGATGGCCTTTTGGAGGACATGGCTTGATATATTTCTGGCAGGAGGTTTGCTGTAGTTGTTATTCCAGGTGTATGTGAAAGGGAAGCGGTCGCTCAGAGAGTCTGGGAGTACAGTAATATCATCAATATGTGCAGGACGGTTAGCAAGTATCCAATCCTGTAGGGTGCTGGTGCCGGTTTTGTACTTGACTCTTGTTGAGATTCTGTCATTTGGGAGAAGTGGATTGTAGACAAGGTGTCCTTGATATTGGCAGATGATGGGGCAAGCCAGTTGATGTTGAAGTCACCTAGAAGTATAGTATCTGTGTTGAGGCTGAGGGTACTGATGTATTCCATAAGGTTGCTGGTGTCAGCTGTGGTCTGTTTAGGTCGGATGCATACTGACAGTAGGGGTGAGCACTCTATTGTGTGCACCTAGGATCAGTTTGATGGCCAGTGCTTGTAGGTTGTCACCATGCTGGGGGGAATGCCCCTGCAGATAGTCTTTGCATATGACACAGCCACCACCTCTTTTGAGAAATTGAGTTATAGTATGCATATCTTAATTTTTATAAATGCAAAGAAATTTGCTAATTGCCCTTCTGATTTTATAAACCAATTGATGGCTGTTCTTTGAAAAATCATGGAGAATAATATGTTTTGGCAGCACCATCATTTTAACAGCTTCCACTCTTCCCCAAAGACCCAAGGGAAATTTGTTCCAGTTATTTAGATTATCAGTAATTTTCTGTCTGGCTTTATTTAGATTAGCCGATAAGTTTTCTGAATTGTCTTATGAATAGGTAGTCCTAAGTACTTGATATAGTTAAATGCCAGTTCAATTCCTAGTTCTTTATGTCCTTTTATGTTTGCTTGCACGCATGTGCAAGAAACATAGTGCCACCATATGAGTTTTCATAGGTGTGGCACCCCGCCTAATGCCCTGAGGGTTTTTGTAGGAGCAGCCCCACCGCAACAATGAATGTCCCAGCTATCTATGACAGCAGTTCAGATGCAGTGGTGTACAATTGAAAGCAAATGGCCGCTACAATCAGTGGTGCTAATGTGTAGGCAATTTGCATGCTGCGTGCCACAACAGTATGCAAACTGACATACATCACCACCACTGATTGTAGCGGTGGTTGTATGCATGCCCCTCCCATTTGTTGTTCACCGAGGGTGCCCAATCCTCCTCAGCTCATGCACACTTCCACCCCAAGCACACTGTATGTCCAATGGGGTGCCCAATCCTCATCAGCTCCAGTGCCCCCAAAAACTTCCAGGTGCCACACTGGGAGCCCACTCCAGCGTGGCATAAGCCAGCATCCTCATGGTCCCCCACACTGTATGGCCAACAGGGTGCCCAACCCTCGTTGGCTCCATTGCCACCCCAAACTTCCAGGTGCCACACTGGGAGCCCACCCTAGTGTGGCAAAAGTCCCACGTCATCTATGCACAATTTAAAAAAAACTAACAAAAGAAAAACGGTCCCTCAATGACTCTCTTGCCCCCAACCGCACTCCACCCTTGCATACCCCACCTCCCCACACCCCTCATCCCATACTTACCTCCAGAGCCTGGTGCAATGATCTTCGTGGACCGGAAACATGTCTGCACTCTTCAAAGCCAACCGTGAGCTGAAGAAATGCCAGTAAGCTGTATAATGGCATAAATAGTTTTTTTTTTCAACTTTGGTGCATATCTCAGCAATTTCTTTTAAATTTTGCACCAAATTTTCAACATGGGGTTCTTGGGACCCCACCTCATAATTCAGTGACTGTCATTTGGTTATTCGGTCCAAAAGGTGTTTTCACTGTCACTCGCGGCGGAATCGCTTTGGGACTGACTAACAAAATGACAGTGTTACTGTTCATGAGGTGGGCTCAAAACCTGTGTTGCAAATTTGGTGAAAAAAATTCCTAAAATGATAGTTACGAGCATGGCTATGCAGTATCCATGCGCACGCAAATTGCGTAATTTGTAATATTTTACCCAGATTTTCAACAGTGGCATTTTTATACCTCCTTATGAACAGTATAGCTGTCATTTTTCACATCCTGGCCGAAATGTGTTTCGCACTTCTGGCACAGAATAGCGTGGTCACTGTGGGAAATCAGTGTTTGGGACAGATTAAGAAAATCACAGTGACACTGTTCATGAGCAGAGGTCCTACAATGCCTTTGTTGAAAACTTGGTCACAAAAGTCCACAAAATTACTGTGTTACAAGCGTGTATTGCGAGTTTCTACATACCCTCATAACTTCATAGATTTGTAATATTTTCGCTCCAGATTTTCAGCATTGGCATTTTTCCACACATCCTTATCAACAGTACAGGTGTCATTTTTCACATCCCGCCGAATGTGTTTCGCACTTCCAGTGCAGAATAGCGAGTCGCTGTGGAAAATCAGAACACTGTTCATGAGCGGAGGTCCCAAATGCCTATATTGAAAATCTGGTGCAAAAATCCCAAATAATTGCATTACAGGTGTGCATTGTGCAGTTTCTATGCATTCTCGTGACTTCACCAGTTTTTCATATTTCGCTCCAGATTTTCAACATTACCATTTATTCACACCTCCTCATGAACAGTACAGCTGTCATTTTCACATCATGTTGAAATGTGTTTCGCACCTGTGGCGCTAAATGGCAAAATCACCTTTCAGCAAACAAAGTGATAGTGTCACTGTTCATGCAGTGGTGTCACAAAAGCCCATGTTGAAAACTTAAGAGTACAAATACCAAGACATGCCCAGGGCCTTAGGGTTTGGACCATAATGCCCTACCCTGTATGGCCTGACAGGCATCCACCCTACCCTGTAGGGACTGACAGGTGTCAGAGTGTCACTTGGGATTGTCAACAGTAATGCTCATGCCATTCCACCCCACCCTGCAGCCAGTGACAAGCATCAAGGTGCACCTTGGACTCTTTGGCCCCAGAGTTCACATCATTCTCCTATACTGCACCCATTTCAGCATGTCTTTATGGAATGAGGTGAGTGTAAAGCCTAAACACTCTAAAGCACACCTCGGCATATATCAGTGTCTGCAGTGTAGGGTGAGGTGAAATGTCATGACCATTATGGGTGACGACCCAAAGGCACACCCCAATGCCTGGCCACCTCTGCAGAGTGGGGTGGAATTGGCATCAGTTCAATACATCACTGCCATTCCTATACTGCATCTGTCTAACTCCTGCACTTCAACTGCTAATGCCAGCAAGCAAACATTCAGCATTGACAAATGCTTGTTTTACATAGGTGAAGTAGCAAAACTTGTTTTTCTACGTTAACTTTGTACACTGATATTGCATGTCTCCAGAATTGTGTGAATACATTTTAGGTTCTGATATACAAAGGAGCATATAATTCGCACAAAGCGAACATAAGTATTTCCTACTATGGTAAATTCCTTCTATGTCCTTACTTGCTATCAGCTTTCTAGCTAGTCGGTCATTGGTCAAGTTGAACAATAAAGGAGAGAGCAAACAGCCCTGCCTTGTCCCTCTTTCTAAGTTAAAAGTAAGAAAAGTAAGACCATTAGTAAAACCATTGATGTTGGGATCCTATATACAGTATGAATTCTGATGGAAAGTCATAGATTGACAGTATTCTAAATAAGTATGGCTAATGTACTCAGTTGAAGCCTTTCTCAGCATCAAGTGAAAGTAAACCCATAGGTGTTTTAGCCTTCCTTACATAATCAATCAAGTAAAACTATGCTTGAATCGTCTGCTTCCACTCTTACCCAGTTTGTTGTGGTAGAACCAGGGCTTGCATTACATCTTCTAGTCTTCTCACTAATAGTTTGGATAGGATTTTAATGTCTGTATTAATTAATGAAATAGGTCTATAATTTTGTTTACAAACTGGGGACCTTTATCTTGTTCCTATATTAGAGTTATTAAGCCTTGTCTCATGGAAGGAGGCAATATTTCTTGTTCAAAACATTCTTATATACCTCTAATAAATATTTATTAACATCTTGGATTAACACCTTTGAGCTAAGAGCTCATTTACAGAGGTTCCTCGTCATATGAAGACAATAACACAGAGTAAAACAGATGATACAATGCTTCATAAAAGAGATAATTACAATTCATGACAGTGTTCAGATAAAGTGTACTTAGTAGACAGCGATCTTGAATCTGGGTAACAGGAGGGAGAAAAGAGGATTGGGAGCATAAAATGGAGGGAAAATGGGGATTAGATAGAACAGGAATGGGACAGAAAGATAGTTGCAGGTAGGAAAAATTCAGACATGTAAGCAGAGGTATGGAAGTTAGGATGAATGGAGCTGAGCAGCCCACGAGGACCTTGTCAGTACAATGGAGAAAGGAGGGTGTGCCTGGGAGTAGATAAGGAAGCAGTAGATTGGGTCAGTGTTAAGAGTTAACCACAGTTGAAGGTAGAGTGGCAAAACCAAAGGGAAGAGGGGCAGAGAGTGTAAGGGAGGAAGGGTGAGAGGTGGCTGTGTGTGGGGAGGAGAGAGGCAGGTAAGATGAGAGAGAGGAGGGTAGTTACTAAGTGCTGCTGTTGAGAGTTATCCCAAGAGAAGAAAGTGTAGATGTTAGGTGTGAATATGGCATTAAGTCTACTTCAAAATTAACATAGAAGTTAGAAGAAAATCATCAGGTCCAGGAGCTTTTTAAAAATCCTTAATAACTGTCCTAATCTCACACTGATATCGTTTTCTTTTTCAGAATTTCTATGCTATCTTTGTCTTCTGTCGGAATCTCTAAACCTTTACAAACTGTTCTATCTACTTTGCTTTCAGGTTGCCTACTGTATAGTGAAGTATAAAAGTTTTGAATTCTTCATTAATTAATTAATTTTTTACAACCATTTTCTCCTCGGGCCCCACGACCTTGCAGGGTGAAGCGGCTGGACTCAGCTTCTGTGGAGGCAGCCTGCGCCCTGGACATGGGGCCCTCCCATTCCGGCAGCGTGCATGCACTGACACCTAGCTGCCACTGGGTGCCAGTCAAGCAAGCACTGTCCCCCGAGGAAGAAGATCTGTCTACTAGCACTGATCCTTCTTCCCCTGCCAGACAATTAAGCTGTAAAGCAGTGTACCATCATTACTTTTTAATGCAATATATGCTGCACTTCATAGCCTAGTATTTTGTTTGCATATTTGTGAATTACTACTAATGTATATTTTGTATGCTTATTCTCTTTCCTGAGGGTCACACCTAAAACAAGCCTCGCTCAGTTTGCCTTTCCCGTTACCAATATTTAATAAGTAAATAAATAAATCCTGAAAAATAAACAGACAGTCCAGATGCTGAGTTGCTGTTAGAAACATTAAAACACAGAATTTGCTGGCAGATAAAGAGTGCTTGACCCACCTAGTCTGCCCATTTTTCCCTGCCTACAGCAACACCGAGATCCTACTCAATCTTTGGTCTGTTATCCCTCCCCTCTTCCTTTCCCTAAGATTCCCTTGTGCCTATCACATGCATCCTTGAAACCCACCAATGTTTTCACCCCACCACCTCCGCTGGAAGGCTATTCCAGGAATCCACCACTCTTCCTGTGAAGAAGTACTTCAATACTTCCTCACATCTCTCCTAAATCTACCCCATCCAGCTTTCTATCATGCCCCTTGTTCTTCAATGCCTTCTTTCTGAGAAACACTTCCCTTCTGTACCTTATTTACCCCTTTAGGTATTTAAAGGTCTCTATCATATTCCCCTTTCCCTCCTGTCTTTCAATGTACATATTCAGATCTTTAAGTCTCTCCTCATAGGGCTTCTGATGCAGACCCTGCACCATTTTAGTTGCCCTCATCTGGACCGTCTCCACTCCATTTCCTTCCGAGATGTGGTCTCCAGAACTGGACAAATTACTCTAGGTGGGGTCTTACCAGCGATCTATACAGAGGTACCACCTCCCTCTTTCCACTGATGATACCCTCCCATGCACCCCAACCTCCTACTAGCCCTCCCAACTGCCTTGTCACAGTGCCTGGCCACCTTTTGGTTATCCAATATGATTACCCCAGGTCTCTTTCTTGTTTGGTGGTCGCCAGTACCACCCACCCATTTTGTATTCTGCCCTGGGTTTCTGTGCCCCAAGTGCATTATTTTACATTTGTATGCTTGAAACTCAGCTGCCATACCCCTGACCACTCCTCAAGTTTCTCATCACTGTTCATTCTTTCCACCTCCTGAGTGTCCACCCTATTGCAGATTTTGGTGTCTTCCACAAAGAAGCAGACCTTCCTTTCCAGCTCCTACCACCACCCACTACCGCCTATCCCTAACCATTTTCTTACCCAGTTAACCAACTTTGGCATCACCCCTAAGTTACCTAGCTTGCCTATAAATCTCCTGTGTGGAATGATGTCAAAGGCCTTACTGAAATCCAGGCAGTCTATGTCCACTGCTCCACCTAATTAAGTTCCTTGGTCACCCAGTCAAAGAAATCTATCAGATTCATTTTGACGTGACCTTCCCTTGGGTGAACCCATGCTGCCTCGGGTCCTGTAACCAACTGGATTCAAGATACTCCACAATCCTTTCCTTCAGCACTGATTCCATTAATTTTCTCACCACTGATTCAGGCTAACTGGCCTATAATTGCCAGCCCTTCCCTGCTACCACTTTTGTGTAGTGGGACTACATCTGCCCTTCTCCAATCCTCCAGAACCACTCTGTTTTCCAATGAGCTGTTTAATAAGATTGGTAGATGTGCAACCAGTACCTCCTGGGCCTCCTCAATCACCCTTGGATCAATCTTGTCTGGCCCATTGCTATGTCCACGCTCAGATTACTCCAGTCCTTCAGGGCTCTTCCTCCTGGAATGGACTAGTGTCCACTTCAATCCTTCCAATGCTCCTATTACTTTTTGTGGCCCTCCCTTCTCCTTCCTCTGTGAACACTGAACAAAAGTATCTGGATGCCTACCTTTTCCTGGTCCTCCTCTGCACAGCCCCCTTCCCTTTTTAACCTTGCAGTCCCACCCTACTCTTCCTCTTTTTGCTTACCTAAAAAATGTCGTCCCATTGTTTTACCACCTGGGCTGATCTCTCTTCCGTTTGTGCCTCTGTGCTCCTTACTGCCTTTTCTGCTTCCTGCCATTTCCCATGGTACTCTTCTCATCCTCCTGTCTCTGCATCTCTATATACCTTCTGAATCCTACCCTCTTAGCTTTTACCTTTTCAACACCTCTTTCAAGAACCATAGCGTCTCTTTGTCCGCCAGCTCGCCACGTGCTTGATGCAGAGGTTTGTTGCCCTTACTATGGTCCTTTTCATCTTCATCCATTGTTCTTCCACCCCACCCAGATCACTACCCCTGCCAGGTCATCCCGGAGGCATTCACTCATCTTTATAAAATCTGCCCTCCTGAAGTCCAGGACCTCACCCTTGTGTGGTTCAGTTATGCAGCTGCCCTTATATTGAACCACACTGTACAGTGATTGCTGTTCACCAGGTGGCCTCCCCACCCTATAGTCTACAACACTGTCCCTGTTAGTAACACCAGGTCCAGTACTGCCCCATCACAAGTGGGTTCACTGACTACTTATTTGAGGAACACCTTGCAGGGAGTCCAGGATGTTCCTGCTCCCAGCTGAAGCCACAGCTGGGAGGCTCCAGTCTACATCCATCAGCCTGAATTCCCACCACCAGCAGCACCCTCCCTTTCTATCATTTTGCCAGTGGCTTCCACCAGTACCTCATCTAACTCCTCCCCGTGCCGGAGATCTGTAAATCACCCGTGTGAATAGTGGTTCTGTTTCCCATCACCATGATGACCCACACTACCTCTGCTCCCCGTAGTCCCTGTGTCTCTGTTAAATACCTTCCTCATAAAGCACCACACTCTCCTTTCCTTCCCACCCTGCCTTTCCTAAACAGAGTATAGCCATGTCCCAGTCATGGTTTTCAGTGCACCATGACTCAGTAATGGCCACAGTATCCAGGCTGGCTCTCGTTATCTTGTTGCTGTACTTGCACTCAGCACTGAAGCACCTTATGGAATAAAATGAACTGACCCTACATACACCATCCATCTGTTACTGCCTTGCCATCAGCTAGTGAGTGCCAGTTTTTCTTTTGTTTTACAGTCCACACTAGTATACATTATAGGAATTCTCACTAGGTGGCAGTAAAGCATTGCAAAATACCTGGCAATACTTCCACAGCCCAGCATCTTTCTTCCACACAGCAAGGACAGCACAATAGCAACAGGAGCTTGCAGAGTGCCTCCATGGTGGAAGAATTACTGCTAAAAAGGAGACGCTGGCAAACTGTATCACCAGAAGTAATATTACACAACCGCGTTCAGATTGCAGTGGTGTTTGCACACATCCATGTTTCATTATTTACATTTGTTTCTTTTTTCCAAAGTAAGGAAGTCTGATTTGGTAGAGAAACTATAAAATCTCTGAAACCATTAAAAAGATCAAGGTCTGGCAGAAAATTGCTACTGTGCTGGAGAAACGACCTTCCAACTGTTATTTAATTGAGGAAAGGCAGACATGTTTGTAGTAAGTAAGAAAAATTACTCACCATAGTAATCTTGTTTCTTCAAAGGAGTACTCATTATGATTAAACTGATGCAGTCAGCCTCCTGTGTTGAACTGCCCGGAGAGATGGAATTATATGCAAATGATGGAACTCTCAACTGGCTCATGCCAATTTCAAATTGCTGCACTCTGGAGTGCTTCAATTCATATGTAGCTAACTGGGTATAAGACCCACTAGTTAAAAACTAAAATCTTTATAAAATAAATTTTGTCCTCTCAGGTTAAAAACATCCTTAAGAAACAAACCTAAAAACTTGAGACCACAAGGAAACCAACTGGTTAAGCGAAAGCGAGTCTCTAACTTAACCCATATAGAAAAACTCCTAATGCAGGGATGCAGAACAACCTTTATAGGTTCTAGCTGGGGAGGCAGGGTAGAGTAGTGACTCATAATGAGTGATCCTTTGAAGAAACAAGATTACTATAGGATTAATTTTTCTTCAACCCCAGGAATCACTCATTATGATTAAACTGATTCAGACTACCAAGCAGTACCTTTGGAAGTTGGGCAGATAACCTATTTTGAAAACAGGTTCTGCAGCACTGCTGTACCAAATCTAGCATCACTTCTGCATTGTATATTCAGGCTGTAATGCCTTGTAAAGGTGTGTACTGTTTTCCATGCAGCTGCTTTGCAGATTTCTAGTAGTGGAATTTCTCTTGAAGCTGCCACTGAAGCAGCTGTGCCCTGGTGGAATGTGTCCCCAGGCCCAGGGCGCCTGTTTCCACTTTACTATAACAAAACTGTATACATGCCATCATCCAGTGAGCAACTGTACGCTTTTTGTGCAGCTCTGCCTCACCTACTTCACCATAGGTAAGAAACAGCTGTGTTTGACTTGACCTGCAAAACTTGGAAAACTGTGTTTCTAGTTGCAATTACTTCAGCTAGAAGGATCAGCAATTACAGGCCTTGTGCACAGATGTGGACTACATCTCTTTTCACAGGATTAAGAGGTCCTCAGGACCAATACAAAAGTCCTTCCCAAAGTGGCATCTGATTTCCACTTAAATCAGTCCATCACTCTACTTGTTTTTTACAGAGAATTCCAGTTCTCTAGAAAGAGGCTTCACTTCCTTGATATCAAAAGGGCACTTAGCCACTATATTGACAAAACAAATGATATACTTAAAATCTGCAGTTGCAATGGGCTCGAATGGTGCATCCATGAGTTTGGCAATCACATATTTTAGATTCAAACCAGGACCGGTTTCCTCAGGGGAGGGTGCAGAAGGTTGAGGCCTTTAAAGTATTTCTTGAAGACTAGATGAGAGGCCATGGATCTCTTTACCAGCTGAAATGTAAGCGAGACTGAAGCAAAGTGGACCTTGAGGGTCGAGGTTTAGGCCTTAAGGAATGTAGTGTGTCAGGTAATCCAGAGAATATCCAAGTTAGCCCTGAGGGTCAGTACCCATACCTGAACACCATAAGGAGACCCTCTTCCACTTAGAAGAATATTTTTCTTAGTCGAAGATTTCCTGAAATCCCTAAGCACTGTCAGCATCTGTTCTGACAGTTTAAGGTTAGGCAAATTCTGGCCTCAAGAGCCAGGCCTTCAGCCTCAGTGATTTGAGATTGGGGTACAGGATCCTGCTCTGAGAGGAGGTTAGCAGGTTGTGCCTCCTGGGAAAGTGAATTGGGGAAACTACTGACAGAGGTCAGCAGAAGTGAGTACCAGTGCTGTCTTGCCCAATCTGGTGCCACCAATATCACTGTTGCTGGTTGGGACCTCAATTTCAGCAGAGTCCTGAATATCATTGGAAAAGGAGGGAGGCATACAGAAACTTCCTGTCCAGTCCAGGCCATCGCATCTAGGGAAGTGTGCCTATAAGAGGGGCCTGCAACAGTACATTGGTAATCAGCATTTTCACAGAGGCAAAAGATCCACCTCTGATGTGCCCCACGTCCTGAAGATTGTACTGAGTATCTGGGATTCTGGCACCACTCATAGTGGTCCTGACTTATCCTGCTTGAGAGAATCTGCCAGTCAATTGTCCTTCCCTGGAAGGTGTATGACTGATAAGAAAAAATACCTTAGTAATTGTGTTTCTTCTAATGGAGTCTTTCTGTATTCTGACATATGCAGTTAGCCCCAATACTTGAACTGCCCCAAAGAAGAAAGCGCTAACTCTATGCATGAGCATAGAATATTGAGCTTGAACTCGGTTCAAACCTCTGTCTGCAGCACTTCAAATTGTAACCATCAGATTCTTAAAAGCAATACTAACTATTCTACTTAAGTGGAAATTGTAAAGAAAATAGACAAAAAGGCAATAAATGTTTTGGGTCCACTAAAAGACTCAAACTGAGAACCAGAAATAAAACCAGGTAGTGAACCAACACAAATAGCTACCAAAAACAACATAATAAACCCACTCCCTTTTAATAAGGGGTGCCAAGCACACCCCTGAGGTGTAACTGTACCGCAGCCCACATCCCAAAAGCAGGTTCTGAGGAGAGGGGAGGTCAGAATACAGCAAGACTCCATTAGAAGAAACACAATTACTAAGGTGAGTAATTGTTTTTCAAACAACATGAACTCTTGCTGTATTCTGACAAATGGGACTACCAAGCAGTACCACCATGGAGGGTACTGAACCTATTTTGGAATAGGCTCTGCAGTACTGTTGTTCCAAACCTAGCATCACTCATAGCCTGGATATCCAGAGAGTAATGCCTGGTGAATGTATGGACAGTTTTCCAGGTGACTGCTTTGCATATCTCTAATAAAGGTATATCCCTGGCAGCAGCCAGAGAAGCAGCTTACCCCTAGTCAATGAGCCCTCAGGCCTGAGGGAGGTGTTTTGCCTATCTTTCATAGCAGAACTGTATACAAGAGACAGTCCACCTGGCAGTAGTTCTCTTAGCAGCAGGTTTACCTTTGTACTTCACAAGCAAAAACAACTGAGGACAGTCAAACCTCAGTGCCTTAGTATGTTCTATGTAGTAGCTATGCCCTCTTAACATCCAAACTGTGAAATCTTCTTTCTCCTGAAGAAGAATGATCAGTGAAAAACACAGGAAAAGACATGGAAATTATGTACTTACCATAATTATTGATCTTCTTGGACTGTCTCCATCACTCACTCACTCACACTAGTGGGATAGCGCCGAGGCCTAGGACCAGCGGGAGCCAAAAATTTTCTGAAGGGCCGGCGCGAGTAGGACCACGTCAGGCACCGCTGAGACTGACTCGCGCCTGTATAGGCTATCTCGCGGCCGACCCTCCAACCGCCTCAGTACCTTTTTGACCAAGGAGGTGCAGCATAACTAATGAGAATAACTCATTCTGAGTGTCTGGGCCTGAGAGGCCCAGATGGCTCTTGTAAGAAAGGTCAAAGAACAATGTCTTCACAGTCCGAACCATAGGCCATGAAGACCAGGAAAGAAAATGAGTGAACCCAGGGATGGTAGGTGGTGTAGAATGAGTGATGGAGACTGTCCAAGAAGATCAATAATTACGTAAGTATGTAATTCTATATCTTCCTGACTAAGTCTCCATCACTCATTCACACATAGGAGAGTACCAAGCTAAAATCAACAACCCTGGGTAGGGTGGTAGGAGATAGGTTCTTCGAAAGGACAGCCAAGGACTGTCCTGTTAATAAAAAGAGCTGTCTTGTAAGAGCATCTATAACATAGTGCCTACAAGATAAACGCCGAGTTGTAACTCGTCATCTTGCCGACAACTACAATGGGCAAAAATTAAAGTCTGCCAGGCAGCCGCAACTACTGTAGGAGAGCGGCAAGAACCTGGCCTCACAATTTGATCTAGGACCAAAATTAATAGTGTCAAAGACATGCACTAATCTAATGTAAAGGACCTCAGGAACTGCAAGAGCCGGAGGTAAAGTGTACAGGTTCAGGGTAGTATGACTGTATGTGAATATTTGCAAGCTACCTTAGAAAGAACCTACTTGACCAATGGTCAAGAAAGAAGCATGTCATCTGTTAAGTTGGAGCAAACATGGAAGTAGGAATCTAAGTTCGACTTGCTGAAGAGTCACTTGTTGCTGCAAGGCTCTGATCAGGAGAAGAAAGCCTGATTAAAAACAAAAGGGACTAACAGACTGGTTAGATGCCTAGGTTTTGAAATATCTCAGAATAAGAGAAATTCTCTAGAGAAAAGAGGTGAGCTATACCACCGCTGGATCGGACTGCCCCTAGGGATAGAAGAAAACAGGTACTTTTACTGAGGTTTAGAGACGATCACTCAGGGTTGAGATGGAACCTGATCAGATCCAAGGTGGTATCAGGAAATTCCAACTAGGCCCCGCGCTGTGATAATTTGACCCTTTTTTTTTTTTAAATATCATTAGTCCAAGCCTGACAAGGTTGTTGGCTGCTATTTGGCAAGTATTGCCTGATACCGAAATGACAAGGATGTCATCCCTCTGAGGAGCAGGAGGAGCCTGAAGATCCATAACTAAACCCCTGACTGGACTAATAATAGCTAGACAGATGTTAACTACTCTGTGGCGGAGCAGCCACCAGAGGGGCAGCATCAAAACGGGCTGTATACCCTTATCAAAGGAGCAGGACAGTCTGTGCAACTCCCGACCATAGAATTAAAATGTTCCAAAGAGTGTAATTGTCTTGACCACTGAAAAAGTCTAGACGCAGAGGTATATAGTCCACAGATCCAGTCTGAACACTATGGTGGACCCTATAAATGAGGAACTACTAAAAGAGCTAGCATCACAGACTCTGATGATAGAGAGGGCGTGTCGCTCAGTATATAAAATGAGTCATCCGCTTTATCACTGACCAGAAGGACAGGAAAGACTCATCCAGATGCCTTTCTACAACAGAAGGACCCCAAAGAGGTCTCGGTTAGAGCCACTAGAGACTCCGCCACCAGGAAGGGTGTCGAGGAGCTTGGCACCACGTAGGGGCTGGAGAAGTGCTGAGCGGAATGAGAGATTCCGCTGACAGAAACAGAACAGAAGAGTCCCATCAGCAGAAAATTGCTGGATGAGGAGAGCCGATGCAGACCGCCACCCACTAAAATGTGTGAAATAATCCGCAGAACAGGAATTCATTCCATGGAAACATCCCAACACAAGTCCTATGAACAGAGATCTGCAAACACAGATCTTTCCCTAGTTCTGTCAAACAGCACCAACTGGCACCCTGGTGCACTAGCATCCCTCTTGGCACAGGAGGCACCAAGCAGTAACCATGCCAACCTGAGAGACGCCCAGAGGACCCACGCAGAACCTGCAGGTATCCTTGGTACCAACGGCAGCAATGGCATGCAAGGCGCCCCGACACCCATGGCTGTAGCTTGGCACCCATGGCACGGCCCCATACCAGCAGGTGCCAGGCGCCACTCGGCACCCGCGGGTGCCAGACGCCACCAACGGTGCGCCCGCGCCACCGCGAGCGCAGCACCGAGCCACGGTGCCGACCAGCACCCAGTAAGGTGCTAGCACGGGCGCCGAGTCCCGCACCAACCCAACACCAGCGGAGCCGCCTATGGCACCCATGCCAAACCAGAGGTACGGCACCAGACCTGCGGCGCCACCACGTGTTGGGCACAACGCCAGGAAAACACCATGGAAAAGAAGAGAAGGTGGTGCCTCGTGCCGGCCCCTGCATGGAAAAGAAAGGGGTAGGCACGAGGGGGCTGACAGGATGGCGAAGGCACCAAGAGGGCACCGCGCCATTCAGATCCAATTGACCCGCTCGTCCAACGCCCGAGGCCCAGAGGCCCCAAACCAGGAACACAACCAGAAAAAGGAGTCAAACCCCTGCCCACAGGAGCGCCCAGAGGTGAACTGCTCACCGGAACTCCAACGAGGACAGAGATGGAGTCCGAGTCAAGAATGCAGCCATAGGAGCGCCAAGGGGAACCCAAGAAGTCGGTTCAGGCCTATCGCCCCTACCAACGAACAACAATCCTCATGCAGACATACCAACCAGCAACCTCGAAGCGGCACCGCATTCTTCTTCCCAAACGAAGAAGAAGAGCTTGAGGTTAAGCAGAGCCGGATCCCCGCACCGCCAGATTCATGCTTCAGTGGACTATCCTCCCGCCGAGCACAGGGACTGTCCGTAGTCAGACCCCGTCATTTTTAGGGTGGCGGACCGGCACAGCCCTCTGCCATAACAACTTTCAAACGAAGTCTTCCTATCACTGCTACCATCTAAGGACGACTCCATGGATGGCAGGAAAGAATTTCTTCATAATCTTCTTATTCATAAAATAAAAATTACTACTAAGTTAAATTAAAATGTTTAAATTAAACACTAAAAGTGCTGTCATATGAGCGAAACTTTGACTCCGGCAGGCAGCGGCGTCGACATCCAAGCGCCTCGGCGGGAGAAAAGGAACTGAGGCGGTTGGAGGGTCGACGCCGAGATAGCCTATACAGGCGCGAGTCAGTCTCGATGTGCCCAGACAGCGTGGTCCTACCCCGCACCAGCCCTTCAGAAAATGTTTGGCTCCGGCTGGTCCTAGCGCCCGGCACTATCCCACTAGTGTGAATGAGTGATGGAGACTTAGTCCAGGAAGATATGGACTGGTCTAGATGAAAATCTGAGACCACTTTGGGTAAGAACCTCCTACTGGTTCTAAGGACCACCTTATCTCTGTGAAGAGAGAGAAAATCTGGCTCCACTGACAGAGATTGCAATTCACTAATACACCTGGCAGAGGTGATAGCTACCAGGAACACAGTTTTCCAAGTCAAATACTGAGTTCTGCTGAAGCTAAAGGTTCAAAAGGAGGTTGCATGAGCTTAGCAATGCAAATATTAAGATCCCAGGCAGGAGTAGGGTCCCTAAAGGAGGGTTGGTATGGACTAAACCCTAAAAACTTACAGAAAACAAGATGAGATGCCAGGGAAGGAACCTTGCCCACTGACAGGAATGCAGACAGCTGCTAGATGCACTTTCAGAGTGGCTGGCCTGAGGCCCAAGCCATTAAGATGAACCACATAATCCAGAACTGTAGCCAAATCAGCAGCATCTGGGAGGACATTCTTGTTGGAACACCAAATGCTGACTTTTCCATTTGGAATTATAAGTTTTTCTGGTGGCAGGTTTTCTAGAGGCTTTAAGAATATCCAGACCCCTGAGACAGAAGCAGACTTGCATACTCTAACTCTTCAAGAGCCAAGCTTTGAGGTTGAGAGACCTAAGGTTGGGGTACCACATCCTTCCCTGAGAGGAGGTTAACAGATTGTATTTCTTGGGAAGAGATAAGGGAAGATGGACAGCTAGGGACATCAATAGAGATACCAAGGCTGTCTGGCCCAGTCTGGTGCAATCAGGATCACCTTGCATGACTGTGACTTTATCTTGACCAGAACCTTGAACAGAGGAAAGGCAACGGCATAGAGGAATTTCCTCCCAATCCAGAACCAAAGCATCCAGGGGAACTGAGTCATGACTGGGGGTCTGCAAAAGAAGAGAGGAAGTTGATGATTGTCTGGGGCTGCAAAGAGATCTCTGGAGTTCCCACCTTGAGAAAAATCACTCTCAATTTGAAGGGGTCTAGTACCATGTGGATGGCCCTGGAATATCCTGCTCAGAGCACCTGCTAGCACATTGTCCTTCCCTGGAAGATGGACTGCTACCAGAGATGCCTGCAGGGAATAAGCCAGAGACCATCATTTTATGGCTTCCGTGCACAAGGCCATAGACCGAGTGCCTCCCTGTGCTGATGTACCATATGGTGATGGTGTTATCTGTCCTGACCTGAATCACCTTGTTCCTTACTGAGTCTGAGAAGGTTTGAGAGCCAGGAATACTGACCTGCATTCCAGAAGATTGATATGAAGAAGGACTCCTGAGGGGCTACACCCTTGTGCTGTAAGAGCTCCAAGTGAGCTCCTGCCCAGGAGAGAAGCATCTGTGGTTAACACCACTGAATGAGTCTGACTGATAAATGGGACTCCTTGTCTGAGATTGGCCTGATCCAACCACCATTGCAGAGCTTGGACCAGATTCTGAGTCACTGGAATCAATTTGGTTAAATGATCTTTTTCTGGGACCAAAATGACCTCAGATGGAACTGAATGTCACTCATTTGAAATCTGGCTCCTTGTACCACTGCAGTGGAGGCTGCCATGTGGCCCAGGAGTGGAAGAAACTGTCCCAATTAGCAAAAATATGGCTGGTACCTAAACAAGAAATACAAAGGAACGTGTCTGCTTTGCTGTAATCTGCCCACAAGACTCACGATATTTAAAACCAGTGGGTCCTGTGCATTTTTAGGCTTGTCTAAATGGACCTCTGACATTGAGTAAGACAGTAAAAAGCAATCACAAAATATTTAATAATACCTCAGAACCAGAGGTTTTAATTTAAATAACTGCTTAACGGTTCCTGGAACCGAAGGCTAATTGTTCCTCAAAACGAAAAGGAACCGAAATGATTAAATTTAAATAAAAATAAAGCGGTCAAAGGAACCGACCGCAAATACAAACTTAGGTAATAAAGCTGAGGTAAACTCGCTAAAGACGTTGAACCTCGGGTTCCAAGGAACCGTGAGGGAACCACAAACAACACAAAAACTACTACAATTATCAAAAACTAAACTTCTAAGGCAGCAATTTAAAATTAAACTTAAATGAGTGCTTATCTACACAGATAATTTATTCAAATGACAGTTCAAGGAGAGCTCTCCAGGATGTCCTACCAGGCAGGTGAAGTAAAGAATCTGAAGCACTCAGAGTGCAGCAGTTGCTAGAGCAGCAGTTTGAAACTGGCATGAGCCAGTTGAGAGTTCCATCATTTGCATATAATTCCATCTCTCCGGGCAGTTCAACATAGGAGGCTGACTGCATCAGTTTAATCATAATGGTGATTTTCTGGAGTTAGAAGTAAAAAGTTGTTTCTTTAGCGCCCAATCCAGAGGCTCTGTGCGCTGTACAAATAAGAAGAGGTGCAACGTGAATAAACAACAAATCTTGACAAAAGAATATAAATAAGTCTCAATAAAACAGCAGTTCAGCAGAATAATTCCTAAGGCTTATAACTGGGTCCCAAATGCCTTCTAAACACATGTGCCTTCATACCCCACTTGAATGCCACACCCATGGGGCCTCCTCAAGGATCTTGAAGCGAAGTTCCAAAGGGCCGGGCCACAACCTAAAATGCGTAATCTCCTGAGGTTTTCAGCTGGGCCCTTGGAATTGCTAAAAGGCCTCAGAGGAGTGGAGTAAGTGCACTGGGTGGACAGGCATCAGGAGGTCACTCAGATAGCCGAGCCTGAACAGCATAGGGCTTATAGGTGAACAAGCCCACCTTGAAAGCGCTTCTCCATCTCACCAGTAGCCAGAGCAGGTCAGGTCACAGGACCAGGGTCGATGGCAAGACCTGGATGGCCAGTCGGCAACCTGGGTCAGCTGTGTTCTGCACCAGTTGCAAATTATGGAGAATCTCTCCACCGACCCTGAAGTATTACAGCATTATGGTAATTGAGCTCGACATGACAAAAGCATGCACCAGTGAGGGCAGATCCCCAGTTGGAATTAAGGCTTTGATCCGGTGACATTCTTTGGGTGGTAGAAATCACTCCAGATGGATGACACCTGAGCCTCAAGTGACAACCCATTGACAAGGATGGCGCCAGATTCTTCACCTTAGTGGAAGCTGCCAATGGGAGTGAGGGCCCAGGAATAATCCTGTTTCACCCTGGCGGCACCCACATCACGCCAGTAACCAGGCTCAATCACTAGTACCTCTGTGCCGTCGGGGTTGAGTCTCAGTCAGCTGGAGGACATCCAGTCTTGGATCTCTGCCATACATCTATTAAGCACCTTCACAGCATCACTCGCCCTGGGAGCCAAAGATATATACAGCTGGGTATCATCTGCATAACAGCGAAACCAGTCTGTATATCTAATGATGTCACCCAGGGAAACATGTACACTGAGAACAACACAGGGAAGAAATATCACTGCATGATACACATTGATTTCTATGAAGCAGAGCAGACTGACCATCTGAAATGGACACTCTGGTATGCATTTTCCAGTTGTTAATTCCTTATTTTTCTTAATCTTTTTCATTTCATAGCCAAAATAATAATTTATATCCAGTACAATCCCTGAATGCAACATAAACATCAAAGTGCATGTTCAGTCAACCTAAAGTCCCATTCAGTATCCATCACTCAGGAGCTGTTTGCACAACTAGAGGTCATAACGCCTCTCCAGCCCGTATCTCATTAACATCTGTGGTGCCTTTTAAGGGTGTTTTAGATTCACAACCACTGATCTGTAAAGAAGTGTCATATGTCTGTTTAAAATTTTATTTTATACAGGATACAAATTAATTCGGTGTAACCCCATTTACAACAATGGCATGTGTTTTACAAAATACAAACTATAAATAACATAACTAACAAATAGTTACTACAAAACATACATAAAACTCATAGAAGTATTTGTAACATGCACAATTGGTTATCAAATATTTGTACAGAGCATTCTTAAACTTTGATAAACTTACCAAAGAACTTAATTCTTGTGGTAGTGTATTCCAATGAGTTGCTAAACAGTTTTATAAAATGGTAAGAGAAAATCCTGAAATCTGATTGGTTGTTCATGAAGCAATTATGTTCCACGATGGAAAATAAAAAGTGCTGCCAAACGTGCACTGATCACCACTGGAATCATTACGCTTAATAGAAAGTTAAGAATTCAACTGGCAGCCATTATTTTTTGCCCAGTAACTATAAGCATCACATTTACTTGCACTGGGCCCTAAAAATAAAACTACCCTAAATACAAAAATAAAACAGATTAATTAAATGTTGTTTCCTGATAATCACATTCTCCTTACACACATACAAACAAATTAGAAACATTAAGTATTGTTTATAGTTTTCATTACAACTGTTTCTTTGCTGACAATGAAAAATCCCCTTCTGTCTTTACCTGCTCATCAGTGAAATCTCTTCTCCTTGCCCTGACAGTGAGATAATTGAGTCTCTGGCTATAACAGAGGCCTTTGATGTGTATGTGTGTGTGTGTGTGTGTGTGGTATGTTAGGAGAGTAACATTCTAGCAGTGGAATTGAGCAGAATTTTGAATCCATGTATTCCATGGTAAACATTCCATAACAAATATTCCATATCTTGAATGTGGGAAACAGAGAAAAAACAGGAAGAAGAAAGGCAGCAATACAATGACATCATTGTAGTGAGGAGTACTATTCAATCATAAATACACACAAGTAAATCTATTGTTTCTAGATATAAACATGCTTTTCCCCAACTGTAAAAGTTTAAAAAGGCCCATTTTATAGTAGTAATAAGGCACTCTGATGTGGAACATATTTTATCCAGACGGCCAGTGGCTAAAGTCACCGCCTTTGGCTTTGTGGCTTATTACGCCTGGCCGTAGTAAATGTGTTCCACGCACACCCCATCATGCCTTATTGCTTACTTGTAATATAGAATCTCCTAATTCATTCTGGGATCTTACCATTGGAATTTTAATTTGCTTAAGAACAAACCATGCAATTATTTTTGTTTTGTTTTTTCCCGCACTGAACTATTCATACTGCACACCTTGTGGAAAAGGCTGAAGAGTAAGCTGTAGAAGCAGGAAAGTGACTGCTTGAATAACTAGGCTAGATATTTAAATTGTTTTTTTATTTTACAGTTTATGCAACCAGTATAGCTCAGCTGAGATGTAAGATCTTGTTTCCAGTGTGGTCTGCTTCTACCCATTCCTGCAGCTGCAAGGACTAAAGCACTGGGAAGTGCCTGAAAAAGGTGCTTTGGTATCAGTACACTTACCTGGTTAAATACATAAATCAGTGGCTTGTCAGGGTTACACATGAAGTAATTTCTCTAGTAAGATTTGAACCTGTGATTACCATGTAGTTCCTAAGCCAGTGCTCTAACCACTAGACCACTTGATTAGAGCAGAATATCAGTGACTATAAGATGGATCAACCAAGAGGAAGGCACAGTTCTCTGGTTAATTTTGGAATAGCATGCTTGCAAGTACCATGAGGGCATAGGAGACACTGGATGGATGGTAGGTGTGATCATACCTCACCAGTCCCATGTTCTTCCGTTGTAGCTCTCAAATTGAACAAACAGCTCTGTTCTTCTGCTTCTCATGTAATAGTTTTAATAAAGTTACTCTGATAATCTTGGTTTCTTTAGAGTGCGTGTGATGTCATTTACAGAAATATAGGACAATGGCGCAGAAAAGACCAATGGTCGGGTCCAGTCTGCCCGAGTTCCCAATTTAGCCCTGAACTTACGATCCATCCAGGGTCCAAGCCCTCCCCATCCTCCCTCCACCATTCCTCCCTGATTCTGCTGTCCCAAGCAACCACTATGCCCTTCATTCTGCCCTAACTGTGCTGAAACCACCAATGGTTTTCGCATCTGCCACCTTGGTTGGCAGACTATTCCATGGCTCCACCACCTTTCTGTAAAGTAGTGCTTCTTTATGTCCCTCCTGAACCTCCCTCCTGTTAGTTTCCAATCATGTCCACATGACCACAAGCTAGTATTCAAGCTAAATGGTTCCTGCAGTTCACTTAATTCCTTTAAGGAACTTGAAGGTCTCGCTCATACCTCTCCTCTCTCTCCTTCTGGTCTCCAGTGAGTGCATGTTCAGTGTCCTGAGGCACTCCTTATAGGAGCTGTCCTGTTGGCTGCAAATCATTTTTGTTACCCCTGCGCTGCACTGTCTTTAGCCCAATACAGGGCCTCAGGTGGGACACTGATATGTCTTCATCTCACAAGCAAAGGGTCAGAGGAAAAATTACTTACTGCAGTAATCTTCTTTCTTCCAAGGGGTCCTTTAGCATCAGTAACATTTTTTGCACTTAGCTGGCTAGGTGCAACTGCCCTGTAGGTGTGCCTTTAAGAAATATTTAAATGAGTGTAGAGACGAGCCAATCAAAAGACAGGAGGGTGTAAACTGAGTGAGAGCTGTTGAATGCATCAGAATTTTTCAAGGAAAAACGGGGCAAATGCCCTGAAAAGAATCAACGGGATTCAAAAACATGCAAATGTCCACAAAAGTGGAAACAGAAACAACAGCAACACGAATGGAAAACTCAATAAGAAACTCCAAATTTGTAAAAGGGGACACAAGAGCCTTCTCCAACAGGTGAACCGGGACTAAGGGTGGAGTTATCGATGCTAAAGGACCCCTTGGAAGAAACAAGATTACTGTGGTGAGTATTTTTTTCTTCTTACCCTAGGAGTCCTTTATCATCGGTAACTTTTTGCAGACTACCCAGCAGTACCAAGTGGAGGCGGCAGAGAATCTACTTAGGAAAGAGGCTCTGCAGAACAGCCCTGCAAAATTTGGTATCAGATCTGGTCTGCACATCCAAACTGTAGTTTTCACAAAGGTGTGCACAGATTTCCAGGTAGGCTTTGCAGACATCCAGTAGGGGAACGTCCATTGTTGCTGCAAGCGAGGCTGCAGTGCCCCTGGTGGAATGGGCCCTGAGCCCCACTGGAGGTTGTTGACCAGCTTTCTCAGTAGCAGAATCTATTACAAGAGACCAACCAATGAGAAATGGTTCTCTTTGGTAGCTGGTCTTCCTCTGCCTACATCCCCATAGGTGAGAACAACTGGAGTGGAAGAGCCTCTGGACTGTCTAGTATGCTCTAGGTAATGAAAGATGGCTCTTTGACATCCAGGCTGTGGAGCTTTTGCTCGCCAGAGTGGATGGCTCAGTAAAGAAGACAGGCAGAGTAATGGACTGGTTCAAGAGAAACTCTGAAACCACCTTTGGCAGAAATGTCCTATTTGTCCTGACCTCAAATTTACCATTGTGAGGGAGGATGTAATTTGGCTCAGTGCATAGGGCCTGTAGCTCTGAAATCCTCCTGGCAGACGTAATGGTTACCAGGAAGACGGTCTTCCAGTTTACAAGCTTGATGTGGGCCATGGAAATAGTCTCGAAGGTGGATTCATGAGCCCATCTATGCAAAGGTTCAGGCTCCAAGGAGGAACAGACTCTGGTTGGAGACTGAGGCATGCCTTTGAAAACTGTTTAAAATGTGGGAAAAATGATTTCTTCTTTCCCACCAGGTAGGCTGAAATTGCTGCCAGGTGTAGCTTGAGTGAAGATGGTTTCAAGCCTGATGCCTGTAGGTGACCAGGTAGTCTAGCAGCTGAGGGTCTGAAGCTGATAGGGGTTTGACCTTTTCACTCTTGCACCAGAGAGAAAATCTTTCCATTTGACTGCATAAGTCTTCTTAGTGTTCAGTTTTTAGCCATCCTCAGTATCTTAAGGACCTGTTTGAGTACTGTGAGGATGGAAACTAACTCAAGAACTAGGCCTTGAGGTGAAGAGAGTGTATGTCTGGGTACTGCACTCCCGTCTGAGAAAGGTCAGCAGAGAGCGAGTCCGAGGCAGGCTGAATGGGCCTGTTGCAAGACATTGAGAGAGGGAGAGGGTACCAGGCTTGCCTGGGCCAGTCCGGAGCCACTAGGATTATCGATGCAGGCTGCTGCACGAAGTTTCAGCAAACCCCTGAATATCAGGGGAAAGGAGGAAATGTGTATAGGAACCTCCCTGACCAGTCCAGGATCAGGGCATCCAGAGGAAGTGTTCCCGAACTAGGGTCCGCAACAGTACGGAGGAAACTGAAAATTAAGAGGAGAGGCATACAGATCCACATCTGGTGTGCCCCACTGCCTGAACACTGTGGCTAGTACTTGCTTGTTCAGTGTCCAGTCGCTTCTGACCTTAACTGATGCAGCTTACAGCATCTGCCAGAGTATTGAGTTTGCCTGGGAGGAATAGCTGAGAGGCTGACTCCCAGGGGAGAAATGCTAGAGACCAGAGCTTCCAAAAAGAGTATTCCTGATCTGATACCACCCTGCTAGTTTATGTAGAACATTGCAGTGGTGTCCGTCAAAACTTTAAGCACCTGCCCTTCTATGCTGGGAGCAAAAGCTTGAGAGCTAGTAAGACCACTTGAGTTCCAAAAGATTTATGTGCAACTGTGAGTCTTCGGAGTCCTGTTGCCACTAACTAAGCCACTGTCTAAATCAGCTCCCCAGCCCAAAAGGGAGGCATCTGTTGATCACCTTTGTGGGAAGAGGAGCTTGAAAGGAACCCCTGCCTGCAACTTTTCAGGGTTCTTCCACCACAGCAAGTTTTGGAGGAACTGCTCCAACACAGGTATCAGCTTTGAAAATTTGTTGCTTCTCTGAGATCAGTGAGCTCTGAGGTAGGCTTGCAGGAGTCTCATCCTGTACCTGACCCCTGGGACTACTGCAGTCAGAGGCCATATGTCCCAGAAGTTTGAGGAAATGTCTGGCTGGTCTTGGCTGTCCCTGGGTGAAAGAATCTGCCACTGAAAGGAAACTCTGAATTCTTTCCTGTGGGAGGACAGCATATCCTGTCAGTGTCCAGCTGGGCCCCCTATGAAGGTGAGCAGCTGGGTGGGTTCGGTGAGATTTCTTAGATTTACCAGGAAACCCAGAGACTCCAGAGTGCATTCTGTGAGGGAATGAGACTCTGACCTGGCAAGGAGACTTTGCTACTATGAGCCAGTTGTCCAGATGGGGTAGAGAGCAGCACCCAGTCTCCTGAGACGTACAAGGACTCCAGACACTTGGTAAAGACTCTTGGGGCTGAGGACAGACCAAGGGCATTAAGGTGAACTGATAGTGACCCAAGGAAGTTTGAACCTGAGAAACTTCCTGTGAGATCGCCTTTATGGGTATGTGGAAGTAAGCATCCTTTAAGTCGAGGGAGGCTAGCCAGTATCCCTGCTGTAAGAACTGTAGACCAGTGACAGACTGACCATTTTGAATTTTGTGTTTTTCAGATGTTTGTTTAAATATCTGATCTAGCTAGGTCGCCACTCCCAGTTTTCTTTTTGTCAGAAAATACCTGGAGTAGAGGCCCTTGCCTTTCTCATGGGTGGGGACCCTCCACTGCTCATAAAGCCAGAAGGTTTTGTACCTCCATTTCGACAGCGGTATCTGTGTTGGGGACAGAGGTCTTGACACCTGGGTACGCTATGGTCTGGCAGCTGCTTGAACTGTAATGACAGACCCTTCTCCACTATCTCCAGCACCCACTTGTCCGATGTGATGAGGGACCAGTGCTGAAGACAGTGAGAGAGTCTGCCTCCAACCGAAATGGTTAGCGACCTGGACACTCACATCAGGACTTATACTACGAGGCAGATGACTGGGTAGAGGTGGTTCTTCTTGGCCCCTTCTGCCCCTGCTCTGAAAGACCCCTGTACTGGCTAAAGTCAGATTGGGGATAGGGATTGTAAGACCTGGGAACAAACTTCTGCCCCTACCACCCCTGGGACGAGATCTCTGAGGGGTGGCGGGTTTAGGCTTGGATGAGTGGTTTTGCCAGGAGGCCTTGTACTGACTTTTTTCATGTAATCAGTGGTTCTGTAATCAAACAACATATTTTGATCACAGGAAAATCCATGGCCTTGTTCCGAGTGTCTGTGGTCAGACTGGTTGTTCTAAGCCAGGCTGCCCTAGAGAGATGGCATGGGCCATAGCCCTAGAGGCTGCACCATTGTTATCTGTCATGTGGAATTGGTACATAGTAGCTTCCAGGGCAGTTTTTGACGATCCACCAGCTCCTGCACCATAGAATCTGATCTGCTGCGGCAACAGCCTAGACAGATTTCCAAAGGGCTTGATATGTGCCTGTGAATGCCATGTAAGAAGAAAGCCTGAGAAGCAGGAAGCTATGGCATACATTTTCATTGCTATAAAGTCAATTTTCTTAGAATCCTTATCAGGGGAGAGGGCGAAAAGGAGACTCTAGATTTTCTTCTATCTGCCTGCTGCACTATACTTTCATCGCTAGGGTGTGCAGACAGGAACTCGTACCATTTTTAGACCATTTATATTTTCTCTCAGTACGCTTTATCAACCCGATACTGAAGTGAGGTGTTGGAAGCATCTTCGTGGTATTTTTTTCTAAATGCATTATAAATAGGGACGACCAAGGTCTTTGAGGATGAAAGACCCTTCATCTCCCTATAATCTTCATCTTCATTGACATCCTGGTTGGGCTCCTGCGAGGGAGGTCCAGGGTATCCAGCATATTTTGTATAAATGTAAATATGAGGACGATCCTGTTGGTCACCCAGGGGATCCCAAGGTGAGGTCCGAGGGACTCCCTGGGCTCAAGGCCCTCAAAATCCATTCAGGGCATCATAAAATTGATCATCTACGTTACCCTCACGGTCTAGAGGCGAAAGTAAGTGCGGTATACCGTAATTATAATCTTTCTGTGCATCTTCACCATTCATCACAGATGGGTGTCTGCCGCGGTCAGGACCCCTGCAGGAGGTTGGCGCCGACGCATCAGGGCGCCACGGGTTGGCGTTAGGTTGTGTTGACTCGCCTGCCTGCCAGTTCTGAGTCACTGGAGAGGTAAGAGGAAGGGAGTGGAGGGTGGACAAGGAAGTCCAAGGGACAGAAAAGGAAAAGATGTATGAACTAAAAGGAGAAATAACGACTGAGAGGACAGAAGAGAGATTAAGAAACTAAAGGGGATTGGGAGGGACCCCAATCTCTGGAAGAGAAGGGGGTAGGGTGGGTAAGAATTTAGAAGAGAGGGAGAAGGATAAGACATCCCAGACCCTGGTCCGCTCCAGATTGTATAAGAACTGCAAGGAGTAGCAAAGCTTTCTGCCAGAATTCCAGATAAGCAGAGTCGGCTATTCTGGAAGAAGCACAGGATACAGGGATTCAGCACCTTCTCAAGGAAAGATTTTGGTGAAAAAGTTTTTTTTTTTTTGTTTTTTTTAGGAGAAATAGGTTGGACAGAAACAGGGAGGAGGACAGAAGGAGGGCAACTACTAACTCCTACCCCACAGGGTGGAGCCAAGGTACTGTGTGTCCCTATTGTACCCCACTCCTAAGAAGAAGGAGAGGGGAGACACAGAGAGGGGAGGGGACCCAGAGACTGAGGCTCCAGGGGATGGATAGATTGGATGAATGGTGAAGATACACAGAAAGATTCCATAATTACAGTAGGTATGTAATTTTCTATATCTTATCTGTGTCAATCTTCACCATTCACCTGTGATGGGTGAGTACTGAGCCCCCAAGGGGTTTCTTTACACCCTAGGGACAAGTCCCTTAGCCCTCAGTGGTGACACACACTCAAGGGGGAACCTTCAGGGCCTGGAGGCCAGAGGTGGTGAGAGAGGCGGAGTCCCCAGAGGGGTAGGGAAGTTGCCCGACAAGCGCCATCTCACTCTGCAGGAGAAGAGGTAGGTTCCTGGTGGGCGGAGTTAATCACCCCACGCCGGCCAAGGGTGACAACCGGAAAGCGCAGCCATGCCATCCGCCTAGTGCAGATCGCTGTCCCTACAACCCTGGTAGCTACCTCGTTGGCACTCAAGGATGCCCTCGCCTGGTGTCTTGCTAGCTCCAGGCCACGTGCAGAGAGTGCAGTGGCTTGTCTGGTTTGCTCCATGTCAGGCAATGAGGCTAGGAGTTGACCTAGCCTGGACCAGAAGAACTCGTCATAGGCTGCATAGTGGGCCTAATATGCAGAGATAGAAAGAAGTAACCGCAGAGTAGAAAGTCCTCCTACCCCAGAAATCAAAATCCAAGGAGTCTTGATCTGGGGCCGGTCACGTGAAGGGCGATGCCCATCAGGAGTATCCAACTGCGCCAATCCAGACTATGGATGAGGCAAGGAACCTGAGACCTGGGGTGGCAATACCCTGGCTGAGATCCCTTGGGGCAGGAACTCGGAGAAGGGCCTCTGCCAGGAACGCAATGACGCCTCCTGAAAGGGAGCCGCCAGGGCGGCACAAGGGTGGCTCGCCAAAATCGCCTAGAAAGGCATGCGCTGAGTGTTCAGGATTGCTGATGTGGAAGGAGGTAAGGTGCAAATCCTCCAACATCCTCCGTGACACCCGCGGAAGAAGGTGCCCAGAAGACCCCACAGCCGACAGCTGAACAACCAAATCGGTACTGCCTTGGCTACGCTCGGAAGAACTCCTGTGAGGGTGACCGGGCAAATGAGAGTCCATAAGGATGGTCCCCACCAAAAGAACAGGACTCTCTCAAACAGTCTGAGGAGGAAGAGCGGAGATCCGTGACTATGGCTTCTCCCAGGCCCAAGTGGACCCTCAAAGGCCGACGTGCTGAGCCCACATACCCGGCACCCCCTCGGAGTCTGAAAGAGCCCTCCTCCTCGAGAGAGAGGCCAGCCTAGGTAGCTGGCATCCCTGGGCAGCCCCGAAGGTTATCCAGGGTGCAGTACCTCTCTGCAGGTGCTCTGATTGGCCCCAAGTTGGGCGATGAAGGCACACCACTGGAGGGGTACCACAACTGAGGGGTCACTGAAACCGCCAAGACCAGGCTGCAGAGCTATGGTGGCCTGCACCACTGCCTGCTGGTCAGCACTCCTGACCCTAGTCTCGGTAGCCACCGACCTCACCTCAGAAGGGGCTGACTCCAACTTGTTGAAGAGACTACTGTGTTCCCACCTCAACAGCCAACCCCAAAGGTCAGACTGTACATCCGACTCAGAGCTCGACTCCTTCTCCGAGGAGGTAGAGTCCAAGGCCCTGTGCCAAACCACGGGAGGGCGGCACTGCCATCCTTGCCAACAGGCCCAGAGACCAAAGCTGTGCCCAGCCAGTGCCTCCCGCAGCCCCATGAGCGGAACTGAGGGAGGCGCGGCCCCAGCACGAACCAGAGATCCAGAGCTGGGACCAGCCACGACGCCATTCCGTCCCACAGCTCCGCGAGCAGCGCAGAGGACGGAGATGGTGCCGAAGCCCGGGCGGGATCGCGACCGTGCCGCCTGGCTCCCAGTGCCGCAAAACGGTGCCAAGGGCAGGGGCGGCCCGAGGAAGGCTCAAGGTGGACATGGCGCTGAGCACGGCACCGAGGGCAGGGAGACACCCAAGATGGCTACCGACCGAGGAAACCGGAGGCCCCACGGCACCGAGCCCTCGAGGATACAGTGCCAGGCACAACCCTCAGCGCCAGGCGAGACATGGAAAAGGACTGAGCCATAGTAGTAGTTCTCACGGCGCTGCTAGCAGTGTTGGCGCCACAAATGGCTCAGACAAAGATGTTGGCGCAGACAGGCCCCATCAGGGCCTATGGATGCCCGCAAACGGGCGCCTGAGGTCCCAATGCCGCCGCCAATGGTGTCGGTGCACGGTGCCGACCCGGGAGCGACACCGGGAGCCTTTCACCCCGGCGGGGCGACCGCCATGGCGGCACTCTCCCGCCCGCCTCCCTGGAAGGAGCGGGATGGGCCTCCACGCCGCTGAAGAAGCCTTGGCAACGGCTAGGGTTGCAGTAGCCTAGGGCTCCCTCCTCCTCGGCTTCGCAGAGAACTGGAGGGACCCGGAGGAAAGGCTGAGAAAGGGTTTGGCCCAAGAGTGCGCACCTGACCCAAGGTCAACGGAGCTCGACCCCACTTTCCACGCGGTTGTTTGATGACCAGGCGTCCATGGAGAAGCAAGCTGCACTCGAATCCATGTCGCGGCAAGTGGCAAGACATAAAGACACCAGTCGGGCTGGTCGGTGACGGAGAACTTTCGCCACATGGGCACCCATTGTATGGGGGGCCCGACCTGCCTTGGAAGATTTCTTGCCCTCCGACCGAGACATGACTTACGGGAAAACCCCACCAAAACAGACTCAACGCCAAAAAGAATAATAATGGAAAGATCTTACCAGGCGACATCGAGTAAAGCAACACAGAACCGCAGGTATAACCGACGGACTTTGGCATGATATACCACGTAGGGAGGAGAAACTGCTGGGCAGGCCTCAAATTCCTTCAAATTCCCACAAGGTGACCTCTACGGCGGAGACGGAAGAACTGGCAGGCAGGCGGAGTCAACACAGCCTAACGGCCACCCGCGAGCACTACGCAGTGCGTCGGCTCCGCCTACCTTTAAAAAAAAAGCTCCCGTGGGGTCCTGACCGCAGATACTCATCTGTGATGAATGGTGAAGACTGACACAGATAAGATCTGTGGAAGAGTGCTTGCCAGCCCCTAGTAAATCAAGGACCCATCTTTTGAAGGGTCTGAAACAGTTGCCATGCTTTTTCCATATCTTGCACTGATGGAAGAACCTGCGAGATTGTGTTTTGTTTTTTCTGTATGCTTTAAGCTGCCTGTTATCTCGCTTATTGGCTTTCCCAGGAGCAACGGGAGCATATCTATCTTGACAGAGTTTATTTTTAGCCACTTCATCAGAGGCTTGATCAAGCTTCCTTTTGTGTCACTCTTATTATTTTTCAATTTGTGAGGAACTTCATTTTGAAGCTTTATTTTTGGACTGGGATCTGGAGGGTTCCTCAGCACCTCTGATTTTGGTATTAGTACTTTGAATGGCCCCTGCGTCGAAGCCTTTGATTTATCCTCAGCCATAATAATCAAAGGTTTGTCTGCTATGTTCGTCAATTTAAGCAAAGCAAACCAGTTCTGGACCTATGAACTGAATGCAGATTTCTGTGAAAATGCCACCGCCAGTCCTGCCCCAGTTAATAAACTCTATTACTAATGCTTTTTTGGGTTGTAAAACTGGGATCTATACCAGTGTCAATCTCAACAGAAACCCAGTAATACTCAACTGTGCACAGGTGGCTGCTGGACCATTACAGACAGTCCTGACACAGATGATACCAAGGTCCAGTAATATAACAAAAAGGTTTCCTTGTAATTTCCAATCTAAAGAAAACCCCAGGCACTGTTTACATTTTGAAACCTACTGCAGGTACCTCGCGGTAAACCCCATGATGTCCGAGGTAAAAACAAGGCAACTGTCCCCAATTCCCACAAGAATTTGCCCCAAAATGAAGCAAACCATCAAAATAAGCACCCACAATTAAATTAGGCTTTAAACTAAATAGTCAAGGCACAAATTAAGTCAAAATAGCGCCATCGGGCTTAAAATAAACAATTTGCGCAGCTCTAATGAAAAGTACAACTTTACTCAGCACACTAAAAAAAGAATTTATGAGGAAAAATTGACCTAGATAACAGTAGGAGGCTGTCAACAACGAAAGTTGGAGACACCTCAGAGGCAATATTGCTCAGTCCAGCACAGAAAAAATTCTTAAGTATTCAACAGCTCTCACTCACCCCTCCACCTCCTGTCTTTTAGTTGGCTTGGCCCTATGCTCATTTAAATATCTCTTAAAAGGTACCCCTCCAGGACAGCTGCACCTAATAGCGAAGTGCAAAAAGGTTACTGATGCTAAAGGACTCCTGGGGTAAGAAACTGTTGCTCTCCAAGTAGTCCTCGAGGTCCTCCTAGACCAGTGACTCCATTGGCTTCTCTGCAATAGAGGTAAGACTGACAGATCTGTAGTTCCCTTCTGTGACAGAGTAGAATAGTTGCATGGAGAAAGTGTTTAAATGCAAGGATCTGTTCTCTCCTTTTCCTGTCCTTGTCTGTCTGATTCATGACCAAATTTTCCTGGGACCTAGGATTTGATCTCCCTAACAGTCTCACAGTTCTTTGCCTCGCCATCTCTGTCTTCCTGCGGTTTGTCTTTTTCTCCCTTGCATATCTGCTGGTATAAAATATATGCAAATTATTATGTGGAAATGTAACTGATATTGGGATCCTTTGTTTAGAAATGATGTAGTGTTCATTTTGAAATGTATATAATTATAGTTTGAGATAATTGCAAAACACTATTACAAACTCGAGGGTTACCTGAGTGCAATTTGTAAGCCTTTGCAGAAGAACTGTGGAAAAGGGACTCTCAGCTCAGGCGCACTGTGTTCTTGCCAGCAGCTGCTTGAAATACAAGAACACTTTGAAGATGCTTGTTAAGAATGGGGTTGGAAGGACTTCTAAGACAGAGCTGCAGTTGTTTGTAGAGATGGACACAGAGACTGAAGAAAACTCTGATGGATCTCCTCCACTTTATTTTGCCTTTGTAAATAGTTATACTGAACAATTTTTTTTTGTTACTGCTAGTACAAATAAATATTTTTGGTGAATTCTACAACTGCTCATAGTTTTCCTGTGCTTCCTGACCTGTGCCTCGGCGACACTTTCTTGTTCCTTGCCCTCCCCACACGCTTATGGGGTGGAGCCACATCCACCACCCTCCAACTTTCAAACCACCGCCATCCTTAGTGAGCTATTGAACAGGCCTACCAGGGGTCCAGCCAGTTCTGCTGCCAATTCCTACATATCCTCAGATGCAATTGGAAAGGTCAGGAAAGATGAGACTTGCTCACCAAAACTAAAATGAAATGCTTCAGTTTTATTTCATGAACCAAATATTGCCAACTTCACACAATAATGCTGCCATAACACAGTGCTAACATTTCGAGGCAAACACCTCTTCCTCAGTGCAATGGCAGTAATAACTAAAAGAATTCATAAACATGAAAGTGACAAAATTAGTATATTACTCATACTGCATTTCACCATTACTAATGCTCAAAACATACTGAAAACCATTTTCCTAATGCACACTCATAGAGGGACCACTGATCAAAAGCTAATTCCTGTATTTAAATATCACACATGCATAAATCGGTTAACCATAGTTACTTCTATATAACTAAATCAGGGTTACCCATAACAGGTAAAATATCCCTACAAATAGCCAGTAAGCTGACTGATTTTGCTCTGGTGACTTTACATCTAGTGCTACAACATGGAATACTAAAACACATTATGCCTTTGTGAATTTTTTATTTGTTACAGACAAAGGATTGAATACATTTGAGTGTCATAAAGGAGAAGAAAAAATGAAATTTAAAATGAATTGAAAGGTACATCATAAGCTTTCTTTGGGTCTGTTATATATTTTTTACCAATCTTACAGGGTTTTGATATTTAAACAACAAATATAGCTCTTCAGTTAGATATTGTGCTAGAAGTTGAATGTTGTTTGCCTTGAAACACTGGCACTGTGTTATGGCAGCTTCCTTGTGTGAACTTGGCAATACATGGTTCATGAAATAAAACTGAAGCATTATATTTTAGTTTTGGTGAGTCTCTTTTTAGTCACCCCTTTCCCCTGGACAGCCCTCCTTCAGAGAAGAAACCGAGCCCTGTCACCTCGGCGTCCATCAGGACATTTTTTCTCCTGTCTTCTCTGAGGCTTGCCTCTCGGTAGGGGTCGGCAGGTTCCCCAACCCCACTGAAGCATAGATCCTAGTTTGGGGTCAGCATGCCCAGCTGGTCAGGTGCAGGGCCTGCAGATACTCCTCTTCATCTTGCCACTGGGTATTTTCCGTATTCTCCCAGTGGGATATGTGTGTGTGCTAACATCAAGATGCCTTCCATGTGTCCCCTGCCTCTTTCTGCTCGGGCTGCCTTCCTTGGCTTCTGCCAGAGGCAAGCTGAGCACTGAGCTCCCCGACAGCAGTCCCATGGATGCCGATCCTCTTCCCCAGCTGGCCCTCAATACCTTGGCTCGCTTCTGAACCTGGGTCATCGATGTGGTAAGTGATAGTACTACCCGCTGTGTCAGGGCCAGCCTGGTGAGTCTCATTTTTCCTAACCTTTCCAACTGTGTCTTGGCCTGTTAGGAACAGACTTCTCCCATTTTCTTTTCTTTCCACAGGTGCCATTTTAGGAAGTCTCTCTGTTTTTATCTTCAGATGCAACCCACCTGGTCCTGGGGCCTTATCTACCTTTAGGACTGGCAGCCCTTTTCGGACCTTTTACTTAGAATATTGGCCGTTTCATCTCTAGGACTCCTTAGTGGCCTTTGATGTCACTCTGCAAGGGCCCAGCATCCTCCATAGTGAAAACGGATAGAGTAATCATTAAGGATGGTGGTCTTTACCTGTCCTCCTCATCACTCTAACCCCCACCCAGTTAGCTTTATGATCCCCTTTTGCCCCCCCAAATATATCTGAAGAACCGTTTCTCTGCTCTTGACCCCTCCCCAAAATGCAGCTCTGTGTCTGTTTTTTGCCTCCGTAACTTTCCACTTTCCCTCCCTATTTTTCAGTAAATCTTCTTCCCTCCTCCCTCTGCTTTTTTGTGCTTGTAGAAGAACATTTTCTTTGTCCTCACCATTTCCCTGACCCTTGCTGAGAACCACAATGGTCTCTTGAACCTGTTCTTTTTGGTTACTGTTCTCACACATACCTTAGATACCTCGAGAAAAGCCCCTTAATTGCTCCTCGCCTCTTTCCACCCCACCCATGTTATCCACCCTACTAACTTATCACTAAGTCTACTGAAGTACACCTTCTAAAAATCAAGGACTTCAGTTCTCAATTGTGGTTTACCAGACCCAAGGACTAGTTCAGACCAAGCGGACTCCCACAGCTCCTACAACCTCTAATTTGGTAGGCACCACATTAAGAACTGTTGTCTGCCTTCTTAGACTCAGGTTCTGTCACAAAGCCCAGTCGGAATCTGGGATGAAAGACCCCTGGAGATTCTATCCTCTAGAACTACCATGCCCCTCAAACCACTCTACTCCCTTATCCAAGCTGTCATTAGGATCCACAAAATATTGGGATTGGGTTAATTGTACACAGTCATGTTTTAGATCTTTGTAGGATAAGCCTGCAAACCAACACAGGCATATCCTGCATCAGTGCTAGACCAGCACCTGATAAAAGATAGGAGGTCAAGATGAACGTTGCCTCAGGACCACCCCCACCAAACACACATACACACATACTGCTGAGCTTGAATAAGCAATGATGGAGGGGAAGAAACGACGAGGATATTCACATGCAGTTATAATGCTGCAATGCTCCATTTGTCAGTTTGGCATAGATATCACTTGTACAGGTCTGGGATAACTATTGTTGCACTATAGCCATGAAGAAACTAAATGTTGTGGTGTACCTCAGGGTTATCTGTATGGTGTTGGTATGCTGTAATAAAAGACTTAAAAAAAAAAAAAGAATTGTGGTCTGCCTGGTGGGTTCCTTAACTAGCTGTACCAGTAGTCAGTCTTGGAATGCAGCAAGATCTGACTTCTGGCACTCCTGGCCACTGGGACACCCAATCGATGTCCGCAGGTTCAGATCACTCACCACCACTACTTCCCTCATTGCTCCTCTCTTCATGTTCTGCCCATGCTCCCTGTCCCTTTCCTCCCTGCCCAATAGGTCTACAGATCACCGCGCACAGTTTCTTGCCTGAGGCTATCATGACTTGCATCCACAGTGATTGTCTCCCATTACTACCCTGATGCACCCATCTTCCGCTACCTCAATGCCATACTTGACAAAGGGCTACTCCTCTCTCTCTCTCTCTCCTCCATCCCTCCTGAACACAGGTACCCAGGAGCGTCAGTTCCCAGTCATTTCTAGGCCTACATTTCTGTGATGGCCACAAGGTCCACCTCAACGCCTGCCATCAGTGCCTGGAACGTAATGACTTTGTTACCTATGCTCCTGGCATTAAGGCATATCCCCTTCCATCTGACCCCTAATGCTCCTTTGCTACTACCCTTGTGCTTTCCTTGCCTCTCATTACCTTGTTTTTCTTGGGTTTGCATTCCCTCTGTCTAATGTGTTCACCTACTCAGTTAGGACCACAGCTTTCTTTGTACCGCTGTACTGCTACATGCCCCCAGATTTTCATGTTTGTACAGTGAATATTTTTGTTTGTAAATGTCAGATAAAGTCTGATCCAAAATAAGGGGAACCACAGCCTGTCTGTTATCTTCAGGTTGTTGTAGAAATTGTCTATGGGCTGACAGACTAGAAATGCAAAATGGATTGTAAAACTAAAAGATTTCCTAAAATACCCCAAAATAAGATGAATTATGATGTTATTTATTTTATTTGTATATTTTGAAATTCTGTTACTAACGTTTATACATTTATATCAGAATTATCATTGATAATGCACTTTTAACTTAGACTTACAGTTTACCCATTCATAATTACAGGACTTACCTTTTCAATCACAATTAAAGGCTCAAATTGGTATTTATGCCACCTTTTCATGTTCCTTTTAGGCTGGGGTGAGTTATTACATGAACTTTTTTATACTCTGTACCTTTCTTTCTAGTCTGTATACTAAAGTTGTCAATTCAAAATTAATCATGGAAATGACTGTGACTTTGGTTGCTAAAGTGTGGTTTTGAAACATTTACCATGTACCAATGTTAGCATTTAAAATTATATATATTTAAACATATGTAAAAAAAAAAAACACACACAGGCTGGATTTTTCAAAACCCTTGACACAGAAATAATGTACCCAAATAATTGACTGCTATTTTAAACTTTTTGGCACATTTTGGACAGTTTACATACAGCATATGTTAAAGCTATCTGTAAAACAGACAAATGTAGATATAAAATAAATGCTGTATAAACCACTTCATAAAAAAAAAAAAAAAAAGATCATTCTGTAGATGTAAATTACAATTAAATGATGAGTTATACAATCTGTAATTGTCTACTTTATTGTACCCAAAAGAAAAATATTCTTGCTCTTTTCTAGATAGCTCATTTCAATCTCATCATAAACAACTAAAATGAAGTAATGTTCATAGCAGTGCTCTGGAGATAGTTAGAGAGTCTCAAAGTAAAACATGAATGTATAGGTTCACGTGCACTTTTCTCTATACATATGATTATTTATTCTGTATGTATTATTATAGTGGTGATTTATTCTGTATGTAATATATGGATATTTAAAATACTACTACTGAAAAGCATATAAAATTTTTGGTAATACACGGGCGAACTGATAATATCGTTGTAGAAGTGATAATACTATCGTTAGACTCGTAATACTATCGTTTGAGCTCCGAGCGATAGTATTATCCACAAAACATAGAGAGCGCAAACTCAAGACCGTAGGCTTCTTCCTGACATCGCCAAAGCTGTGCATGGTGGACGTTACTAAAACTGCACCTCCTGATTGGACGTGGTTTCCGTTGTGGGTGGGCAGTTATTTTAAAACAAAAAAAACATGAGCATGCCTCGCTGAAGGAAAAATTATTCCTCTAATTCAGTACCCAAGTGCCTTTTCCCTACCTATCCTTTATACGCTCAACAAGAAAATAACTAAAGGTAAGACAGCCTACCAAAGAAAAGGCACAAAGGCAAACTAAGCTAGCGGGTGGGCAGACAAGCGAGTGGGGTGTACATGGTGAGTGAGCCCTCACTGCAGTGGGAACCTAGCCTCACAGCACCTCATAAATGGCTAAAAAAAAAAAAAAAAAAAAAAACCTGCTTCCCTATATTACAAAAAATAAAAAATAGGAGTGTCTATCACTGGGAGTAATACCATCTCGAGGTTCTGGACAAGGGAACCTCTCGAAGCTTGGCTTCGAGGTTCCCTTGTCCCTAGAACCTCGAGATGGCATACCCCTGTAACAGACACTTGGCCTATCTATTATCTCTGTATTTGTATTATTATAGTGGTATGGTAGCTCCACTACAGTTGGGGTTGAGTAGGCCATTTGTTAAATCACTAACTTTGCACCATTCCAAGGACTTGCTCAGAATTCTGCATGCACAGTCTTGGGGTCAAGGTCTCCGACTTGTCAAGTTTCATGCTGGTAAAAAAGAAGAAAGAAGAAGAAAAGATGATGATGCAGATTCTGATCCGGATAGTAAAAAAAAAAAAAAAAGGGTTTTTTTTTGCTATTTTCTTTCCCCATCACCTGGTGTCCAGATGGTTTGGAGTTCTGCTCTGAAATTTTCAGGGTACAAAGAGCTTGACCCAGAGTGATGCCTTTCAGCTCCTTTGGTGAAAATATTTACTCCATTCCAGAATTATCACGGTTTGAGTTTCGGTTCTGAGCATGCTTAGTATGGTCTTCTGGTGGCTGTTTGATACGAAAAAAGAATTTGGCCCATAAGAAAAAACAATTCTGTTTTGTGTATGGGGTAATCTTTTTTCAGAGAAAAATAATTTTTAGTATGGCTGCCATCTTGTTTTTTCCAAAATATTTTTTGAAAAGCCATAAAAATATCCTACTGACACACCAACACTTGTATCTTACTAATCAGGACATTCTTGGGTGGATTCTGCAGTTACGTTTTGAAAAATAACCCAGAAATCTGTTTTAACACATTTAAAATCTTTTTATTATTAAATTTCTTCCTCTTAAGACTATCGAAAAAAAAGAATGTAGCGCATAAAAAAAGATTCCCTTCATGCAAAAAGGAACTTAAGACTTCACTTTTTTCATTCTTTTTCATATAAGCCATTTTTCAAGTATGAACAACTCAACCTCACGAGAAAAGATCGCTTCATACGACAAAAAATTGGACTAGTTTTTTTCCACATTCTTTTCTATGAAGGAATCTTTTATCATATGAATGACACAACCTCAAAAAAGATCCTTCTTACAAAAAAGAATTTGGGCTTAGTTTTCCCCACATTTAAACTTTAACAAGCTATAACTCCATCAATATATGCAGTTAAAGAGTTAAAGAGCAGCTGACACTAGTTTCGGTCATGGCAGGCAACCCATACATGGAGCTACCCTGCCCTAGGAGTTATCCTAGCTATATTTTATCATTTTAGTGAAGTATTTAAAAGTTCATCCTCCATAACACCAGACTTTTAACTTCTGTATATGGGTCGGGCACAGCCTACTAAAACAGCATAATTACAGCGTGAAGTAGGGAGCAGGGCCGCTAAGCACTCTATGGACAGTGTAATGGAATCGGGGAGGGTGCCTAAATGTACCTAAGTTATCTTTGCTGGCAAGTGTACATGTTTGGGGCTATAAATTATAGACTGTCCTGGCTCTTTGGTTATTTATCGTTACCAGACAAAAGATAAACAGAATAAGGTTTAAAGAATACTTTGTTTATTTGTAAAATTTCTTCGTTTATCCATTAAAAATATTTAAAAAAAAAAAAAAACTCTAGAGAGATATATATATATCTCTAGCTGTATAAAAAAGGCTGAAAGACCATGTTTAGTATTTAAAACATTTCAACTCAGATCAGTATACATATTGTATACTGTAAATGTATACAGATCAATGGCGCACAAGTAGTGAAGATATGCAGATATAAATGAAAACGTTCACCATGTAACAGTTTAATTCCAAATGCGAACCACAGATATATACAGAGGATGCTTTGTGCTTTTAACTTAGTGTTACATTTAAGTCCTAAAAGGAAAACTGGGGTCTTGAAAAACAGAAGGCTTTCCAAAATGTCCTGGAAGGGCATTTGCCATAAAATAAGCAGTTCCACGTTAATGAAAGCAGAAAATTCATGAAAGTTTTGCATGAACATAGGGAACGAACTAGAGTTACGGTTCAATTAAGAGCAGGCCCTCTGTCTCTTCTGTAAGCTGAAACCTATGGGGTAAAAAAAAAAGCAAATTAGAACATGAATCACAGGAAAAGACAAGTATTCAGCATCACTTCGGACATTCGAAGGCATCAGAAGAAGGCTGCGCACACCCCATGCACCAATTCTCAGCTGCATTGAAGTGCAAAATAATTGGTTTCACTGTGCAGTAGTGCTACCACCCATTTCCTGCTAAACAAACAGAGTGTTCGCAATAGCATGGGAGACGCACTCCCCATGTGACACAGCCGCTATGTAATCTTGTAGTGATCCAGACATTAGCAGGCCCATGCATGGTGTCTGCTGCATGCTGGTTAGTAACAGTGACCAGACTGCAGTACAAGTGATGCTGAACCAATCAAATGGCACCATGCTGGTCAGTGCTGGGTGAGCCATCAGAAGTCCCCATCCAAGCCTACCTCCATACCTTGATGGCCCCAATGGGCCTGTGGTTCCTTAATTCATGTGCAGATGGCCTGCGGTCCTGGTGGTCCAATGGTGCTCACTTCCCACTCCCTCAGCAGAGGTTCTCACTGATAATCAAGTGACACTCCATACAGACACACACACACGCTCTCACAGTAGGAGTAGCTCATCTGCGATGTAGCCTCCATGAAGCGCCACCTCACAGGCTCTGTCCACAACACTACAGCCCCACCCAGGTTGGGGGTTACAGGAGCCTGTGACTGGCAATGCATGGATTCTGCTCTTTGCTGATGGCCCAGTCAGCCATTAGCATGGTAGCCTATTCCCTCACAGTTGCAAACACTCTGTCAACCTCACAGGAAGGGGTTGTGACCTCCACAAGCCAACCTTGACATGGCTGAAGAGTTGTCAGTGATGCTATGTGGTTGAAGCGACCACTTACTGCCACTGTTTCGAGAATGGGTCCCCATATATCACACAAAAGAAAAAAATTACTCACCACAGTAATCTTTTTCTTCCATGGGGTCCTTTAGCATCAGTAACTTTCTGCACTTAGCTGGCTAGGTGCAACTGCTCAGAGGTGTGCCTTTAAGAGATTTTTTAATGAGTGTAGGGCCAGCCAATCAAAAGACAGGAGGGGATGTGAACCAAAGAGCTGTTGACTGCTTCCAAAATTTTTTCAAGGAAAACGAGGGCAAATGCCCCAAAAATAATTAACATGATTCAAAAACATGCAAATGTCCGAAAGTGGAAACAGAAACAGCAACACGAGAAAAAACTCATCAATAACAAACGCCAAATTTGGTACAAGGTGACGAGGGTCTTTTCCAACAGGTGAACCTGAGAGGAAGGGTGGAAGCTTACTGATGCTAATGAACCCCATGGAACAAAGACAATTACTGCAGTGAGTAATTTTTCTTCTTACCCCAGGAGTCCTTTAGTATTAGTAACTTTTTGCAGACTACCAAGCAGTACCAAGTGGGAGGCGGGCAGATAACCTACTTAAGAAAGAGGCTCTGCAGAACTGCCTGCCAAATTTGGCATCAGATCTGGTCTGCACATCCAAACTGTAGTGTTTCACAAAGGTGTGCACAGATTTCCAGTAGCTGCTTTGCAGACATCCAGTAGGAGAATGTCCCTCGCTGCTTCAAGCGAGGCTGCAGTGCCCTGGGGAGTGTGCCCTGAGCCCCACTGGAGGTTGTTGACCAGCCTTCTCATAGCAGAATCTAATATAAGAGACCAACCAATGAGAAATTGTTCTCTTGGTATTTTATTTTTATTTATTTGTTTTTGTTAACCAGGTAAGCACACTAGACAGCCAAGTGCCTATTTTCAGGTGCAACCGGGAGGATATAAGGTACATACAAATCCTCAAGCCAAGACCAGGTAACATACAAGATCATCCAGCATAACAAGTAGATATGTAGATAACAGCATGTGGGATTACAGGCATAATAAGTAGATATGTAGATAACAGCATGTGGGATTACAGGCATAATAAGTAGATATGTAGATAACAGCATGTGGGATTACAGGCATAACAGGTTGATTGGAAGACAGAAACAGAATACATAACATATAGCTAGGCAGAGCAACAACAATAGACAGACACTGTCCACAAGGCTAAAGATATGGGTTAAGTCACAGGGGACCCCACTCAGGGACAATTAGGCAGGGGAAAAAGGGCCCAGGGCAAATTTCAGCGTACTGTGGGACCAAGCACACACAAAATGTGACCCTATCAGTCAGTTTAGGAAGAGATTGCCACAGCTGGGGTCTTATATGGCACAGAGACAGGTGGAGGCAGATTTTAGGAAGCTCCATAGGAGGCTTTGAAACATGGATGGGAGGCGAGAGCGAGCTGATGCTGGAAAGGAGTTCCACACCATGGCGCATGGAAGGAGAAGCTCAATCTCCAGCAAGTGCGGGTCCTGGGAACTTGGCGGTCCAAGCGGCACTGGATCTTAAGTGGTAGGCAGGGATTCCAAGTTTGGGGGGGGCAAGTGCAGAAGGGGTAACTGTTCTAACAATGTTGTCAAAATTGCAGAGTACAAAACGAGATACTTTTCTGGGGAGCCACTCAGCCACAAGTATAGATCACAGCGATGCGTGAGGCGAGTGCAGCAGTTAAGCGACAAATATTATTGTATGCAGTGTCCCATTTGTAAGACTCGATTTCGGGACTGGGGCCAAGGATGCGAGCCCATAGCACAGCGTGGGCAGGAGGACCCCTGGCTAGGGCAACCCGTGTGGCGGGGTGAGACAACTTTTGGTCTGTAGGCAAGTCCAAGCTTGCAGTTGGTTGACTTGCATACGCTCGAATGTGCAGGTCGAGATCCAGTTGCAGGTCAAGTGTTACTCCCAGACACTTGACTGAATCCATGGCCTGCAGGAGGGTACCATCAGATCCATAGATTTTAAAGGAGCAGGGCAGGTTTCGTCTTGACCAGGGAGCCAAAGAGCATACCCTGGGTCTTTTCTGAGTTGATGGTCAGCTTATGGTCCTCTAGCCAGTCTTGGATAAGTCTGAAGCTGAATTTAGTCTGGAGTTAATGCTAGTGATGTCCTGGGAGCTGGCCAGGACTACGAGATCATCCACGAGGGGTGGTGCACCACTGGGTAGCAGCGGTGGGCAGTTCATTAATGAATAGGAAAACAGAATGGGTCCTAGGGACGGATCCCTGGAAGACACCACAGTTGACGGAGGAGGGATCAGAGAGGGCACGGTTGAAAGTGGTGAACTGCTGCCTGCCCACGAGGTAGTTGGAGAACCAGGCATAGGCAGGGGTGAGAATCCAGAGAGCAAAGAGTGGAGCATAGGAGGAGTGGTCGACACAGTGAAGGCCTTTGAGAGGTCCACAAGATGGCTCTGGTCAGCTGGCCTTGATCAGCAGCAGTCCTGATCCCAGGGTGACCACAGCAAGTGCAGTGGAAGTACTATGTCCTTTTCGAAGCCATGCTGAGCAGGGAGAGAAATCCACAGCTGTGTAGCTAGTGGGAGAGCTGCATGGCAACAACCTTTTCGAGACGTCTCGCAGGCTGCAGACAGGATAACGATGGGGTAGTAATTTTTGATCTCTTTAGGTCGCTTTGTTTGAAGACAGGGACCACCTTAGCCACTTTCCATGTATCAGGGCAGCTGGTCTTCCTCTGCCTATATCCCCATGGTGAGGAACAACTGAGTGGAATAGCCTCTGGACTGTCTAGTATGCTCTAGGTAGTGAAAGATGGCTCTTTTGACAACAAGCTGTGGAGCTGCTGCCAGGAGTGGATGGCTCAGTACAGAAGACAGGCAGAGTAATGGACTGGTTCAAGTGAAACTCTGAAACCACCTTTGGCAGAAATTTCCTATTTGTCCTAAACTCAACGTCTATCGCTGTGAGGGATGATGTAATTCCGCTCAGTGCACAGGGCCTGTAGCTCTGAAATCCTCAGGCAGACATAATGGCTACCAGGAAGATGGTCTTCCAAGTTACAAACTTGATGTGGGCCGTGGACATAGGCTCAAAGGTGGATTCATGAGCCCATCTATGCAAAGGTTCAGGCTCCAAGGAGGAACAGGCTCCCTGGTTGGAGGCTGGAGTGCAAGAGGCCTTTGAAAAACGGTTTAAAATGCCATGGGAAAAAAATACAGGTTACTCACCTGTAACAGGAGTTCTAGGAATGGTATATGTTGTTCATCCACACTCATTGGCAGGTATCCTTGCCGCTTTAAATCTTGCCGGAAGGTCTTCAAGCTTGCTCCTCCCACCCACCGGGTGGTATAACTCGGCTCCCCCATGACGCCAGATCTGGCCCGCTGAAGCTCAGGGCAAAGGCCGGGCGGGAGGTTTGAGATGAACAATATACCATTCCTAGAACTCCTGTTACAGGTGAGTAACCTGTATTTCTAGGACATGGATATGTTGTTCATCCACACTCATTGGCAGACTCCTAGCAGTTCTCCGGGAGGAGGAGGCAAGACCTATTTCAATACTTACTTGGGAAAGAGAGACTGAGAACCGAGGCCCCAAAACCAACATCCCGGCGTGACTCAAGGTCGATGTGGTAATGGGTAATGAAGGTGTTTGCTGACTCCAGGTAGCAGCCCTGCAGATTTCCTGGATAGGGACGTCCTGGAAGCAGCCACCGTTGCAGCAGTATGGCGGGTAGAATGAGCTCTTATCCCTCTGGGAGGCTCCATGCCCACCAACTTATAGCAGAGATCTATGCAGAGGTTACCCACCTGCTTATCGTCCGCTTGGCTGCAGGTCTGCCAGATGCGGCTTCAGCCAGGGGTGACAAACAGCTGGCGAACCTCTCCCCAACTTACGCGTCGCTCCTTATAATAGCAGCGCCCTTCAGGGTCAGAGTATGGAGCCTATATTCGCCTCCGAGGTGGATTGGGGTAGAACACCGCAGAGTCAACACCTGGTTAAGGTGAAACTCCGACACCACCTTCGGAAGGAATTTCGGTGGGGCGCAGGACAACCTTGTCCCTGTGGAAGACCAGGTAGGAGACTCGATGGAAAGCGCCTGGGCTCTCCCATCCTTCTGGCTGACGTGATAGCCACCAAGAAGGCGGTCTTCCACGACAGGTGAGAGAGAGCACACCTGTGCATAGGTTCGAATGGCTGCCCATGAGCTTTGCCAGTACCAGCAGTAGATCCCACGGAGGTGGGGGTTCCCGCACTGGAGGAAATGTGATCAAGGCCTTTGAAAAAGCGCCAGACCACCTTCTCCTGCGCTAATCGACCGCTTCCCGGCCCGCGCCTGTAAGCAGAGATGGCTGCCAGGTGCACCCTTAGGGTCGCCGACCTAAGCCCTTGACCGGAAAGGGACCATAAATAGTCCAAGATGCTTGCCAAGGAACAGGAGGAAGGGTCCAAGCCCTTGCCTGACACCAAATGGAAAACCTTTTCCATTTGAAGGCATAGCATTTTCTGGTCGACTCTCACGGGACGCCTCAACTACATTGAGGACCTCGTCGGAAAGACCCAAGGCCTGGAACTCTAGCCGCCAGGAACCAGGCGTCAGGTGCAGGGATTGAAGGTCCGGATGGAACACCTTCCCTGATTGACTGAGAGCAGGTCCGGCGAGCTGAAGCTGCCCGGAATCCTGGAGCTGAGACTGAGGAGATCTGGGTACCAGAACTGGCGAGGCCAGTCTGGGGCTATCAGAATCACCTGCGCCTTGTCCCTCCTACCTTGAGGAAGCACCTTGTGGATCAAGGAAATGGGGGAAAGGCGTAAAAGAGGCCGGGGTCCACTGCCTCGAGAAGCATCCCCTGCAGCAAGCCCTGCTGAGGGGGCGGCATGGAACAGACTCAGCCGCGTTCTCCTGGAGGCAAACAGGTCCACCTGAGGTGTGCCCCAATGGGAGAACAGATGCTGCACTACCTCCGGCAGGAAGACCACTGTGGGATGCAGCCCTTATCCGCCCAGGGCATCGGCCAGGGTGTTGGAGGCTCCTGCCACGCAGAATGGCCTGGGAGATCCGCCTCCAGGCTGCGCGCAGTGACCAAATGGAGAAAGCTTCCCTGCATAGAAGCATGGGCAGCGGCCCCGCCTGGCGTGTTTAGATAGTACATGGTCGGTATTGTCCGTCCTGGACTCGGACCCACTTGACCCCGGAGGAGCCGAGCAAAGGCGGTGAGAGCTAGGCGGACCGCTCGGAGCTCCAGCAGGTTGATGTAGCATCGACTCCCGGGGACCAGAGGCCATGAGCCCGTGTTCCCCAGATGGGCACCCAACCCATCAGAGAGTAAGTCGATAGAGACCGTCGGCTCCGGGCGGGATTTAACGGATGCCCCTCCTGCAAATGATCTGGAACGGTCCACCACTGGAGAGCTGCTCCACATCCTGTGTCACCGATTCAAGCTGGTCCAAAGGATCGCAGCTGCCAGACCACTGGCTGGCCAGTCCCCACTGAAGGGAGCGCATGTTCCAGCGGGCCCAACGGACAACGCTGGTGCAGGCCGCCATGAGACCCAGGAGGCGAGGAAGTCCCGGCAGGGCGCAATTGCCCAACCAGAAATGATCGGGCAAAGGAGGAAAGAACTCGCCCTGTCCGGCTGGGCCGCGCTTGGCTCGGAGAGAGTCGAGCTGCGCCCGATGAATAGAATCACCTGCTTTGCCTCGAGTCTCGGACTTGGCCTCGCTGATAAGGAGGCCCAGTTGAGAGCAGACCTGGAGGCCAGATCTCTGACCACTCCGCCTCCTTCCTGGAGGAGCTGCTATCAGCCAGTCGTCCAGGAGGGTACACCTGACCCTCAAGCGCCAAGGAATGCTGTCACCACTGCCATGCATTTGGTGAAGACCCTGGGAGCTGGAGACAAGCCAAGGGCATGGCTTGGAACTCGAAGAGGATCCTTCCGCCGGAAGCGAAGGAATCTCTGGTGAGCGGACGGATAGGGACGTGAAAACGCGTCCTGCAAGTCCAGAGAGCAGAACCACGCCCGCGCTCAAGGATGGTATTATCTGAGCCAGAGTGACCATCCTGAAGGTTCGAGACCTTAGGAACTTGTTTAGGTCTAGTAGAGAATGGGCGCCAGCCCCGTCCGCTTGGAACCAGGAAGTACCTGGACACAAACCCTGGGTCTGAAGGAGGGTCCACCACCTCTTATCACCTCCTTCTGGAGGAGGAGAGCGTGTCGGCTCGACGAGCCGCCAGTGAGGCTGGGATCCCAAGCCCCGAGGGCGTCGGCTCTGAAGGGTGGTGCCTGCTCAATTCCAGAGGCAGCCTCTTCCCACCACCTCCAAGACCCACCTGTCCGTGGAAACAGCGGACCAGGCGGAACGGAAGGTGCTGGAGCCGCCTCTCAATGGGGACCCAGGGGTAAGGCAGGACGGGAATGGGGCGACCCCCCAGCCCGGCCACTGGGCAGGCTTGGAGGAGGGACCGGCCGAGGACTCCTCCTGGCCTTTCCTGCCTGCCCTGTTAGAGGAAGCCGCGGCTTGGGTTTGGGATGCCAAGGCCGAGCCTGCTGGGCCTCGGACGCTGCTGGGTCAAGGCCAAAGGGCATGAAGGACAAAGGGCTTAGGGCTGCGGTTGCGGCCTTTGTCCTTCTGAGCGGAAGAGACCGAGTCCAAGGTAGCATTGGACCTCTCGATCCTCTGCAGGTGACCTTCCACCCCAGGGTCAAGAGGTCAGTCCTCAAAAGGGAACATCCGCCAACTTGTGCTGGGTATCCGAAGTAAAGGTGGATATCCTCAGCCAAGCCCGCCGATGCAAGCCACTGCGGCAGCCACCGATCTGGCACATGAGTCCCTATATCCAAAGCAGTCTGAGCTGCTGTTTGGCCACTGCTCCTGCTCCTGGTCCCGCACCTGCTTAACCGTAGTCTGCAGATCGGCGGGAAGATGAGGATGACCTCATCCAGGGGCCCAACAGGGCATGAGAAAATGTGCCATGAGGACGGCCGAACTGGCTGTGAAGAAGGCCGAGAGAGCAGCGTGAGACTTTCGCCCGACATAGTCCAATTCTTGGACCCTTGTCAGGAGGTTTGTCCACATCCCTGGCAGTACTGCCGGGCGCGCGGAAAACGCTGTCGGTAACCAACCCCTCAGCAGAGGGTGTTCCAAAAACCGGACAAGGAACCGTGGGGACCGTGATACTTCCTGGCCATCCTGGCCGAAGGCGAGGCAGGAAGCAGGGCGCTGCCAAAGCTCCAGTGCCGGACCCACTATGGCCTCGGCCACCGGAAAGGCCTCGCCGGAGAATCCCTCGGTCCAGAATCTCCGTGAGGGGATACCTGGCCCGCTTTGGAACGAGTTCGAGCTCCATCCCGTGGACTCCGAGATGAGCCGAAGTAGTCCCAGGAAGGACGACGGGCTATCGTCCATTGACTGACCTCCTGAAGACTCCAAGTCCAGTCGCTTGGAGAAAAGGAGGAATCATCTTCGGACTCCGGAAGAGTCCTCAAGAGCTGCCTCTGGCCTGAGGCACCTTCACCTGCCAGGTCGGTCGGGAGGAGGGTAACTGACAGCCGATGGGGTAGACCCTTAGCCGATCGAGAATCCTTGGTCGGAGCCCCAATGGTGGCTGTGGAGGCGGAGGTTCCACCGAATCGGTGGAGCAGCTTGGTTTGGCCGAACAACGGCCTGGGTATAGCTCCTCGGATAAGTCGAGGGTCTGCCCAACGCCCGGTGACAGCCACTCAATGGCCGGGAAGGCGACTGGGTCGGCTCATCTCGGCCAGGAGGAGCTGTTGCAACATAAGGTCCTCGTGCGTCCGACGCAATTACGCGGGCCTCCCCTCATCCCGAGGAGGAGGGACGAGCTTCCAGCGCGGCATGCCGCCATCATGGTGCCGAGACCGAGACCACCTATGACGGTGGATCGGCTGGACCTTGAAGAGGTCGGAAGCCCGAGAGTCCCGGAATTCCGAGGTCGGTGCGCGGGAGGTGTCGGCGGAACCGGCACTCCTCCGGCTCGGATGGTGCATCCGAGGGCTCCGGAACCGGAGGCAGGCGAGCCGACACAGGATCCTCAACTCCTCCCGGGAAACCGGGAGAGGGAATCTCGGCTGCTAAAAGGCGACAGCTCACGTCCAATGGGTCGAGAAAATCTGTACTTCATCGGTGAGGAGTCTCGGTCCAACTGACCTGACGGGACACCGTGAGGCCAGTGGCCGAGCCGAGCGGTCGACCGAGCCGACGGTCCGGGAAGGGACCTTCCCGCTCCCAAGAGGGCTGACGGAGGACTTACCTGTCCCTCCTTTTGGACCGAGAATAAGGTCCCGCCAAACGTAGGCCCTTCTCCTTTAGTGGAGAGGGACAGACAAAGCTCTAAAAGAAGCCGTGTAAGAAGAGCCCAGAGAGGCGGGATAAATGCCGCGGCCGAGGAAGATACGGCCGCGCGACCGCCTTCTTCGAGGGCGACCATCCGCCGAGCTGATCCGCCGAGCCGCCGGCCGTGGACACCGCCAACCGGGCCTCCTGGACTTCACCGAGGGAACGCTTCGGGCGCCCAGTTGCAACCGGGCAGCACGGTCTTCGAGGACGTGGGCGAGAAAGATGAGCACAGGTCGCAAGCCTGCGGGTCGTGCTCAAGCCCTAAGCAGTGAACACACGTGGAGTGTGGATCCGTCCGAGACATCTTCTGCCGCATGGGCATCTCCGAAAATCCGAGAATCGATTTGTCCATCGCAGGCCGCGAGGAATAGAAGACTAGAGTCTTTTTAGCAAATTTATTTTAAACCCAAACTGACGAAATAGGAACCAGTCTCAAATGCAGAGCGTTAGGAGGGAACCTGAGCTCCAAGCGGTAAGAAAGATCTGCGCATGGGCGGAGCCGAAAGGTACCACCCGGTGGGTGGGAGCAAGCTTTGAAGACCTTCCGCAAGATTTAAAGCGGCAAGGATACCTGCCAATGATGTGGATGAACAACATATCCATGTCCCTAGAACTGATTTCTTCGTCCCACCAAAGGTAGGCTGAAATTGCCACCAGGTGTAGCTTGAGTGAAGATGGTTTCAAGCCTGACACCTGTAGGTGTATCAGGTAGTCAAGCAGCTGAGGGTCTGAAGCCGATAGGGGTTCGACCTTTTCGCTTCTGCCAGAGGAAAACCCTTTCCACTTGGCTGCATAAGCCTTCTTAGTGCTCAGTTTTTAGGCATCCTCAGTATCTTAATGACCTGTTCAGAGTACTGTGAGACGAAACTCTAACTCCTCAAGAACCAGGCTTTGCGGTGAAGAGTATACGTCTGAGGAAGGGTCAGCAGGGAGCAAGTTGGAGGCAGGCAAATGGGCATGTTGCAGGACACTGAGAGGAGAGGTACCAGGCAGCCTGGGCCAGTCTGGAGCCACTAGGAGCATGGATGCAGGCTGCTGCCCCAGTTTCAGCAAAACCTTGAATATCAGGAAGGGAGGAAATGCATATAGGAACCTCCCTGACCAGTCCAGGATCAGGGCATCCAGAGGAAGTGTTCCAAGAACTAGGGTCTGCAACAGTACTGAGGAAGCTGAACATTGGAGGTAAGGCAAACAGATCCACGCCTGGTGTGCCCCACTGCCTGAACACTGTGGCTAGTACTTCCTTGTTCAGTGTCCATTCGCTTTGACCTTGACTTGATGCGGCTTAGAGCATCCACCAGAGTATTGAGTTTGCCTGGGAGGTGAATAGCTGACAGGCTGACTCCCAGGAGAATGCCAGAGACTACAGCTTCACAGCTTCCAGAGTATTCCTGATCTGGTACCACCCTGCTTGTTTATGTACAATATTGCAGAGGTGCTGTCTGTTTCAATTTGAACCGCCTGCCCTTTTATGCTGGGTAGAAGGCTTTGTGAGCTAGTAAGACTGCTCTGAGTTCCAAAGATTTATGTGCAACTGTGACTCTTCGGGAGTCCAGCTGCCGCTACTGAGGCACAGTCTCAGATGAGCTCCCCAGCCCAACAGGAAGGCATCTGTGGTGATCACCTTTGTGGGAAGAGGAGCTTGAAATGGAACCCCTGCCTGCAAATTTGCAAGGTCCTTCCACCACAGCAAATTCTGGAGAACTGCTCCAACACCGGAATTAACTTTGAAAAATGTGTTGCTTCTCTGAGACCAGCGAGTTCCTGAGGTAGGCTTGCAGGAGTTTATCCTGTACCTGACCCTGGACTACTGCAGTCATAGAAGCCATATGTCCCAGAAGTTTGAGGAAATGTCTGGCTGGTCTTGGCTGTCCCTGGGTGAAAGAATCTGCCACTGAAAGGAAACTGAATTCTTTCCTGTGAGAGGAAAGCATATCCCTTCCGAGTGTCCAGCTGGGTGGGTTCCAGGTGATACTTCTTGAGATTTACCAGGAAACCTAGAGACTCCAGAGTGCGTTCTGTGAGGAAAGAGATTCCTTGACTTGGCAAGGAGACTTTGCTACTATGAGCCAGTCGTCCAGATAAGGGTAGAGAGAGACATCCAGTCTCCTGAAATGTGTTGCTACCACTGCTAGACACTTGGTAAAGACTCCTGGGGCTGAGGACAGACCAAAGGGCACTGCGGTGAACTGATAGTGACCCAAAGGAAGTTTGAACCAAGAAACTTCCTGATGAGATCTCCTTATGGGTATATGGGAAGCAGGCGCCTTTAAGCCGAGGAGGCTAGCCAGTCGCCCTGCTGTAAGGACTATATGACCAATGATACAGTGACCATTTTAATGTTTTTTTCAGATGTTTGTTTAAATATCTGAGATCTAAGATAGGTCGCCACTCCCCAGTTTTCTTCTGTGTCAGAAAATACCTGGAGTAGAGGCACTTGCCCTTCTTGTGGGTGAGGACCCTCCACTGCTCGTAAAGCCAGAAGCTTTTGTACCTCCATTTCCAACAGCAGTATCTGTGATGGTGACAGAGGTCTTGACACCTCGTGCAGCTTTGAGGTCTGGCAGCTGCTCTAACTGTAATGACAGACCCTTCTCCACTATCTCCAGCACCCACTTGTCCGACATGATGAGGGACCAGTGTAAAGATAGTGAGAAAAATCTGCCTCCAACCGGAAATGGGAGGCAACCTGACACTCACATCAGGACTTAGACTGAGAGGCAGATGGCTGGGTAGAGGTGGATCTTCTTGGCCCCTTCTGCTCCTGCCTCTCAAAGACCCCTGTGTTGGCTAAAGTCAGATTGGGATAGGGACTGTCAAGGCCCTGAACAAAACATCTCCCCTACTGCCCCTGGATGGATCTCTGAGGGTGGTGGGTTTAGCTTGTATGAATGGCTCTGCCAGGAGGCCTTGTACTCATCAACCTTTTTCATGTAGTCAGTGGTTCTGTAATCAAACAACATATTCTGATCGCAGGGAAAATCCATGGCCTTGTTCCGAGTGTCTGTGGTCAGACTGGTTGTTCTAAGCCAGGCGGCGTCCCAGAGATATGGCATGGGCCATCGCCTACTGGCTGCATCATTATTGTCATCTGCCATGTGGAATTGGTACATAGTAGCTTCAAGGCAGTTTTGATGTATCCACCAGCTCCTGTACCACAGAATTTGATCCGTTCGTGCGATAGCCTGGACCAAATTCCAAAGGGCTTTCTGATATTTGGCTGTGAATGCCATGTAAAAGAAAGCCTGAGAAGCAAGGAAGCTGTGGCATACATTTTCTTTGCTATAAAGTCAATTTTCTTGGAATCCTTGTCGGGGGAAGAGGGCGACAAGGAGACTCCAGCTTTCTCACAAGCTGCCTGCTGCACTATACTCTCGTGGCTAGGGTGTGCTGACAGATTCCGGTACCATTTTAGACAATTTATATTTTCTCTCAAGACGCTTATCAACTCCTAGTACTGAAGTGGGGTGTTGAAGCATCTTCATAGTATTTTCCTAAATGCATTATAGATGGGGACAACCAGGGTCTTTGAGGATGAAAGACCCTTCAGCTCCTTATAATCTTCGTCTTCACTGACATCCTGGTTGGGCTCCTATATAGGAAGGTCCTGGGTATCCAGCATATTTTGTATAAATGAAAACATAAAGGAAGGATCCTCGTGGTCACCCAGGGATCCCCAAGGAGAGGGTCCAGGGACTCCTGGGGCTCAAGGCCCTCAAAATCCATGTCAGGGCATCATAGAATTGATCATCATCTATGACACGCTCACAGTCTACAGAACACAGAACTGTAGAAGAGTGCTTGCCAGCCCCAGTAAATAGAGGACCCATCTTTTGAAAGGTCTGAAACAGTTGCCATGCTTTTCCATACGAACATACGAAATCTGCCAGCAGATAAAGGCCTAGAGGTCTATCAAGTCTGCTCGAATGTGCAGCTATCACTATTCTGCAGCTGCCCTCCCTTCCACCCTTCCCTTCATTAATCCTCCCCTTGTCCTGTCCCATCATCGCTTGAAGCAGTCCACTGTTCTACTGCATACCACTTCAGCAGGTAATGCATTCCACCCAGCCACCACCCTCTCTGTAAAAAGTGTCTCCTCATCTCCCTCCTGAACCTTCCTCGCTCCAGTCTCATATCATGGCCCCTAGTGGTCCCCTCCCTTACTTTGAACAGCCCCTCTGTACCAGTCTTGTTTATTCCTTTCATGTATTTAAAGGTTTCAATCCATGTCACCCGTCTCTCCTCTCCTCCAGTGAGTACATGTTCAACTCCTTCAACCTCTCTTATGATAAGTTCCCCAGCCCCTTGATCATCTTTGTCGCTCGCTGCACCCACTCCAGTAACAATGTCCTCTTCAGATATGGACGCCAGTACTGCACGCAGTACTCCAGGTGTGGTCTAACTAATCCATATCTTGTAATTGACGAAAACCTGCACAGTTTGTAAGTGCTTTGTTTTTTCTAAATGTTTTAAGCTGCCTGTTCTCACTACTGACTTTCCGAGGAGCAACAGGAGCATATCTGTCTTGACAGAGTTTCTTTTAGCCACTTCATCAGAGGCTTGATCAAGCTTCTTTCTTTCATCACTCTTATTATTTTTCAATTTGTGAGGAACTTCATCTTTGAAACTATTTTTACTGGGATCTGGAGGGTTCCTCAGCACCTCTGATTTTGGTATTAGTATTTTGAATGGCCCTAAGTCAGAAACCTTTGATTTATCCTCAGCCATAATGATCAAACGTTTGTCTGCTATGTTCGCCAATTTAAGCAAAGCAAACCAGTTGTGGACCTATGAACTGAGTGCAGGTTTCTGTTAAAATGCCACCTGCCAGTCCTGCTCCAGTTAATAAACTCTGTCTATTACCAGTGCCTTTTTTTTTTTTTGGTTTGTAAAACTGGGATTTATAGCAGTGCCAATCTTAAGAAACACAGTAATACTCAACTGCGCACAGGTGGCTGCTGACCCTACGGACAGTCCTGACACAGATGATACCAAGGTCCAGTAATATAACAAAAACTTTTCCTCTGAATTACCAATCTAGAGAAAACCCCAGACACTGTTTAAGTTTGAAATCTACTGCAGGTGCCTCGTGGTAAACCTCACGAGGTCTGAGGTAAAAACAAGGCAACTGTCCCCAATTCGATGGTTCCACAAGAAATCAGTCAAAAGTGAAGGAAACCATTGAAAATAAACTTTCCTTCAAAAATTAGGCTTTAAAGTAAATAGTCACAGTAAAATGAATTCTAAATAGCGCCGTCACAAAAATAAAAAATCTCAGGCGCTAATGAAAAAGTAAAAGTTGTCACCAGCACACTAAAGGAAATGATTTATGAGGAAAATTTTACCCAGATAAGCACTAGGAGGCTGTCAACAAGGAAAGTTGGGAGATACCTCAGAGGCAATATGCTCAGTACAGCGGAGAAAAATTCTGAAGCAGTCAACAGCTCTCACCCCTCCCGTCTTCTGACTGGCTGACCCTCGCTCATTAAAAAATCTCTTAAAGGCACACCTCCGGGGCAACTGCACCTAGCCAGCTACTGCAAAAAGTTACTGATGCTAAAGGACTCCTGGGGTAAGAATAGCTGTATCAAACATAACAGCCTGCAAGGAATTAAATGAATGTTTCTAGCCACTGGCCAAAAAACTAGTGACTGAAAATCTACCAACCCCAATGACACTCCATTGGCCCAGATGTAGCAATGAAATGCAAAGATGTTAGCATTTTGAAACGGACCAGTCACTGACACAACATTGTGCAGGTAAGCTTCAATTTATTAAGCTATAACTAGCAGACAGAGGCCCCTGACAAGTCTCATTTTGAGCAAAGCACTGGGGCATAGGGATCAGATCCCATCTGGTGTGTCCCTACTTGCAAAAGCCCTAGCTTTTGTACTTGTATTACATTTGTATCCAGCATTTAATTTTTATTTGCAACTACAGGAAGAATACTGGTTGCCAAACTATGCCAGAAAATCTGAGTACATGATTGGTAGGCTCCCTAGAAATGCAAACTATGCAGAATACCCTGATCACAAGTGATGATTTAAAGTACTGAAATCAAGTCCGATGATGAAAGCTAAGCATACAAGCACATGGTGGAAACCTTGCAAACACCATTTTAAGCCACATTCCAGCATATACTACAGTTCACATGTTCTCCATGTTAGTTTACCCTTCTATATAAAGTTTGCACACTGTCATGAAACAAGGGTTTCTGCATCCCCACAGTTGGATCTTCAAATGTGGAAAAACTGCACCACACACACACACACACACACACACACTGTAAAGTACGTTGTGCAAGGACAGTACCCTTGCACAACTGCAATTCTTTCCCCATGCATTTCGTTTTAAAAAGGCTGCCTTTCTGATACCATGTCCACATTTTATAGCTGCTTGCATTTTTGTTTTATTGCAAATGTGCAAAAAGGAAAATGTTGCGGTGTAAAAATTCTTAAAAATGTTTCGCGTGTTCAAGAATTTTCCCAGCACCAGAGTTGTGCACAGGAGTATGTCCCTCAGCCATACCAAGCCCTTTCAAAATCGAGTCCTGGATGTCATCCTCTGCTTGCCTGCATCTGACACCATTATGATCTTAGGGTATACCTTGTATTTCTCACTTGGTGTTTCTTATAATCACTGTATCTCATTCCTAGCTGCCCTGTGTTCTTCACTCTAACACTCTAGCCTGGATATTCAAAAGGGATGTGCCAAGCGCAAATGCAAATCGCCATTATGCGATGAATATTCAGCAGCTGCAGCACATGAGAGTTACAATGCATAAAGGCTTAATAAGTAATGAATGCATGTGCAACCGTAGGGGAGGAACCATGAATAAAATGTGCAGTGCGATATTCAACAGCATGCGCCATGTGCAATAGGGAGCTAGCAGAAGTTGCACGATAGCAGAAATGATCCAAAATAAAAGGAACAAGAGAGAGGCGCAAGAACGCAACAGGGAAGCCACAGGCAGAAGCAAGGTGACAGGAACAAGGCAGAGAGTAGCAGTGAGCAGGACTGGGCAGGAGCAGGACAGGGCATACCTGGAGTCACCCAGGAACAGTAAAGGGTGGGGAGCCTCTGCCACTGTGCAGGAGTGCTAGGGAGGTGCCACAGTGGACTGAGAGCAGTGGCAGTAGGCAGGACAGCCACAGTCAAGGCCGGAGGTGTACCCGGTGCAGGGGAGCATCACAAACGGACAGCGAGAGGAGCAGGATAACAGCTGCCGGGGGGACACTAGTCGAGGACATGGCCAGTGCCACCTTCCAGATGGAGGCAGTAATGAGGGTGTGAGAGGGCAGGCAGCAGGGCGCAGCCGTGGAAGGGCCCATCGGCAGTACGCCCACAGGCAGTGTACCGAGCCGCACCACCTTCAAACACTACTCTGACACAGAGATAGTGGGCACGCCCTGAACCGGCGATCCTGAGGCGGCTCTGTGAGCTGTGCAGTGATGAGATGCAGGCACCCACACGACGGAAGCCATGCTCAGTCAGTGGAGACAAGGTGACAGCTGTCATGTGCCTGCTCACCACAGGCACCTTCCAGAGACCAACAGGGGACACAACAGGCATAATCCAGTTGGCCACGTCATGCCTACTGCACAATTCCTCAGCACACTGCTGCCACATGCTGTGGAGTACATCTGTTTCCCCAGCACACAGGCGGGCCCTTGCAGCACACATACAAGAATTCATGGGTAGCACGATGCCTGGCATACCGGGCCATTGACTGCACCCATGTGGCCATCCGCACGCCACCTGGCCCGGACGGTGTGTCCTACATAAACCTGAAGGGGTATGCAGCATCAACTGCCAGGTAGTGTGCGCGCCAGGGGCGATAACCAATGTCTGTGCCACGCACCCTGGGGAGCACATGATGCCTTCATCTGGCACCAGTCCGCACTATGCCACAGGTTCGAGAGTGGGACATCCCCACTGGCCACCTAGTGGGTGAGTATGCACATCACGCAGGGACGACATGAGCAGACATGGGGGGTGCATAGTCAGAGGTGCCATGGTACTGGCCTTGACGCCCATGGCAGAGCGACGCAGACCACCATACTAATGTCCACCCTCTACACACAGGTGACAGTGGCTACCCACTCTGTCCCTGGCTGCTCACACCATACCGCGCCCGCAACCCCATCGCAGCTACGGGTATAGTGAGGCCACCACAACAAGGAATGTCATTGAGCGCGGTTCGGGATGCTGAAGGCACGCTCGTGCCTGGACACCTGGCGGTGCCTTACAGTACAGCCCCTTGAAGGCCTGTGGCTATTCCTGGCCTGCTGCATCCTGCACAACAGGCCAATGACTGTGGGATAGCCGTAGAGGTCGAAGAGGGGGCAGCGTGGGGACTAAGAGGACGCCGGTCCAGACGGTGATGGTCAGCCACCCCGGGCTGAAGGGACCCCCTGATCCAGATGTCACAGCTGCACCAGGACACCATCACAGAGGAGCACTTGCCAACACAGGTAGGTCACGGGACCATGTGCAACCACCAATGGCAAGGGCACAACCCACAGACAGGCATGGACGAACCCCAGGGCGATGGCGGCAGGGAATGGGTCTAAGCGTGGAACCGCACATGCAGTCAGGGATGGGCAGGGCCAAACACGACACGCCACACACACACACAAGACATGCACAGGGGTAGAAGGCACGCCAACCCCGAATGCAACCCCTACCCACACACAGGTCCACACATGACCACACCCAGTGGCCGTCACTGTGCGTGTCTCAGACACTGGGCACCATTGCACATTGGCGGACAGCGCGCAACGCAGGCATCATCATGCACACGCCACAGTGGCCAGCGGCGGGAGGGTGTGCAGGGGACTGCGATGTGTGTGCAGGGCCGGTACCCCACCGTGCATCAGCACGATAAGCGACACACTGCACACAGGGCAACAACAGACAGTGGCCATGGTGGGAGACAGGTCAGTCATGCAGCACAGTGCCACGGCCACCATGTGGATGCGTGGGCCGCCCGCCCGAGACCGCCAGCTGTGCCAGGCTGACCATTGGCCTCATGGGGTGGCACCGGCGATCCACCAGGGGTGACGCCGCGGAACGCGACCGTGTTCACGCGGGGTCTGCAGTCATCGAACATGCCCACGCCCAGGCATGCCGGTATGCCCACAGCCGAACCCGGTGTCGACATGGAAGGTGTCGACGACGCCAGGAACAGGGGTGGACATGACACTGCGCAGTGTCTGCAGCACATGGGCAATGAACTGTGTGCCCAATGTGGCCGCGACAGCTGTGAATGCATGTGTTTGCCTGTCAATGGCAGCGGTCACATCCTCCGCTGCCGTGCCAACTCTGCCAGGAGCAGACCGTGGTCTCTGCTGCGCCGCTCCTCTGCCTGGCGAGAACCGCATCTGAGTGCATCCACCACAGTCACAAGCCGCAACTGTTGATCCACTGAAGCCTGGAGTAAGCAGCTGTGCTCATCAAAGAGGTCATCTGCCGGTTCGGCATGCTGTCCCTCATGGTGTTCCTGGCTGGGCAGCACCCTTGACGATGGGCGCTGCACACCACAGCCATGCAGGGGCACATCCACACGCCGGTGCACTGCCGCTGCCCCGACACTCGTCCCCCTGCCGCCACTGGCCGACCGCTGGCACTGCCCCTCCGCCGATCGCCAGGGCTCACCGGTGCTGCCGCAGCGGCCGCAACAGCCCCACCGCCTGGACGCACACCAGTGCTGCCCACTGGGGCATACAGGCACAGGCTGGGACTGCGATGTCACGCAGGCCTCCACGGCGGCACCACCCACAGCTACGCCCGTGTCATTTCCTGCTGTGGGACCATCCTGCGTCCCACACGTATCACTGTCTGGGACGTGTGATCCATCATCATCGGTGCGGACCCCAGCATGCTGGAGTCTGGGCGCTGTCATGCTGGGACACAGGCGGGGCCTCGTCCGCACCAGCACCACCATCTTCAGTCAGGACAGACAGGCAGGTATGCAGTGGTCCTGTCCTCAAGACACCTGTGGAGGTGGATGGCGGCCCTCCGTGTCCAGGGCATCACCCTCAGTGGACACACCCACCACCGCTGACCCATGTAGACACTCAGGAGCTGTAAGGAACACAGTAGCGTTAATGTCTCCACCCTACCCTGTGGCATTCCTCACACAGTGACAGTACAGGACCTACCATGCAGTGATGAGCTGCCACCCATCTGAAGCCACCACTAGGAATGCCCTCTATGGCACAACGCTGCATGCTGCCGCCACCCGCTCCTCCTGTGGCATCAAGCGTGGCACATCCGACTGTCCACCACGGTTGCAGCACATGCTGCCCGGATGGCAGCCACCTTGTCCTTTATCCTCCTCTTGTCCATGCCGACCTTCTTTTACACTCCTGCATGGACCGGCTGGTGCTGCCATCCTGGTTCACAGCACGCGCAACCTCACACATGCCACAGCACGGGCCTGTGGTGTTTAACGCTGTCTGCTGAGCAGCGGTTCCCTGTCGAGATAGGTCTCGAACAGGGCATCTGATTCCGCCCAGGTAAGTCGGGCCTCCTCCTTATGCCACATCCCTGTTCCTCCTCTTACTCACGTTCGATCATTATAGGGCCTGTGGGAATGACACTTGTTACCTTTGAATGTGCAGCCCCATGCATCTCACACACCACAGTCCACACTTCCAAACAGCATGCAACCCACCACAACAGACTGCAATACCAAACTATGTCCTCTGCAGCCCCACGTCACATTTATATAGCGCAAGGCATGCAAATGAAGCGAGGCGAACTTTGAGTGGGTGCCAATGCAGTGTTGCACCATGGAATTGCTGATGAGCTGATCTGCATATGCTGGCTGAATATCGCTGTTGCGCCAATGGGGTTGGCGTGCTCAGGCAATGGCGCAGCTCTGGACGTGCACAGCAGGCACCCGACGGGCGCATGCCGGGTGCTGATGCCGGCGCCTGTTGCGCTGATGACGTGCTGAGCACGGGAGGCAGTGCAGCAAAACCACCACTGTGCCAATGGCGCTAGTGCGCTGTTCTCACGTCGGCGCCGTGCCTGGGCGCCATAGGCACCATGGTACCACAGTGCGGTAGGCCACTACAGGGCGTCACAGAGGTACCCTACCACGCTCACATGCACGGAGTCCCAACAGGCGCTGTGGCGTCCGTGTCGACAGACCCTTGACCCTGCGGTGCGACCTTTCGCTACTAGGCGCCATGCATCCGCATGGGTGCACCCCTATCGCACTGTTCGGCGACAGCACGAGGTGGGGAATAGTAGCGTTGTACCGCGCAGCATCTGCACATGTGGGATGTGCCGGCGCTACAGGCGCCATTTTGTTATCTGGCTTGCATGGAAATGGCACGTGGGAGAGCCCCACAGTGGCGGCGCTAGAGCTAGCCAACCTTTTGGCTATTGCTGGAGCCCCATACTGGGGCCCTGTTTGGAGAGGACCCACTAGATATGCCACGAGTGCCGTGTGGGAGGAGGTGGCAGAGGTCACAGGGACTGCCCGTGGCGATAAGCAGTGTGGCCACGGTATGGGGACCTCCGGCGGAGGACCCAGACAGGCTGGGGTGACTACGGGCATGCGCCAAGGCGCCCGTGCCACGGCCAGGAAGGTGCTCCATCCATGCACTGGTAGCATCCGTCCGTCTGGGTATCATGGTGCGCATGTATCCACCATGCAGGGAGGTGGGGCCATCCAGTGTGGCGGTGGTGGTGGTGGGGTTCCTGGCATGGCTGGGCTGTGGGGATCGCACAAACTGGGTGGGGGGCTTGCTACTGGTTTGTACTGATGTTCCCCTCTCCGTGTTTGCACCCTAGGCCTGGAGGGTGACATCCAGCTAGGGGCCAGAGCTCAGCAGGAGGGCTGATGCGCAGCAGCAGGACGTGGCGGAGGGGCCATGGGACAGCAGCGCCTGGCTGTTATGGATGCAGGCGAGTGCCTTTCTTTCCAATCACATCTGTGCATGCTATGTTGCAGGGTTGGCAGCGGGCATGGCCACCAGTCCTGGCCCCACCACCGTGCCGCCACATGGTACACTCAGCACTGTCCTGTGGCACTGCATGTGTGGGTGGGCATCCTGGTGGTCCGTCGTGCACTGGGTACATGGCTGTGCCGCTGCCTTCGCACGCATAGCCATGTCACTGTCTGACCCACGGTGGTGCTGTGCGGGACATGGGCGGTGGGGTGCAGCGGTCCACATGGCTGTGGGTGCCTGGGTAGACAGGTCTTATGGACACGGTCACTATGGGTGGTCGCACACCATCACAGGGTGTGGCCCATGGCTATATGCCATGCACAATCGGTGGGCTGTGGGGGATGGCCAGTCACGCGTATTGACTCTGCTCCCTTGTCCTAGGTGGACATCACTGGACAGCGACGGAACATGGAATGCAGGAGCTGCTGCAGCTAGCGCGGTGTCCCTGGAGATACTACAGCGGATAGACTGGGACGGGGTCTGGCGCCACAGTGGTCAGAGGCACCACAGGAGTGGAGAGCAGGGCAGGCAATAGGCCCTCCATGCCCCTGAGTGACCTAACCACCTTGAACCCACCTCACACCCTTCTTCCCTCTCCCATTGTTCACCCCTGACCCATGCCCGCTCCCACCTGGTTTGTGGCCCCCCTTATATATAACTGTATATATGTTTTATTGTTTGTACTGTTCAGTACACACATTTTATTAGAGGCAACTGTGGTGGTCTCTGATTTGCAGTGGGCTACAGGTGCTTGGCTGCAGTGGTGTGCATGGTGTCAGGGGTGGTGCAGGCATGGGTGTGGGTGGGTGGGGTGTGTGTGTGTGTGTGTGTGTCCGGCAGGGACCCGCCTATGGTGTGGATGGGGAACTCGGTCACTATCTGTGGTATGTGTGTTGTTCTCTGTGCACTGGGCGCCTCTGTGCAGTGGTCCACAGTGCATGCACTGTGTCCATGGCGCCCTGTCAGACTGTCCATGGCCTGTGCAGCCGACATCCTTGCATGTCTGTGCTATGCATGGTCTCCTGGCATGTCAGCGGTGGCTGTCCATGCTGGCCACCCCTGTACCCAGCGCAATGCGGATTGCCTCCTGTCACCGGTATGGTGCACATCTGCCTCGGGTGGCACTGTGGCCTCCGCTGTTGTCCCCCCCTCCATGCTGTCGCTAGTGTCTGTTACAGGGAATGTGCCCCAATGTCTGTCACTTGTGCTCCAGCTACATGCTGGTGGCGGACGGATTGATGGTGCATGCGCAGGGTGGCTGGTACACCTGTGCCATGGAGGGGTGCTGGCCGTTTGGTACACAGCTGCTGTGGCCGCACGCCAGCAGGTTTGTTGCCCTGCTATTGTGTCCCTGTGTTGGTGTGCCCTTAGGTATGGGTGGGCGTTTGTCCTGCACTGTGTTGCATCCTGTGTGCGCGTATGCTTCCGTGCACCACTGTGGGTGTCTGTGCTGGCTGGTGGGGCCAGTGCTGGGACAGGGTGTGCTTGAGTTGGTGTGCGGGGTGCTGTACCACTGGTGGTGGGGTCCGGGAAGGCCCTGTCGCATGCGGGGTACCTCGTGTGCCAGCGCAGGAGTCGATCTCTCAGCTGTGCCTCAGGGGCCATGCAGAGGCAACCTGTGTCTGCAGTTGTTGCGGGCGGTGGCTGCTGCCGCCACTCAGGAGTGCTCACAGTGGGGCTGCCTTGCATGGCTCCGTGGTGCTACAGGATTGCATTGTCACCTGCCAGTGGTGGTATGCATAGGGTGACATGCACTGTTGGGCGCTGCTCCTGGGCAGGGTGTCTAAGGAATCGCTGTGCAGAGTGTGCTCTGCATTGGTGGGATGATATAGCACAGGGTGGCGGACTTCCTTGTGTTCGGTCACAGCTTGCCAGGGGTGTGCTGGGGCACCATGCCCCAGCTGTGGAGATTGCTGCTGGTGTCCATGGGCTGGTGGTTCTTCCAGCTCACCTCAGGTTGTGTGGTTCATGGGGTGTGGGGGCGCTGTCTGTTCTGCTGCGTGCTCCTATGCCCATGTCTTCCATGGGTGGTGAACCCCTGCATCCTGTCCCTGCGCATCCCTGGTTGTGCTGATGCACTGCTACCCTGCTCCACTGCGCATCCCTGGTTGTGCTACTGCGCATCAGACCTGTGCCACTGTGCATCCTAGCGCGGTTGAGTGCGATATTCAGTTGTGTTGCAAAGCGCTCTTGGCCTGCGCTTGTGTTTGAATATCGTAAGGCATATGATAGGCGACTGCACTTGCTACTGCTTCCTGCTATTTGGCGCTTACTTTGTGGCGCAGTTTGAATATCTGGGCATGTGTGTCTAACAGTGCATGTGCAGCAGCCAGCAGTTTAAAGACTACTGTTGAAACTTCAGCTGCAGGCCCCAGTTTCTCCAGTGGTCAGGCACTCCTTATCTTCAGTTGCTGGATTTATAGTCTAAATAGTTGCTAAAAATCTTAGAACAGCAAGACAGTTGAACTGTACTGCAGCATAGTGAGCAGCTGTTTTTTTTTTTTTAACTCTGTATCAGATTGCATAATAAACAGGGAACATTGTTTCTAAATCTTTTGCTTAATATTGCAAACATTACAAGAAACTGTGGTTTAACCCAAATCACTTCCACATTTTACAAATACTTAACCTTTTCAGTCAGGATCTTAACATGTACTACTGAAGCTATGATTCAGAGACCCCAGTAAATGAGTGTGCATATATATTTTTTCCTTGTGATAGGAACAGCCCCAGTCACAGGATCAAGCTTCCTTTTAAAACCAGACAACCACTGGTGATAGCCAGTAGTCATTACGTGCTCTGAGTGCACCACAGATCACACGACTATCATTGCCTCTGGACTAAATGCATCCTTGTGAACCTTACAGAACTGTCCCAATCATGTCATTGGCAACTATCTTTAGGCCACAGAGGTACACTGACGTTGACTTGAATGGTACTGCCACAACCTCCACTACACTCCACTAAAGCATTTCTATATAAGTTATGTAAAGATACAGAGAAGAAATTAAATCAATAGAAACTTGGCACACATGAAGATGTCACTATGACAGTGAAAATCAAGACACACACAAAAAAAAAAAAATTAAAAATCTTCAAGCCATACTGAATCATTAGAACTGTTAATTTAGTATTGAATTTAGAAGAAACAAATACTTTTCTGTAATTATTCAATAAACAAGCTTGCCTGACACCAGCATATAGACACTGACAGTATGCCAGAATGGATACAATCTAATAAACTCTGCATAGCAGAAACAAGTCTGGAATAAAATGAATTTGAAAAGATTAAGAAATTTTTATGGAAAAAAAATGGATGTGGAATTTACGCCAACACAAAAAGCAATCTTATCACTACCCAATTAACTATGTAAATACATTTGTGGAAAAATGTATCAATTAAATTTTATTAGATTCACATATTGCGAAAACCATTAACACTTTCTAAAATTCTATATCAGTTACAATAACAAATTAATGTTAAAGAGCAACAAGTGGTGCAACAGTCACATCAGTTCAAAGCCCCCGACAGCTAACCTAAGGACTGTCTTTTTTTTTTTTTACTTAAAATTTTTATTGAGTTTCACAGGAACTGATGTAGGTCTACATTATTCTCCACAGACAAATCAGGAAATTTCATTTCCAGAAAGACAACAATCTCAGAGCACATAAAAGTATAAAACTCAGTACAATTATAACTTTCTTTTATCAGGTACTTTCTATCTTTATTATTCTGAGCAATGAATTATAGGATCATCTATTATAAGTGACTATGGAAGAAAACAAAAGAATACTCTCGACCTGCAGCCATCATCCCTCACCCCACCCAAGACACCTGGGCCGGGAGTGAGCAACCAGATGAGATATGTCCAGAAGCCAAGGGCCCCGAGCCTAGGCCCAGAACCAGGACTCCCACCCACGATTAGATGAGTGGCTGACCAGCTGACTGCTCAGTTCTCATTAGAGCTCAAATCTGAGGTTTATCCTTCCTCCCCTCTCAGTGTTTCAGAGTCTGGTATCACCCCTCTTCCCAAAAGACCAAGTTCAGTCCTCCCTGAAGCTAAAGGGACTAAATCTGGTCTGTGGGGGTCATTATAAGGAACCAACCAGTCCAACTGGTTCTAATTTTATCTATTGCCCCTTGCAATTTAGCTGTCGCATTTCCATTGTGTAAATTTTGTATATTAAATCTTCCCAAAGCTTTAAGGAGGGGATCTGGTTTAAGCCAGCTTCTAGTAATTATCTTCTTTGCTGCAGTCAATAGGATTGATGCTATATATGAAAAAATACTCCCTGCAGTAATCTTCTTTCTTCCAAGGAGTCCTTTAGCATCAGCAACTTTAGCAGTTAGCTATCTAGGTGCAACTGCCCAGAGGTATGCCTTTAAGAATTTATTTAAATGAGCTTTGGGCATTAACCAATCAAAAACAGGAGGAAGTGAGCTGAGCGAGAGCTGCCTAAAGCTTCAGCATTTTTGAAGAGAAAAGGGCACATGCCCCAAAAGAATCAACAGGATTCAAAGACATGCAAATGTCCACAAAAGTGGAAACAGAAACAACAACAACAAAAGTTAAAAACTCATCCATAAGAAACTCCAAATTTGGTAAGAGATGTGATAAATAGCCCTTCTCCAACGGGTGAACTGGGGATGAAGGGTGGGAGCTTACTGATGCTAAAGGACCCCTTGGAAGAAAAAAGATTACTGCAGTGAGTAATTTTTCTTCTTACCCCAGGAAACCTTTAGCATTAGTAACTTTAGCAGACTACTGAGCTGTACCAAGTGGGAGGTGGGCAGAGAACCTACTTAGGAAAGAGGCTCTGCAGAACCGCCTGCCAAATTTGGCATCAAATCTGGTCTGCACATCCAAACTGTAGTATTTCACAAAGGTGTGCACAGATTTCCAGGTAGCTACTCTGCAGACATCCAGCAGTGCCCCTGGTGGAGTGGGCCTAGGCCCATTTGAGGTTCTGACCAACTTTCTAAGCACAATCTAATACAAGAGACCAACCAACGGAAACAGTTCTCTTGGTAGCCAGTCTTCCTCTGCCTACATCCCCACAGGTGAGGAACAACTGATTGGACAGCCTCTGGACTGTCTAGTACGCTCTAGGTAGTAAAAGATGGATCTTTGACATCCAAGCTGTGGAGCTTTTGCTCACCAGGAGTGGATTTCTTAGTAAAGAAGACTGGCAGAGTAATGGACTGGTTGAAGTGGAACTCTGAAACCACCTTTAGCAGAAATTTCCTATCTGTCCTGAAATGAACTTTATTGTTGCAGGGATGATATAATTTGGCTCTGTGCACAGGGCCTGTAGCTCTGAAATCCTCCTGGCAGAGGTAATGGCTACCAGGAAGACTGTCTTCCAAGTTACAAACTTAAACAACTAAAAGAGGTGGTGGCTGACCTCTGGCTATCCTGTTTAGCCAATCACTGGAAACAGGAGGTACCCAAAGACTAGAGGACAGCAGATGTAGTCCCTTATACAAAAGTGGGAACAAAGAGGAAGCAGGGAACTACAGACCAGTCAGCCTCACCTCAGTAGTGGGGAAGATCATGGAAGCACTACTGAAGGACAGACTGGTGGAACATCTGGTTGTCAGTGGACTACAGGACCCAAGGCAGCATGGTTTCACCAGGAGGAGGTCATGTCAGACCAACCTCATTGAATTTTTGACTGGGTGACTAGGGAGGTGGATCAGGAGGCAGTGGACATGGCCTATCTGGACTTCAGCAAGGCCTTTGACACTGTGCCACATAGAAGACTATTACACAAACTGGGGAATATGGGTGTGGGCAGGACAGGAGTGTGGTGGGCAGGTAACTGGCTGGGCGGCAGGACACAGAGGGTGGTGGTAAATGGCTGTCACTCCACAGAGGAAGAGTGACCAGTGGGGTACCACAGGGATCAGTGCTGGGACGGTCCTATTCAACATCTTCATCAGTGACATTGCACAGGGCCTAGAAGGCAGAATTTCACTGTTTGCTGATGACACAAAGCTCTGTAACAGAGTAGACACACCAGAGAGTGTAGACAGAATGAGAAGGACCTGCAGAAACTTTAAGAATGGTCAGGGGTTTGGCAGTTGAAATTCAATGCAAAGAAGTGCAAGATAATGCATATGGGGCACAAAACCCTGGCACAAAATATCAGTTGGGGTGAGGATATAGCATGCACCAAGCAGGAAAGGATCTTGGGGTTATACGTCTCTGATGACCTCAAGGTAGGGAAACAGTGCGACAAGGCAGCAGGTAAAGCAAATAGGATGCAGGGATGCATAGGCAGGGGCATCACCAGCACGAAAGGGAGGTCATAATTCCACTATACAAGACACTAGTGAGGCCCAACCTGGAGTACAGTGTACAGTTCTGGAGACCTTACCTACATAAGGACATAGACAGGGTAGAGAAGGTTCAGAGGAGGCAGCAAAAGATGGTACATGGACTGCATCACAAGTCCTATGAGGACAAGTTGAAGGAACTGAATATGTGCTCCCTGGAGGAAAGGAGGGACGGGGAGGGATGTGATAAAGACATACAAGTATCTTACAGGGAGGAATAGGGTGCAGGAATACACTATTTTTAAGCAAAAAGATATTCCAGGACTAGAGGACATGGGATGAAGTTGGAGGGAGGGCGATTCAGAGGAAGCGTGAGGAAGAATTTCTTCACAGAGCAGGTGGTGGACAAGTGGAGCACCCTGCCAGAGGAGAGTGGTGGGGCTGAAACAATCACGGGATTTAAGAATGCATGGGATAGACATAAAGGAATTCTGGAGGTCAGGGGTAAGGGGCAACAGACTTCTAGGAAAACATAAACTGAACTTATATGCTCAAATGGGCAGACTGGGTGGGCCATAGGCCCTTATCTGCCGACACTGTCTATGTATCTATGATGTGGGCAGTGGACATAGGCTCGAACAGTGGTTTCATAAGCCTGTCTATGCAAGGTTCAGGTTCTAAGGAGGAACAGGCTCCTTGATTGGAGGCTGAATGTGCAAAAGGCCTTTGAAAACTGTTTAAATATGGCGTGGGAGAAAAAAGATTTTTTCTTTCCCACCAAAGGTAGGCAAATTGCCACCAGGTGTACCTTGGGGTTGATGGTTTCAAGCCCAACACCTGTAAGTGTACCAGGTAATCTAGCAGCCTGAGGGTCTGAAGCTGAAAGGGGTTGAACTTTTGCTCTTGCTCCAAAGGGAAAATATTTTCCATTTGGCTGCATAAAACTTCTTAGTGTTAATTTTTTAGCCATCCTCAGTATCTGAATGACCTGTTCAGAGTACTGTGAGGATGGAAACTCTAAACTTCTCAAGAACCAGGCCTTGAGGTGAAGAGACTGTATGTCTGGGTACTGCACTCCCGTGCCTGAGGAAGGCAAATGGGCCCACAGAGAAGGAGAGGGTACCAGGCTTGCTTGGGCCAGTTCGACCACCAGGATCACTGATGCAGGCTGCTGAGTTTCAGCAAACCCTTCCAGTGAGATTTCCTTATGGATATGTGGAAGTAAGGTCCTCGACGGAAGCTAGCCAGTCTCCTGCTGTAAGGACTGTATGACCAGTGACAGCGTGACCATTCCAAATTTGTTTTTTGTTTTTCAGATGTTTGTTAAAATTTCTGAGATCTAAGATAGAGTCGCCACTCCCCAGTTTTCTTTTGTGTCCAGAAAATACCTGGAATAGAGGCCCTTGCCCTTCTCATGGGTGGGGACCCTCTCCACTGCTTGTAAAGCCAGAAGGTTTTGTATCTCCATTTCCAACTGCGGTATCTGTGCTGGGGACAGAGATCTGACACACCTGGGTATGCTTGAGGTCTGGCAGCTATTTAAACTGTAATGACAGACCCTTCTCCACTATCTCCAGCACCCACTTGTCCGGCGTGATGAGGGACCAGTGCTGAAGATGGTGAGAGAGTCTGCCTCCAACCGGAAATGGGAGGCAACCTGGACACTCACACCAGGACTTAGACTGACAGGCATATGGCTGGGTAGAGGTGGCTCTTCTTTGGCCCTTCTACCCCTGCCTCTGAAAGACCCCTGTACCGGCTAAAGTCAGACTGGGGATAGGGATTGTAAGGCCTGGGAAAGAAAGCGTCTGCCCCTACCACCCCTGGGATGGGATCTCTGAGGGTGGCGGGTTGAAGCTTGATGAGTGGCTCTGCCAGGAGGCCTTGTACTCATCGACTTTTTCATGCAGTCAGTGGTTCTGTAATCAAACAACATTTATTTATTTATATTTTAGTCTTTGGTAAGGCCCACTAGGCACAAGTGCCTGTTTTCAGAAGCGCCCTGGGAGCACTGGCAGTTAAGTGACTTGCTGAGAATCACACAGTATGCAAGTGGAGATTGTGAGAATCAAACTCAGATCTGGTCTGCTGGATGTACCAAGCTCATTCACACCTCATTCCTCTAACCTCTAGGCTATACTGCCAGCCCAGGGAAAATCCATGGCATTGTTCAGTGTCTGTGGTCAGACTGGTTGTTCTAAGCCAGGCGAAGCATCTCAGAGAGAGAGATGGCATGGGCCATTGCTCTAGAGGCTGCATCACTGTTGTCAACTGCCATGTGGCACTGGTACATAGCTTCCAGGGCAGTTTTGATGTATCCACCAGCTCCTGCACCACAAAATCTGATCCGTTGTGGCGATAGCCTGGACAGATTTCCAAAGGGCTTTCTGATCTGTGAATGCTATGTAAAGAAAAGCCTGAGAAGCAGGAAGCTGTGGCATACATTTTCTTTGCTATAAAGTCAATTTTCTTGGAATTCTTGTCAAGGGAAAGAGGCGACAAGGAGACTCCAGCTTTCTCACACGCTGCCTGCTGCACTATACTTTAGTGGCTAGGTGTGCATACAGGAACTTTGTACCATTTTAGACAGTTTATATTTTCTCTCAAGCCGCTTATCAACCCCAGTACTGAAGTGGGGTGTTGAAGCACCTTCATGGTATTTTTCTAAATGCATTATGGATAGGGACGACCAGGGTCTCTGAGCATGAACGATTCTTCATCTCCCTATAATCAACAACACTCTGGTTGGGCTCCTGCGTTGGGAGGTCCAGGGTATCCAGCATATTTTGTATAAATGTAAACAGAGAGGAAGGATCCTCGTGGTCATTGAGAATCCCCAAGGTGAAGGCCGGGACACCTAGGGTTCAAGGCCCTCAAAATCCATGTCAGGGCATCATAAAATTGATCATCATCTGCGTCACCTTCAGTCTACAGAAGAGAAGTGTGGAAGAGTGCTTGCCAGCCCCAGTAAAATCGAGGACCCATCCTTTGAAGGGTCTGAAACAGTTGCCATGCCTTTTTCCATATCTTGCACTGATGAAAGAACCTGCACAGTTTGTAAGTGGTTTGTTTTTCTGTATGCTTTAAGCTGCCTGTTGTCTAGCTATTGGCTTTCCCAGGAGCAACAGGAGCATATCTGTCTTGACAGAGTTTCTTTTAGCCACTTTTTCAGAGACTTGATCACGCTTCCTTTTTTCGTCCTCCTATTATTTTTCAATTTGTGAGGAACTTCATTTTCGAGCTTTATTTTGGACTGGATCTGGATGGTTCCTCAGCACCTCTGCTTCTAGTATTTGTACTTTTGAATGGTCTCTCATCGGAAACCTTTGATTTATCCTCAACCATGATAATCAAAGGTTTGTCTGCTATATCCAATTTAAGCAAAGCAAGCCAGTTCTGGACGTACAAACTGAGTGCAAGTTTCTGTGAAAATGCCAGCCAGTCCTGCCCTAGTTAATAAATTCTGTCTATTACTAGTGCCTTTTTTTTGTTGTTGTAAAACTGGGATCTATACTACTGCCAATCTTAACAGAAATACAGTAATACTCAACTTCGCTTGGGTGGCTGCTGGACCCTACGGACAGTCCTGACACAGATGATACCAAGGTCCAGTAATATAACAAAAAAGGTTTCCTCGTAATTACCAATCTAGAGAAAACCCCAAGCACTATTTAAAATCTGAAATCTACTGCAGGTGCCTCATGATAAACCCCACGATTTGGAGGTAAAAACAAGGCAACTGTCCCTAATTAGACAGTTCCCACAAAATTTGCCTCACAAATGAAGGAAACCATCGAAAATAAGCACCCGTGATAAAATTAGGCTTTAAACTAAATAGTCGTGGTAAAAATAGTCAAAATAAGCTGTCGCGCTAAAAATAAGGAGGCTGTCAACAAGGAAAGTTGGGAGACACCTCACGAGGCAATATTGCTCAGTCTAGCAGAGAAAAAATTCTGAAGCATTCAACAGCTCTCACTCAGCTCACACCCTCCTGTCTTTTGACTGGCTTGGCCCCACGCTCAGTTAAATATCTCTTAAAGGCACGCCTCGGGCAGTTACACCTAGCCAGCTAAGTGCAAAAAGTTACTGACACTAAAAGACTCCTGGGGTAAGAAAGAAGGAGCAGAGGGAGCCAGCTCCTAGGCCCTGTGAGGGCCTCCAGTTGGGGCTTTGTAGGCCCTGGGTGGTGTGGAAGATTGCCCCTCACCCCAACAGCAGCAGCACGATCCCACAGCCCATTGGTGGAGGAAGCAGAGAACATCTGAGGCAGCAGAGATGCAGAGGAAAGCGTGATTGAAACCCGTTTGGCTCAGTCTGTGAGAGGATCCCTGAGGGTGGCTGCCATGAAGGGACTGGAGCATCAGTGGCACTGATGTTCTTGAGGGCAGCGGTGGCAGTGCAGCCCACCTGCCCAACTCCGTCCTTCAAATGTTTGAGAGAGCTGCTATGGGAGGATTTAAAATGAATCTGGCCTAGTGTGGGGGTAGCTGCCGCCTCGCAAACCCTGACTGTGGATAGATCGGCAAGAGTGGGCATCTACAGAAAGGACTGTGCCCATGGCAGTGGTAACATCTAGCCCGTGAGGAACTACAGAAAGGTCTGAGGTATTGTTTGTGCCCTGCTCCACTGGCAGGGAGATGAAGCGTCTTTCAGATGAGGCGTTAAACCGAGCTCCGTCTGCCTGTTCGGTGGTAGTTCAGGTGAAATGTTAAAGATCCTGTGGCACTTCTCGAACAGAGTAGGGAATTTCCGTGCTCTGGCAATTTCCCCCATTCACTCAAAATACCGCCAACAGATTAATCTGGTTCAAGGTCAGCTGACATTCATCTGTATTCCCATTCCCTGGATCGTGCCTGAAAATAGGTAATAATTTGTCTAGTGCACTTAGCCGATCAACAAAAACTAAATAAAAAGTTATGAAAGAAACTGCTTGTTAGAGCACCTCTGGCGCCGGGAGTACAAGGAGACCTTCTGGCTCACCAAGGGAAGCGCTGGGGATGACAGGATCCAGGTTCAGGGCCCAGGTCCCCTAAAGTGCTGTGCCATGGCCAACTGCCATAGTGTTGAGTGGAAAGTAAAATGAACTGTACATAACCCCCTCCCTCTCCAAGGTGCCGTTGTGTGGCTTGGAGCCTGTTAACTTTAAAACCATAAAGTGGTGCCTGATTGCAACCTATCTACTACCTGGGGCGAATAACTGATGTCCTGGAAAAGTGTTGCTGCTGTGTGTTTCCTAACAAATATTTTTCCAGACAATGGAGCCAACCCTGAACCCATCAGTTGTGTATGGGAGGAAGAGATACCATCTGACAGCACCTCGGCGGAGTCACGCCATCACAAAGTGAATCCCTGTTTTACATTTCAATGGTACTGTGATCTTTATTCCCTGCTCATATGTGGTATTACTGCATAGTCAGAGTACTGGTGCCCTCCCTTTTCTCGGAGATATTGCAACATCAAACCCCTAGATAGGGAGGAAGAGGGTAGCTGCTGGAAGTGTCACCTCAGAGACTGGGAGTTGCCTGCAAGTTTGAATGGAACCAACTTCGGGCAGGAGTAGAGAAAGTACAAGGATAAAGAATGGTATTGCTAAAGGCACCAGAGTAAGCAGCAGGACCAAGAGGGGCTACAAAATGGAGGCTATCGCTCAGGATTTGAAAAGAGGTGCGATCACCTACCTGGCATAACTGGAGGGCACTGTTCTGAGGCGATGGAACGTTATGGACCGCGCGATTAGAAATCTGGAGTGCAGTCTGAGGAAAGTGCTTCGGTAGGAGACAAAATGGTGTCTGACTCTCATCTGAGAAAATGTAAAGAATGTATAATTAATTAGAGACTGCTGTGGGGCGATTAGTGGATGGGACTAATGAGATGCTACTAGATAAAAGACCATGTGACCACCTTTTACTCTGCCTCAGGAATCGCGTGATAGAGACAGAGAGACATCCATTGGCCCCAAGGAGCTGTTTAAAAAGTGTTGCTGTGAAGGAAAACTGCTAGAAAGGAAAATAAAGTGGTGTGGACTGTAAACCTTGTGGAATACAAAGTGTGGACTACAAGTTGAAGAACACAAAGTGGGAAACTGTGAAAGGGGAACAAATAAAAAAATTAAATCCTCAGAAGAAATGGCATTTGCACAGATCCTGCTGGCAAGAAGACTGAATGTGCGAGTCGTTGCTCTCCTAGCTATGGACTATGGTGGAAAGAGAAAGTACTGTGGAATTCTGCCTTTTTTGTGGGATTTCTGGGCATGGGGTGTTAAGACAGGCAGGGTGCCTGCAGTGTTACCGTGGCCCTGCAAATGTGCCAGCTGTGGCAACAGGACCACTGCCTATGTTGCCATGGAACTGGAGTCAAACTCTCAGAGCTGCGTCCCCGCTAGGAGTGAATGTTCCACTTTGGAACCTGTGGAATGGTGGGGTTGAAGTGGCAACCAACGTACCTGAAACTGAGCCACCTGTGGTGGAAGGGAACAGCCGCTGCCCAGCCCTTCCCCACAGCCAGTGCCCAAGAACTTCCCCATGGCAGAGGCCGTGGGTGGCTACTAGATGAGGTATGCTGGGTTGGCATTGTAGGTGACAACTCAGACCAGCTGAGGGCCCCTAAGGCTGTGGTACCCAGCTCTGTGGCTACTGCAACACCCCAAGAAAGGTGGAGGAAAAGAAAGACTTTAAAACCACAACCCTCCAAGAAGTCGGAGAGGACTCTCACTTGCTTAAAAGAATCTGCCCCACCAAGCAGCAAACTGCCCAGGCTAAGAAAGATACAGATGTGATAGTTGAAGCGGAAGTTGAAGACCCTAGCCTCTGATGCAGGCAGTGACGGTGACCACCCCCAATGATGTCCATCTATGACCAACCAAAGAGGGAGTGACCAGAATGTTCAAGGACTTGGTGATAGAAAGGGACACTCCCAAGCCTTCGCCATGCCCATTTTGGGGTACTATGGACCACCCCCTTTGCTCTCAAGACATGCTGGCGTGAGAATGGTGGACATGGATGCTAGGTATCATCTGGATTTGACGGTCATCAACTATTAGAGTGGCATCACGGTTCCAGTGTGTGCTCCATTCCAAAATGGAGCCAAGCAGAGCACTGGGTGAGGAGGTACCTGAGGATGGAGTGCCCAGGAGAGGATTATCCTTACATTAGTGAAAGGGTTTGGGACTTAACAGAATGCCAAAGGTCAGATTGGGTGTTTCATGGAGCCATGGAAAGATATATACGAGACACAGAGTGGACCCTGCTTATCCCACTTATGACCAGAACAGAGTGGTGTCTCTATCCAGATCCATGTGTGGTTCCTCTGTATGGGAGGAATAATCCTTTCAAGACTTTCGCAATGGTTCAAAAGATGACCAGACAACGGATTAAATATTATGTGGTAAACCATGATTGTCGTGAGACTTCAGTGTACAAACCAGACCCTTGCTTTTGCTGTGCTCCAGAGCGACCCTTCTGCAGGTTCAAAGGTGCAGACAAGGAAAGAACTTAATGCCCTAGTGCCTCCTGTGCTGCTGCGGACTGTATCCTGTGCTTCTGAAAGACTACCTGGTGAGACTGTTCTGTTGTTATTTTTGTTGGAAAAAATCATTAACAGCATTTAGTAAAGACTGTAGTTAAGTAATGGGCATTGCTGTTTGCTTTGAAAAAAAAAAAAAACATTACTTTTAAAGCGTGATGTGCCGTGATAGAACTGTAAATGTAATAATTAGACAGTGATAGTCAGGATATAGTAAGTATAGTAAGTGAGGTACAGAACTAGATTAGTACTGTTAAGCAGTAGGACTGCTATGCAGGGCAAATGGTTAGAATGTGTGCTCATCATTAAATCTCAGGTGGAGCCAAGTGTATGGACTCAAAGTACAAAGACTGCCACCTACTGGACTCCTTGAGACTTATTTGAGCACTTTGGGAAAAAAAAACACAACCTTTGTGCTTTCTTTTAGGCCTGCAACACATATGTTATACTGCTAAGTAGTCTGCCAGGTACACTAGTTAGTCAGTATGTTAGTTATATTTTAGCTTACATTTTAACAGTTTACAGAAGCCTTTAGATCTGTGTAGAGTGCCAAGTAGTTCTGTGAGGGAAAGAAAAGTGACAGCCTATAGATGTTTTCCTTGCAGAAGTAAGTTACTGTGGTCCACCTTGGTGGGGAGTTAGCATGTTTATTAGTTAGATGAATCGATAGTTAGGAATATGTGTTTGGGTTAAGAGAAATGTTTTGGAAGATGTTGTGAATGCACCGAATATGGCCCTTGGGCATAGTTTAGGTCCTGTTAAAGTTAAGGTTTGGATTTTGGGGTCCCTACTGAGGGACAGATGGGTGGGATCCCGGCCTGACAGTACCAATGATTTGTCTTACGGAACTCAAGCGGGAAGCCATGACCCTATAGTGGTACCAGGGAACTGCAGGTAGATGGGAATGCCCATCTAGTTCATGGGGGCTGCTGCCATGCAGCCTGACTAGTGGAACCTGGATGTGGTGGCCTGTGGAAGAGTGCGCATTATTCCACGGAGCACAGCAGCCATGGTTAGCCAGTGAGAGTGTTCCCAAGGAGGTGAATCATTTCTATGTGCCGATTTTGGGGGCGTTACCAGTGGATTCCCGTTGGCATCGGGAGGATGTATACGCTGGCAGGCTGTCTGGGGCGGGGCTTGGCGAGGCATGGGGGAATTTTCAGCGCCAACTGCCCGCGCCGGGTTGGCAGTTAGGAGTTCGTGAGGGGTCGAAAAAGAAGAGCACCTGGAGCCAGCTCCTAGGCCCTGGCAGGAGGGCCTTCCAGTCTGGGCCAGGTAGGCCCAGGGCTGGGGTGGGAAGATTGCCCCCCTGGCTAACAGCAGCAACAAGTACCCCACAGCCCATCAGAGAGGAAGCAAAGAACATCTGAGGCAGCAGAGATGCAGAGGAAGCTTGGTTGGAGCCCGTTCGGCTGTGTCTCTGAGAGGATTCCTGAGGGGTGGCTGCCATGAAGGGACTGGAGCATCAAGGTGGCACAGATGTTCCGGGGGCAGCTGTGGCTGTGTAGCCTCCTTGGCCAACTCATGTTCATCCAAATGTTTGAGACAGCTGCTATGGCAAGGATTTAAAGTGAATCTGGCCTAGTGTGAGGGTAGCGGCCGCCCTGTGCAAACCCTGCCGTGGATAGGCAGGCGGGCAGCTACACAAGAAAGGACTGTGCCCGTAGCAGTGGTAACATCTAGCCCGTAAGGAACTACAGCAAGGTCTGAGGTATGGTTTGTGCCTCGCTCCCATTGGCAGGAGATGAAAGGTTATGAAAGAGACTGCCTGTTAGAGCATCCCGAGTGCTGGGGGTACAAAATCGCTTTGTCCCTACTCTCGTTCCTTATGGAAAAGGTATTGTACACAGCCAAGGTCCAAATACTAGGTTAAGTAGTTTATAATTGTTCATTTTTCTTATCCAGGTTATAAGTTATTCAAGTATGGTTTTATCTACTTATTTTACCTTTAGATTAAATGTATATGATTATTGTATTGATATGTACGTGTTGCATATTGATGGTTCTGTTTTGTTTAAATGTATTTTACCTCAAACTCCGGTATTTTTTTTTTAACGGTCTAAAATGCCAAACCAAAAATAAACGTTGTGCCAGTACAGAAAATGGCTTCCAGTGTTCTGAGCTTTGATCTGTGCATGTGAGGAGGGCCGATGTCCCTCATTTCACTGATTCCAGTGACAAATGGTTGAGGCACGAGTCCGAGTTTTACACTAGAACATTTGTTTTATTTTTCGAAAGCGTAGTAGCCCTTGGCAAACAATGCTACCCCATGCACAAAAATCGCACCGGGACGTTATACATTTTCTGTGTCAGCAGTCACAGGGTTTAAAACTGCCACTGCCGACGCGTTCTGGTAAACTAAGTGTTGCTTCACAAAACTTCGGAGAACTCCGCCATGGCAGCCCGAGGCACAGGGACTACCGAGGCTGCAGAACCCCCAACAGCTAGAGACTGACGAAAGGAAAGTACATCTGCAGACGCTCTACCTACTGTTCGTCTCCTCATGAGGACGTGCTGCGCGATCTCCGCCTCTTCAGCTCCGAGTTGTGCAGTTTCTCCATTAGTTTCCTCTCGTGGCCGGCAGAGACATGGCGGTTCGTGTTCAGCTCCATCTCGCGCTTGGTCCTGCCTTTTCCGCGGCGTGGCACGGTACTCCCTCAGGTTGTAGTACTCGTACTCGTCGTAGTGCTCCTCTTCGAAGGAAGACAGATTCTCGGTGTCGTCGGACATGGCGTCTGATGTTCACTTACTTGTCGTTCTTCGCTAACAGTTCCGTCACCTGGAGCGCTGCCGCCGAGCCAGTCTTTCCGCACAGTTTGTTTACAAATAATGTGCTGGGCCCCTCCACCCAGTCTAACTGACAGCTACCTCCAACGTCGCTCCTCTCAGCCCAGGCCGACTGACAGCTGCCTCCAACGTCGCCCCGCCCGGCCCAGTCTGCAGGGCTTTCATTAGCTTTTGTGATGCGACCAGGCTGGGATAGGCTGGCTGTAGGCGCTGATATCACGTGTCCCAAAGTACAGGAGGCTGAGTAACAGCTGATGTGGACAGAACTGAAGGTTACGTTTTGTCCCGGTCGCAGGCCAAATGCTGATCAAAGTCCCTAGCTTCTGCCTCTTAGAAAACTGGAATTTTATACATTTGGTTCAGTCCCTTTTAAAAGTAAAGAGGGTGATTATTTATATGCAGGGTACTGCTTTTGATATGTGATTATTTATTGCATGGTGAGATATATTATGGTAGTGCAACCATAGTTAGGGTTGAGGAACCATTTTAAGGTTAAAGGTTAAAACTTTCTTAATAACTTGCCACCGTTCAACAGATTTGCTTGAAATTTGGTAGCACAATTGGGCGTGGTAGATCTTGGGATCTACCAAGTTTCGTACTAGTTGGATATATGGATGTGGAGTTATTAACCACCAAAGAAATGTTCGTTACGCTTTTTGCAAATTCTTTGCTCTCACTTACAGGTCGCACAGTTTCGCAACCAGTCCGAAAATGTAGGGAACTTGCTGCTGGGTCCCCAATGTACCTTTTGAAAATTTTGTGAAAAGATATTAATGGTTAAAAGTTATTCTAAAACAAGTTCCCATTATAAGTCAATGAGAAAAAGTTAAAAGTGTCGAACAAGCCGCTTTTAGTCTGTAAATGACCCCAGTAGTGTGTGAGTCAGCTATTTTTTTTCAGTTAGTGATCACAGAAATGCTTGGCATTTAAATTTGGGACCCTCTGGAGATATAAGTCTTTCTGTGTTCACCTAGTCGGACCCTGAGGATGCTAGCCATGTCTTTATTTTGGGGTTAAACACCCAAGACATATGTTTTCAAATTTCTAGAAAAAGTAGTAGTGCATAAATAGCGTCATGATCACAAAAGTGTTGAAAAATTTGCGAAAGGTGTCACAAATCACGACACTACTTCTCTAGACTATGGCCAAAATGACAGGACTTCTTTGTCACCCTGCTGCTAAAGAACCGTTTGGTCTTTTGGGCTGAAATTTGGAGAAAAGACAGCCAGCATCTCACAGATGTGCCTTTTTGGTTTGGTGAAAAAATATTGTACAGCTCCAGCATTACGATACTCGAAGTTGGCATTTTCCCATAGACTAAGATGGTGGCGTATGCACACCTTTTGGGCTCATATTCTAAAAGCGGTGCGAGATACAGATTTTTGTCAGAGTTACATAGCCTTGGGCTATGTAATACAAAATAGTAGCCAGGAAAATAATGATTTCTGTGAAACTTTAATTTTTTTCGCTCGTCAAATGCGATTTGCTGAGATATTACCAATTAAGTACTTCCAATGCTCGTTTTAAGCTTGATCCCCATTACAATGCATTCATTCTTTGTACACACTGTTTTTCTATGCCTGTTTGGAAAACACAGAGTATAGCTTCTATTACTATTACAGTTAATTGTTTCCATTTGGTTTATGTCCCCTTTGGGGTTGACGTTTCCGTCTACCACCGTGTGCGATACCCTTTACGTTCTCATTTGCTTGCGTTACCATGTGCACCACTATTGGCGCTTCTGTTTGCGTTACTGTTCCTTTTACCATGTCACAAGACATCACGTGGCGGGAGCTCCCACCGCCGCATTACATTCACTATTTCTCATCATCATTCTCAAAAGAAGGTAAATTGAAAAAACTCAGTTTAATGCATTAGTTAGGGTTGTTCCACAGCGACAAAGCAAGAAATTCAGTGTTGGGTTGAAAGCCCCTTGGCTCCCCGGCCCACACCTGCAACCGGCATCGGTGTGAGCATTGGGGTTGTCGGTCTTAACTCTCACCCCATTCTCCTATACCTCTGCTTCTTCACACATCTGATGGGGTGAGAGTTGTGCGGCACCTCAGTGCACCGATGAGAGTTGGGGTGTGGATGGGGTCCAAGGGGGCTCAACCTAACACAGTTCCTCGCTTTGTCACAGTGAACAACCCTAACTAATGCATTAAAGTTTTTGCTTCTATATATATATATATATATATATATATATATATATATATATATATATATTTAGAAAATGGTCCAAGATTATTAAAGCTCTCTGATTGGCTGACGGGCACTACAGGGGGTACATTAAGTTTCAATAGATGCCCGTTTAAAACAAGCGCCAATCGGGTGCCGCATTACAGCGTTATCAATGGGCACCCCAATTTTCACCGATATCAAGCGTCATTTTGCCTCTCGTTTAGCAAGAGAGTTTGGGAGTGAGTTACTGGCTGGCAAATCCCTCTGAGCAAACCCCATCTCCCATGTTAGACTGACTTCAATACTGTCTGCACCTCTGAAAAAATAAAACAAAGAAAAAAAAAATGAAGCCGATAACCTTACTGACTTCATGTCACTAGCTGGGCAGATTTCAAAATGGCAGCGCATGCCTCTCTGCAGAAGCGAGGCTTCAAACATGCTGCTTACCTGTGCTGCCTGCCTTACAGTGTCTGTCTTGCAGTACCAAACTGCAATAAATCAACCCACAACAGAACCCTTCACATATTTTTAAAAAGCAGAGTACCTCCTTCTGCAGTGTCTCACCCGACTTCTGTATCCCGATCGCGTGTGAGAGAAACTGCATCATAAACTCCACAGTTCAACCGCCCGCTCCTGCTCACAATCTACCAATGAAAACCATTTATTTAAAACCCAAAGCGAAAAAGTCATGAATTGGGGTGATATTTCACCCAATGATTTTCTGTCACTACAGCAACCAAAAGGATCACACAAACTGCAGCACCCTCTAGTGGCACAAAGCAGTAAACCAATAAAGGAACTATTTTACCAAGCCTGATGTTTCTGTTAGTTTGTACTATTATTTTACACTGTTTTTGTATGAAATCATTATTTAAATTTTTTAATGTAATCCCATTTTCCAGGCGCCTGCAGCGTCGGGCCTCATTACGCCCTGGCGGTCCAGTATGCCAATACCGCACACCCTGTCGGGTATTATTTATTTATTTTTTGTTTTTGTTGACCGGTAAGTGCATTAGACAAATCCTGCCTATTTTCAGGCACGACCGGGGAGGATAAGATGAAATGCCAACTGACCTTGAACCAAATTAAGCTGTTGGTGGTATTTTTAGTGAATTGCTTGCATATACATTACAAAAGGGTCTGAGAAACGGAGCTTTCTGATTGGCTGTAAGCATTCTATCAGCCTTATGTTAATCTTTTATTATGGTAGAGTAGCACTTTTAAAGTTAAAGGGTCAAATTTTGCACTTTAATAACTTTGGCACCGTTCAACAGATTTGCCTTGATTTGGTATCTTGCGATTGGGCATGGTAGATCTTGGATCTGCCAAGTTTCGTACAGGTCGGATATACGGCTGCGGGTGATAGCGACAACCAATTGCGCAATTCGCTTTTGCGATTTCTTTGCTCTCACCTACAGGTCTTACGGTTTGTGCGACTGGTCCAAGCTTCAGGAACATGTGGCCGGGTACCCAGTGTGCCTTTTGAAGATTCGTGAAAAAATATTGGACGGTTCAAGGTTATTAAAAAACAAGTTTCCATTATAAGTCAATGGGAAAAGTTAACAAAATATTCAACACTTTCACAAATGCACTTTTAGTGTAGCAAATGGCCCTAGTAGTGTCACAAATCCGCCATTTTGTTTTAAGTTGATCAGAATGCTTGCCATTTAAATTTGGGACCCTGTAGGGACACAATTCTTTTGTGTTCACCTAGTCGGACCCTGAGGATGCTAGCCATGTCTTTATTTGGGGTTAAACACCCCAAAATATGTTTTCAAATTTCTGGAAACAGTAGTGTGGCAAAGTAGTATCACAAGTACAACACTTTCACAAATTTTGTGAAAAGTGTGTCAAGTGCGACACTATTCAAGCGATAATAAAATGACGAATTCTTTGCCACCCTGTTGCAAACAAACAATTTGGTCTTTTGGGCTGAAATTTGGAGGAAGGCAGCCAACATCTCACAGTTGTGCCTTTTGGTGGTTTGGTGAAAAAATATTGCCTGGCTGCAAAGTTACGGTACTCAATTTGGTATTTTTCCCTTAGACTAAGATGGTGGTGTACGCCATGCCGCTCAGGGCTCGAAACTGAAAACGCATGCAGGACAGATTTTTGTTGCAGTCAGATACCTTTGGGCTATGTAATTGCAAAACTAGCCAGGAAAATCAAGATTTTGTGAAATTTAAATTTTTTTCTATGTTGTGCGGTTGCTGACATATTAACAATTAAGTACTTCAATGCCCGTTTAAGCTTCAATCCCCATTACAATGCATACATTCTTTGTACATTGGCCTAGATATTTCACATATCTGGACTGAGTAATGCGGTATGGGCTGCCGCCCATTGACTCACGCTGTGAACCAATGGGCGTGCAGCCTACCAACTGTCGTCGGCGGGCGGCTTGGGTGGCAGGCGGGTGGTGCTGCCACCCGCCAGCTGACCAGGGGAGTGGGCGGGGCCTCAGTGGGTGGTGGGGAGGGGTACACTAGACCACCAGGGTAATAGGGTAATAGGACTGTTCTATGTTTTACAGATGCCTGATCGGGCAGAGTGCGGTCCACTGGACCACCAGGGATATTGGTGGGGGTGATTTCAAAAGATGCCAGCGATTGGGCAGCGATCGGTCCACTGGATCACAAAGGGATATTGGGGGTGTATTATACCAATGCCCTTGATCGGGCACATAGGGGTCCCTGGACCACCAGGGATATTGGAGGGTCTTTACACAGATACCCATGATGGGACATGGGCGCGCCAGGTGCGGCAGGAACTCAGGTGGCCACCCACAGGTGGCAGCTGCTGTGTTGCACCCTGCAATGCAGCAGCTCACCTGTGGTGGCCATCATTTTTCCTTTTTTGGGGCTTAACTTTGTGCTGGCGCGGGTAGGGGTTAGCATACATGACTCTGCACATCCGGGCTGAATATCGGGCTGTGCAGGTTGTGCATGAGCACCCCCACCTGTGCCTGCAAACATTACTGATGCACTCGGCGCATCAGGTTTTCCAGCGCGACTTTTCCCTTTTTGAATATCGCCGGGTTTCATCAGTGGGCTGTGCATGGTGCAACACTGTTGTGCCATGCGCAACCCTTTAGAATATCTTTGCCCTCATTGTTTCTGTATGCACCTGTTTGGCAAAAGCAGGGTATGCACTTCGTTACTGTTACAGTTACTGTTTCCACTTGCGTTTATGTCCCCTTTGCATTACAGTTGCATATGCGCCACGTGCTGCGTTGTCATTCACTGGTGCTTTTGTTACTGTTACCATTTGCGCTTCCACTACTGTTTCTGTTTGCATTTTCTTTGCGCCACTGAGCACATTGCTATTTGCGTTCCGGCAGCCCTTTCATTTGCATTTGATTTTCTCTTTCGTTTGTGTCTTCCCTGCTGTTACTGTTACCATTTGCATTTGCAATTGCGTTACTATGCCGTCAGCGATTCGGTTTGCATTTCCATATCGCTTGCATTTCCTTTTGTGCTTCTGTTTCCTTTGCTGTTAGAAACATAGAAACATAGACTTTGATGACGCAGATAAGGACCGCTAGGCCCATCTAGTCTGCCCATTTCCACTTCCAGGATAGGCCGCAGATCCTATTTAACCAACAGTCTATATCTTCCTGCCCCCTACAAGAATTGCATTATGTCTGTCCCATGCATTCTTGAATTCTCCCACAGTTTTAGACTCACAACTTCCTCAGGAAGGCTATTCCATGCATCCACTACCCTCTCTGTGAAATAATACTTCCTCACATTGCCCCTGAACCACCTCCTTCTATCTTTAAATTGTGTCCCCTTGTTCTTGCAAGTCTCTTTTCTGAAAGATGCTACCCTCTTGGACTTTGTTGATTCCCTTGAGGTACTTGAAAGTTTCTATCATGTCCCCCTCTCCCTTCTTTCCTCAAGGGTATACATATTAAGCTCCTTTAGTCTCTCCTCATACGGCTTCTCTTGCAGACCCTGCACCATTTAGTTGCCCTCCTCTGGACTGCCTCTATCCTGTCTATGTCCTTGCGGAGATGGGGTCTCCAGAACTGGACACAGTATTCAGATGGGGTCTCACCAACTGTCTGTACAGAGGATAACAACTTCCTGTTTTCTGCTGCTGATGCCTCTCCTATACATCCCAGTATACCCCGGCCCTCCTATTGCCTTCTCATTGCTTGCTAACCTTAAGGTCATCTGATATGATTACCCCCAGGTCCCTTTCCTGTTTTGTTGTTACTACCTCCCACCCATTGTGTATTCTTCCCTGGATTCTTGTTTCCCAGGTGCATTATTTGCACTTTTGCATTGAATCCTAGCTGCCATCGTCAGACCATTCCTCCAACCTTGCCAAGTCCCTTTTCATCCTTTCCACGCCTCCTTGTGTATCAACCCTGTTGCAGATCTTTGTGTCATCTGCAAAGGCATACTTTTCCTTCCAGTCCCTCTGCAATGCCACTGATGAGACATTAAAGGACTGGACCCAATACTGAACCCTGCGGTACCCACTAGTAACCGCCCTTTCTTCAGAGTGGACTCCATTTACAATTACCTTCTGTGTCCTGTTGTCCAGCCAATGTTTTCTCAGGCTACCACCCTGGGACCCACTCCCAGGCTGGTTAATTCGACTAATAATCTTTGTGTGGGACTGTGTCAAATGCCTTGCTAAAGTCTAGGTAGGCCATGTCCACAGCCCTCCCTGGTCTACTACTTTGGTCACCCAGTCAAAGAAATCTATAGATTCGTCTGACAGACCTTCCGCTGTGAACCCATGCTGCCTTGGATCCTGTGCTCCACTGACCTCTAGGTACTCAACTGTTCTTTCCTTCAGAAGTGACTCCATCACTTTCCCTACCACAGAGGTCAGACTGACAGGTCTGTGGTTTCCTGCCTCTGTCTTGGTCCCACTTTTGCGAAGGGAATCACATCCGCCTTCCTCCAGTCCTCGGTACTACACCATCCTCCCATGATTTATTAAAAGAGTAGCCAGTGGTTTCACTAGTTCCTTCCTTAATTCTTTTAGAATTCTGGGGTGAATTCCATCAGGACCCATTGCTTTGTCCACCTTCAGTTTTAGGAGTTCTTGCAGAACCCTTTCTTCTGTGAAAGGACTGGGATCGACCCCCTATCAAGAGTGCTTCTGTTAATTGGATTAGGCACTTCCCCCTCCTCTTTGTGAATACTGAGCAGAAATATTCATTCAGTATTCCTGCTTTTCACTGTCCCCTCTGCCCACCACCGTTTATTCTATTCAGCCTCACTATCCCTCCCTTTGTCTTTCTCGCTCGCTGATGTACCTATAAAGGTTTTATCCCCTTCTTAACTGAGTTGGCTATCTTTTCCTCAGTTTGGGCCTTTGCTATTCTGACTTCCTCCTGCTTCTTTCTGCCTTAACTGGTACAGCCTCTGTCCTGCTCCTTCTGTGTTTCCTTATACTTCTGGAATGCTATCTTTTCTTCCTGACTTTCACAGCCACCTCTCTTGAGAACCATAGTGGCTTTTTCTTTCGTTTTGATTTGTTTATTTGCTTCACACAAAGGCTTGTTGCCTCTGTGATGGCAGTTTTGATAATTCCCCATTGTTGCTCCACACCTCCTTCTAGCCTGTTTGCTAGTGCTTTTCTGAGGCACTCTCCCATCTTGCCAAAGTCAGCCCTCCTAAAGTCCAGTACCCTCACTTTTGTATGGCTTGACTCTGTAGCTGAGTTTAACGTGAACCACACTGTTTGATGGTCACTTGTTCCCAGATGGCAACCCACTTCTAGATCTGAGATCCTCTCCTGCCCGGTTTGAGTCTGAGAGGTCTAAGATTGCTCCCTCACAGTGGGTTCGAAACTAGCTGTCTAATGCCTGCCACCTGTAGGCGTCAAGAATGGCCCTGCTCTTGGATGTCGCTGCAGCAAATGTGCTCCAGTTAACATCTGGCATATTCAGGTCTCCCATCAACAGTATCTCCCTTTCTCTGCCATTCTAAGATTGCCTTCCATCATATCCTTGTCCATTCCTTCCCCCTGACATGGGGTCTGTACACAACCCTGTGCGGATTGTGGTGCCCTTTCCAGTCTCCAAGGTGACCCACAGTGCCTCCTCTCCTCCCTGTTTACTCTTTTGTTCAGTTGCTTTTATCCCTTCCTTACATAGAGAGCTACTCCTCCCCTCTTCTCCCCTGCCTGTCTCTCTGTAGGTTATGTACCCTAGTATGTTAACATCCCAGTCATGGTTCTCTGTGTACCATGTTTCTGTGACTGCTACGATATCCAGTCATCCCTCTTCCATTAAGGCCACCAGCTCAGGGAGCTTGTTGCCCAGACTATGAGCATTGGTACTCATTACCCTCCATTTCCTGATGGCCTTACCCCCTTTGCCCATCCCTGTCCTTCTTGCCTTTGTCACTTTCTCCATTTACCCCAGCCCTTCTCCCATTGACACCTCCATGTTGGTGTTTGCCACACTTACTACCATGATTGTTTGGGGGCTGGATTTTCTGCTCCTTTCCAGTGCCTCCCCTTGGCTAGTTTAAAGCTTGCCAATGAAGCATTTAAACCTATCACCTAGGATCCTGGTTCCCCTCCCGGACAGATGCAGCCCATCATGCCAGTATAGGGTTGCATCACTCCAGGTGGACCCCCAGTCCCCAATGAAGCCAAATCCCTGGGCTCCACACCAGTTTTTCAACCACTGATTGAATCCCATGTGCAGGAACACCCTAGCCTCTCCTATGCCATAGATGGGTAGCACCTCCGAGAAGGTTACCGTCGTGCTACTTGACTAAGGCCCCTCCCAATTCACAAACTCTTCCTGCACTTCTCTAATCCTTTCTTAGCCAGGTCATTTGTCCCTAAGTGGACAATGACATCCAGCTCCCTCCCTGTGCAGCTGCTCAGGCAGTCCTGAGGATTCGCTCGCTGTCCCTCAAGCCATGGCGCCAGGCAGGCACCTACCTCCCTCTCCCTTCCTTGCCCAGTTCTACCTTCTAACAATGGAGTCCCCACCAAGAGTTGTTTCCTTCCCTGCAGGGTCCCCTGCCACCCTCCTGTGGGTCTCCTTTGTGGGTTCCCAGCATCCTCCTTGATCTCCACTGTAGGTGCCTCCATAGAGGAACCACACTTTGCCAGAATGGCATAGGAATGTGGAGAGTACAACTGGAGGGATGTGCCTCTGTTCCACCCTCACCCTCCCTGAGCCCACTGTGGTCCAACCGCTTCTCTTTCTTGGCAACCTCTGAGGCAACGGCAGTGCACATGGTAATGAAAACATAAATGGTAAAGGATACATGTTATTGTTGCTGTTCCGTTACCATTTGCATTTACAATTGTGGTACTGTGCCCATGTCGGCGTTTTAGTTTGCGTTTCGTGCGTGCTTCTGTTCGTTTCTATTTCTCTTTCCTTTGGCATTATTCTTCATGTTAACTTTACCATTTGCATTTGCAATTGCGGTACCATGCCTGTAGCGTTACAGTTTGCGTTCGTGTGCGCTGTGTTCCACGTTTCTGTTTCTGTTCCTTCAGCGTTCTTTTGCTGTGACACTTAACATTTCTATTTAAAATACGCTGCCATCACTGTTAGTATTACCAGTTGCATTTTGTACACACTTCAATGTCCATCTGTGTCACTGTTCGGCAAGGCGTCACTGCTTGTCGTTCTATTAATGTATCCTTTACTATTTATGTTTTCATTACCATGTGCACCACTGTTAGCACTTCTGTATCGTCCTCTTCCTGTTACTATGTCACAAGACATCACGTGGCGAGAGCTCCCGCCCCCGCATTACATTCACTATTTCTCGTCATCATTCTCAAAAAGCGAAATTAAAGCAAAAAACTCCATTTAATGCATTAGTTAGGATTGTTCCTGGCGTCAAAAGCGAGAATTTGGTGTTAGGGTTGAAAGCCCCCTTGGACCCCAGCCCTCCCCAACCGGCATTGGGGTGCGTTGGGGTCATTGGTCTAACTCTCACATTCTCCTATGCCTGTGCTTCTTCACACTGTGATGGGGTGAGAGTTAGGGGGACTTAATGCACCTGATGCTGGTTGGGAAGGGCTGAAAACAGAGGGCTTTCAACCTCAACACCATCACTGTTGCTGTGGAACTATCTAACTAATGAATTAAATGGAGTTTTTCCTCTATATATATATATATATATATATATATATATATATATATATATGTATATATATATATAAAGTGTGTGTGTTTATGCGGCCCAGAGCCTCTGGGATTAGGCGCCAGAAAAATAAAACTGCCTTGCTATAATTTATTATCATCTTGTTTTTAATAATAAGGAAATGTTTGTATGTGGGGTTGGGGCGGATGTGGGGCTTGAGTTCTGGAGCCTTCTTAAAGAGCAACACTGCACTTTCAGCATGTGCTTTCATAAATGAGATATTTCATCTGTTACAATTTACTAGAGAATATATATTTTTCCCATTTTCAGTGTTCCTTTCTAAGATTTACAGTTTACTGATTTACTGATTGAATTAGACTTAAGGTTTTCTATAATCTCTGTTGGTCCAATAAAATATATCAAATCATCTAATTTGTGCATAATATTTACAGCACATCTTGGTAGTCCATCTAAAAATCCTGTATATAAAACATTTAAAAACATTGCCTCTCCTTTGTTAACCTCACAGTACCTTTGTTTATGGCATCATAGTGCTCACCATGACAACAGACTACTGTCACAAATGGCAGTGTGTGGTTAGTAGCGGAGAGTTGGATACATTTGAAAGACTCGTTAAATAGCTGCTGCATTATTTACAATATTTTGTAGACCAACAGCAGGGGACAGTCAAAAACTCAAAGAACTAGAAAAATAAAGTTAAAACATTAACTAGTGTAAATCTAGTGTTTTTAAGGTTTTATTATAATAGAGAGTTGCTCTTCACGTAATCCACACCTGTGAGTGCATGGAAACAGGATCCTGTAGTTTAATCTTTGTCTGCTGAGCTGCTGCTTGTCTGCATGCAGTCTCCTTCCTCTCGGTATAGCTGAACCAAACCTGTGATGGGACCTTTGATGGTGGTGGCATAGCCCAGGATGCCTCTGTGTCTAAGGAGCCCCTTGGAAAAATGGAAGGAAACCAGATCACCTTCTCTGTCTCCCTTGGGGTACAAGGACATTCACCTTGATATGGTGGACAAATGATGCAGACTACAGGGTCCAGACACTTGAATTTTCTTTTTATCAGCAGGGACCAGAAACCTGAAATTCTACATAAGAGCATACGGTAATCTCTTGTCCTTCTCTGGAGCCCAAGGCCTAGGGCCTCTCAACACCATTCCACATAGGAGACTAATAAACAAGCTGGGTAGCCTGGGACTGGGACCAGAGGTGGCAAACTGGGTAAGAAATTGGTTGGGGATACACAACAGAGGTTGGTGGTAAATGGAGTTCACGCCAAGGAAGAAAGGGTGACCAACAGGGTGCTACAAGGATCAGTAGTGGGACTGATCCTCTTTAATGTCTCTATTAGCGATATTGCAGAGGGGCTAGAAGAAGGGTTCCACCATTGAGCGCAGGTGTTAGTGCGCCCGTCGTCAGGGCGCCAAGTCAGGATTTTGTCGACCCCTGTTCTTGTGGGGGCTGTGCCCCCTTCTTAGGATTCTAACTGGGAGGGCCTCAGGGAGGGGCACAATCCCAAAATTACACCCTGATGTGCCAACGCACAAATGCCAGCACTCCAATGGCTGGAAGGAGAAAGGTAATCCTTTTTTGCAGATGACACTAAGATCTGCAGTAAGGCAGACACTCCAGGGTGTGTGAAAAAATGAATAGGGATCTAAGAAAGCATGAGGGTGGTCAAGAGTCTGGCAACTAAGTTTCAATGTGAAGAGTGCAAAATCATGCACTTGGGGTGCAAACCCAGAGGTGCAGTACAAAATAGGGGAATGGTACTGGCGATCACCAAGCGGGAAATAGACCTGCAGGTAATCATATACTGATAACCTAAAGGTGGCCAAACAGTATGACAAGGTAGTGGGGAGAGCTAGTGGGATGCAAGGTTGCATAGGGAGGGGTATCACCAGTAGAATGAGGGAGGTGGTGATACCGCTGTATAAATCACTGGTGAGACCCCACCTAGAGTACTGTGTCCAGTTCTGGGACCACGTCTCTGGAAGGACATAGACAGAGTAGAGGCAGTCCTGAGGAGGGCAACTAAAATGGTACAGCAAGGTATTAAATAAGCCAAAAAAAATGATTAGCAGTTTTCACTCTAAAATCAACCCTCTTCAGAGAAATCAAACTCTGGTCAAAGGGCCATTAGGAAGCATTCCTTGAGAGAGCACTCCCAGAATCCATCAACATCCCAGTGAAGCCCCAGCACTTCTCACACTACCGGGCCCACCAGAGTTCGACTCCCCCCTCTGGGGTAGGGCACATCCTGGCTGAGGTTGGGCAATGCTGGAAGCTCAAACCCCAGCTGCCTCCTACTGTGATGGAGGAGGCACCACACTTGTACCCAAGTAAGTACTATAGCAGAAATCAGTGCTGTAACCTGAGTCCTGAGCCAGCCCTTGGCAAACACCTTGTGTTCCACGAGTAGTGTCCTATGGTACCCTGGCACTCTGCAACCACAGGACAATACCTGTACAGCCACACCCGACCTGTACCTTGGCATGAGGCACAAGGCTGACTACCCCTGGTGCCAGTGGGCACCTGTGAAAAGCACCTGAGAGACTGGACAGCCCCTCCCTAGAGGGACCCCATCCCTCTTGTACAAACCCACACCTCAACTCCAGTGAACTGTAAATTTCCCACCTAACTGCCCCTTATATGACACACTACCTAAGCACCTCCTCAAAACCCAAAGCACAAAGGATGGTGCCAGCACAACACATCCTTCCAGGGGCACTATAGTAAGGACCCTGTTACGTGCACATGCTGTCATAATCTGCTTTGTAACATCTTAGTCATTTTCTTGGCTGTCATTTGTGATTCATAAACAAAGAATTATGACAGCATCTGTAGACAGAGCATCAGGGAGACAATATTTGAGGGACAATGAATTTTAAGCAGTTGTCCTTGCAATAAGGGAACATAACTACATAAAATATAGAAATATCAGCAGACACATGTCAATATTCTGTTTTTATAGTTTTCCTAGAGATGTCACAAACTCTTTAGATAATAGTTTCCTGGAAATCTAGGATTTTTTCATTAGTTAGACAGCATTTTGGTCTAGTGGTTTGACTACCGGCTTGGAAATTGAAGGATTATAGCCTGTGGTTCAATGGAGCAGCAGGTGACATGCCACTTCTCCTACTGAGTGGCATTAAGCCCCATGCCTAAGCATCCTTCAGATGTTAGGTTTGTTGCAGCAGCCATGTGGCTGCCAATTTCCCTCCTGCCTCCTCCCAGTCCATCCTCCTACCTGACTCCTGTTCAGCTGTGGCTGCTACTGCAAGTGTCACGCTTGTGCTCTTACTGTCCACTTCCTGCTTCCTTTGCTGGATGCCTGTCTCTTTCCTGTTGGGTTTGATCCTCTTCTCTTGGCTGCTGGAATTGCCATTTGCTGTCCTCCTCCTGCTGCTGTTACTTTTCTATTCTTGGAGTGTTCCCATGCTGTCTCGCTCCACCAGCTCTCCACCCTCCATCCTGTCCCCCACCATCTCCTGCTTCCTGTCTGCCATGCTCCTCCCCATTTAACCTTGCCTCCTGCCACCTGCTCCTTCTCTGCCTAGCTTCCAGGCACCCCTCTGTAGTACTTCCCGGGTGGAGCTCCATCTAGGTAGGACTGCTTTAATTTTATGGCCAGCCGCGTAACACCTTAAGGTGTGTGTAAGAGTCTGTAAACAGAAAGACAGACATTCTATCATTTAATTAAAGCAGTATTTCTGATGTTCTCTTTACATAGAAACATAGACATCCACAGAAAAAGGTCCTGCAGCCCATACGGACACTTCTGGAAATAAATAGTAATCCTCGTAACATGGCACTAAACATAGTAGTTAAATAGAGATCAGAGTGGTCCCAAACTGATCACTGACCAAAAGCGGTAGGTATTAATCCACAGTGAAACCCGCCGCTAGTGCATATTACAAAAGGAGAGTCGCTTAGTATTGTGAGCACGCGCAAGCAACAGACAGCAGGAGTATGTTGTGAAGCGTCGGTGTCCGTGTGTCATGTTACCTGTAGATGCGTTGCTGGAGCACGACCGGGATAATCCCTATGGCCATGCAGCAGAGCGACCAAGAGGCCTAGGAACATGAGAAGGAGCAGCCGAGGTGCGCAACAGTTGTCAAGAAAAACATTCATTCTGCAGATACTACTGTTGGCCTCAACACACAGAGCCAAGTAAATTAAAATAAAGTAGTGTTTCAATATTTCTTAATGCTATTGCTTAGTTGTAACAGTGTCCCAGGATGCACCAGTGTAAACCAGGATCGGAGATAAAATAGTGGCAGAAAGAAAAAACTGTCATAAGTAATCAGGAAAGGGCATTGTACTTGAGTGTTTCAAACAGGAAGATTGCATCCTGCACCTTTTGTGAAAGTCGTCTACAGTATATAAAAAGTAGTGTCTAGAATGCGAATGCATACGTTTCTTACGAGATGACTGTGTAGCTATGCACAAAGTGCAGCACAGTTATGGAAATATTACTAGAGATCCCCCGAATGATAGTGTACTGTCAAGGAAAAAATATTTGTGCAATATCTGTCTTGCACTTGCCGTATTACAAGTGCATTAATCCTCAGCGTCAGGCTCTACTGGATTAATGCCCAGTGGGTGGTTGAAAGCAGCGACGCGGCCTCGTGCTGCCCCAGGCATTAATCCACTGGTAGAGCCTCTCTGTTGGGGATTAATGCTTTAATTTTTAGCAAACTCTTCATGTATTCTGATCGTAAAGACTTGGACAAGATTTTGGCCTAGTTTTAACAGGCCAGACTAGCTGCACAACTGGAAGAAGAGTTCCCTAGGGATGAAACATGAACCTATGAGCAACCAGGAGGGACTTGCTGAGTGGCGTAATACAGGGGTGTGTGGCGTGAGTACCGTGTGCCTCACGTGCCGCACTTACAACCGCCGTGGCAGGTGACAAAAAATATGGAGGAAAAATGGTGGTCTGGGTATCATGAAGCCCTGCCTACCGCCCTCATCCCACTCTGTTGCTGATCTGCTGGACCCCCAGTCTGGATACAGGATCACTGGTGGGGGAGAACAGGGCAATCCATGGAGGAATGGAGCTTGGTGAGACTGCCGGTCAGTAGGCGGATGAAGGAGGTAGGGACAGGGCTGAGCCAGCCGCCACAGCATACAGGAAGATACAACCTATAGAAAAAAGTAGCATCCTATGGTTGCCCACACTTTCAGCCTTCTCACGTCCCCATACTCTGAGTACCCATCCACTCTTCAGTTCACGGCAAGCCACCACTGAGCATTCATTTCCCAAAGTACAAACAGAGAAGGTACTGCTTGTCTTATCATAGAGCCAACAGTACAGAAAGGGACCAGAAATATAGTGGTGAGAACTACCAGCAAACTAAACAACTGCAGAGCCTTCACAAGAAAAAAGATACAGAAAGGGAGGAAAAAGCACATCTCAGGAAAGAAACCTCTACCAAAGACTGCAGTGCCCTCTACTGGCTACACAGCAGTACAAGGACTACTATACCAAAAACGACTAAAAATGAATTTGTAATCTTTTTTATAGCATTCATTTTTAATCCTATAAAAATGACATAGCCCGTTTTCTAAATTGCAATAATACCCTCCAGGGTGGGCGGTATGGGCAATACGGGCCTTCCGGGGCTATAAGGCCCTCCATCTGTGGTGTTGGGCCTTTTTATGCCCCAGGTGACCCACTCTGTTGGGTATTAGTGCTTGTTAACTGATTCTAACCCTGCATGTAAACGGGTAACTGGTAAGCATGACCAGTTAGCACGGAGACTTGCTAGTCAGGTGTCACACCTTTCCCCAGCATGCTCTGTCATCATCATCAAATGTCTGTTTCATTTCAAAAGGCAGCAGGCACCTTTGATGGCCTGCAATGGAGGCTGCTGGCTCAGGTGTGCAGGGAGAGGAAGATTCAATAAAACCAGATTTTCTTCTGTTAGTTGGGAGAGGGGGTCAGGAAGATTAGAAATCTTCTTCAATATCCTTATGAGTACCCATATACATTAAAAGAAAGCAGCTGCTGACACAGGCAGGATACCTGCTGACACTGCATTTGGTGAGGATGTCTTTCACCAAGGAAAACAGCAGCCGTCACCACTTATACATAGAAGGCTGTTGAAATGGCCGTTACATTATGCAGAAGAAAAAATATTCCAGGAACAGAACAGTCCCAGATGTTGCTGCTGCCATTTTACTGTAAAACTATTTATTTATTTATTTGAAATTACTCAACTGGGATAACCCCATGAGAAGCAGCAGCATAGTTTTTGTGCTGGTCCCAGGGAGGATAGCAGTAAACAGTTTATTTCTTTCTTTATTTTATTTCTTTATTAAGTTCTTGGATTACACCTGTGAGCAGATGCTCTCTTGTAGGTTCCACGTCAGTTGAACAGAAAACAGTGGTGATCAACAGAGAGGCATTTACAATGTTGATACAGAAAGTTACAATTAGGTTCACACAAATTGACACTGCTGAGGCATTGTACAATGCATGCCTACGTCGAGAGTTAGCTCTCCCTGCAGAAGCTGGCAGAAGTGGGTATGGGTAGCAGACAAAGGTGACATAGAGGGAGGACAGAGGGAAGAGGGGTGTACCCTGTAATGGGGAGGTGTAGGGGTGCACTAGGTAGGAGCAGGGCGGGATTGCAGGTGCTGAGGTTGGGGGCACCAGCTGAGTCCTGTGGTGCATCTAAGTTCTAGCTGGAGATTACAAAAAATGTGGAGGGGAGGAAGGGAGCTACAGGAACTCAAGGAATTAAGACCATTGAGCAAAACTGTTTACAGTAACATAGCTGTCAGGAAGGCAAATACAAAGTAGGTTACATTGCAAGTGATTCCAAGCCTTTATACATTCATTGTTACAAAATGTTACCTATAATTAGTTCTGAATAGGTACATTCAGAGACACATCTAGGGCTTGGTTGAGCACAGGGATACATAGCGGTGTAGAGGTGTTGAAGCTAAAATACCAGCCAAAGTAGGGGAAAACAAGAAATAAGACATTAGTTAGAGAGGGCAAATACAGTGCCTGAGCCAGGAAGAGTAGAGTTACAGGAGTTAACAAGCTAAAGTGCGGGGGAGAAGTGGGTGATGATGTCAGGGTGAACAGGATAGCAAAGTTTAACATGTAAGTCAGTCAGTGGCTAACAGGTTAACATGTGTTAGTCACATTAGACATTTGTGTCAGTGGCTCAGCAGGTTGCAGACTCACCTCAGAGGCTGGAAGACTGGCAGGTTGTGGGTTCTTGCCCCACACAGGCATAAGGGTAAAATCCAATACTGACACTGTAGTGCATCTTGAGGGGATGGTGCACTCTTGAGGTGCCTTTCAGATGAGACATTAAACCGAGGTCCTGTCTGCCTGTTCTAGTGGTTGTTCAGGTGGATGTTAAAGATCCCATGGCACTTCTCAAAAGACATGGGGAAGCTGGCCTGGTGGCGTTGGAGACTGAGGTGCTGGTCACTACACCTCATGCCACACCAGTGATCCAGGTTCGGAGTGAGCCCAGGCCACGGGGGTCAGCAGGGAGAGGATCGAGCATCAGAGGATTGCTCTCCTCTCTCAGGAGGAGGAGACTAGTTGTCCCACCACGTTGATTGCCCTCTGGCGGTGGCTGGAGGGCAGTGTGGGTTGGGAGGCTTGATCCGATGTCCTCATGTCGGAAAGGAGAGGGACGGGCAAAATGGAGGGAAATGAGCCTGGCAGGCTTGATGGTGGTCCGCTGCTCCCAGGGGCCATCCCGGATTCTGGATGGGGTCTACAGGAGGGGAGAAGCCAGCAACCTCCTCCTGATCCCGCCCAAAGGGTGCAATCTGCAGGAAACTACCAGGGACTGCAAATGCAGGGGCGGGCGGGACCAGAGGGACAGTTCCTCTGTCA